>OX327688.1:22695000-23945000 GCA_946807835.1 Ailanthus altissimus | reverse complement strand
ATTACTAAATTTTCTCCTACATGTGTATAACAACCAGAAGTTGATCTTCTATCATTTTCACAACCTGCCTAATCTATATCAGTATATGCTTCAACTTGCATATAACCTCCCTTTCTAACTATTAAACCCTTTCCTAAAGTTTTATTTTAGGTATTTAACGATTCTGTTAACAACTTCAAGATTCCTTATATTTGGAGCATGCATAAATTGACTAACTGCACTTATTGAAAATGCTATGTTTGATCGAGTATATGATAGATAGATCAATTTACCTACTAATCTTTGATAACATCCTTTGTCCGTCTTTTTCGTTTGAGCATTTTGTGATCATGATCAATAGGGGAATCAACAAGTTTACAACCCAATATACCTGTTTCTTTTAGCAAATCTAAGGTGTATTTTCTCTGTGACATAAAGATCCTCTTTTTTAACCTAGCAATTTCCAGTCCCAAAAAATACCTTAAATAATTGAGGTCTTTCATCTCAAATTCCTTAGCCAATAAAGATTTAGTTTTTCTAATTCAGCAACATCATCTCTTATTAGGATAATACCAAAATATACTATAAGAATTACAATCTTCCATTAATAGAATGTTTATAAAACATAGTCTGATCTATATGACTTTGAGAATATCCATGGCTTCGGATAGACTTAGTTAATCAATCAAACCAAGCCTCAAGAGATTGTCTTAGGCCATACAGAGATCTTTTCAGTTTGTAGACTTTCTCGGCTCTGTAAATATTTTAGAACCCTAGTGGCAAATCCATATAAACTTCTTCTAATTCTCCATTTAAGAAAGCATTTTCCAATTGTTGCAATGGCCAATCTAGGTTAGCTACAAGAGATAATAGAAACTCGAATTGTATTCATCTTTGCTATTGGGGCAAATATTTCTTGGTAATTGATACCACGTCTGTATAAACCCTTTTGCAACAAGTCTTGTTTTATATCTTTCAATTATCCCATTTGTCTTAAATTTAATAGTAAATACCCATTTACATCCTACAAAATTCTTTCCAAGCTTACAAGCTTCTATATGCCTTTTTGTTTTTCAAGGGCTTCCCCCTTCATTAGTACAACCTCTTTATTTAGGAACAATTAAGAGCATTTTCATGGTTTTTGGAATTTCAAAAATCTTGTGGTAAAGGCTTTAAATAATAGAGATAACATATCATGTGACATTTAAAAATGGGATGCATAGTACAAGATCTAGACCTTCTCAAAGTGCAATAAGGACATCAAGGTCATCTAAATTTGATTTTGGAACAAGAGAAGAATTAGGAATGCCTGTAATTTCTAGATTGCTGATGTTCGATTCTAACTCTTGGCTATGTAGAGGTTGTTTTATATCTTGACGATTTTGTCTTTTGTGTAGATGCATAGCTCAGATTAAGGTTCAACAAATAGCATATCTCCCCTCATCATTGATTTGTCATTGTCTAGCACGATAGATAAAGGTGAAGAAGTAGAATCTAATGGATTTGACAAAATTTGGACCTGTGGGACTAGGGTTAAGATAGTAAGTGATAATGGTAATAGAATTTCCCAAAAATGATTTTCCACTTTTATACTATTCTCCCTCTAAAGAGGGTTTTTGGGAAAGTAAGGTTGATTTTCAAAGAAAGTAACATCCATACTGATAAAGAATTTTCTAGTAATAGCCTAATTGGATCATAACATTTATGTCCTTTTTGAGTCAGAGAATAACCCATAAATACACACTTTAAATGCTCTAAGATTAGGTTTAGACATCTTGTGTTTGTGGATACGGATGAATATTAAACATCCAAAGCCTTTAAGAGGAATAGATGTAATAATCTTAGTGTGAGGATAAATGTTGGAAAGAACATTTAAAGGTATATCGAATTGCGAAATTCTAGTGGGCATTCAATTAATTAAATAAGATGTGACGAGGACAACTTCACTAAGTCAATCAATTGCCATTGCGATGTAAGAGTAAGAATTTCACTATCCTCTCTCTCATAATGTCGTAAGTATACTCGTTCCTATCCTTGCAACTTGTTCTTCCCCAGTCTGGCTAAGCTAAGCTAATGATCTCAATTGCACTACCTAGAAAACTACCTTCACCGAATGTTTTCACTCGTAGGGTAGAACGTTCCTCAATGGGAAACTAGGAGCACAAAAACGATGAGAGCATGCCCACTCTTGGTAGCTCACACAATAGATGAGAGGAGACTAGCAGAGAAGCATAATCGGCTAGCTATCATGCCCTAGCAGAGTCTAGTCTTCTTATCTAGATGAGCATGAGTGGTCAAGCCTTAAAAAACTTTAAGCACTATAGTTGTAAACATGATGGCTCGGGCAACTTCTAACAAGTGCCTATTTTTTCTTTAAATGACACCATTTTGTTAAGGAGTATCAACACGAGGACGGATAAATAATTCCTTGTTCCACTAAATATCTCTAAGAATATAATTGAAATATCCTTTACCGCTATTTGTTCTAAGAACCAGTATTTGAGTATTTAATTAAGTTTTGACCATTTCAGAAAAAAAATTAAAGACTATCAATTTCAGAATTTTTTTTTTTAAGTAGATAAACCCAACAATTCTTGTGTGCTCATCAATATAAAAAACAAACCACTCAATTCCTATAATATTTGTTATAGGTTAAGGCCCCCATATGTCACTATATTAGGAAAAAGAAGGTTTAGATTCTTTATACAACTTTGAAGGAAAATAAATATGATGATGTTTAGAGATGATGTTTAGACAACTGACTAGTTTCATAATAAAATAACAAAGGAGTTTTATTTTTGAATAAAAAAGGGAATATAATTTTGAAGTAAAATTAGGATGCCTTAATCTACGGTGCCATGACATTATTTCATTTTCGACAAAAAGAGAGGTTTTACTATTTATGACTTGAGCTTATCCACTTACGATGGCACCACCATCAAAATAATATAGTCCATCAACCATTTTAGCTCTACTAATTGTCTCCCTTGAACATAGGTCCTAAAATTAACAATGAGAGGGAAAAAATTTAGAAACAAGATTGAAATTCTTTGTAAGTTTCTGATAGATAAAATAAATACAGGAAAGTTTTGCAACAAGAAAAATTGTATCTAATTTTAAATTTTTGGAAATCACAATTAATCCTTTACCTGCTACAGATGACAAAGAACCATCAGCAATCTTAATTTTTAAATTACTAAAATACAAAGTAAGAAAAATAAATAAATGAGAAATACTTGTCATGTGAACTGTTGTACCTGAATCAACGATCCAACGTCCTTGAGTGGTAGAAGAGGTATTTAAAGCACTTAGAAAATTACCAATTTGAACTAAAGAGGATATAGGATTTTGAAAGGTTTAAGATTGATTGAGAACCTGTACAATTGTTCTAGTTGTTTCTTACTGATATAGAGGTGTTTCAACTCCCCTTTGTTTTGTTGTGGATTCCATCGCTACTTGCGTTCTGCAATTGTTCTTGTTAAGAAATTTGTTCTTCCAATTTTGAGGCTTCCCATGCAACTTCCAACAAGTTTCTCCAGTATGTTGCATTTTATTGCAATAGTCATACTATATCTTTCCTTTTTCATCACACTTTTTGGTTTTTCTTTGATTATTTTCTGATGCTGTGGCTTTTGTTGCAACACCAATGAATGCAGAATTTTTAGTAGTGCTTATGGAAAGACTCCCCATCATAACATTTCTTTGACTTTCCTCTCTCTTTACTTCTAAAAAGGCTTCAAGAATGGATGGTAGTGGTTATTTTCCAAGTAAACAACTCCAAACATCATCAAATTTTTTGTTTAGACCCACTAGAAGTTCAAACACACAATCTTCTTCCAACATCTTTTTGCATCGGCCATGATCTACAGGACATCATCATAGCTCATAAAATAGGTCCAATTCCGGCCAAGGGCCTTTTAGGATGTTATAATTTATTGTTACACCAGAATTGCCTTGTTTAATTTCTCTGATCTTCTTTTTAATTTAAAAAATTTGTGCATAATTCTCTAAGTTGGGATATGTCCCCTTGACAGCATCTCATAAACTTTTTATTGTTGTTAGGAAAAGATAAGTTTGGCCAATCTTCTGTTCCATTAAGTTTACCAACCATGACATAATCATGGAATTCTTCGAATCCCAAGTTATATATGTTGGGTAATCTTCTTTCCGTGCTTTGTTAAGCCTGTTAAATATCCAAGTTTTCCTTTTCCTCTAATAAACATTTCACAAATTAAGACCATTGGAGGAAATTTTGCCGTTTAGTCTAATTGAAATAATTTGTGAAGATGGACCGTCAATAGCACTAATATTAATGCTTGATGTGGTAGTTGACCTATAGGCATTAATAAGGATGAATTATCAGTTGTTTTTGTATCTTCTGCCATTCTTCAATAAACCTGAAAGGCTACCTCTGAGTTTATTGGAGCCTAAAATTTTTAGTAAATTACAAAAAAAGGCCAAAACTTTGAGATTATGACAAATAGCCCCTTTACTAATTTTCACTTAGCAACCAAATAGTTTAGAAAACTGGAAGTGAGACCCCTAATGAGATTGAATCCCAAACAAGAACTTATTTTCTGGCAAGAAAAAACAGAATAATTATTCAAACCAATAGATTGATAGGAGAGGGTTTAAAACAAGCTTGGTGGTAATCTTTTTCTTACCGGCGACATATGGCGGCAAAGAAACCAAGGAGTTGAGGGTTTAGAGTGTGCATGAGAGAAAATTGGAGCTCTGATTACAAAGATCCAAGTGGCAACTGAGAAATGGGCAATTTCTTCCATCTGAGGTTGGTGGTACAAAAAACAGCCACCCTCAACAGCAACACGTGAGGCTCATGCATGGCTGTCGATAGCAGCGCATGGGTTATTGTACATGCCTTACGTCACGACGAAAAAAAAAAAGGAACCCGCACTACCTAAAAGACTCTAATAATACCATGAAGAAAAATTTAAGAGAATAATTTTCAATCTCTATATTTTTCTTCTTTAGAATTTATAAGTATTTATAGGCTATAAATATAACCTATAAAGGAAAAAAAATTAAACCTTATACAAATTGGGAAGCCTAGTTTTACAAGATAAACAACTATTATTAGTTTCATATCCTAAATTGAAAAACCAAATCTATTTAGGATAAAAACTTTATTTTTCCACAATTGAGATTCCAAAAAGATTCTAAAAACAAACTCTAGTTTACTTACCTTGTAGCTTCATCAAATAGCAAAAGCTTATCAGTACGTTTTTTACTTAAGATCACATCAGTAAGACATCTTACAAATATATTCATATCGAATCATAATCACACTATATGTCATAGAATTCTTAAAGACCTAACTTTTGTAAAGCATAATCTAATCTTTACTATTCTTAATCTAACCTTTGAACAACTACAGTATAAATATTCTTCTTAAACCCCAACTCTTATTCCAAAAATCATTAGATCTAATATGGAACCTTTAAATAAGCATATGATATAATAAATCCAAAGACCTAAAATTTTGTATGTCATTAACTCCAAAACATGACCTCATATTACATCAAAGTTGGTTCCTTAACTAATCAATGCCTGGTTTCTAATTTTTTTCATAAATTAATCTACCAACGAAACAACAAAAATTTTAACAAGGAGCATGCTGGCATATAAGGCTTCTTCCTAATAAAAGTTTCAAATAATTATCATATCAAAAACTAGTGAAAACAATTTATGTTTTAGACCTTGACAAAACTGTCAAACAGTTTTTAGTTGTCCACTTTCTCGCTTCATAAGTTCATAATAAACCATACTTAAAACGTACAATCATAATCGTTATCTCAAATTAAACTAGACTAAAGTAGACATATAGATGAATCCAAAAATACAAAGTTTGTAATTTTGGATAATTATACATATATCCCAATCTCTTTGTAATCTTGAAAACTCGCAATTTTTGAAAAATTCTCGCGTATTTGTGTCAACTTTGAAAAATCATAAACAAACATATTATTTGTTAAATCAATCTTAACCTAATCATACTTTCCTTTATCAATAATATAAATAAATAACCAAACTTACCTTCTGATCTCTTATTTTTCCTTAGAATCTCTTGTAACTCATCTTTTTTTGCAAAGAATGTTAAAATAAACTTTTGCCACATAACCTATCTCTTTAGAGGAGCAAGTTTCCTTGATGCCCAAGGTTTCCTTATTCTTGTAAACCCCTAATTGAGAAATCCTTATCCCACTTTAATTTCTAAATAAAATTTAGGCCTTTGTCTTAATTAAATACTATAACCATCAAATATGCTCATAATTGACAAATCTGAATAAAGCCCATTAATGATTCTTTTCCATAAAAATTACAAAATTGCTATATTGACATCAAAAATGAATTCCAATATATTTGAGCCAATATTAATTCAAAATATTTCATAATCATAAATCTTAATATTTTATCTCTTAGACTGAGTATTACACTGTGTGACTAGCAAATGACTTTTAAAGGGTTTACATGCTTAAGATGTAATTGTAATAAGCATCATGGAGGGATAAGATTAAGGATATTATAAAAAGTCCTTTTTGAACTCGTTTTAGGCAAGACTAATCTTACTGATACAAAATGTTGGAGCTAACATCTTATGTGAACTTTTTGAGTACAAATTTTGATTTTTCATTGTTCTAACTTCAAAATCTTTATCTTTCCTTTCAATTCAACTGTTGGAGATATCTCTAAAACCTTCATCTCTGTAATAAACTAGAAAAGATGGCATTTAGCAAAGATATGATTATTCTTGCACTCTATCTCAATGATACTTCTGGCCTTTAAGTGGTATCAAAACAATAAATCATGAATCCAAGCAACAAAATATCATATTGTTAGCATAATGGGTTCTTTCATATTTACATTGTGCATTACAAAGGCATCCTTCTGTGAAGAGATTTTAGATTAGCTTTCTTGCTGGGACATTATGACAAAGAAAAGATGTTGACTAAGATGATTAATGTCACTTAAGAGCCAAAGATGTAGAAGAATGTGAAACAAAAATGGTGAAGTTCTGCCAAGCTGGTCAGTCTAATAATGAAAGCTCAAAAGAATATGAAAATATGAATAAAGTTTGTACACGTTCTTGCATGGGAAAAAGGCTCCTTTAGTTCATTTAAGTAAGGATTTTGTGTAGGGATTCCATAGACAAAAAGAGACATGAAACCGTCCTTCTTTGTGATTGACTTTTGTCCCACATTAAGTAACAGGCAATTTATTCCTAGCTAAGAAATTTTTGTTACTACATAACGTGAAATTTATTTCAAATTCACAAGATTTTGGGGTTATAGCATTGATTGTTATGGATGTTAAATCATGGGCAACTTTCAGGAACTTGAGGCAAAAGCTAGCAAATATGTTGAAAATAAAGATCCTTTTCCATAGCATAATTTTTCTTCACTTCTTTTCCTTTCTTCTTCTTCATATCATTCTCTTTCACTTCTTTCTTTTTCATCCTCCTACACACTAAATTTGCAGATTAGCCTTATCTTTGACATTTCTGATCTACATTTGTCCAATAGGCATGACTCAAATATTAACTAAATAAATTGCACAAACTACCAAAAGGCAGTTAGATATTATGCGAGATGTGCTTATTATGAAAAAGGTTGAACCAAGGAGGGCTCTGATCTACATTTGTTTGATAGGCTTCACACATATTAACTAAACAAGTTGCACAAACTACCAAACGGCATTTAGATATTATGCGAGATGTGCTTATTATGAAAAAGGGTTGTTTCAAGGAGGGCGACTGTATGGCCCTTCTTGGTGATGCAACCAGTTTAGACAAGTGCAAGTAAATAGAAAGCTGTACAAGAGTTCATTAAAACTTCAAAAACTGAATGCTAAAACTATTGAAGTTGCTTTCTTGTCATACTCAAGTCTGTAAAAATCTGAATCATACTTGATGCAGGAAAATCTATGCTGAGGAAAAAGTTTGCCATCAGCCCACTCAACCAATCCACTAGCTTTCCTAAACCAAATTTAAAATTTCAGTTGTCTTATCTATTACTAGGTATTAGTGACTTAAAAGGTAATTTTACATGTAAGTTACTGTAAGCAACTATCATCAGTTCACATAAAATTTCAACTATGAAATTCTATAAACTCAGTCTTGAAATCAATCTATTTCCAACTTCAACTTCATTTAATACTTTGCTATAAATCTTTTGTTTCGTTGAAGCTAGGAAAATATGGGATGTTACCAGTTGGTCTTATTTTGTGTTTCCTACTCATATTAGTACTTCCCATTATTGTCTCCCAGTGGTGTTAAATTTTCCTTATTTATTTTATGTTTTAGTTTGTATATAGGGTTGTAAAGCTTCATAGAACATCAACTTAACAACAATGTAATCCTTTAAGTTCTCTCTCAATCTACATGGTTCTTTCTCTTTATTAACACGAAATTGGAGCATCTATATTAACATGTTTCATTACTATAAATTTTCATATGCCTTTTATTTGTACCAATTAGCTTGAAAAAGAGGGATCTGTTTGCAAGGGTTGTCAAGAATGGAGATTATACAGTGAAAGGATTATGATAAAATCTCAGTATTCTTGGATATCTAAACCCAAAGGGATTAAACTCTTCTCAGCACAACCTTTTCCCAACAACTAAGAATCAACCATATTATCCACTGAAGTGTGCTTCCAGTTCCTAGATACCATAAAAAATGAGCTACAACAACAATAGGAATTGGAACCCCCTTTCACCAACTTATATTGGATAACTAAAGTTCAAAAACATATGGCATAAAGAGACAATCAATGGAGCTGTATAATATGAGAATAGCTATAGCAGATACCTGAAACTCACCAACACCAGGATACCTCCATCCCATCCTATCAGGAAAGGAAGGATACTTCAGCTCTCCTGATGGTCCAAGTCCAATTTCAACAGCAGAAATGAGTCCAGCTGCAAACAAGTCATCAAATTCTGTCCGGAAGCTTCTCATGAAATCAAAATAGACCTGCAAATACTCAAAGCATATTTGAAAAGAGTAATACGCAACAGAAATCTCAAAAGAAAAATCCCTAAGGTAATGTCCACATGAAAAGAAAGGATCTACATTATGAAGAAATTTATTAAAGGAAACGAATTTTGCAATTAACTAACGGAGGATAAAGAATGTGAAAGTGTGTGCTACATATTATGAAGAAATTTATTAAAGGAAATGAATTTTGCAATTAACTAACAAAGGATAAAGAATGTGAAAGTGTATGCAAAAAGCTTGGCTAGACTAGCCAGCTAAAAATCAGAAATAAGCAGCTCCGTAACTGTATAACTACTTCGTTATTATCAATTTATAACTATTTTGTTATCTATAATAGAGTGCAGTAGGATAAGGGATTAAATATGAAATACAATATTTCGGTACCTCAATACCAGTTCTTCCATTAAATACTCGTTCTCTGTCAACACCCCAAGAGAGGCATTCAGTATTCCTCCTTCCTTCGCGATCAGTAAAGAATATATCCTGATTGCCTTTACCAATTTCCATAACCCACTGAGGGAGGGAGATGAGTGCATCACCAGAGTCATTTGCTCCATACTCATGAAATGCCATTACAACCTTTAGAATTTGAAAAGAAATTGCAAAAGCCATTTCATGGTAATCAGTAGATAATTTGCATATAGTATTATAACCATTAAGATTAAAAATCTCAATATAAGCTACCGTATTTAAGGGTGCCAAGAAATCGTGATTTATGCATTATGACCCATATAAAACAACCCTTGATTGCAGTGGAATAGTTACGAATGAATCTGTCAAGCATTTCATAAATTCTTCACTTGTAAAAGTTTAAGAAAAGACCATGAAGAAAATATGCTGTCTAAAAACTTATAAACGCTCAACAAAATTTTTGCTGGAGTTCTACATATATTGCTATTGTTTTCCATGTCAGTTTTTGAACAAGCAGGAACATGTTTAGAAACAAAAGAGAAACCCACAAGTATATGTCCATGCATATTTTCTGTTTCAGAGAATTCTACCTCATCCTTAACACATTCAAGCTATCATGGAAGCTCAAAAGAGGTAATGGCACAGGACTATATCATAGCACCGGTATGTGTTCTTTTCCCACTCCCCAAAGGATAAAAAGTAACTTATTCCACTAGAAAAAGAAATTGAGATATGTAATACCAGGGATTCTATCATAAAAAAATGCACATGTAATTTCATTGAGAGGTTCGTTGTGCGTGTTAGAGAAAAAAAAAATGAAAAATAGAAAAGGCTCCAATAAGAAATGAAAAGCCACCTGCAATTTGAGGTTAAATTCTTTGATTATGTCAAACAGTTCCCTATAGCCAGACCACGCATATTTCTGTGGATTCCAGCCTTCAACAATACCCCACCAGCAATTTACAATGACACCATCTACATTCAAAGCCTTCATATGGCTTAACTCTTGCCTAATAAGTTCAGCATCAACCAACTGACAGAAATTGTTAATGACGTGAGCCTGCCACAAAATTCAGGGTTCATGCAATCAGAAACAACAGTCAATAAAATCTATTGGTGAAAAGGTAAAGATAATATCAAATGTTAGAACAAACCATATATATAAGATGATGTGTATTACGGAAAAAAGTTTATAAGATGAATATTTGGTAAAAGCTTTGAAACTCGAGAAAAGAGAATTAAAGAAGAAAACCAAAAACAGCAACACCTACCGCAAGCATTACAAAAACAGGGACATATGCTGTTCCAGTAAAATCATTCTCATGCTCCCCTGAATGAACATCTTGTATAAGCTGCAAAGCCAACCCCACAATTTAATGATTAAGAAACTGTCGAATTCAGCTAATTTAAGTACCGAAATGCAGACTTAACTGATACAATGAGTGATGACATGACATGTCAGCAAATCATGTCAAAATCACATGCAAAGGCTACCCAACATATATTATGTTCTGGACCAATGAATATATGCGCAACATAAGAATAAAGTCCCCTTATGCATTAGATTTAAAATAACCAAAAGGGATCCGGATAAGGGGTGACGGTTATTTAATAGATGAGAGTGACAAAACCAGAGATACTGCAATTAAAATTTTGTCAAAACTTGCATAATGCTTCATATATTCAAGCAATAGACACAAGTCTAGCAAAACAAATGAAATGGCAGGAGAACAGGATATAAGAATTAGCATCCTGGCTATGTACTCTCACAAGACTAAACAAACATCGAAAAACAGGATATTGCATGGTTACAATATCAATGAAATAAAATTTAGATAAGAACCATAAAAAGCATGATTAAGGCACCTTGATGTTTGCTTGAATCATAAAATCCCCAAGTTCATAGGAATTCATGTTGTAACTCCAAGTCACCAAAAAATTTACCTGATCAGCCTCCATACATTCAACTGAATTGATTGGGCTGGTACTTGCATTAATCTCACTTCTTGTATCCCTCTCAGGAATAACAACAGAATCGAAAGATGCTGGTGACAAGCTCTCATCTATTCTGAGAACTGGTGGCTGACAGTCTGCTGCCGCTTTCACAGAGCAATTCTTCAATGAATTAGCTGATAGTGGGCTTTCAACTGATCTCACAGGGAATGTTGTCTGTGCATTATTACAAGTAGAAATTGTTAATACTTGTAAATAAAACTCAACCATTATGTTAATCAAGCAACTACATGCATCCATAGAATACCACATAGATGAACAACGAAGATTCTTCACTCGACAAAAAACAACAAAAAGCATTGTAAGCAGAAGAAGTATATGTAAAGGCCAAGCATAATATAGAAATAAAGAAAGGAAAACATTCCTGAATTTGTTATCTACACATATTATTTTGTTCCTTCTTGGAAAACTTTATTGTTTCAAATTACAAACCAAAATTTTAGAAATTATGTTGAGCTTCCACTTATCATCAACAACTTAATTTACTTATCCGAGCAATCTCAAGCGTGGCCATCATTAAATCGGGTCTGGGCTGCCTTCGCATCTATATCTTTACTTTGTCATTCCACATTCTCACTTCCAAAAAAAAAGTTAACAAACATAACTTCCACATTTATCCCAGTCAACTTAAGGAAAAGCTAAGCAAGTTCAGTCAGTCCCTTACTCACATATAACTATATTTACATTTTTTTTTTTAAAAAAAATAAAAAAAAAATAAAACTAATGCAAACCATTTGTTGGATAGGCGGAGATTGTCGGTAGGTGGTACCATCGGCCTCAACAGTCCAGCCAGCCTCACGTGCCAGAGCAGCAAGGACATCGTTCATGTCAGCACGTGCGGGAAGTGGGAAATTACCATACTGCCTCAACCCAGCAAGCATCCGGCTGGTGATCGCTCGGCGATGGCGCTCTCGGAGCTTCGTACGCTCCTTCTCTTTCTCCCTCTCTTTCTTTCCCTTACCAGCGGCAGCGGTGTTAGTAGGGCCCATGGAATTGGCGGCCGCCGTGGCAGCGAAGCCACGAGGGCGCCTGCTCTGGGAATGGGATTGGGATTGGGATTGGGATTGGGGGTTCGTTTGGGAATTAGGTTCGATCAAGTGTTGGTTTGGGTTCTCATCGATATTGCTGATTGCGTTCATTTTTGTGGCATTCTGAATTCTGATTGCGGGATTTTGTAAGCTCAGCTCAGCTCGTTCGGAGTTTCTGTATCCCCACTTCACCAATTCTTATTCTCACTCTCCACTCTCCTTTTGCTTCTCAGGGCTTTTCTCCCACTCTGCCATCTGTAAATTGATTTTTGTTTTTAAAAAAATTACTCGCAAACTGATACATTGTTGCCACATCATTATAATTTATAAAGGAGTAATTAACAGACAAGTCCCTGTAGATAATTACTAATTTCATCAACTAAATCCTACAAATTTAAAAGATCGTCAATAAAATTCTTCGACTGAATTGATCGTTCAAGGATGAAGCTTTTTAAACCTACAAAAATTCCTCTTAACACTCATTTAATGCCTCTTTATTACAACTTTTCAATTAACCACTCTCCATTTTCTTTTTTGAAAAATATAAAAATCTCTCCTTTTTTTTCTTTTTACTATATGAGTAATGTTATCGTTTAAAATATTTCAAATTTTTTATTTTAAATAATATATTAATCATTTATTAAACAGTAAAATTATGCAAATTTTATCATCTAATTGGAATAGATAAAAAGAGTAAACTATGTAAATGAAGAAAATTACGACATTGATTTAAGAAGGAAAAATTCTACTATATCGCGTTTTGTCAACGTAAAATACACATCACAATCGATGGTTTTGTGATGGTCTGTGAATGTAGGCTTTGTCCAGAATTAAAAAAATTAAAATTTTTAAAAAAAATATTAAATTTAATTTTTTTTTAAATTAATAAATTTTTTGACCCGATCAAAAATATTTAATCTATATTAATAAAAAAATATATGTTTTACCCATTTTAACCATTGTACTAAAATTCTTCAAAAACTTTAAATTCTCTTTTTTTGGTATTGCTACATATTGTGCCAAAATTTGGAGTTGGCTTTAAATATATAATATTTTAAAAATTTGAAGTAAAACAACTTATTATAAAATAAAAAAAATTGAAATTGAACAAAAATTGGTGAGTTTTTTCTGTGTTTTTGTGTTGTTTTTGTATTATAATTGTTGAAATGTTTAGATTTAGTATTAATAAATAGTAAAAAAGGTTAAAAATAAATGTAAGTGACTAAAAATAGTTAAAAATAGTAGATTTCGGCCATTTTTGCGTACCGTGTGATGCATGAGCTAGTGTGTGCATCACGTGCTGGTACTGTTGGTACGCACCAAACGCTTGCATTTACACGCCAAGTTGAAGCACAGACTAAAGCACACTCTCGATGCGCACTTCAGCTTAATGCCACGTGGCATTTTCATTTTTTTTAATTTTTTTATAAAATTAATAATTCCTTTTTTATTTATTTTTTGTCATTAATTTATATTAAGTTTTATTTTGTTTATTAGTTAATTTTTATATTTTATATATTATTATTCAATATTTTGTATTATTTTTATTATATATAAGTATACTAAATTAATAATAATTGTTTAGTGTTGTTTTAATTTTTTTTCAAATATTGTTAATATTATCATAGCGTAAATTTTAGAATAATAATGATGCAATATTAAATATGATGGTGTTTAGAGATATATTGGATTTCAAAATATGCACACGGTAGTTCTGAAAAATATTAAATATGAAGTATTTTTTAGAAGAATTTATTATCTTTTTGGAGTTGAATAGGTGCGGCATAAAGTAATTCTAAAATTCGATGTTCCTTCAAGTACTGCAAAGTTGAGACTTATTTTACTTGAAAATAATAATGATGTAATATTTTGGTTGAGGCTATAGAAGAAAAGTGCTATACTCTATTTGTAATAGTGGATGCTCGAGCTCCTGAATATAAAAATAATGCAGAAGCACGCATAGAGCATAAATAAGGCTACGTTAATCAATTTACATCTACAACCCCTATGTATATTCTAAACTCTCAATAGGATTATCATTTGTTGTCCCAATGTTAAACAAACAGCTAGTCTACACATATTATGATAATCAGATATATAGAGATGTTGACATTGATTTTAGTTATGATATTGGTTATAATATTAGTTATAATATCGGTAATGATGAAGGTTGTGAGAATAATGATCATAGTTATCATGTTGATTATAATGTTGGTAATAATGATAGAAATGATGATGATGATGATGATCATAATGATTATGCAAGAGAAAAAAGGGTTAAGGTAGAGAACGCTTTCCAGTTTCAGCCTGAAATACTACTATTTGACTTAAACATATCAAACAATTTATCTTGTACTGAAATTAGAGATGCGTTTGTAGGAAAGTTGTATAACAACAAAGATAAAATTCATGAGGCTATAAGTATGGTTGCACTTAAGGGCAAATAGAGCTTTAAAGTTTACAAATCCACAAAAAATTATTTTGAATTGAAATGCAATAATGACAGATGCAAATAGAGATTACGCACAGTGTTAATGAAATAACGACATTTCTTTATTGTGAGGTGAGTAGATGCAGAACATACTTGTGTTTTGGAAAAATTGTAAGATGGTCACCAATAAGCCAAAAGTTATATTATTGGTAAAGTAATTAAAAAAAAGTTTGTATCAGTCAATAAAAATTATAAGCAAAAAGACATTCAAGTTGAGATACGTGAAGAATTTGATATTCAAATAAAAGACATTACAATGTAGTGAGCTAATAAGTATGCATTAAGATTTATAAAAGGTGCTTTAAATGACTCGTTCAAATTACTTCTTGCATACAGCTATATATTGTAATAGTAGAATCCTTGTACGGTTACTCACTTGGAAACAGATGCTGATAATTACTTTAAATATATATATATATATATATATATTTTTTTTTGTGTAGAGACCCTACATCAAAAGTTTTAATTCATCCATTCGATCGATGATTGCAGCAGATTGAACATTTTTTAAAGGTCTTTATCTTGATACAATATTTATGGCCATTTATAAATATAGAAACAATTAGATATTTTCATTGGCATGTGGGATTGTTGAGTTAGAAAATGAGGATTCTTGGGCATAGTTTATAGTCAAACCGTAGGGTATAATAGGTGACATCAGAATCTTATTTTTATATCTAATCGACACGTCAGTATTGAAAGAGCTATATAGGGTGTATTTTTTAATATAAAAACAAGATTCTCATGGGTTTTGCATCTTTCACTTAAAGAAAATTTGGTGACAAAGTACAAGTTACCAACGGATAAGTCTAAAAAATGGGTATATTTGTCTGCTCATTTTCTTGCTGCTAAGGCATATTGTTTCTCTGAATTTCAACAATGCGGAAAATGAGACCCGATGTAACTAAGTATTTGAAAGAGGATATTAGTATAGGAAGATGGACTTGATCAACTGGTACTTTCAAAAGGTAAAACATTATGATCATTAATAATGCAGTTGCAAAAGAAGCAAGAAAACTTCCTGTGATCAATTTGTGGAGTGATACGAGAGCTAGCGCAACCGTGGTTTTATCATAAGCAATTAACAGCACAAAATATGATACCTGTGTTGACGCCTTAGGCAAATCACAAAATGATGAAACATAATAATGAAGTAAGTCGAATAACAGTTTACCCAATAAATGTTTCATGATTTTTAGTCAGGGACTGTGGCAGAGACAAGATAATGGACATTTCTGATAAAATATATAGCTGTCAAAAGTTTGAATTTCGGCAAATGGCTTGTCCTCATGCACTCGCCATATACAGATACATAAGATTATCGCAATAGAGTCTTTGTTCGACTTATTATACATCCGTGACTTTTATTCCATGCCTATAACGAGTTAATACTTCCGGTTGACCATCCGTCGGATATGATAGTTCTAGAGAATTTGAAAAATATGGACATTTAACCTCTAATAACACATTGTCGGCAGGCAAGCATTAGGCGAATCAGATTCCATTTCAAAGAGATGAACCATCGATGTAGATAACATGAACATAACCAACAAATATGTCGAAACCTTGTCGTTTTATATAGCATATGATGTATGTTCATTTATAAAACTAAAAAATTGATATTTAATTTTTAATTTCACTATAATATAAGGCTATTTTTTTAATTTCATATAGGTATGAGATCGAGGAAGTGACTTGAATCCCAAGACACAATTCTGTATAAGATTTCATTGTATAAGGGGTTATTATATACTATTTTTAATTGTGCTACTTTGTGTTAAAGTATTGAGTTTCGTAACTTTTCTATTACTCTTAGTTTGTAATACACTTATATTTTTTATTATGCACTTAAATTATTAATGATAGATGTATATTTCATTTAATGTTGATGTTAATGTTGATAAATTTCAATTGTGAATAAGATATGAAAATATCTATATAGGTGTCAAAATTGTAAGTTGCAGGTGTGGGATGTCTGAAAAATTTAACGAAATTTTGGTAGAATTTTGTTAGGTTTATACTTACGTGTCATTCTATTTATATGAATATTTGATATTTATACAATGTACATTTTATTAAATTGCTAATTACATTAATTATATGGTACAATACTTATAACGCTATAGATATTGTATGATCTGAAGGAGTTTAGATCATGCTAAGAGTTAGCAATACTGAGAATTATGATTGCTAAGAGTTAGCAGGTTATAAAATCAGTGAAATCCAAGAAGTTGGAGCCTTGTTTATAATAAGACAAAGACCTGAGGGTATACTAGTAATGATATAGTTGCAAGAGTTATAATAGGTGCTAAAAAATGTCATTATGTGAATATGTTCTCAAATATTATGTTCCTGATCTATTTTCACTGATGCAGGTCTGTCAGTGAATCCCTTTTATATAGTTAGTGTATCTGTATTTATAAGGTACAAATAGTTATTTCTAACTGACTATTAGCTTAGAGCTCATATAGGCATATAGGTATTTAGTAAGCACTGGGTACTAAACAGACTCACAAGAACCCTAATAGACATCTTATTTAAGCTGTCAATGGCACGTCCTCTAGAGTTGAGTAGTATTCGTGGTCCTTTGACTTAAACACCACGATGGATTTATGAGTAATCCATCATACTTAGGTTCTACGGACGTTAGAGACCTTTTATGGTCCGATCGCTGTGTGTCACCGAGGTATAGTTCGATGCTCATTGAGTTCAGTGTGCGTAGATATAAGATCTGTCAACTTATATAAAGAGTTAATATATCTAGTGCTTCAAGATTATATCTTAAAAAGTCTTATGGCTATAAGCAATAAATTTGATAAAGGAGTTTCCTCTTAGGATTGAACAATATAGCAAAAGTGTTTGCATATATTATTCATCGAGATACGAATCTGGAGATAAGTTCATGAATAAGCTTGTGAGGATTTGACAGTGTTGATTTATATCCCCGTACATCTAGGATATAAATGATGGAATAACTATACATATACGCTATGACCTCAACTTGTATAGTCTAATACATTGATTTATAATATCCGTGACGTGTGCATGGGGCATCGATCACGAACTCATGAAATTATTTTATTTGACGAATTGAGCATAGACCTAAAGAGTCTCACAATATAAAGTATACTAGTTGTACCTTGGGACAACGTATCGGATTGAATAGTTCAATTTAGTAGAATTCGAATAATTGTTTCAGAAACTCTCAGAATGCGCTCGTGTCATTACTTAAGAGTTAAGTACATTAATTAGTTAACAATTATTGTTGACCAATTAATTAACGACATGTGCTGAATAGTGAGCCTTTTGGTTAAATTTACTCAAGTGTGTGGTTAAAGGTAATTTCATATATTTGATTATTTATTAATAAATATTCAAGATATTTATTCTTTTAAAAATTAAATAACCACAACTTAACCTAGGTTAAATAGTTAATTAAGATTAAGTTAATTAAATATTGTTTACTTTTTTGGGAGAGTAAATTAACCTAAATATTGTTAATAGTTAACTTTAGTTAAGATAATTAGATATTTAAATTTAACTACTTGTTGGACAAGTTATTTAATTTAACTTGAGTTAAATTAAACTAAATCTAAGTTAAGTGACTATGGTTTAATTAAATTAAAAGTTAATTTTTTATTATTATATATGTGTTTAAAATTGAAACAATAATAAGGTGAATGTTTTTTTATGTTGCTAGCCATTTGAGAGAAGTAAATAGAAAGAAATTGTTTCTTTTATTTTGAATTCAATAGTTGAGTTTATTATTCATCATCTTCTCTAATATACCTTGACCATTAAAAGCATTACAATTATTTATTTTATTGATCAAATGTTGATCAAAAGAAAAAATAAATAAATTATGATTTAAGTGTTAAGCCTCTGCTGGATGTGGAGCTGCTATTTTAGATAATCAAACCCATCAGTTAATTACTAAAATTGTAAATAAGTTACATCTCAGGAGGACTTCGGTAACTTTTGTTCAAAAGTTATACAAGTGAAATTCTCAATCTTCATTTAATATGATTAATATGTTTATTATGTGTTTATTATCTGTATTTATGCTTCTGTTTCATTTAAATATGTATATGATACAAATTTTGGATAATGAATATACAAAGCACATGCATACAACCTAATCTTAATCGACACCCAACAAATCTCCTCTAATATATGGACATTCCCAAATTTGCATATTGAAAAAAATTATACAATTACATATCATTTTTGCATATATCCACCCAATATGCTAACATCAAAATAATTATATGACACAAATACACATATGAAAAATATATCACACATTTATAAATCAATGTTTGCAGTGGTCCATAAATCATATATGACACAAACTTGCATGTTTGAAAATTTTAATGAAATTTCAACAGAATCTCCTCTATTATATAGATGTTTCCAAACTTGCGTATTGAAAAAAAATACTTCTATACAATTATATCATCTCTGCATACACCCATCTAATACATTGACATCAAAATAATTATATAACATAAATGCACATATGAAAAATATATTCCACATCTATAAATCAGTGCTTGCAGTTGTCTATAAATCAATGGTAATCTCGTCTATAAAAAGCATCAATGTTACGAAAGAAATCAAATGGTCGACTTAACATAAGATACTTAATAAACATATAGGTAAATGCACCACAATCCCTACTCTTGAATGCCTATTGAGGTACGTTATCCTTCAAATGAATGCCCGACCAAGGTGACATATTTGTATTCTCTTCTCCCCTTAAACTATAAAATCTACATCTATAAAGATAAACATGCTATCTATTTATAGAAAAATATGGATAAATCGAGACAAATGAAGATGGAACCACTTGGATGATAAAAGTTAAGAATGGTGGCAAATAATTTATATTGATTATTATTAATGTACCTACTTGCTTATCTAATTTAGAATTGATGTGGTCCGAATTGGCTGTCACTCAAAACATCAAAGTTATAGATAAGTCTCTTAACTTTTCAAATTAAATTGTATTATACGTATTAGATACGTATTTCTATAGTTATGGGCAAATACTGATGACTGTTCGGATTGGGCCTGTATTGCAGATAAGTTCTATTTTAAGCCATTTTCACCCTTTAAACGCTCGAATTTCGAATATTTTGTGAAATGTAATATGTTAGCCCATTAAGTCATCTCTTCACAAGATCAAGAATCACTCCAATTGAATTTTTAGGTAGAAAGTTATGCTCATTTTACCGAACCTATATTTAAAAGCTAATTAGGTACAATATTGTAAACATACTTAAGTTATAAGGGTTAAAGACACTAGTAATACAAAACAATGATATAAAATTCTTATTAAATATTTAATTTCAAATGTTCATCATTAGTCTATGATAAGAAAAGGAATACATGACTGAATTTATTTTTCACAAATTTCTAAGTAATGATAAATACTTGAGACAATTTTTGTTGTCTAAGTTTAGAAACAAGTTCAACCTTATTTATAATCACCATTCTTTTTTAGTACTTTATGAGCATGAATAGTTATAACTATTACTTAGAGATAATTATGCTTTAAAGAGTACACTATAGTCTCAAAAGACTAACACTCTAGAACTTATATTTAATTACCACTTGAGGCAAAATCCTATGAAACACATGAATATGAAAATAACATTAGGCTATCTTTAGATCGATTGAGTTTTTTTAGCCTACATTTTATTTTATATTTATCCCTAGTGACCTATTTTGAGTCTGATCACCCATTCTTTAGTTTAACCACGTTAACTATTTCTTAGAGATAATTATGCTTTAGAGAGTACACCATAGTCTCGAAAGACTGACACTCTAGAACTTGTCTTTAATTACCACTTGAGGCGAAATCCTATGGAACACATAAATAGGGAAATGACATTATGCTATTTTTGGACTGATTGATCTTTTTTAGCCTACCCTTTATTTTATATTTATCCCTAACACCATATTTTGAGCCTGATTACCCATTCTTTAATTTAACCACATTATAAGCCCAAGAATTAAAGTTGACATATCCAGAAATTTACCCAAAAACACTATAAACCTTGCATTTGCTTATAAATACTCTTGAAACACATGAATATGAAAATGACATTAGGCTATTTTAGATCGATTGAGTTTTTTTAGCTTACCTTTTATTTTATATTTATCCCTAGTAACCTATTTTGAGCCTGATCACTCATTCTTTAGTTTAACCACGTTAACTATTTCGTAGAGATAATTATGCTTTAGAGAGTACACCATAGTCTCGAAAGACCGACACTCTAGAACTTGTCTTTAATTACCACTTGAAGCGAAATCCCATGGAACACATGAATAGGAAAATGACATTAGGCTATTTTTGGACTGATTGATCTTTTTTAGTCTACCCTTTATTTTATATTTATCCCTAATACCCTATTTTGAGCCTGATTACCCATTCTTTAGTTTAACCACATTATAAGCCCAAGAATTAAAGTTTACATATCCAGAAATTTACCCAAAAACACTATAAACCTTACATTTGCTTATAAATACTCTTGAAACACATAAATAGAAAAATGATATTAGATTATTTTTGGATCGATTGAGCTTTTTTAGCTTATCTTTTATTTTATATTTATCCCTAATACCCTATTTTGAGCCTGATTACCCATTCTTTAGTTTAACCACATTAACTATTACTTAGAGATAATTATGCTTTAGAGAGTACACCATAGTCTCAAATGACCGACACTCTAAAACTTGTCTTTAATTACCACTTGAGGCGAAATCCTATGGAATACATGAATAGGAAAATGACATTAGGCTATTTTTGGACCGATTGAGCTTTTTTAGCCTACCTTTTATTTTATATTTATCCTTAGTACCCTATTTTGAGCCTGATTACCCATTCTTTAGTTTAACCACATTACAAGCCCAAGAATTAAAGTTTACTTATCCAGAAATTTACCCAAAAATACCATAAACCTTACATTTGCTTAGAAATACTCTTGAAACACATGAATAGGAAAATGACATTAGGCTATCTTTGGATCGATTGAGCTTTTTTAGCCTACCTTTTATTTTATATTTATCCCTAGTACCCTATTTGAAGCCTGATTACCCATTCTTTAGTTTAACCACATTAACTATTACTTAGAGATAATTATGCTTTAAATAGTACATCATAGTCTCAAAAGACCGACACTCTAGAATTTGTCTTTGATTAGCACTTGAGGCGAAATTCTATGGAACACATGAATAGGAAAATGACATTAGGTTATTTTTGGACCGATTGAGCTTTTTTAGCCTACCTTTTATTTTATATTTATCCTTAGTACCCTATTTTGAGCCTGATTACCCATTCTTTAGTTTAACCACATTACAAGCCCAAGAATTAAAGTTTACATATCCAGAAAATTACCCAAAAATACCATAAACCTTGCATTTGCTTAGAAATACTCTTGAAACGAAAAGGTTGTGGTGATATGAGAAAAATAAATTTGGGGGAATTCAAAAGAAAAAAAAAGAAAAAAAAATACCCCTAGCTTAAAAAAAAAAGAAGAAATTCTTTAAAAAATAAATATTGAAAAGAAAGATGGGAAAAACAATAAGTTTGGAGGAAGAGATAATATAAAGAAAAGAATATCAAGAGATTTCTAGGTAATGTCTAAGTGTTTTTGGTGTGACTTAACCTAAATTGTTTATCTTTTCATCCCACATTGACCTTAGCCTTATGTTACAAGCTAAGTAAAGTCCTAAATAGATCCTTAGACATATGATTTTTTACATTAGTAGAGAGTGATAGTAAATACAAACCTATAGAAGTATCATTATACAAATCAAATACTGAGACATCATCTTTTATGTACAAACTAAAGTATAAAGTAAATCAAGGTAGGGTTTTAGTTATTGCTTGTTGCTTGCACATACATACATGGTGATTATCTTTGAGAAAGAATCAGGGACTAAATAGAGATAATTAAGATTGTTAATAGTTATTTATCTACCTTAAGGATTTGTGTTATTTAAACAGCTTTTTGAGACAATCATTTTGATCATCTTACTAACCTAAGTATATTTTGTTTTGATTTTTTTATTTATTATTTGAATCAAGCATATCCTTTTGTTTCTCTCTTGATTTTTATTTCACTGATTCGCTATTGGCACAGAATAAACACTTGAATATGCAAAGTGGAACAAAGACTTTTATGCGCTAATCTCATATATTTACATATGGTAAGCGCATAGGGACAAGCTAATTGCAAAAAGTCAAACATATGATAGTTGCATATCTTTGCGGTGCTGTCTATTATTCTATTTCTACCCCTGTCTTTCATTAAAAACCATGAATTATCCACGGGGTGAACTTTCATTCAACTAACTTTATCATTGTGCTTCATCACTTTGCGATTTGCCTAAGTCGTCAATACGGATGTCATACATTGTGCTGCCTTCCGTTTATTACAAAAGTACATCTGCATTAACTCTTGTATCCACTCAACCAAGTTGGTTCCAAAAAGCATTCTTGTATTTTTTGCACTGCATTAATGCTCTCTGTGATATTAATGGTCATGATGTTGTATATTTTGAAAGCATTAGCTGATTGAGCCCATTTTTTTGTACCAACATCCTCCTCTAAATAATTAATTATATTAGATCTTATCTCCAGTATCCTATTCATTTGGTGTTGAAATTCAAGAAAAAAATATGCCTTGGCAGCAAGAAAATAAGTAAATATTTATTTTTTTAGACTTTTCTAGTTGGTGACTTGTATTTTGTCACTAAAGTTTTCTTCAAATGAAAGATACAAAACCCATGATAAGTATTAGGAAACATACTCCGAATAGCCCTCTCAATATTAGCGTGTCAGTCAAATACAAAAATTAGATCATGGTGATCACTATTTACTCCCTACAGTTTGACCATAAACTATGTCAAAGAAGCATCATTTTTTGAGTTAAGAATCTCTGATGCCAATAAAAATATCTAATTGTTTCCATCTTTATATACTGCCACAAAAATTGTACCAAGATAGACACCTTTTAAAAATATTCGTTAACTGCAATCATCGATCAGATGGATGATTGAAAACCTTTAATGTAGGGTTCCAACGCTATAAAAAAAAAAAACTTAAAGTGATTATCACCATCAATTGCCAAGTGAGTAACCATACTCAAGTTCTGAATAAATCATCTAAAGCACCTTTTATAAATCTTAATGCTTGTTTCTTAACTTGCAAAGGTGTAGGATACATTATTTCAATACCAAATTCTTCACATATATCTGCTTAAATTTCCTTCTATCTATAATTTTTATTAACCAATGCAAATTTATTTTTAATTATTTTAATAATAATACAACTCTTGACTTGCCATTGATCATCCCGCAATCAGTTTAAAATATAAGTGTGCATCTACTCTCATCACATTAAAGAATTGTCCTTATTTCGTTGACACTGCACGTAATCTCCATTTGTACCTTTTATCATCGCATTTCATCTCAAAATAATCTTTAGTAGACTTGTAAACTTTGAAGCTTTAATTGCCTTTAAATGTTAGTATATTTATAGCCTTATGAATTTCATCTTTACTGTTATACAACTTTCTCATAAATACATCTCTAATTTCAGTACATGATACCTTATTTGATATGTTCAAGTCTGATGGTGGTATCAAAGGCATGAATTAAAATAGATATTCTACTTGAACCATATATTCTCTTGCATACAAGATATACTCATCCATGTAGCCTATGAACAAAAGTTTTGGAAACATAATATGGTCCTTCCTCTGATATGTCATTCAATCCATCTACTTCCATTCCATAATCATTATTTTTATAACCATCATTATTTTTATAACCATCATTATTACCAACATTATTATTACTAATATCATAACTAACATTATTACTAACATCAATATCAACATCTATACCAACATAAATACCATCATTTTTGTATATCTAACTATCGATATATGTAAGTTGGGTCTTCGTTGAACATTGGAGGAGAATAATAATAATCATTTAAAAGGTTTTGCGAAAACACAAAGATTGAAATTGTTAAGGTTATATTACTCACTTGGTTGTTATCGCTTTATAAATAAGAGTTGATTAGGACAGACTTATTCCTGCTTAATAAATGCTATATTATTTTTATATAGGGGAGCTAGAACATCCAATGTGTACACATAAAGGTGTCAACTTCATAGTATTTGAATGAACCTTGAATATGAGAATCATTTTATACTGCACCTAATAAACTCCAATTATACGACAAATTTTTCTCAACAACACTTTGTATTTTATATTTTTTGAAGCCAACATATAGATATGTTAAAAATTAATGTATCTCTCAACACCAAAACTAAAATTCTCCTACTTCCCCCTAAAATACACAATGGTTAAAATAAACCCCATAATGCTGATAAAAAAAGACAATGTAAAAATTGTTATTAGAATAAGAAAAAAATTGCAATTTAAAACATCATCACCGCTCAACGCATGTGCTTCAAGCGCACGCACTAAGGGCTATTGCAACCCTATTCCTAATTTCACACCTAGTTTCGAACCACCTATGTTTGTTCACCTATTTTCAACCATTTTCATTGTTTAAGCAACATACTCACTTTAAACATACATATTACAAATGTATTTTGTTTTTAACACATTATATAATACATCTTTAATTTGAATAACTTACCAAATATTTATAGTCAATTTACTAGTTTTTTGTGTCTATTTTATCAAATTTTTAATGAGAAGTGTATATGTTTGTTAGTAGAGATTTGATCCACAACTTCATTTAAAATCAATTCTATAACATTAAAAAAAATATATAGTTAAAAGGTAAAAGTGTTTGATAATAAATTTTTTTGTCATAAAAAAATGAAATATCTGACCGTGGTCAAATAAATATAATTATTAAAAATTTCAGTCATTTCCAAAACATTTCCTTAAATTAATTGATAAAATTTAATTAAAAAAACTGTATCATATTTTACATATATATTTGGTTGCTAACAATCACCTCGATTTTACATTTTTTTTTTTTAACTTCTGTTTAGAATACTTTTCCTGCTTGAGTGAATTCAAACTTTTTTTTCTCCCCAGGCTTAGGGAAGAAGAGAAGAATAGAAAAAAGCTCCAAGGAATGTCAGGGAGAAATCGGGAAGTTGAAATATAATGGACATTTCATGAACACATGAAAGACATTATGGGCCCGTGAAACAAAAGCTAACACCAGAAATTACAAGAGAGTTTTCTCCCCCTGCTTTTGTTCCCAACTAAGCGGTTGAGTCCATTTCTACAATGGTTTGATGTTAGAATCCCGCAATCAAAGCCAGAAAATTAAGAAGAAAAATAGCGGCAGACGGAAAAGGTCAACATTTAAAAACCACTCTGTTTCTCTCTTGTCCAGCCTATTACGGGGAACTCCACCACTTCCCAACTGCTCTGGTGGTCTACAAGAAGCAGACTGCAAATTCTGCCACCTTAATGTTCTGATATCATCACCTTGTACCTTAATTCTCTGTCGGCAATGAATCAGATTTGCAGATATCCCCACGACAAAGTGGACAAACTCTGGATGCAGTGGTAAAATTTGTTAACATCAATATATTACCAAACAAAGACAAAACAACAGCAGGTTATCAATGGTGGAGAAATTGATCAACACACAACCTTGAAAAGTAGCCAAGAAAAACATGAAGTTTCATAGAAATAAGAATAATGCATATATAACTTCCTTATAAGGAGTTAAAACAATAAACAAACGCTCAAAGTTTGCAACAAAAATTCTTCTTGATGCAGTAGAGGAACATAATGCATGATGTTATGAGCAAATAATTATAACCAAATTGAATCTGGGAATGTTTCCAAGACATAAAACAAAGCATGCTTGTGCTTTTTCCTGGAGGAGAGTGTGTTCATCAAAGTTTTGGTACCTGTCATAACCTTGTCCTAAAAGAAATGGGTGACTCAATTTCAAGGATGGGGAAAGGCAATAGGAATTAAACTCTGTATATATTTATATTAATGATTATCTAGAAGATATTTTTATTTATGCCCAAATTCCTTGACCTTTCTACGAAAACCAAGTTCTAAACTGAAAACTACTTCCAAACCCTACGACAGCGGTAGTTAGGAAATTCTGAAATATTTATATCTTAGGTGAATCTGTTGGTTGAATGCAAAGGTTCTAACCACTAAACCCAACCATTGGATTACTATGTAGTACACTAATATTTATGTGCTGACTAGTAGTTATTTAACTTTATTCTGTAGTTTAATTAAAAAGAGAGAGAGAGAAAGAGAGAAGCTGCTAAACAAATCAGGGTAGGGGACAGGGAATAAAGAGATGAAAGTACATGAATGTATCATTAGACAAACAAGCATGGTTTAAAGAGATGAAAGTACATGAATTTGAACAGAGCAAATAATATGTTGAATAGAAGTAAAATTGTGCAATGCATGCATTGGCAAGGGTACATTCGAAACAGACAAATAGAAAGTGTTCAAAAAGTTCCAATCAATAGAAAGTAAAAGAGGGGATAAAAGCCAGGCTGGTTTCAGTTGAGGGTATGAACATTCTTAGCACCCTCCAAAGCTTTGGGTTGTATTATTATTTCCAAACTCCAAATAATAGTATATTCAAAATGAGGTCAGAAGATTAGGAAACCATGCAAAGTGCGTCCTTCAAAGAACCCCTCATCCAAAAACCCTAAGTCACATGCAACTGATTAAAGTTATAAGACCCCAAGGATATTTTTTGCTTGGTCAACTTTCAATTTGTGCTGTCAGAATCAATATACATCAGCCTTACCAATTATCATCAACGTTTTGAAAGTCAGCTATAACAGCAGAAACAGAATTCATTTATCTCACCTTCTAAGATAAATTTCCTTCCAGTTTTACCAAATGGATGTAACAAAACAAAATTACTTCATACCTGTGTATCTCTTTGAGCCATTTATCTACACAAGTTCTGTGGAATTCATGATGACATGGCAATATCCGCACGCTGTCACCTTCCTCATACTCCACAAGGCATATGTAGCATCTGTTCATTCGGTAAGAGTCAAATAAAATAACCATAAGAAACATGGAGATGCCAACTACAATATTTATTCATTTCATACTTTAAAAAAATGAAAAGAAGAAAATCACAAATGTGATTTTCAATAAAACTAGATAATAGGGGAAGTGTAAAACAAAACTTTATGGAGACATATATGAAGAAAAGGATAAATGCTCTGAAAGAAGCCTTGCATGAGAGTTAAACATGATGGGCTCAAATCTTAAATACAATTATGCAATATAAGAACCTCAAGAATCAACTTTTTCCCAGTATTTTATTTAGGGCGATAGTCAACTAAACCCATCAACAGCTAACTCTGGAAAATCAACCCAATCACAGAACTTAATAACAGTTGGAACAATTAATGACACTGTTGATGTAAGATATTGGATAGATGCATCTTTATATTTTCGGCTGCACTACATTTCATAGACAAACTATTTAAATCTCTTCATCAGGGGGAATTTTAAACTCAAACAAACCATCAGTTTTCTTATGTTTATTTACTGCACCTATCCAGCTTAGTGGGCTTGCCATTTAAGACAGTTAAATTTCATTAGTACACACTTAAGGATGAGAAATAATGCATAACCAAAAAAAAATAAAATTGATGTTTCATGCTGTTGATGTTGTATCAAGGACTCAGATAGTTTACAACCATATAAAAGAATCCTTCCAAATTATTTTTTTTCCTACTAATTTATACAAAGGCAAAATAGTTTCCAACCATTAAAAGCTAAGTACAAGCATCAATTCCATCATTTAATTCATGGTTTGAATAGGTGTAGTCACGATGCAGCTGTGATGTTAGTGGTATATCAGACATCATGTATCAGTAAACAGTTATTGCAATCATAAATTTCTTTTGAATTCACATAACCCACTTAAAACAGACATATATGGTTTGATATTTGCAATGCCAAAATATTACAGTAAAATTGTTCTTGATCGTTCTTTATTTATATTAGCTAAATCTTCAACAAAGTTTTATTAAGGTCAATTAACATTGGTTTATAAAATGCAACAAACATTCTATGCATAAGTTTCTTTCGAAAAGTTTTATAATGCCAATAAATATCATCAGTAAAAGCTTCTTCTAGTGACATCTCATGTAACATTAGCCCATTTACATGGGGAAACAAACTAACATCATAACAATCTAAGTTTCATATTTTACAATCAATAACAACACAAAATATTAATTAACCTAAACGTTATAAATTAATGATTACCACTCTTACAGTATTAATGTCTAACTAGAATACAAGGAAGCTGAAAGTAGAAATTTTGAAAGTCAAGTTTTGAGAAGAAAGAAGGCTGTTGTCTTATGGGAGCATTAAGTTAAGGCAATTTTTTAGGTGTCGTGGACGGAAAAAAACAGAACATTTTTGCATACTATACAGGGGAGAATATTTGGCAACTCTAGGACAAAGTAAAGTCTTAGCATTTCTTTAGGCCTCCACTTCGTCAGAGTTTAGAAATATGCCCTTCTTTTTAACCTTACGTAATTGGAACCAACAGTGGTCGGATAAGTAAGATTTTTTATGTTTCCTATACTCTGGAGAAGTGCTGCTCTTTGTACAGTGGTTGCTCCTTTTGAGGCATTTAGGAATGCCTTATTTTCATGGACATCATATACAACCCTTTTCAGGATCATGACTTCTGTTTTTAATAAATTTTCTTGTTTCATAGAAGAAAACCCAGAAAAAAAAAAACAGATGATAAATAAATAAAGGAATTTAAAAGTTAAGAAACAAAAGGAAAAATGTGGAATGAAATCAAGGATTCACTAAGCAACAAATTCTTTGTTAGGTTTTATATACTTTTTCCTACAAAGAACATCTAGAAATCAGAAAGTATTAATAAACAAGTTCTTGAAAACGATAAAAAATTTCAAAAATATTGCAAAGAGAATTGGTTAAGATAAAATTGGATTTAACTTACATGACTTTCTAAACGGATCGAGGTTAAAGAACATGAACCGAACCAAGACCATTGAGGCAATGAAGAAGAGTTCTAGAAGAAAAAAGGAAGATGCAAAACATTTATCTTGCAACAAAGTAATGATTGGAGGCATCTGAATCAAGATCTTGACTCAAAATTAGAATGTTCTAAACTAGCCCATTAAAAATTGGCTGAAATATTTTAATGTTATAAAGAAGATAATCAAAAGGACAGAAAAACACTGATGAGCCACTAAGGACACTACAGCTGCTACCAAACCCTTACTAGTAGGCTACATGACTGCTATCGCAGCTAAGAGACGTAAATTTTCTTTGTACACTGTGATAGCAGGTTAAAGGAGTGGCAAGGGCAGCTAATATTATGTAGCGGACACTATGTTCTATTATTAAACTGCAGACAGTGAATTGAATGTCAAACAATTACTTTGACAGTTATCCTGATCAAGGAACATTTAGAGTGAGATATTGAGCAGATTTAACTTAGCATCTTCGGCTGCACTTGATCCTAAAGCAGCAATGCAACATAAGGATTGTTTGGGTTCATTAAGAATTGGTATGCAAATCCTAAGCTGAATTATAGCCGCTGTACTGTGCATATTAACCGCAGGCCACATTAAATTACATCTTATGGAACTTTAAGAAAAACAGAGATGTGAAGGAAAAATGGAAATGTGAAGTTTACATGTCTGTTTAACCAAAATCTCAGGCTTCACAAGTAAACTACCAATCATACAAAGAAAAAGCTAAGACAGGAAATAAATTATCATAATTTGTTATCCACCCCTCAAGTGAGTCAAGTTAAAAAGGAACTATCTCAATAAAAAATGTTGAGTAGAAGGGATGGGAAAGTGTGGATGATCAGAAATACTTACTGTGCAACCTCCTCATTCTGATATTTCTGTGATCTGGTATAAAATTTGACAGGCAAAGATTCCACAACCTCGCTAGGTGCAGGAATAGATTCTATTGAAGACATAGAAGGCTGAGAGGATAACACCACAGATTGCTGATGAATTTCATCCAGTACCTAATGAACATAAGTCCAAGAGATTCAAACTTATTATATAGATAAACAGGGAAAACCCCCTGCGCATTGGCCATTACAAGCAAAGCTAACATATTAACATTACCTCAAATAATGCTTCAGCTAACATCACAATTCTTGATATGCTGGCTCTAGTGCCAGTTTCATCGTTGGAATTGGCATCTCGAATGTTAACATGACATGTGCAATGACCTATTCTATGTTGACCAGATAAGATACAAGATCTCACATGCCCAGACTGGTTCTCAAAACGACTTCCCAACTGCTGAAGAGCACTAACCTAAAGCATTTGATTATTAATCACTAATCTAAATTTATAGCATTAGAGTAAAGACAAAACAGTGTGGAAAACTGTCCAAGTACTGTAATTATTCTGCAACCAATGTTGGTCTAAGTTATTCCTAGATAGGACAAGCAAATGGTTGAAAACCTACTCTACAATATGGCAAATGTACAAATCTACTGAAAAAGTAATAGAAAGATGGTGAAAGTAATAGTAAGAATTTCAAGCTTAAGATCTTATTTTGTGTTCGTTGAGAATCAATGACTTATGGAAACCTTCAAAGAATGACTAAATGCAGGAAACAAACCTGAGATCGTATTCTTCTCCTCCTTTCAAGGAAATTTGATCTGTGTTCCAGTAAATCATGATACCTGGCTTCTCTTGATCTTGAGGTTCCAACGTCGTGATCTTGAAGACTGAACAAGGAGGTAGACATACTGGATGGAGTATGATGAGATGTCGTTGAAGGGGTAATACCGTGTCCTTCAGTTATTGATATCCTTGTGTCACCACCAAAGACATATCTTCCACTATTTTGACTATCATCTCTTGCTTCTCTCTCTTGTTGCAAAGGACAAAATGTTATGTCAGGCAAAGATGATCGGCGAAGAACTCTATCACGAAGTCTTCCAACGCTAAGGGTTCGACTAAAATGAACATTTCTTTCAACTGGTTCCCGAGCTCCAATCCGCCAATCAGAAAGTCTAGTTCCAATGTTCTCCAATGCACTATGGGATATTGGAGAATTTACATTTCCATCAGCACCCACTCTATTGCTACCGCCATTTCTTGCTATATTATGAACAGAAGAAATTGTTTGATTTTCTTGAGAATTATTAGGGAAATTACTAGAAGTATCTTGATGACATTGTGTAAGAGCTTCAAATCTATCAAGAAAATTATGACTACTGGGTCCCGAACGCTGATGAAGATCTTGTTCATGGGGATATGCCCTGGATGAGCCTAAACTGGTTGCCCTGCTTAATCTAAAACTGATATTACCAGGAAGAAAACTAAAGCGAGAAAGAAAGCGAGTAGGATTATTTGAAGAGCTGCTACCATCAGCATCAAGCTGTTCTGGGTTAGAAGAAGATATACATGGCATTTCGTCTTTAACTTTACTATGGCATTCAGATTTCAACTCATCTGAGTCTGCGTCACTCTCGTTGTTCTGCTCATAACAAATTAAAATTTCTCAAAGGCATATCATATTCAGAGAGAGGTAGTTTCAAAAGTAGTTTAAGTTCTATAAAAACGGCATTATTTTATTAATAAGTGGAAATAATAAATACGAATGATGACATTGGAAATCCGGAGGGAAAGAGAAGAGATAAAATTGAAAATGATAGAAAGAGCAACCTGGTAGTGGCGGTGGCGGTGGCGGTGGCTTTGGCGAGATCCAGAACCAGAAGAAGGCGTGCCGAGACAAGAGGAGTGAAAAATCCTATTGGCTCTAGAATTAGATCTTCCTCTCTTACAAGACGACGCCGCGGTGGCGGATTCATCGCAGCAAGCTTTACTCCCGCTCGATCCCATTTGATTGATTTGACTTGAGATTTTTAATTACATTTACATTACATTCATATATGTATAAACAAATACGAGCGAAGAAGAGTCAGAGTCAGAATCAGCTGCAGTCAGATCTAGAAATGTGGCAACGAAACTTTAATCACTATCTTGTTAGAAAAATGAATGAGTGAGTGTGAGCATGGAGTAAAAACTAAAAAGGAGTTTTCAAGGTAGAGGAGTGAGTGAGACGAAGTAACTTGCAGAGAGAGAGAGTGAGACTTTACTGCCAAGTGACCGATGTATTATTGAGAGGGAACGAGGCTGCCTGCAATAAACAACATGCCACCTTCTTGATATCTGCCTTTGTTTTCGGTAAATATTCAATTCCAACGTTTATAGAATGCCAACTCAGTTTTCTCACGTGGACTTTTGTCCAATAACAATGCGCCATCTCATTCGAATTTCCTAACTATTAATAATTTTTGTGTTTTCGGAATTTTTTCGGAAAGTCCAAATTTTAAGGGTATTCTATTTTTTAACCACAAAACAAATTTTTTTTATTAAATAGATAAATTTGTTTTTATTTATAAAATATAATAAAATTTTTAGAAATAACCCCTTATTTAAGGCTTGAATTTTTTTTTAGCCACAAGTTAGAATATTAATCTTTGTTAGTCAAATGTAAGATAAATTAATAAAATTATTATTTTTACTGTCTCTTTTTCTTCATTGTTCTTTATTATTTCTTTGTAAAATTTTCTCTCTCAAAAGAACTCACAAGCAAAAGAAAAAAAAAAGAAAAAGAAGATTAAAAAGAAAGTTATGCACGTTTAATAATTGTATTGAGATAGAAATAAAAAAATTATTGAAAAAAAAACAATTTTCACATTTCATTCAACATGCAAAATTCATAAAATACCATTATTTGTAATAAAAAAGGTGCCATGCGTTAGGCAAGAAAGTCCTATGCAATGAATTTTCAATACACTAAACTTAGAAATTCCCAAATAATTCAAATTTGTGATTTTTTTTTCTCTCCCTCCTTCACCTTATTTCTCTCTAAAATTTTACCATTAATTGATAAAGTGTGTGTTTTAAGACAAACTTTCAAAAACTCAGCCAATTTTTTTGTATTTGTTTTCATTATATTTTATCAATAATGACAATTGTGTCCATTTTACATTATTTTGATTAATAAAGATTAGTCTATTACTTTGTAACTAAAAAAAATATATTGCCTAAAAATTTAGACTATTTTTGAAGAATTTTCTAAAATATAACTAAAATATTAAAATCAAATGTCTCAAAAATCAATACTCTAAAATTACTCTCAAAATACACACTTCAACATATTTAAATTCGGAATAGTAGATTTCAATCTTGTAATCGAAAAAATGTATGATTTTTTATCATTATTAATTATAAATTATTTTTTATATATATTTATAAATATAAAATTTACCAAAATTTATTTATGAATATAGTTTGCGTCATTATATTTTGTATATATACGAGCTTAGAAATGTAGATTTAGTTGTAATGTAATTTATTGAAGAAGGAATATGATGGATTTAGAAAGATTTTGAGGTTACAGAAAGAACAAAGAAACAAAGCACAAAAACCTTGCTCGATGCATAATGTAAATGTGCGCCCTTCTTGCACAAAGTAAATGTGCTCCTATCATGCGCGAAAATGCATCCACACAACAATCCTGCATGAGATTGGCGTGCAGAAATTATTTGCATGACTCTGCGAGTATTTTCCAAATATATATATATATATATATATTATAATTTTAAGTACTTTATTTATCTTTTTTTTGGTTATTTGTTCCATGTAGCATGAGTTATTAATTGTATATTTCGGAAAAAAATGAAATTCTAACAACAATTATAAGAGAGATATTAGATTTAAAAATGTTGGTATTTCAATTTAGAATGATGTTAAATATAAAAAGCTTTTTGAATACACTGTGTCATGTAATTGAAATTTATATATGTAGTATAAAGTGTTCTTAAAATTTTTTATTGATGTAATGAGGGTGCAGTAGAGATTAATTAAAATTATATTATAAAAGAATTTTTACTCATTTATGTGTAATAGTGGAGCTTAGATTTTTTGTATGTGAAGAGGATGTAAAAGGGCCTTTTGAGAATCAATAATCTTGCGGTAATCACTTCATATCAAAAAATGATAGCAACCAAGTGAGTAGCATAACCTAACAATATTAATTGTTGTGTTTCTCACAAATACTATAATTGACTATCATCATTCCCCTATAATATTCAAACCAAAAAAGATTTTAATTGTAATAGAAATACTGATAGCATGAGAAAAGTTGATGGATTAAATGATATGTAGGATGACGAACAATGTTATATTTCTAACAGTTCTCTTATGAGACGAATGATGCATATGATTTGCATAGAAAAGAAGATGAAGTTGAATAAAAAAAATTCTTTTCAGTTTATCCATGATACTATTATCAAACTTTGCCATATCAGATTAAATATCATGTTTCAGAATTGAAAATGTGTTTGTGGAAAATTTATATGATAGCAAAGCTATTAGCTTGTTAGCACTAAGGTTGATTGAAGTTTAAAAGTTTTGAGGTTTAAGAAAATCATTTTAAAACAAAATGGGATGATGAAAGATGTAAATAATGAGTATGTGCAGTGTCAACAAATACATGAAAGCACTTCATCGTGAAATAATAGATGCAAATTACCTATTTCAGAGTCAGATTATTGGTAAATTAATAAATAAAAATTGCTTTAGCTAGTAGAATTTACAAATAAAAGGACATTTAAATTAACATACATGGAGAATTTGGTGTAGAGTTAACATATTTTACTGCTTGGCGAGTAAAGAGGATGTATGCAGGCTAATAGGTGATTGTACTAAAGAGGATTCATTTAAATTACTTCTTATCTTTCCTATCCTTTTGAGGGCTTAGGCCTTCATCTGTGCTTTTGTCTTCCTTTTCTCTATCTTCTTCCACATAGAATTGGTATATGGGGTGTGTTTTACTCTTATAGTCTTACACTCACACCTAAACATACTCATACCTTTCGCTATTGGAGGCAAGATTTGTACAATTGCGTCATTGTCAGGTTCGAACCATATATCTAACTGCCAGTCATTTTCATAATTATTTGTTGGAGTTTGAACATAATAGTTCACACCTTCTTTGAACTAAATAAAATAAAATAATCAGCGAATATGTCAAGTGGAAAAGATACTTGTGTCTACATTTCATTTTTGTAATTACATATAGTTGTTTAATTTGTCTCCACAAAATATCTGGGTCTCTCTGTAAATACTACATGATCAAACAGTCGGAGATTTAATATATGTGGGTGTATGCATGTGCAATTGTGTCTATTGACTAAAATACGTATCATATACATATTACACGGGGCGAAAGTGTTAAATTAAATAATAAACACAATAAATAAATATATTAATCACATTAATATATTAGTAAGATAGAGAACTCTCCTTAACATGTAACGTTATGGACGTATTTTCTCAGAGTTCGTATGGAGACCAATTCGTGGGCAGTTCTAGTCACCAACACGGTGGACTTGGTGAGCTAGAACTGCAGCCCTATATCCAGCACGAGATTAACTCTTAATTTCCAAAATAACTGGGTGTGTGTATTCATCATTTTCTCTAAAAGGATAAAAAATAGAGAATTAAAGCAATTCACCATTGCTCCAATTAGAACCATAAATAAAAATAAAACAATTTCATTTTTCTTCTTCTTTCCTTCAACTCCATTTTCTCTTCTTTCGATTTTCTCCATTTCTTTCTTGTTTCTCTCAGCCAAAAGTCACCCAAAACACACCTTTAACAAGCTTTATATATCTCACATAATAAAATAATAATATTATATATTATAATATTAAATAAAATACTTTTATGAAAATAATAATATTATTATATTAAATAATAATTAAAAAATAATGCTTGACAACTAATAAGTATTATTTAATATAATAATATTATATAATAAAATAATATATAATATAATATTTTATTTGAGATATTTTAATTATTTAACAATAAAATAATTAATATGTGAAATGACTATTTTGCCCCTTATGAATAGTTACTAAGTCTACCCCTAGTGCGTCCCACTAAATTTCAGATTTGGGCAAACTCAACCGAAGTCCACAATGCGTCATATGTTATTATACAATTAATAAATAATAATTATTGACTAATTGTTATATTAACACTCAAATACAGATATGCACGTATTCCCGTGGTAGTACTAAATATTGTTAGATTAAACAATTTAATCTGACACGCTGCCTAGTGTAAAACGAGTACACTCCATATCACGAGACTCCCTAGGTCCACGTCTGATTCGTCAAATGGAACTATTCTATTAGTCTGTGAGCAATGCCCCACGCAAACGTCATGAATATTACAAATCAGCGCGTTGTAACGTTGAACCATATAAGCTGAGGTTGTAACGCATACGTATAGTCCTTTCGTCATGATATCCTGGATGTGCGAAAATATAGATTATCACCGTCAAATCCCCTAATACTCATCTATATCTTATCCCCAGACTTGTATCTCATTGAAAATATGTGCAAACTCATTTGCCATATTGTTCTACTCTATTGGAAACTCTTTCCCCGAATTAATGCTTGTGGCCACAAGACTTTTCTACATATAGTCCCGAAGCATCTGGATATCTTACTCCTTATGCGAGCTGACAGATCTCATATCTGTATACATCGAACTCCATAAGCATCAGATCATACCCAACGACACCCACGATCATACCACGAAAGATCTGTGACATGCGTAGAACTAAAGTATGGTGGATCATTTACAAGCCCACCGTGGTACTCAAGTTAAAGGACCACGTATACTACTTAACTCAAGAGGACCCTCCGTTGCCGGCTTACATAGGGTGTCTATCGGAGGCCCTCGTGAGTCTGTCCCATATCCAGTCCTAACTAGATACCCATATGTTAATATGAGCTCCAAGCTCACGATCGGTTAGGAACGACCATCTATACCTTATAGGTACGACATATGCTGATCTATATATTAAAGTATCTACCGACAAACCTGCATCAGCAAAAATAGATCAAGGACAATTATTCGAGAACATACTTGCGCAATTGACGTTTTCTTGCACCCGATTGCAATTATGCAGTTACTAGTATATTCCCAGGTCTATGTTCCATTACAGACAAGGCTCCAACTCTTGGATTTTCACTGAGTATTATAACCAGCTAACACTTACTTGTGCTAACATTTAGCATTTATCTCTCAGCGTGGCTAATTATGAACCCTTATCTAAACTCCTTTAAATCTGATCTGAACTTCTTTAGATCGTACAATGTCTGTAACATTACATTGCATAGTATCATAGTAATGGGTATTAGCGATTTAATGGGAATGTATACTTGTATAAATACACAAGTATATACATTTAGGGATGATATGTAAGCACCGGCCCTAATACAAACTTATCTATTGCATGACCTATCTTGCCTCGTCTATGCCACAATCTCATTCCGTAAGTCATCTATATCTTTCAAAATGACATCATGCAAAAATTTATTAGTGTTCTACTCAAACTATAAAAAATAACTCAATTCAATTTAAGCATAAATAAAAATTTGTTATATTTAACAATAACCAAAAATTAGCATTTAATAAGATACCGTTACTCCACTAGCTTGAGGGGTTTCTTGATCATAGCCACACTTCACATCTATGTCATTCCTGTAGTCAGTAGATCAGGCATTCTATAGAACATAATTTAATTTAAGGTCTTTTATAAAACTACTACTTGTTAGATACTTCAAATTATTCAATAATACAAGCTGTTCAAGTTCATATGGCATTAACTTGTGATAGACCTCTAGAACCTTAAAAAAATTAGATAATTGTTAGCTAACAATATAAAATAAACTAAATAATGTATATGTGAGGTACATAATATGTAGCAACTGTTATGTTATACTAAAGTGCAAGTACATACTACCATAAATAAGTAATAAAGTGTAAATAGGATATCATTCTTACGAAAAACTGTTGTTATTGTTATGCTAAATTAATGGTGGGCACAATTCAGTTCGGTTTGGCTGAAACTAAATTGAACTGTGAATATTTAGTTTTTTTTCCAAAGTGGTAACTAAAAAAATTGAATTGTTAAAAAAAATTGAACTGAATGGAACCGATTTTTTTCAGTTTGGTTCGGTTCGATTTTTTGATTTTTGATTCAATTAAAAATCTCTCTTCTTGTTTTTTTGAAATAGGTTTTTTAATCTTCTATTTATAGATTTTTTTAGCCTTAAATTAAGGTAAAACATCATATATAAGTCAAATTAGGATTTTTTGTTTGTGCTCAGCGTCAACACTATATAAAAAGTACTGTTTTAAGAAACACTGACTTTAGTGCTGTAATGTTGTAGTGCTGGGATCTTAGCATTGCAACGCTAATACTGTAGCAAATTACTTTAACAATTACCGCTTAAATTTGATAGTTATGTTTATTTTCTTTAGATTTTTATTCCAATAGCTCAATTGTCTTCAAACCTATAAAATAAAAATAAACCATTTAAAAAGCCTAATATTCATGTTTAAAATGAAAAAATATTAAGTTTATGAAAGCCTAAAATAATATGTATAAAGAGATGTTTATCAGCAACCACATACAAGATTTTCTTGAAAATCCAAATAAAAAATTCTTTGAATAGTTAAGTCCCCTGGAGTGCCAATTTAGTACACATGAAAAATGGTTAGTACGTCTATGTACAAACATCTTACCATATACTGTGGTCACTTTGTTCATCCAAATATGAGATATATAAACAATAATAATAAAGCAACCTCAAATAGGAAATGTTTAATAGTTTATTTTAGAAAATAAAATACCTGAAAGCTATACATCAACCCATAAACATTATATTGCTTTGGTTTATTGTCCTTAACGGGGCTTTTATGACTTTCTCCAATTTTTTTTTTCTGCCTTACTAAATAAGTTATATGTGATCTTTTATGTCATGTTGCCATAGATATTTATTGAACTCATCAAGATCATCTACTAAACTAAGCACAAAAGTTTAAATGTCTCTATGATCATCACGAGGCACTAAAACACAATGAAAATAAAAAAGATTATTTCACCAATTATCCATTTGATTGAAGTTGAAATGCTCAAACAAATGATCTAACTTCTTATATGTCAACTTTTCTTTTCTACCACTAAAATATTTCCACCATAAATGATTACCAAGTTCTCTAGACAGTGGATAATCTCCCATTTTTAGTATAGTTATTAATACGAACTCCTTATGAGAGAATCTAAAATGCTTATTAGACATCATGAACCATAGTTCTTGAAATATATTTTTGATTTGGACTTGCCTCCATAATATTTCATACACCAAAATTCTTGAAAATGTAACATTCTCAAATTCCAAAAATTAACCCTTGTAAGTCATCTTAAAAAGTTATTTTTGAGTGAGCGTCAACTTATATCGTATAAGGTCTAGGACCTACATTTTAGTGTAGATGTTATAGTCACGCAAAAGTATTGTTAAACTAAAATTACAAAGGTTTTGGACACATTATTCTTCCTTTAAAAAATTTAAATAATACAACAATTAATTAAAATAGAATCCATAAAAATAATTAAATAATTACAATTTATTAACAATTAATTAATTGAAAAATAATAAATAAATTAAACAATTCATTATGTATTAACTAAACTAATTAAAATTTTAAATTTTAATTAAATTCAATACACTAAATAAATTAATTATTAACTAACTAAACAAACCAAAAATTCCCAAAAATAAAATAAATGACAATAAATTAAAATAAATAATTAATAATTTCAATTTATTTATATATAAGAAATTAGACTAAATTTTTAAAATGAATAATTTAATTCAATACACTAAATAAATTATTTATCAACTAACTAAATATTAAACTATGTTAAATTAAATTAATTTTGATTTATTAATTAATTTTTTCCAATTCTTTGTGGTGCATGGCACGTTGTTGCATGCATGCACCTCACAGTGCATGTTGCACACGCTTAGCAATGTAGCGCATACAAAATGCATGCGTGGCTAAGCATATGCATCGTGCAATAGGTGTAGTGCATGTATACATTAAACGTAGGCATGATGCACTTATTATATGTAACCAATTGACATGCATGCAATTTGCATGTGTGGTGAGCATAGTACAGTCATGTGCTTAGCGTATGCACTATATGCAATTTTCGTGTGACGCGAGAAACTCACCTTATTCGGTTGTGACTACCAGTCATCCCCTTACCCATTTTTCGATCATTTTCAATTATTTTCAACCTTTTTTTTTTTGTACAAACAAGAAACCCTTACATATTTATCGAACTACAAACAATAAAAAAGAAATCATTTAGCACTAAAATATTTAACATGCTAAAATAATAAAAGTTACCATATATTAACCTCTATATGTGTCGATCTCGAGCATGTTGCCAACTTATAATTGTTGTTCTCTTAAATTGTTTTCTTATTGTGGTGAAAGAGAGAATAAAGAGAAAAAATATTATGAGGGTAATTTTTTTTTTCTATTTTTAAAAATTGTGGCTAGTAAAAATTACATAGTTTGTTTGTAGTTGAAAGAGATATAACTCTAATAATTGAGCCGTTTCTAAAAATTTCTTTTCCCTTTTGATACAACAGATGAATAGGTAAAAAGATTAATTAAATATTGTATTTAGTATAAGTATGTCTGGAATAAAAAAATAAATTAAACCTATGTTGATTTTGAGAGTACGTACAAATTTTGATGGTTAAAACTTAATGATTGAATAAATACCGAAAAATAACACTAACAAATAAACAACTCAAGTTATCAAATAACAACTTCAAAGGCTATAAAAAAAATGCTTATTTATAATACTTAAATTCTAATGTAGCTAAATTACTTCTTAAACTAGAAAAACATATTCTTAAATAAAATTCTAAATAAGATTTCAAGTCAAAGAAGGGAAAAAAAATAAAATTACTAGTTATGTTTTTAATTCTACTTATCAAGGAATCCTAATATGATACAACTCGCATCATTCTTCCATTCTTAGAGTAAATTTGCTATCGAATTTGGATAATAATGTCTTTAAGAGAATGGTCTTCATTAAAAGGCTTGAGGTTCTTGATGTAAACACATCGAAAGTACAAAGATGGCTTAGAAGCTTCAAACGATAGTATTTAAGACTGAGATTCTCAATGATCTCAAACAATCTGATTTCCTTGGTTAACAACACAACACAACACAACACAACACAACACAACATATAGCAAAAATCAATTTTTTTTATTAAATATGCCTGAACAAAGTCTTTAACTTTAAACTTTTGTTGTTTCAATGTGGTTGTCTTCATCTTCACTTTTTGCTTGAAGATAGATATCTTTATCCATTTTTTCATCAATTTTCATTTATACATTTCACTTCACATTGAATATGGACAGATGGTTGACTGGCGAGGAAATTCTTTACTAGGCACAAGAGTAATCTTAGTATTCTCAAACATGAAACTGTAAGTGTTCTACCATCCATTAACAGTCACATCCCTATCATATAACTAAGATAGTCTAATAAAAGATGATCGACATCTATTGGAATCACATCACACCAAGTTTCATCTTTATATTTGGAACTAATAGAGAACGGAACTAAGCAACATTTGAAATAATTACCCTTACTTTTTGTTTCATCCATAATAATTGGTATGGTTCTAGATAAAATTTTCGTCTTTAATTTTAATTTGGCAACTACCTTTTCAGATATTACATTCTCACAACTGTCAGAGTTAGTAACAAAGTGATATGCTCAACCCTTAATAATGCAACTAGAGTGAAAAATATTGTGTCTCAACCAATTATCTTCATTTGCTCCTTAAAAGAGTTGCCAAGACACTTAGCAACATTTATCATTGTCAACTTTAATATAATGTTCCAAGATTTCATCGTAAATAGTATCATAATGAAATTCTTTTTCATTATAATCATCTTCAGTTTCTATGAGTAAATTCTTATCATATTTGGTTTTTTACAAATTGATATTCGATGTCTAGTTTCGCCATAACTAAAAAAATGATTTTTTGAACTAAATCCTTAAGGTTTACTAGTTTGATGAACAAAAGTTTTGCTTCCCAAGATATAATCTCTTGTTCTGCTATTAAATTGCTTCTTTAATTGTAATGCTTGATGTGTTTGTGAAACAAAATAAGGATCTAACATATTTAATGTGTTTTGAAATTTTTAGCGGAGTCCTCTTATATTATGAAATGTTGGTGTATAAACCCTCACTTAGAACACCAAATACAAATAACCCTAGTACTATTATTCTACTATCAATTGCACAAAGATAATTTTGAACACAATAGCAACTACTGGATTGTTTAAGCAGAAGAAATACCCAGCATATATATATTAGGAATCAAATATTATGCTCTAATACCAAATTTGATAGTCAAAAACCCAAATACGCCAATATATTGTAATACACCATAATATATCATAAGTATGAAGCAATCCAACAAATTAAAAGATCAATCACATAAATTATACGTAGAAATACCAATATACCACAACCCAATGTATATGTTAGGGGTGGGCAATTTTGAGTTCGGGTCAGGAATTCCCGACCCCTACCCGAACCCGATCGGGACACCGAAATGTGTCCTGATCGGGACACATTTTAGGTTGGGTCGAAAAATCTTGATTTTTTTTTTGAAAAAAAATTATTTTGAAAAGACAGTTTTGATTCGGATTTGGGACGGGTCAGGACAATTCGGGACAATTCAAGACGGTTCAGGGTTGGGATGGGTTTGGGACAATTGGTGACAATTTGAGACAGTTCGGGTCAGGACGGTTTGGGATAATTCGGGACGGTTCGGGTCGTAATGGTTCAGGTTCGGGATGGGTTTAGGATAAATCGGGACGGTTCGAGACGGGTCGGGAATTTTTGTTTGGGTTCGAGAAATTCCCAAACTAGACCCATCCCGTTTGGGACAGAATTTTCTGTCCCGAACGAGTCCCCAACCCATTCCCATTCCCGTTCCAACCCAAAATTTCAGGACGAGTCGGGTTGAGACAGGTCGGGTTCAAGAATAATGTCCACCCCTAGTATATGTGGTTTGGCCAAATACTCCTACGTTTATGGTAGATTAAGAATTTAAGCCTCTTTATTGATTCTTGAGATTACAAGGATTAAATGATCAAAATACACAATTGAATAGTGTATTTTCTCTATATTTCGACCCTCTCTCTTTTCTCTCACTTCCTTTCTTTAAAACCCTAAAAATATATGGGGTATATATAGACAGCACGGGTACCATGGCACTCAAAATGGATGTCGTGGCGTGGGTAACTTATGCCCATTCTGCAACTAATGCCTCGGCCAGCGCTAGGGCATTGGCCAATGCCAGGGCACCCACCTGGGAATTTTTCCCTTGTTTATTGCACTTTTCATGTACTGTACCATTAAGTTTTTGACCCTTTCCGGCTATTTTTTGATCTTCATTTTAACTCCAAATTGGTCCTTAATGCAATGCCAATCAACATATAATTTTGAATCATCAATTCAACAAATTCCCTTATTGATTCAAAATCCCCAAAGAGATTAATTGAGATTCATTCACTACATCATACGCTTATTTACTTAGCGGTGATCCAATTAAGTCAATCAGACTTTAGACTTTTTTCTTCAGTGATTTAGGCCTCCATAGGTAAGAATTCTTCAAATATAAGTTGGTTTGATTGGGATGTCTCTGACAACTCATGACATATAAACCACAATGCCTTAGTGGTATCAATTTATGCTTGCCAATAATTTCCTTACTAGCCTTTCCTTTTTGGCCTTCACCACTCCGGTGAGTATCACTAAGATGTTACTTCTCTCTACACCCCTCCTCAACAGCAACACATGCAAAGAAGTCAGAATGCAATCTCTCAACAACACATGCTGACTTACTCTTTGGCTGCACTCTCCCAATAACACATGTTGAATCTAACTTGGCATACTCATCAATAACACATGTTCTTACAGCATTCCCAACAAGCATAAATAGACCATTGCGCTTCTCACCCTGCATAACAGTAACTATCCCTCTTACTAATGTCAGTAATCATTTTTTAGCCTTAAATAAACACCCTACTTGATCTAGTATACCTAGGGTAATCAAGTTCCTCTTGAGACTAAGAACACATCTCTTATTCTGCACTCCCTAATTTTTCCATCATGTAATTTCATCCTTACACTACCAATTCCTATAACTTTATAAGTTATATCAGCACTCACCAATACATTACCATCAATGGTATGGTAATTGGCAAATAACGACATGTCATGACAAATGTGAAAACTACAGCTAGAGTCAAGTATCCACTTACAAGCCATTTTGTCATTCGAAGCCACCAATGCCTTCGTAATTTCGTATCTAACTCATAGGCTATTACAGTATTAGCTTCTAGTCTTTTCCATTGCATTTTGGCTTTCATATCAAGACAATCTCTTATTAAGTGCCATTTTTTTTTATGTAAAAGTAACACTTCCTGGACTTTCATCCGAGTTCCGATCATGAAATACTTTTCTGCTATGCATTTCTACCAACGGTCTTCTCTATTGTAGCCAATCCAGCTGCACTACTTGAAGACTCTGATCTTCGGATGAATTTCTTAGAATTTAACGAGACTTTAACATCTGAAATCATTAAAGTCTCTCTGTCATACATGAGTGTGTCCATAAAATGGTTATAACTCAGAGGTAGTGAACTCAATAAGATAAGTGCTTTCTCTTCCTCATTGATCTTCATATCTATGGTCTCAAGATCAATGATTATCTTATTAAAAACATCAATGTGGTCTTTAATTAAAGTCTCCTTAGTCATAGACAACTAAAATAACATTTTCTTAATGTATAGATGATTAGCTAGCGACTTTGTTATATACAAACTATCAAGCTTCTTCTAAAGACCAATAGTAAGTTTCTCTTTACCAACCTCCCTCAACACTTCATCACCCAATAACAGAATTATTTCACTACGGGCTTTCTTATCAATCGTTTGTATATCAAGGCCACTTGAAGATTTTGTAGGCTTATCACTTAGACTATAAGTATCCTCTAGGACTGATTCAAGTCCTAAACACTCTAACAAACCCATCATCTTAACCTTCTACAAATTAAAATCATTACGTCTGGTAAATTTCTCAACTTCATACTTTCAGGATGCCATAATTATATCAAATTCGTATAATATGCTTTGATACCAGTTTATTAGTGTATAAACTCTCACTTAGAAGACCAAATACAAACAACCTTAGTATTATTAATTCGCTTCAATTGCACAAAGATAATTACGAACATAATAGTAATTACCAGATTGTTTAAGTGAGAGCAATACCCAACATATACGTATTAAGAATCAAATACTATACCTTAATACCAAATTTGATAGTAAAAAATCTAAATACACCAATATATTATAATACACCATAATATACCATAAGTATGAAGCAACTTAATGAATTAAAAGATCAATCACATAGATTATACATAGAAATAGTAAAAATACAAATATACCACAACACAAAGTATATGTAGTTCTGCCAAATAGGCCTACATCCACGGTAGATCAAGGATCCAAGCCTCTTTATTGATTCTTGGGATTAAAAGGATTACAAATGAGAGATTTGGAACTAAAATGATCAAAATACACACTTGAACAATGTATTTTATTTATGTATTTTGGCCATATCTATTTTCTTTTACTTTCTTTCATTAAAAATCTAAGAATATAAAGGGTATATATAGACAGCATGAGCGTCACAACGCTCAAAATGGATGTCGTGTTGTGGGCAACTTATGCCCATTCTGTAACCAATACCTTGGCCAGTGTCGGGGCATTGGCAAATGCCGGGGCGCCCACTAATAAGGGCATATTTGTTATATATTTTCTCATATTTTTATCTTGATATTTTATTATTTTATAAGAATAAATGACTATTTATGTGTATTATTGTTATTTATAGGGACTTGAATAAAATTTAAAGTATAGACCTGTCGTCCCAATGCCACAAGAATTTTTGCCCTAGCTCTGGAACAGTGATCAAAATAAGAAAATCAGAAAGAACAACTTGTTTAAGTCATAGTCTAGTGCCTTAAGGCTAGCTCGCCATCGCGCCAACTGATGTCTGATTTAATAACCTAGCGTAAGTGTACGCTTTTTGTACCAAGTAATATAGGACTAAGTCCAGATTATCGATCCCACAGAGACTATTGTTTCTATTTCTTTAATCGATTACTAAAGTTACTCTATTTTACCTTTATCCAAACTAGCTTCTGAGATAGAGTTTAACTAACTAAACTACTGCTATCGAATTAAACCTAATTAAGATATCGCAAGTATTCAGAGATAGAATTCACTAATTTGATAAGTAATCTAGGGTATTGACGTATCCCTTAGTAGTCATTGACTCAATTAACCCTTTAGTTATTCCCTTATTATCAATTGATTGGCTAGACATTAATTTTATCATAAGCTTCTGTCGACAGTTGAATGATAATATCACACCCTAATAATTACCTATATGTCTATGGTAATTCGAATAAGGTGTAACTCATTAAAAATAAGTCTAATCAAACCATATGTGCCACCTACGTATATGTCTATCCTAGATGGAACTCATAGATATTACTCTATGATCACGTATCAATCTACCCTATGCTAAACACATGCATCCTTTTGTCAAAGTTATCATGGTTCCTAAATAATCAAAATAGTGATCAAGTATAATGAAAGCATTAAGCATAGATAGATTGAATCAATTAAGGGATACAAGTTCATAACTAAGAGTTTAAAAGAGTCAATTACATACTAGGTTCAAGAACGTCTAACTCTAGATCAAAAGTATTTAGCTCATGTTCAAAACAAGAATATCAAAGAAAAAGCATGAAAATATCATGAACAAAATCATCTCTTAAAAATTAAGGAAAAAAAATAACACAAGTGATGCCCTGAGTTGTTCTTCTTTCTCTTGTCTTGATTGCTTAAGAGTTAATTCTTCAATCTTCAATAAATTCACTTTGATCTCTTGGCTTGAATGTGTATTCATTGCTTGCTTTTTTCTCCTTGCTAAGTCTCTCTATTTTTGCCTCAAAATAGTGTTTTTGTTGCTATCAGAAACCTTAGGCGCAAGGAGCTTTTAATTCACCACCAATAGGCGAGTTAAGAGAAGTACTTAAGCATCTGCATGGGTGCCGCGGTGCTAGGCATGAGCTTCAGGTTTTCACTGACAAGTGTCGTGGCACTTACTCGCTGATCTGGGCACTGCGGCACCCAGCCACTTGTTTCCCTACTTTCGTCTTTCGAGCGTATTTCGCTCGTTTCTCGCCCGAATCGCCTCCCGTTTGATCTCATATGTCACATTTTTCTTCACGCATCTATTTAAGATTAAAAACACAAATAAGTAGCCAAATATTAATGGATTAAGGCAAAATACCCAAGTTAGAGTGCTAAAATACTATTGTCATTATGCTATTATCACCAACGACAGCCCAGCACTCCAGTGCCAGACCCTCACTGCTTTAGCGATGAGGCCGTTTTCATGCAATGCGTTAGTGACAAAAATATAGTGCCCCAACAGTAGTGCAATTCCTAATCCGATAAGAATTGAGGTTTTTAAGCTCAAATCAATCCCTGTAAAAGGCCACTCGTCCCTAGTCTATAAAGATCATCCCAGAACATCAAGAACACACAACACAAGTCTTAGAGAGCAATTGAATCTTAATTGAAACAACCATAGAGAGAGATTCAAAGCTTTCTTCGACATCAAGAGTTTTTTAGATAGTGCAATTAAGAGCAATTCAACATCTATATCAGTTTGCTATTGATTGTATCATGATTTATTATTATTTTTGCCATTGTTCTCTTGTAGCTATGAACTAAATTTTCTTTCTAGGGTTAATATTTGAATTCAATATGTGCACTTAATTGTCATATTTTTTTAATATTTAATCAACTTAGTTCTTTATTATTCAAATTGTTTTTAATGCTTCAATATATTTGGCCAATATATGGTGAATGAATTGGTAATATTTTGATAAACTTGAAAGAGGAATCATTATATTTAGACCTAGGTAATTTGATGCATGATTGTAGAGTAACATTCAATGTTGCATATGTGAGTTTCAAATTAGGATAAGAATATACCTAATTGGCATGTATGATTAATAAGACTTAATCGTAATGAATCTTAATTTATTACAAGTGCCATAGGAATATAGGTATTTGATAAATTAAGGTATACTTGTACGACCTTAGAAGAGGCTTATGAATACATTGGTGTCTTGATCAATAATAAAGATTAAGGGAATTAAATATTAAAAGATTTATCATTGGAAAGCATATTGAGGGATAGTATTAACCTTAGGTTTTCTCTATATTGTTATCTTTCAAATCTCTTTACATTATGTCGTTGCTTTTATATTTTTTTTATATTTATTCTTAGACTTTTTTTGAATAATTACTAGAAAAATATAATTTTAATACTTGGTTAAAAAGTAAAAATCATCCCTGTAGGTTCGACATCTGACTCTTTTGTTCCTTTTTTACTTGCATATGATAGTATATACTTGCACTCAATTTAAAATATAGAAATATCGCATCATCCACACTTGAGAATTTTTTTCTTGTTTATTGTACTTTTCATGTACTGTATCATTGAGTTTTCGACCCCTTTCAGCTATTTTTTTGTTCTCTATATTAACTCCAAATTTGTCCCCGAATTGGTCCTTAATTCAATGCCAATCAACACATAATTTTGAATTGTCAATTTAACATGAAATCAATTGTTTGTTTGTTTTTGGCAAGTCATTACATGTTAGTAACTATAAAATTCAGTGGTATAGTAGTTAACAAATTTATTACTTAAGCACATATTTTACAAATGTTAATATAACAATTTAGAATAATTATGAGGTAGGAATGCAATACATATGCATTTTTTCTTAAATTTTTTTCCATGAAATGATTTACTGCTTTCCTTGGCCTTCTTGAGTTAACTTTAACTATTGTCACTAAACAACGACTCCACCATAAAATTGAGTGGCAACCAAAGAAATCTATTTATTTGATGACACTTCCTTATACTCAAGAACTTCTTTAATGGAAATAACCCAATCTCTAAATTCTTTGACTTGATTACTTCCTGGAAATTTGATAATATCATTCTTTAATCTAGTTCCCATCAATTATCTTATAGAGTCATAAACCTTGGACGACAAAGAGTTTATAGGCGTTGAGGAAGAGAAGCTAAAAGATTGATAAGATTATTGTTAGTCCCTTCTCCTTTAGTGTGGTTTATTAAATTAGACTCACTTGAACTACTATCAAGTTCATCCATTCTTTGAGTTAACACAGTTATTTGTACTGCTAACTTATAAATCACATCATGAAAGTCTTTATTGTCCCGTCTTGTTTTTATTGCTGAGGTTGTTTTCTAAGAGCTATGGGTAGATACGCTAGTTTGTTTTCTCTCTCTTTTTTTTTTAAAAAAAAATTTAAACAAAAACAATAACAAATTTACTCAAAGGGTAAACTTTAGAATTTACCTTGGCTAAGGTTTAGTGGAACTTGTGAATGAGGGTTGTTGATGGAGTAAAAAGGTCTAGTCTTGGAGAGTGAAACATAATAAAGAGGATGGTGATGGACTTGAGTGTTGGAATTCAGTGTTTAATGGCAAATCGAAGAGGGAAAGAGTTCGCTCACAAGTTTATTGGAATTTATGAGTTTTTTAGCGATGAGAGGTGGCAAGGTCAACGAATCCCAGTCTAACGACGTCTAACTCACTGCTAGGTGTAGTCGACAATGATAAAGGCTGGATTAATGATGATATTGAGTTGTAGCGGTAACAACATGAGTGAATTTTAAGGTTCAGTGTTTTTTTTAAGAATGAAAAGAGATAAGTAGTGATAAGGTTTAACAGAGGTAATATTGGATGACCTATAATTATAACTAGCGGGAAGGTAGATATGATTTAGTTATAGTATCAAACTGATGCAGCGAATAAGTAGGTGAAAGGATAAATTCAATATCTTGTTTAGTTTAAAAATGTCAAGAATAAAAATAAAATAAACTAAACTTATGTTGATTATGAGAATACATATGAATTTAAATGGTTAAAATCTGTTGATTCAAAATAATATTGAGAAATAATACTAACAAAGAGATAACTTAAATTATCAAATAACAAATCTACCTTCAAATCATATAAAAGACACTTATTTATAGTACTCAAATTCCAATGTAGATAAATTTATCAAACTAGGAAAATAAATTAAATAAAAAAATTTAAATAGATCTCAATGCTAAATAAAATTCTAAAAAAGACTCCAACTTAACTTAATAAAAGAGAAAAGGACATCTAGACCCTTAAAGTTTGAGGAAAGAGATATGTAGGCCTTTAAAATTTCAAAAATTCTATTTACACCCCTATCAAGCAACAGAATCATTAAAGTTAACGGTGGAAAGGGTTTCGTTACCTACAGAGGTGTAAATAAAATTTTTAAAACTTTAAAATTTTGTATATCTCTTTTTTCAAACTTTAAGAGTTCATATGTCCATTTCCTTAAATAAAATAAAATAAAATAAAATAAAATAAAAATCTTAGCTAAATAATAGAAATCTACTTATCTAAGAATCCTAATAAAATCAGTGGGCATCACCTTTCCCAGTTCAGTAACAACTTACTCTCGTTTTTTTGGAGATAAGTTTATATATTATAGTTACATGGTAGTGAGCATTGGCAAGTTGCACTCGTGTACCTTTATTAATTTATAGTATTAATTTTTTTGAGGTTTCACATGTCACATTATTCTTTTACATTAACATTCAACTATTTTATTCTATTATAATTTTCAAATTTTTTTGTAAAATTTTTAAAATTTTGAGTTTGAAAAATAAAATCTATAACCTTGCGAATTTAAATACTAAAAAATTTCCTTAGTTTACATGTTCATAATCTATATAATAAAGTAGAAAGTTGATATAATATTGAAAACTTCTTCATTTTCATTACTTTATATAATGACTATTGTTTGGAGCAGTTCAATGAGATCGCGACATGGCAAAATCTCACTGGTTGTAGTGATTCTACACTAATGTAGTAGGCCGTATGGAAGATACGGATTGCCCCAAATGGTGGATCTCAACCTTTTTATCTTTGTAAGTTTGGGAGTAAGGCTTATTAGGCTCTTGAATAGCTTATAGAGTCCAAAAAAATCTAATTTACAAATTTATTTTACCTGTCTTAAGTGAAAGGGCCTTTTTATAAATAAATCTTGGTCTTAAACTATTAGAAGCATGAGAGCTGGGCTTGCATAGTAAATAATGGAGAAACATGTGTGCTATAGTATATTTTAGGACTATTTTAAGTGTTGTAAACATTTGTGAGATGTGTAATGTGTGGTGTAAGGCTAGAGTTTCAGGTTGCAAAAACTATAGTTTTGAAAGTTACAAGGACTCTATGAGCTTTTTAAGCTCTGGGACAGACGTAAAGTTGTTGTTTTACTTGAGTTTTTAATGAAAAACTTGAGAGCAAAGCATTGAATAAGATCTTGTGTTTCCCAAGTGTCATGGGCATTTTTGGAATCGTGCGACCTTAGACACTTTAAGTGCTAAGCAGCTTGCAAAATAACCAACAAAGAAGAGAAGAAATAGGCATAATAATTGTTTAAGAAAATGTTCTCTTATATAACTGAAGGAATGATACAAACTAAGATCGTTTTGCTCAATTAAAGACCTCCTCTATTTATAACACTAGCTTTATACAATGAAAGACTAGGATTTATAAATCTATCCAAGATCTAATAGTGTAAAATCAAGATGGAATAATATGCTAAGAAATATTCTAAGATGCTACCAAATATTTCATGGAATATTCCTACTCCGGAACCTTTCATACTTGTCCATTAAGTAACTGGCTTGTCCCGTTTATCCATCTAATTCAATCAAAACTTCTAGAAGCTGTAGTCTATGTTATGCTCTAGGGGTCTAAGTAACCTTTAGAAGGCATAACAAGCATAAAGTGTTCAAGAAAATGGTTGAGAACACTTAGGGCATGACATTCTCCTCCCATCAAATTCAGGTGACACCCTTGTCGTGTATTTGTTAGAACTCAAACACATTGTTCTTAAATTGCTGATGTGCATTCTCAAACTCCTAACCTGCTTCATTATTAACCAGCCCTTCCACTTGACAAAGTACTCTCGACTCGGAAGATATTTCTTCTTCTGCACTATCCTTACATCAAGGATAAGTTTCACTTCTTTGTTATAAGATGTGGAAACCCTTAAAGGTGCTTAGGTTTATGGTTTACGTTTTGTGTCTTTCGTATCCATATAGCATTGCTTCAAACAACTTGTGTGAAACTTTGGATATAGCCATAGTCTCGAAGGTAACTCCACCTTATACGAGACATTACAAACTCTTTTAGCAATAGGAAATAACTCTTCATACTTGTGAAAAAGGCTATTATGAAGTGGGTGTGTATACTTATGTTGTTTTAGATATATTGTCACCATCACCAAGTCTTCTAAATTATACTTGACAGGCTCCAACTTGTCTCTGATCCCTTTCTTATGCTAAAAAAAATCTTAGATTCACCATACAATGCCTTGTATGGTTAGATGTCTCCTATATCTAAAAACTCATTGAGTTACCCCTAAACTCTCATAACTCAAGTGGAGATATTTGGTATGGTCCTTTAGTTGGAGGCTTAGACCCTGGCTCCAACTCAACCTCGTGATTAATTACTCCTCTTAGTGGTAATTTATTCGATAAGATAGTTAACACGATATCTTTGTGCTTATCGAGCATTTTACAACCTCCACCGGTAGCTCATCTTTGCCCCTTTTTGCCTTGTGATCAATCCCATATATCGTGGCTAGATATGTACCTTCTCTTCGCTTGGCTCTTTTCTTTAGTTGCATATTGGAAAAAAGAGTGGTATTAGCATTAGGCTTGGATTTCCCCCCTTGGGCTTTTCTATTATCAACACCATATAAGGCCCCCCTCCAAGATGCATATATAGTTGTGTCAAGGAAGTGGCACAATATTATATTGCCTCAAAAACTCCATACTAAGTACAAAATCATAATTATCAAAAAATGCTACCAAAAAATTTACTGGTCATGCTAAGTCCCTAAGTGCAGTTGAACCTCTCGAACCACATCATCAAATAGTTTAAATACAACATTTACAGATTTGAGATATCTTATCCATTTCTCTATATTATATGGATGATGAAACTCCTTAGCTTCCATACCTTTGCTGGTTGATACGAGGCTTTGAATCTGCTGTTGACAAATTTTTCTCAATGTTCTTTCAATTTCTGGATTGAAAGTAGCTAAGTCAAGGCTTTGTGAATGTTACACAAGTAGCTGAAGAGGTACTATAAAAAAAAAAGAAAAATTATAAATTAAAAATAGGATTGATTAGTATTAGAACTAATAAATAATATTTCGACAATGATGCAAAAAACTTGTTTTATTTTATTAGAGCACAAATGCATATTATCATAAACAAGTAATATAATGAGAGTAGAGTATTATTCCTATAAAGAATTTTTTATTTATTATTTGTTAACTACTAAAATTGTGTCCTCCTATTCTTATCCAAGCAATCAAGAATTAAAGTAAACTAGTTTGAAAAACCTAATTATAAGAAAAGAATGTAGAGATAGTTGATAATAAAAATGAATCACATGATGAATAAGTCTAGGATTACAAATATCTCTCGATATTTCACTTGGATCTAATAATCTTTTATTTGTTTAATCCATCAATATGAATTGTTCACTAAGAACCCTAATATCTTCATTAGCCTCCTCCGATGGTCAAATAAATATATCTTACTTAAACAATTACCTATATTCTTATGGTAATCAGATTAAAGCAAGATTCATTAATTATAGTTCTTTTAAAATCACTTGTCATATAAATATATTCTTATCTTATATAAAACTTATAGTTGTTACACTATGATCATATATAAGTTTATCTAAGGCTCAACACATAAATCACTCTTCTAGGTTCATGGTTCCTGAAACAATCTAACTATTGATCAAATAATTAGAAAAAATATTAAATACTAGATAAATTAAATAATTCAATATTGACTTCATAAATAAAAAAAGAAAATGAATTCAAGTTAAATATCAAGTCCAAATTGTAATCACGGAATGAAAAATTTAGTTTATGATGACAAATAGAGTTTTAGAGTGAAAAAAAATCAACATCATAGAAAACAAATAATCTTAGCCAAAAAGAAGAAAATAGTTAATGCCCTGAAATTTTTAGTCCTCAATCTCTTTCTTACCTAGAAAAGTCCCTTTTGAATCTCTAAAATTACTCTAAACTCTCGATAACTTACTTTTCTTGTGTTTTATCGTGATTACTTTGATATTGACTAAAAAGGATGTTATTTATAAGGTTAAGTCTTCAAATTAGGAAAAAATTGCATCTAAAGTAGATTATGATTTTCTAGTTTAATACCCATACCATAACCCTCACTACCCAGTGTTGCTACACTAGCTTAATTTTGCTTCACCATTATGGTGTTGGCCTTATAACGCTATAGTGCTCACATTTTGACTTCTTGGTTGATTTCGGATTGCATTGATACTGCAGCTATGGATCTAAGTATCCCAATATTCAAATTCTGACTTTAAGAAGATCTTTCCATCATTCTAGTGCTACGTCCTTGGCACACTAGTGCCGTGATGCTGGCTCATAATTTTCTCTGGTGACAAAGTGTTGGCCGACCGCTGCTGTCTTAAGACTCTACTTTGATTTTCTTTTTCTTCTTTCAAGACTACTGCCTTGTCTTTAGGACCATGATACTAACCCATTTTTTAGTTAATTTTGGTTGATTTGCTCTTTTTTTATTAGATTTTGATCTTTTTTTTTTCATCTACTTTAACCCTATAAAACAACAATAAAGCACGTAAAAAGCCAAATATTTACATTTATATGAACAATTGTTGTGGATTTACTTTATTATCATAACAAGTAATACAAAATGAGTAATACAAGTGCATGTTATCGCAATAAGTAATACAGAATGAGTTAAGTATCATTCCCACAAGGACTTTGTGACTTATTCTTTACCAAGTACTAAAATTATTTCTTCTCACTATTGTCCAAATAAAAGAGAATTGAATTCAAACTAATCTATTCTAAATTAAATATTAATAAAGACAAAACTAAGATTAAACAAGGATTAATTTACCAATAAGGAAAAAACATAGGGTTACAACTTATCCCTCAATACTTTACTTGAACCAGTTATTCTTTTATCTTAATCCCTCAATTATAAATTATTGGATAGATCTTTAAACTCATCAAAAGTCTCTTTCAATGGTCGAATGACCATATCTTATCCTAATAATTACCTATATGTCTATAGTAATAAAAAAATAAGACTCATTAAGAACTGATCTATTAATACCATATATGCCATATGAGTATATGTCTATCTCACATGAAACTAATAACTATTACACTATGATCATATATAAATTATTATACGCTAAATATATAAATTCCTTCATCAAGTTCATTATGATTCCTAAGACCATTTAAATATTGGCCATATATATAAAAAGCATTAAGCAGAGATAGATTGAATAATTCAATATATTGAGTTCATAAAATAAGAGAGACAACTGAATTCAATTACAAATTAAGTTCAAAGGTTGCAACCTTAAATATAAAAAATTAGTTCATGATGATTAAAAGAGTACTAGAGCATAAATTAAAAGATATCATGGAGAAAAATAAATAATCTAGAATAGATGATAAACTAGGTTTGGTGGCTAGGTCTTTACTTTCTCTCTCTAACTTACAATATAATCTTCTTTTCAATCTTTAAATTTTTTTTCTAATTTCTCTTAAACCTTATTTTTTCCTTTTGCTCTAGCTTGTGTTGTATGTATTTAGCTTTAAAAGACCTTTATATATAGATTTTGTAGCCACTAATTAGGGTTACTTTGAGTCTAATAGTGATTTAGATTTTATTTTTATCGCACGAATACTGCAGCGCTAGGTTTTGGGCACAATGACATTGGGTTAAAGAGTTAGTGCCTAATTGGTTCAAAATATAGCATCCTTTTAAATATCATAAACCATACTTTAATACTTAACAACATTGAGCGCTAGGTTTTAGACACTGCAATGCTGGGTTTTGAGCATCGTAATGTATAGACCTGAAAATCTGTTCTTCTGTGCTTCAATTGAGTGCTACGACGTTGAGTGTTGAGTGCTATAGTGCTAGGGTTTCTGACTTAGGGATTATGACATTGGGTTTCAAGCACCGTGGCATTGGCTCTTTTTTTTGCTTCCTTTGTCAGTTTTTGTCTAATTTCTAGTTTTTTTGTGCCAAAAGTTTGAAAACCTATAAATCAATCAATAAATAAGTTCTGAAGATATTAAACTTAATTAAGTCATATCAAATACCTTTGAACTTAAGATTTTACTTGTCCTCGAGCAAAAAGAAAACAAAACTAAAGAAAATAAAACTTAAAAAGAAAGTAATAGGTTAATAGACAATTTCTAATTGGTCTCAAAGATTGCTTTATGTCTATAATCCATAAGAACTTTTAAATATTATGAGCATCCAATATGCCTAATCATCGTGCTTATTTTACCCTATAAGTGATCACTAAGTGTGTATATATGTGCAAAGTTATTTATTGTCAATTAATCGTACCTAGAATGGTTTATGCATACATGAAGAAGTATGATCTCTATAATATTTCATAGGCTTGCTTTTTATATCACTCTTTACTAATGTAAGAACAAAACATAACTAAGAATCAAGTAGGGATTTATTGAGCTTGTAATGTATGGCTAGGGTGAGGGTGGAAAAAAGAGAGATAATATTTAGGTTCATTTCACACCATAACCATAAGTTCTTATTCCTAGATCATCAAACCTTTTAGTGAATTTTCCAAGAATCCTTCCAAACTTAAATTCTAACTTTTCTTAGTACTTTGATGCTTATTTTTTCTAAGTTCAGGGTTTTTTTTTTCATCCTACCCCTTAAATTAAAATTTTATAATGTCTTGTGAGCAATCAATCTCTTTTCACTTTTTTATCCATAACTTAATATCCCCCATTTAACTCTTAAACAAGATTACTATGTCTATGGTGTGAAGGATGTTTTATGAAGGGAGTTTTATTTAAAGGCTTCAGTATAATGGTGGTTGACAAAGAAAGATAGTCATTAGGCTCAAAATGGGTAACTATGGATAAACATGTATACCATTAGACTTGAAAGGCTTAAATGATCCAAGAAAGGCCTAAAATCATTTTTCTAATTATGTATGCCTTAGAATTCTACCTCAAGTGATATTCAAATAAGTTCTAGAATATTCGAGATTCTATGTGGTTTCTTATTGTGCATAAACTTCATCTAGATTAGCAATTAACTTAAAATAATCAACTATTGGGCACAATGTGTTTCAAGTGATTATAGGTAAGATAAAATATACAATTTAGATTAATTATATGAATACACACAATATTTATTAATTCCTACAACTTATATCATTTTTAGAGTCAATTTTTCATTTCTTATCATTAACCTACAATCATCTTTAACCCAAAGCAAAACCAAATAAATAAATAAAAACACAAATGAACCTAAAACATGCAAACTAATGAAAATAAAAAATAACCACAAATATATGTGAAAGTGTTTCCATGCCCTTAAACTTAAACATGTCCTCGTGATAGCAGAAAAAATGAAAATTAAAACACTTCCTTGAATGATGAGCTGAGCTTTATACGTCATCTTCCATGTCATTCACATCATTACCCTCAGTATCCTTGCTTTCATCATCCTCAGTGGTCTTACTATCGTCCATTATGGTGGAAGCTGTGAGGTAGGCTAGTGGTTGTGGTAGTGATAAGTGTATTTTATATATGATGTTATACCTCTCTTAATTTGATAATTGCTTATTTTGAATGTGAATATGGCTTTTTATGTGTATTAATGTCATTTTATAGGTTTCACGTTAATAGACCGATTTAGAATCAAAATTCAAATAAAACAAGACAAAAAAAATATCAAATATGTTACTATGCTAGTGAACAACCTGCTATAGTGACACTGAACATTATTTTGCTACAGTGCTCTGTGCCTCGGTACTAAAAGAACTCAGGTTTTAGTGCTAGGTGCCAAATCTAGAATCCTTGGGTAGAAATCTTGGTGCCTAGGCGCTGCCAGCACCTCAATTCTATTTTTTATTTTGTGTCCTAATTTTGAAGCTCATTTTTAAAGTCTATAAAAAGAAGATTAAAAGCATCATTTTTCATCAAGGAGAAAGCATGAAATTGGAGAGAAAAATAAAGAGTTTCTAGTGAGAGAAAGAATTTAGAAGCTTAGAATCTTGAAGACCTTTGAAGATTAAAGGCCCTAAAGGCTTCTCCAACTAGTTTTCCCCTTTCTCTTTATCTCATTTACTTTTATTTGAAGTTATATTTGTAATTTATGTTGTTTGAACATAATTATTCTTGTGAACCTTTGGATTAATGTAATTGAGCATCTCACTATAGATAGCTAAATTTCATGTTCTAGGGCTTGATATAACTTTAGTAAGTACTATATTTTGATTTTTTTAGTTGATTAATGACTATATATTGTGTTTTTTTTAATGATTTTATGAGTTTAATACTTTTAGTTGGATTAAAAAATTGATTAGATAATTTAGACTTGTGGGTTATGTGCTTAGGAAAGTTTAACCCATGTGTTGAGATTAAAAAGCATAGCCTTGATTTTATTGAGTTAGGAAACTAATAGAATTTAGGTAATCACTTTAGAGTAACTTAATGCATATATAGATAACAAGTTAGATAGGGATATCAACTTGATTGTATATGCATAGGATCTCATTTGACACTCGAGAGAGGTAATGAGATTTTTTTCTAAGACCTTGGTTAATAAATTCACAAGATTAATTGTTAATCACTAACCATAAAGAACATAGGAAATGTAAAGTGAAATCAAAACCCTATGACTCTTTCACTATAGAAGTTTCATCTCCTTAAATTGTTTAATTATTATTGTAAGCATCTCTCATTTTATAATTCAACTTAGTCTTTAAATTAGCCTAGATAAAGTTAAGTTGTTACCACTATAGTACTTAACATTAATTTAGAATACTAATTCTCATGGGAATGATACTCACTCATCATTTTATTACTTGATCACGACCCGTGCACTTGTGATAATAATTCTTGTGTGTTAGTTTCATAAATAGGTAGCGAACTAATGTCCATCCCAAAGTGAGCAAGTGTTAATTGTATAACTTAAGACTGACATGAAGCCTATTTGACACACTACTATTGTTTACGCTCAAACTATACCGCGGCTATCGTAGTATAAATTGAGGTGTCGATCCTATGAGGAAGCTCTTGGCAAAATACGTTGGTGAAGTAAAATATTAAAGCGGTAGCAAAGGATAAAATTAATTGATTTAAGTGGATGAGATAGAATTGTCTATGAATTAAGGAAAATGTCTTATGATGATTTAAGCAAGGTTTTGAGAATCACAATTATGCTTTATAAATCTACTCTATACTTTGATTCAATATTTATAACTCAATTGACAATTTTACATCTAAACAATCGATCGAAAGATATGTAAAATATAGCACATTTGATAACACATGCATTTGATATGACTAAACTCTTTTGCAAATATTAACACAAATCATGTTCATTTATACAAGTTATCTAAGATTGACAATATATCAGCTTGATAATATTGCAGTAAAAGATCAACTTGAATAACAAACATTTATTGTCTTTACATGTTATCCAAGATCGACAATATATCAATCGACAATATTGCAGTAAAAGATTAACATATAAAACAATGTAACCAATAACAAGTATGATTCAACAAGAATCACATAAGAAAAGTATGACTAAACATATATAAGAGATGAGAATTATAACCTCTGGATTATAGAAAATAAAATAGATAAGAGTTTAATCAAAACCAAACTTACAAACATTTGTAGCTCTTGACAACGAATCAAAGCATAGAAGTAGATTTATTACACATAAAAGTTCATCTCTTAGCCTTGCTAAGAACTCTAGCTTAAATTACAATACATGTTAATGAGAAGTAAAGAAGAGAGAATTATCTAATGTTAAAAACATCCTAAGAGTCTCCTTATATAGGCAATGAATGGAAATATGTCATGGGTGACATCAATCTTCAATACTTTTAGGCCAATAACTCGTTCACCTACTTTTGGCACATTTTTTATAATATAAATGACCGATTTAGCCTCTATGGCCGACATGAAAGTTGCATAATTTTGTCTTTTCTTTCCATAGGCACTGAGTTCATGCAAATTAGATGAGTATTCAATGAGATATAAGCAAAATTCTAAAGATACATCAGATTTCGGCCAACAACCATTTTACTCACTTGCAATACAATTTGGTCCATGATAACGGCTAATTTGAACTTTACTATCAACATAATAGTTGTTGATAATTAAGTCAATATTTTACAAATTCAAGAATTATATCAATTGAGTACGTATTTTGTGAGATATGGTCCAAATACATGAGTTGGGTCAAGCTGAGCGAAAGTTGTAGCCCGATTCTATTGTATCTCAATTTTTGGGCTATAACATGTTGGATTTGGCTTTTACACTGTTCTTTAAGTTTGTGTAAGATTGAGTCATGTTACTCTAAGTTTAAGAATTTCTTCATTTTGATTTCTACATTGAGAGTTATGCTCATTTTATCTAAACTTGTGCAAATAACATTCATTAATCGTAATTTAAGGAGAATACTTTATTTCAAGCTAAAAGTACAAAAATGCTAAAATTAGTGACATTAAATGGTGACTGAATCTCTTAATAAATATGTATTTTTATGTGTTCATCACAGTCCACAACCAACTTATTACTAGTCTCTAGTAATTCAAGCGTAAATAGAATATGCAAAACTACCTAAGTATTTCAAACAAAACGTAAGTTCAAGATCATTATTGCTATTATGGTTTTTTTAATTACAACTTCCAACAATTGTATGTGTGTGAACTAAGCCGTAACCATCTTACCACAAACCACAATAGATATAGCCTTGAGAATTTCTCTAAGTAAAAAGCCTCAACTCCATATTCTCACAAGTGTTTGACTGTTTAAAGGGCTGTGATTTTTCTCATAGAGTTGAAAAACAGTTAAGCACTCAAGAGAACGTTAATTTTAAGGACAGACATATAAACTAACATTGATCCAAAGATAGGAAAATTAATTGTTTAGAAATCAATTATTTTTAACATGTACTAGCTATAGAACTTCAATTGTCTTGTAAGAATAATACCAATATAACTTGGTGAGAAAACTACCTTACAAAAAATTTGTCTTCTAAAATTGAATGAAGACTTTATTAAATTGAATTGATTTTTTTTTTCAATTTTTTTTGGTATTTTGCTTTTATTTTGTTTGTATTTTTGAAGAATACAAGGAAGCATTACAAAGGTTTCTCACCAAATTATATTATACACAAATGCAACCGATTTATTCTGTAATTTAAATAATATCGATCTAAACAAAAATTAACCAATTCAAATGATCAATGAAGGTTCATAAGCTGTTTTCTCAACCTTTCCACTTACTCGCAAAAGATATGTGAGATTAGAAAAATATATACTTAAACATGAAAATTCTCTTGGCTATATAAATTGAATCATCCGTCTTACCACAAGGCTTAGCATTGTGCTTTAAAATATTTTAAAAGTTATTCTTTAGTAACCTAAATAGAAACAGTGACTCAACCTAAACAATTTTGAAATCATACTTAGGTAGAAAAGTAAATTCCTTTATACAAGAATTACCAAGACTACAAGCAATAAACAACAATGTATGAAAGATAAAACAAAATAACAACAAGTTAGTTAAAATGTGTTTCAAAAGTTAGAATTAAAACTCCTTACTCTGCCATTTTAGTCAAGAGTATTTATTAGCATCAACATTTTAGTTTACTCCTAACTTTTTTAATTTTTTTGGAATGCAAAATATAACTTATGTCTATTATCCTCCCTCCAAACCAAATGAAACATTCTCCTCAATGTTTAAATAGAAAGAGATAGAGTATAGGAGACATTACTTGAAACGCCAATTATTCGAAGAAAAAAACCCGAGACTCACTTAAGCAAATATAAACTAAAATGATGATGCTGATAAATAAATAAAACAAAGAAAAACTATGCATTATTTAACCAAAAGATTTGAATTTAAGACATTTATATGAGTAGCCTTATTATTCATAAAATAAAGTTTGAAATTAGAACACATGTATTTATAGGTAGTTGTGATTGTGGCTCAAATCTTCCTCTAGTTTTACGTCCAGTAATGGCTTAAACGCCCTCTATGGGTCGGGGATAGGCTTCCCATCCAATTTTTTTATAAATTGTCAAACATGGTCTTTTAGAGTTAGATTTCTGAGACTAAACCGTTGATGTTCATTTTTTAATTTATTTCATAAATCGAGAAGTTCACGTTGCACGAGCCCACAAGGATGCGTCTCAAGAGTCAATAGGATATCATCCAAGGACTCTTTACTCAGTTCATCCTTAATGAACTGAATTTTGTCTTCTCGATTTCTAGATGTAAATCCTAAGGAATGACAACTCCGATTACAATTCTATCGACACATTTATGACAGACTTGTAACCTCTTTGCTCGTCGCCTTTTGGCATAAGAGCTTCTTCCAAGACCAAGCATATGAGAAACAAAATCATTTGTAGACTCACCAGATAATCGAACATTGGCTTCAATTAACCAATGAAGATCCATAGGGATATTACTCAACATCAATTGCCTTAGTCTTTCACACTGTGCTTTGTAAATCTTAAGTAGAGCATTTTGAGGCAATGAAGGAAAATATTTTTTTAAGGTTGACAAGAATGCGATCCATTTTGAAAGAAAGAAAAGAGATGAATGTACAGTTTGAGGGACAATTTTTAAGGAACTGAGAAACTGACTTTAATAGTCACGGAGTACTATATCCGCCATTTGACTGGGAAATAAAATCACACTAAATAAAGAAAAAGAAAAAAATAAAGTAAAATAAAATGTGAAAGAAAGTAAAAGCAAAAATAAAAAGTCAAAAAATATAGACAAAATATAAAATATGGTACAGATAGATTGAACCTGATTAAGTATGATAGACAGGATCCACAAGAGGGATCTCGTCTAGGTACATAGAGTGGTCTACCTTTTTCACGTAACTTTTTAGCCGCTGTCCATTCACTTTGAAAGTTCGCCTATCAGTGAGGTCTTCAATTTTGACAGCACTATTAGAAAAAACGTGCCTTACCATAAATGGACAAGTCCATCGAGATCTCAACTCTTCAGGGTGTAAATATAATCGAGAATCATAAAGATAGACTCGTTGATTTGGCTCGAAGTATTTCCTTGAGATCTGTTTATCATGAGCTGCTTTCATTTTAGCTTTCTAAACTCTGGAGTTGTCATATGCGTCATTTCATAGTTCTTCTATTTTTTACAATTGTAACTTTCTTTGAAGGCCTGCAACACTTAAATCAAAGTTAAGGGCTTTGACAGCCCAGTAAGTTTATATGAGATTTTCTGGAACAGAAACGTGTTCCTTGATCACTAATAATGACACGTGGTATCTCGAGGTTTAATAATTTTGGTTTCTCCCTCTCTCGTGGAAACTCTTCAATGCTTGGCTTTCAAATTCGAGTCCCTTTATCCTGTGAGTCAAAAATACTAAACACATTAGTTATTTCATCAGGATAATACAATTCTTCAAAATCAAAATCAATGAAGTTTTCTAAAGAATCAGAGCCATAATTTTTGTAAGCCCCCTCCGCTGTAAATGTGGCTATCATATATGAATGATAGCATTCGTCTTCTTCTCGTGGTTGTTTGCCAATATTGAAAATGTTCACCTCAAGAGTCATATTCCCAAAAGATAATTTCATTAGACCATTTCTGTAATTAATAAGAGTATTAACAGTGGCAAGAAAAGGTATCCCCAAAATAAGAGAAATTTTTGACTCCATGTTGACAACAAAATGAGTTTCTAAAATAAGAAAATCAACAGGGTAGTAAAATTTATCAATTTGCAACAAAACATCTTTTACTATTCCCCGTGGTTTCTTGATTGATTGGTCAGCTAATTGTAGGACTACAGATATAGGTTTAATCTCACAAAGTCTCAATTCCAAGTAAATAGAATAAGGTATTAAATTTACACTTGCTCCTAAGTCCAACAAAGCTTGACCAAACTCATGTGTCCTAATTTGGCATGCAATTGTGGGATATCCGGGGTCTTTATACTTGGGTGGTTGATGCGATATTTCTATATCATAAATTAAGTGCAAGTATACACTATCGTATGCAAGTAATAAAGAGACTAATTAGTCGGATGTCGAACCCACAGGGATAATTTCTTCTTATTAACCAATTACTAAAATTATGTCTTCCTAATAATTATTCAGAAAAATAAAAATCCAAGAATGAATGTAGAAAATATAAAAGTAAAAACACAATGCAATGAGATTTAAAGATAGCAACGTAGAGAAAACCTAGGATTAATATTATCCCTCAATATACTTTTTAATGATTAACCCTCTAATATTTAACTCACTTAATCTTTATTATTGATCAAGACGCTAATGTATTCACAAGCCTCTTCTAAGGTCATGCAAGTATACCATAATTTACCAAATACCTATATTCCTATATTCCTATGGTACTTGTAATAAATTAAGATTCATTAAGATTAGGTCTTATTGATCATACATGCCAATTAGGTATATTCCTATCCTAAATTGAAACTTGCATATGCAACATTGAATGTTACTCTACAATCATGCATCAAATTACCTAGGTCTAAATATATTGATTCCTCTTCCGAGTTTATCAATAATATTACCAACTCATTCACCATATATTGGCCAGATATATTGAAGCATTAAACACAAGTAATTTAAATAATAAATGACTAAGTTTATTAAATACTAAAGGATATGGCAATTTAAGCGCACATATTGAGTTCAAGTATTAACCCTAGAAAACAAGTTTAGCTCATGGCTACAAGAGAACAACAGTAAAAATAATTATAAATCATGATACAATTATTAGCAAACCGATATAGACGTCAAATTGCTCTTAATTGCGCTGCCTAGGAACTCTTGATGCCGAAGAACGTCTTGTATCTCTCTCTAAAGTTGCTTCAATTAAGCTCCTATTGCTCTTCAAGACTTGTGCTCTGTATTCTTGGTGCTCTTGGGTCATCTTGGATTTTTTCTTGAAGGCTGGGATCGAGTGGCTTTATATAGGGATTGATATGAGCTTGAAAATCTCAATTCTCGTCGGACTAGGACTCGCACTACCGCTGGCGCGCTATGCATCTGTCGCTGGGGCGCTGGGTGAAAACGGCTTCACCGCTGGGGCGGTATGTTGATAGCGCTGGGGCAATGGAGCGTCGCTGGTGCGGTGACTCTTTGGCGCTGGGGCGCTAGACGCGACTTGAACAGATCGTATTTCTGATTTCGATCACTATTTCAGCGCTGGGGCTAAAATCCTTGTGGCGCGGGGGCGCTGGACTCATATTTTGAAAACTTTGCATTTTAGTCCCTTGTGGCGCTGGATCGTATTTCTTTAAATTTCGTTCAAGTCCCTATAAATAACAATAATGTACATAAATAGCCATCTATTCTCATAAAACCATAAAATATCAATAATAAAAACATGAGAAAATATATGACAAATTTGCCCTTATTAGTGGTGTCTTTTGTTCAATCACTGCACTTACCTGTTCTGCTAAAAATGCAGTTTTCTTTACATGGTGTTTTCTTTAAATAGTACATAGACCCTTGATGACTTTGACATAAGTTGAAACCTGCTTAATCAAATGTAACAAAGGAAGATTAATCTTAACTTGTTTCAAAAGTTTCAAAATCTCACCTTGAATTTTTTAATTTTTTCCAATCGATTGAAGAGCTTAAGGAAAATGCACTAGGATTGAAAACTTATTTTCGGGCTCTTTTTCCACTGTGGCATCTTTTTCAAAGGGGGTATCTTTACTACTCATAGATGTGTTAATTTCAGAAGGAGGCTTACTTACAATCTTACCACTTCCAGTAGTAATGACATTGACTTCTTTGAGATTTTGAGCATCAGAAGTAGAAGCTTGTACCATTAATTATCTTTTCGAATTGGATTGAGGTTGAGATGGAAACTTACCTCACTCTTGTACAGTTAAGACACTGGTCAGCTTTATGATTTGACTCTTGATTTTTTTATTTTCATCAATCACCTGCGCAAGAACTGTTTCAAATTTTTTATTAGTTTTACTTTGTGCCTCCATAAATGATTGTAATGTATCATCTAAATGACTCCTGGCTGGTCGTGCATTATATTGAGGTACAACATAAGACTTGGGTGCTTGCTATTCTTGTTTCCAATAGTTGTTGGCTTGTTGGTCAGATTTTCAACTGAGTTTGGGTTGTTTCTCCAACTATAATTACAGGTTTCAGAGTAGGGTGAATAAGGCTTCTTGTACATCTATAGGGCATTACATTGTTCCTCATATATCCCTCTCATTTCACTATAAGTGGGGTAATCCTGAGCTAAGTGTTCCACTCCACCACAGACAAAACAGACATCGTGTGACTCAACCTTAGCAACCATATAGGTAACCCTTATATCTTTGGTTTTCAAGGCCTCTAACTCTCTCGTTAAGGCTTTTAATTGGGCTTTGAGGTTATCCTCTTTCCTAAGATGGAAAACTCCACTGGATCGTGACCTATTTGTGCTTTCAGTAATGCTAGGTCCAGTCTATGTATGGGCTTTTTCGGCTAAGTTATTAAGGAATTCTATGAATTTCTTAGGATCTTTGTAAAGGAACTCCCTATCACACATCATCTCAACAAATTGGTGCTCTCTGATTGTGAGTCCCTTGTAAAAATAGCTAACTAAGCGCCAATTTTCATACCCATGGTAAGGGCACAAATTTAGCAATTCTTTAAACCTTTCCCATGCTTGATATAAGGTTTCACTATCTTTTTGGGAGAAGGAAGAAATTTGTCTTTTCAGGCCATTAGTTTTGTGTTGTGGAAAGTATTTATTGAAAAATGCTTGGGTCATTTCTGCCCAAGTTCCTATAGACCTCGACCTTAAAGAGTATAGCCAACTCTTTGTTTTGTCTTTCAAAGAAAAAGAAAAACATTTAAGCCTAACAGTGTCTATAGCTTCAGGTTGGCTATGGAAGATGGCAATTACCTCTTCAAATTTCCTAACATGTACATAAGGATTTTCACTATCTAGAGCATGAAAAGTGGGTAGAAGTTGTATCATTCCAGGTTTAAAATTCGAATGTGGTGTTAGGTGAAAATATAATGCATGATGGTGTGGCTGTGCGAGTAGGATGCAAGTAATCTTTTAGAGTCCTAACGGGGTTATCTTCGTGTTGGCTTATTGTGTTGGAATTACAAGATGAACTAGATGATGAATTTTCTTCCCTTACAAATTGTGGTGATGGTTCTAGTTTTACTTCTCTCACAAATCTCCCTCGTTTGTTTTTAAGTCGATGAATACATCCTAACAAATTTTTTTTTTTACTCATTTTTTTTCTTTTTTTTTATGAAAGAAATGCTCAAAAAAAATTAAGAAGTGAAATAAAACACAACAAGAAATAGAAATGAGATAAGTGGTAAGACCAACCATAAAATATAAATACAATAAATGAACAAAAGATAATAAACAGTAAAGTACAATAAATAAATAAATAAAAAGTACAATAAGTAAATAAATAAAAAGTACAATAAGTAAATAAAAGAAAATAAAGTACAATAAATAAATATAAATAAAATGCAAAGTACAATAAATAAATAAATAATAAAATAAAATACAATAAAAAAAGGTACAATAAGTAAATAAAAAAAATTAGGCAGTAGAATCGGCCATTAAAATAAAAAAAAATAACATATTAACTAAAGAAAATAAAGTGTAATAAATAAATAAAAGAAAATAAAGTGAAATAAATAAATAAAGTACAATAAATAAACTAAAGTGCAATAAATAAATAAAGTCCAATAAATAAATAAAAATAAACTAAGTTAGGCAGTAGAATCAGTCATTAAAATAAAATAAAATACGGCAAATTAACTTTAATAAAAAAGTAAAGTGCAATAATAAATAAATAAAAAGTAAAGTGCGATAAATAAATAAAAGAAAATAAAGTGGAAAGTACAATAAATAAATAAAAGAAAATGAACTAAGTTAGGCGGTAAAACCAGCCATTAAAACAATATAAATTATAATAAACTAACTAAAAAAAATAAAATAAATTAGGTGGTAGAATCAACCATGAAACATAAAATGAATTACAATAAAGGAAATAAAACCAAGATTTTACAAAGAAAAGAAAATGTACAAAGTTACCGCTTTAGTATTGATAAATGCAACCGACTTTCGCTTAGTGCTTCCCCGGCAATGGCGTCAAATTTTGTTTACGCTCAAAATATAATGCGGCTATTGTAGTATAGATTGAGGTGTCGATCCCACGAGGAAGCTCTTGGCAAAATACGTTGGTGAAGTAAAATATTAAAGCGGTAGCAAAGGATAAAATTAATTGATTTAAGTGGATGAAATAGAATTGTCTATGAATTTAAAAAAATGTCTTATGATAATTTAAGAAAGGCTTCGAGAATCACAATTATGCTTTATAAATCTACTCTACACTTTGATTCAATATTCATAACTCAATTGACAGTTTTACATCTAAACAATCAATCGGAAGATATGTAAAATATAGCACATTTGATAACACATGCATTTGATATGACTAAACTCTTTTGCAAATATTAACACAAATTATGTTCATTCATACAAGTTATCTAAGATCAACAATATATCATCTTGACAATATTGCAGTAAACGATCAACTTGAATATCAAACATTTATTGTCTTTACATGTTATCCAAGATCGACAATATTGCAGTAAAAGATTAACATATAAAACAATGTAACCAATAACAATTATGATTCAACAAGAATCACATAAGAAAAGCATGACTGAACATATATAAGAGATGAGAATTATAACCTCTGGATTATAGAAAATAAAATAGATAAGAGTTTAATCAAAACCAAACTTACAAACATTTATAGCTCTTGACAACGAATCAAAGTATAGAAGTAGATTTATTACACAAAAAAGTTCATCTCTTAGCCTTGTCAAGAACTCTAGCCTAAATTACAATACATGTTAATGAAAAGGAAAGAAGAGAGAATTATTTAATGTTGAAAATGTCCTAAGAGTCTCTTTATATAGGCAATGAATGGAAATATGTCATGGGTGACATCAATCTTCAATACTTTTAGGCCAATAACTCGTTCACCCATTTATAGCACATTTTTTATAATATAAATGACCGATTTAGCCTTTATGACTGACATAAAAGTTGTATCATTTTGTCTCTTCTTTTCATAGGCACTGAGTTCATGCAAATTAAATGAGTATCCAATGATATATGAGCAAAATTCCAAAGATACATTAGATTTCGGCTAACAACCATTTTACCCACTTGCAATGCAATTTGGTCCATGATAACGGCTAATTTGGACTTTATCATCAACATTAGAGTTGTTGATAATTAAGTTAATATTTCATAGATTTAATAATTATACCAATTGAGTATGTATTTGGTGAGATATGGTCCAAATACGTGAGTTGGGTCAAGCTGAACGGAAGTTTTAGTCCGATTCTATTGTATCTTAATTTTTGGCCCATAACATGTTGGATTTGAATTTCCTACTGTTCTTCAAGTTTATGTAAGATTGTATCATGTTGCTCTAGGTTTAAGAATTTCTTCATTTAAATTTTTACATTAAGAGTTATGTCCATTTTACCTAAACCTGTGCAAATAACATTTATTAATCATAATTTAAGGAGAACACTTTATTTCAAGCTAAAAGTACAAAAATGTTAAATTAGTGACATTAAATGGTGACTGAATCTCTTAATAAATATGCATTTTCATGTGTTCATCAACTCTTGATGAGTAAGAAATTCCTGTTGGTAAGCCTCGAAAAAAGTCTTAATCCAGGGAAGACATGCTTACATTGATTGTGATCACGATGAATAAGTTATGGCTGGTAATGCTGCTTATCTATGAATTATTGGATTTAAGCCTTACTAGTTACTATTAGCTTGTAACTAGGATATGGTGCTACTATCCAATATATGTGCAAGATTTAATAACTCATTCAAAGGGTTTCCATTGAACTTTGGCTTGGCCACATAGTGCAGTGATGAGGGATAAGCAATAAACTCATCTTCATCTGTTAGATGCTATAAAAATACTATCTTTGATGACCTTTTCAACATTAATGCTTCTTCTTGTTAGGATTGTATACAACAAAATAGAGCGATGCTTAGCTATACTTTTGACTTGTATGATTGGCATTAGACGAGCTGTAATGAAGTAGTATATGCCTTCTCATCCGTGCCTATGTATGTCGTTAGCAATGAGACGTGAGTGCTCGTGGACATGTTCCACTCAGCTTCTGTTATTTATAAATACTTGATAATTGCCTCATCATCATTTTTAATGCTCGATATGTTAAAATACCGATTAATAGCAATATTGGTGAAAACTACATCATTTCCCCTTACTTTCACCTTTAAATCTTTGTGCTCAGGGGCGTTAGCATAAAATTCTCATACTACCAGGATGACTACTACTCCCAGTAAGGCACATAATGTTTACCTCCCTTTGTCATTGATAATGCTCTCTATACTCAGAAATTTCCCCTTTTGAAGGTTAAAACCTCTTTTTGGAATAGTAGTCCTCTTAACGATCGAGTTAGTATGATGCTTGGATGTAACCTGTGATACGAATTTAGTACTATCATAGTTGATAGATCTGGATAGATTTTTTCTTGATCGTTTTAGATCCATTTCAATAAAACAATACCTATTTAACCTAATTTAATTCTCTGAATGTTGAATTCCCACAAATCATAACAAAATGATATTCTTTTATTCCCCTAAAATGTAACAAGTTCCAACACTCTCAATAATCAACACAACCAAATTTTGTTTAATTAACCATTGAATTTGAAACACACCTCAATCTCAACCAATCTTCACCACAACAATTCAAATTTCATTATAATAGATATTCTAATGACAATTGAGTGATGAAATTCAAAATTGATACCTTATTTGAGGAATTTCACCAAAAATCAAATTAAAGAGTCATTTGGAGTTCTTAATGCAATTCTTGAATTTTAGATGAAAAATGGTTGTTAATAGTGGTTTATTTTGTATTCTGGAGGTGTTTCTAAGTTGGTTGCTCAATGAATTTATTGTATATTGGTCAAATTTTTTGTGATTGGGAATTATGGTTTTAGAGGGCTTATAGCGTTTGAGAGAATAAAATAGGGAAAATGGGTAAAAATCCCCAATTTGTAATATTTATTGAAGTAGCACTGCAACACTGGGATTGTAGTGGTAGGTGGTAAAAACTCTAACTTTGACACAACGGCATTGAGAAATGTGTCACCCTGGTGCTAGAACCTGAGTATAAAGGGTTTGTTTTCCCACCCTCAGCACTGCAGCGTTGGCACCACGACAATAGATTTTTGTCTACGCAACGCTGAAACTCATCCCAATAAAATTTTTGTAAGGAAAAAAAACATAAAAAAAAATAAAAATGATACTTTACTTTGGTTGTCTCTCAAGAAGCACTTGAATGAACATTATCGGCTTAACATAATGGTTCTTCTTCTATCTTTGCTCAATTAAATTTATAAAGGTCTTTTGATGATCGATCTTTCCACCCTAAAAGAATTTGAGTCTTTAACCATTTACTTTAAACGTTGATTGAGTTGTCTCATCTTTGATTCTAATGGCTCCATGAGGGAATAATTGTATTACTCTAAATAGATTGAACCATTGTGATTTTAGCTTTTGCTAAAGAAAAGCTTAAATTAGGAGTTGAATAATAAGACTTGTTATCCTTGTTCGAATAAGTGCAAAATGATCTTCTTATCATGCCACTTCTTTACTTTTTCTTTGTACAACTTTGTATTCTTGTATGCTTATAAAAGAAACTTATCCATTGCATTAAGCTGTAATAAAGCATTTTTCCTCAGCCACTTATAAATTAAAATTTATAGCTTTGATAGCCTAATAGGCTTTATGCTCCAACTCAAATGATGGGTGGCATGCTTTCTCAAAGACTAACTTGAAGGAGGACATTTCAATGGTGGTTATATAAGTTGTGTGGTATGCCTAAAGCGTATCCTTTGAATGTAACACCTAATTCTTTTGACTTAGTTTCACTATTTTCTCTAAGATTAGTTTGATTTTTTTATTGGAGACTTTGACCTGCCTACTTGTCTGTGGATGATATGCTATGATAATCTAGAGAAATAGTTTGTAGCTACAAGGATGTATCAATTATTATATAGGGAGATGAAAGGTCTCTTGAAATCTATGCCCCAAACATTGAAGATCTCAACTTCTAATATGTTCTACAGAGGCATCTTTTTTGAAATATTTCTGACTCTTTGGCACCATTACAACTTGCAACAAGGAAATGTGTATCTTTAAATAAAGTAGACTAATAAAAAATCAGATTATAATACCTATGCTGCAATTTTATCTCCTCTAAAATGTCCACCATATTCTAAAGTATACCTGTGGTTGAGCATGTCCTTAATCTTCTACTTTGAAATGTACTTCTGAAGTAGTTGATCAACATATTGCTTGAAGAGAAATGATTCATTCTAGAAATAGAATTTAACATCTTACAAAAACTTCTTTCTCTGTTGGAATGTCAAGTCTGTAGAAAATATGTCACTAACTAAATAGTTGACATAATCAGCATACCATAGTGTGTTTTTGTGCTGTGTTGTCAAGAGTTGTTCATCTGAGAATGTTTTGTTGATAAATATCTCTTCTTTGCCTTGATTTGGACCTTTTAAATAGGATAGATGGTTTGCCACTTGATTTTATACACCTTTTCAATCTCGGATCTTTAGATCGAATTCTTGCAACAACAATATCTACCTAATAAACTTTCTCTTTACATTTTTTTTTTGGTTGTGATTAGGTATTTGATAGCTGAATGGTCTAATGAAATTATCACCTTGACTTTAATAAGATAATAGTGAAACTTATCAAAGGTGAATAATATAGTAAGAATTTATTTATTTATTAGTGGTATAGTTAGATTGTGTATTATTCATGGTTTTGTTGGCATAGTAGATGAAATAAAAAGCCTTTTTCTTTCTTTACCCTAATACTTCTCCTATTACAATATCACTGGCATCACGTATCAACTCAAAGGGGAGACTATAATCTAGTGCTACAATGATGTATTGAAAGGTTACAAGGCATTCATGGTTAAACTTGAACTGTACATCCTTTTCTAATAAGTTGTCAAGAGGTTTGGAGATTTTGAAGAAATCCTTGATTAATCGTCTATAAAATCTGGCATGTCCAAGAAAACTCCTATTTCCTTTGACATTTGTTGATGGTGGTAGTTTCTCAATTGTCTTTATCTTCGCCCTATTCACCTCGATTCTTTTGGAAGAAATACGATGGCTAATGACTATTCCTTCCTCGATTTCTCCCAATTCATCATTAAATTAGTGTCTTTGCAACGCTTTGACACAAAAGCTAGATTGTTGGTGGGTGTAAATTAGACAAATATTATCTTGGAAATTGTCCATTTTAAAGTAATTTTAGAATCATTTATGCTTTAAATATTGTTTTTATAGGGTTTTATCATGATAAGATGAAAAATGAAGGAATTGAAGCAAAAATATAAATTACTACAATAAATTGCTATAGTAATAGTTGATTATATGCTATAATAGCTAAGCGCAAGCGTACGCTATTGTATCAAGTAATATAGAATTTAAGTCTAAATATCGTTCAATTACTAAATTATATCTACTTAACTTTTATTCAAAAAAATCAAAATCTGAAATTTAGTTAATTAACCTAATTCTATCAAATTAAACTAAACCTAAATAGCAAACAAACAAAGAAATAAATTCACTAAAGGATAATAATCTAAGATATAGACTTATCCCCTAGTATTTCATTGGATTTATTTACTATTTAGTTCATCCTTTAACATAAATTGTTGGCTTAGACACTAATCTCATCATAAACCTCTGTCGATGCTCAAGTGACTATATTTCGCATTGTAATAATCACCTATATGTCTATGGTAATCAAATCAGAATGTAATTAATTAAGATCAAGTTTAAATTATACCATATATACCACTTAGGTATATGTCTATCCTAGATAGAACTCATAATTGTTACACTATAATCATATATCAAACTATCATAGGCAAAACATATAAATCCCTTTGTCAAGTTCATCATAGTTCCTTAATCATTCAAAATATTGGCCAGACATAATTAAAGCAATAAGATCAAGATAGAATGAATAAATTATATGTATTAAGTTCATAAACTAAAAATTAACAAAATTCAACTACATATTAGGTTCAAAAGTCTAACCCTAAAATAACAACTTAAGTAATGGTGAAATAAAGAGTTCTAGAGCTTATCAAGAATAATATCATGAAAATCATAGAAAGCTAGAAAGATAAAGAGTTGAAGAGATAAAACTAATTTTTTTGTAGTCTTCAATCTTTTAGTCTTCTTAATCCTTCAAAAATTTCTTTTTCTCTCTCATCTTCTTGATTCTCTTGATTTTCTAATTAGGCTTTTTGATAATCTATTTATAGGTTTATTTCTTTAAATTAGGGTAAAACATCAAATATAAGTTAAATTAAGATTACTGATCACAATTTATTGTTCATGGTATTACTATTCACACAGCATCGCAACGCTGGTACTATATCTCATTACTATAGCAAGGTACTGTAACAATTTGAACTTTTACCTTATTTTGTTTGAATTTTTATCCTCATTCGATCCATTGACTTCAAAGCTACAAAATAATAATAAAATATATAAAAAGCTAAATAATCTTAATTTAAACAAATAAATATTAAGTTTGAAAGATGAAAAATATTAAATCTAATTAACTCATGTCAATAGTGGACAATGGTTTTGCTACATTGATCACCACCCCAGTGTTCATACAGTGATGAACACCTCAGCGTTGAACAATGAATGCTCTAGTGTTAGGCTGATTATATAAATGCCTTATTTCGTCTCCAAACGGGGAGTGCCGCCCTTAACCCATTTTCTCTCAATCTTAACATGTCCCTTACCTAGAAATCATCCCTTTATTGTGCAAAAACAACATTTAAAGCTATTTTGGAGAGAGATTACAAATCAAGAGTATTTTGACTAACATTGGAGGATTTAACCAAGCTTAAAGATTGTTTGGATGCCATCTTGTCTGTATAAATTAGGTTTGGATTAGTTTTATCATATTTTATCATTATTATTTAGCCATTAAACTCTTATTATGTTAATATAATTTTATTATCTAGAATTATAGAATTGAACTCAATATGCGTACTTGAATTGCTTGATCCCATTATTATGAACTTAGTTTATTATTCAGTTTATTTGTTATTAATGCTTTCAATATGCTAGGAATAGTGATTGGATGATTAAAGAACACTTTTACAAACTTGGAAAAGGCATCCTAGTGTTTAGACCTAGACAAGTTTATGCATGATTGTAGAGTAATATCTACAAGTTTCAATACAGACAAGTTTATGCATGATTATGGAGTAATATCTACAAGTTTCAATATAGGATAGGAATATACATATATGGTCAATACAACTAGTTTGTAATGAACCTTGATTTATTTAAATTATCATAGAACTATAGAAATTTTGTAGATTAAGGTATAATTGCTCGACCATTGAAAAAGGTTTGCGATGAGGTTCTTGTTGTGGCTAATAATTGGGATAAAAAATTTATATTTAGGGATAATTATAGTACTAGATACGCATCAAATAATGATTGTACTTTATTATTTGCACAATTTGGGTGATTATAATTATTAGTGTTTAGTTTTAATGTAAACAAATCTAATTAACATTTGTCTGGATAAAGGTAAGGAGACATAATTTTAATATTTGGTTAACAAAAATGCATAAATTCCTCGTGGGATCGACACTTTACTCATCACTTTATTACTTATTCAGGATAGCGTGCATTTGCACTTAACATACACATCGCATTCAAACACAATAACTATTCAAGTATATATCAAAAGAACCCCCCAAAACTGAAAAGTCATCCATGAAGACTTCAAGAAATTGCTCTGCAATATCAAAACAATATCACCATTATACATCTTTGAAACCGGTGGATGCATTGCATAATCTGAAAGGCATCCTTTATAAAGCAAATGTGCCATAAAGGCAGTGAAAGTAACCCTTTCCTAGTCTACTAAGGCTTTGGTAATTTGATTATAGCTCGAATATCCATCTAGAAAGCAGTAATAGTCGTGCCTAGCCAATCTATCTAGTATCTGATTAATAAACGGTAGTGTAAAGTGGTTTTTGTACATGGCTTTGTTTAATTTGCAGCAACCTATGTATACTCTCCATTCAATTACTATTCTTGTAGGGATTAATTCATTATTTTCATTAGCTACAACAGTAACCCCTCCTTTCTTTGGCACACATTGGATTAGGCTTAACCATGAACTATTCGAGATAGGGCAAACAATTCTTGTATCTAAGCACTTTATAATTGCTTTCTTCACCACCTCCTTCATGATATGATTTAATCTCCATTTATGCTCTATTAAAGTCTTCTGGCCATTTTCTAGTAAAATCTTATGCATGCAAAATGATGGGCTAATACCTTTAATATCAATAATGGTCCACCCTAAGGCTCTTTTTTGCTCTCTTAGCACTCTTAATAGTTTTTCTTCTTGTGTTTCATCTAAGGCAATTGACATTATTACTAGAAGAGAAGAAGAATTGCCAAGGACTTCATACCTCAAATGGCTTGGTAAAGGTTTGAGCTCTAATACTAGTGGTACTTCAATTGAGGGCTTATTACGTGTCTCAACACCTTTAGGTCTCTTCAATGGCTCAACACCTTACTTTAGCTCTATCTAATCTTGGGGATGTGTTAAAAATTTTCAAGTACTCTTAGGCTTCAAAATTATCTATGTTAGCTCCATTAATAACAACGTCTTTTAGTGAGTCTTAAATGCCGTTGTTGGTGAATACTTCTTGGACATTTATTGGATTAGCCTCCCCTAAACCTAACTTTTTATAGATGGAGAGTGGCATCAAGTTGATATTGGCTCCAAGGTCACAGAGGGCTTTCTTAAAGAATTGATTCCTTGACAAAATATCACTTATGAAGTTCACATAACTGAGCATTTGTTCTAGTGCATCGATAAAAGGAATGTTAATGTGAATTTTCTTGAACACTTCTAAAAATTTAAAGAACTGCTTATCTAGTTTTTGTTTCTATAGCCTTTAAGGGAATGATGGAGTGGGTTATAAGGTTATACATAGGGTTGTTGCATTGTTCTCCATTTTTCTATAGTTTCTACCTTTTTTCTATTTACTATTTCTGCTGGTTTTGCATTTTTCTGCAATTTTGTTTCTTTTTTTTTTTTGTACTTCTCTACTATTTTTTATGTTGTTGTTGTAACTATTCTACACTTGTCTGTAATTCCTCATCGCTTTTTAAGGTGACAACTTTGTATTGCTCTTTTTTGCCCTTTTGATTGACTTTTATATTGTTCGTCAAAGCTTCTTATAAATGGCTATTTATTGCTAAGGCTAACTGTCTAAGTTTTTTAAATAGGCTGCTTGGCTTTAGATGAGGTTACTCTAACTATGAAGAAATGCATTCGTCTGCTTCATGTATTACATGAACATGTCCTTCAAAGCAGGTTTCTTCTCTTGTTACTGCTGTTAATGTGTAAGAAATCCTAGAGGATTCATTGATTTTGATGTTTACCCTTGGTTTCCATTTTAAGACAAGTTGGGATGATTCCTCAATCCTGGATTATAAAATTTTGAATATGGATTATTCTGCTGTCTATTGAAGTTTTCAATATATTAAGATATCTTCATGCACTGCTTTTTTTAAATAGTTATCACTATAGATGTTAGAGGTGATATTCTGAGCTTTTACATCATTCACTCCTATTGCATCGAACTTCTTTGAGAAGAAATTAACTTGAGTAGCCAATGTAGTAAATGCCTCTATATCATGGACTCCTGCAATCTTCTTTGGTATAGCTCTCTTGACTAGCTATTGATAACTACTAGAGGCCATCACCTTGAGTAAATCATATGCCTTATTCGTAGATTTATTTATTAAAACTCCTCTAGCTGCTGCATATACTATAGTATGAAAGTATCCTACTGGTCCATTATAAAACATTTGAACTAGTAGCCATTTTGGTACTCTATGATGCTGGCACTTTCTCAACATATCCTTGAATCTTTTTTATGCTTCATAAAGAGATTCTCCATTAAAGGGAACAAAAGATATTATGTCATTCATCATCTTAGTCATCTTTGTTGGTGGAAAGAACTTAGCAAAAAATGTTTAGGCTAAGTCATCCTATGTTGCTATAGATCCAGATGGTAATGACATCAACCAAATTTTAACCTTATCTCTCGATGAGAATAGAAATAACCTCAGTCTGATTATATCTTTTGAAACACCATTGTATTTGAAAAGTATCGCAAATATTCAAGAAATTTACAATATGCTCATTAGATCATCATGCGGTAGTCCATTGAATTGCACAGAGTCTTTTAGTATTTAAATTGTTCTTGACTTGATTTTGAAGTTATTTGTATTGAAAGTTGGTCTGTGTATACTAGAGTGAATATCATCTACCATAGGTAGTGCATAACCCTTTAAAGATCTTTACGCTTTGGCTACAACAGGGTTTTGAACTTTAGCATTCTGGATCTGATCATCCAAATTTGCTGCTTGGTTTTACTTTCGACATAGTCTTCTAAGCATTGTCTGTATTTTTAGATCTAAAGAAATCAATTTAGCACGCTTTGCTCTGCATATAAACTATTGAAAAACTCTTTAAAAGTAAAATAAAAAAGTCTGAATTAAAAGTAAGATAGTTTTATATTAGTATTAGCAAAATAATGAATTTTAAAGTCCTCAGTAATGATGCCAAAAACTTGTTGTAGATTTACTCAATTAAATGCAAGTGCACATTAACATAACAAATAATACAGAATGCGTCAAGTGTCATTTCCACAAGAAATTTGTAAACTAAATATTAATCAAGACAAAATTAATATTAAACAAGGATTGATTTACTAATAAAGAAAGAACTTAAGGTTACAAATTATCCCTTAATACTTTATTTGAACCAATTACTCTTTTATCTTAATTCCTTAATTATGAATTATTGGCTAGATCTCTGATCTTGTCGCAGGCCTTAATCGATTCTCAAATGATTATACCTTACCCTAACGGTTATTTATATGTCTATAGTAATTAAAAAAAAGAAGAATAAGACTCATTCAAAACCAATCTATCAACACCATATATGTCATACGAGTATATATGTCTATCTCATATGAAACTCATAACTATTACGTTATGATCATATATCAATTTACCTTAAGCTAAACACATAAATTCTTTCATCAAGTTCATTATAGTTCTTGAGACAATCTAAATATTGGCCAAATATGTAGAAAGTATTAAGCACAAATAGATTGAACAATTTAATTTATTGAGTTTATAAAATAATAGAGAAAACTGATTTCAATTACATATTGAGTTCAAAAGTTACAACCTTAAATGTAAAAAATTAGTTCATGATGATTAAAAGAGTACTAAAGGATAAATTAAAAGATATCATGAAAAACAAAATCTAAAAAAGAGAATAAACAAGGTTTGGTGCTATAGATCTTCACGTTTTCTCTCTAACTTATAGCACAATCTTCTCTTCAATCTTCAAAATTTTCCCTAATCTCTCTTAAAACTTATTTTTTTGCTTTTTGCTTTGGCTTGTGTTGTATGTCTTTGGCTTCAAAAGACCTTTATTTATAGATTTTATGGCCTCTAATTAGGGTTGCTTTGAGTCTAAAATTGATTTGGATTTCCCTTTTATTGCACGAGCGCCGCAGCATTAGATTATCTGATTTAGCGTTACGATATTGAGACTTAGAAATATTTTTTTTTTTTACTTCAATTGAGTATCGTGGCGCTAAGTGGTGAGTGCCACAGCATTAGGGTATTTGACTTGGGCACTACAGCATTGGATTTTGAGTGCTAGGATACTAGCTCCCTTTATTGCTTCGTTTTCTCTTTTTTTATCCGATGTCTATTTTCTTTACGCCAAAAGTTTAAAAACCTATAAATTAAACAATAAATTTTATCAATAGTCAAATAATTCTAATTAAATAAGAAAAAACTAAGTTCAGAAGATAGAATATTAAATTTAATTAAACTCTATTAAAAATTAATAAATTTTAAAAAACTAAAAAAGTATAAAATGCATCTATCATTCATGCACTAGGCAATTAAAAGTGGCCTCAGCTTTTGAAGACCAATCGACTTTATCATCCTTATCAACATCAACATCGACATCGACATCAACATCAACATCATGGAAATCCATTTCTTTTACTTAAAAAAATGAAGTTCAATAAGAGAAAAAAAAATACATATTTCAAATAAATACATATTACTTTATAAGGAATAATTCAACTAATTTAGGTATATAATGACAAAATTGCATAAATATTAAATAATAATATCAAATAAAGTGTGCATAAACACAGATATATATAAACCCTATAAAGTAAATATACAACAGTTTTGACTAGACAGAAAACAAACATATGAATATATGGGCAAAAAAATCAACCATTAATTTTCTTTCAAAAAAAAAAATCATGCATTAAGTAACAAGTTATTATATGCTAATTTACAAGAATACTAAAAATTTAAAAATAAAATACAAAGATCGTAAATTGTCAAATTGAATTAACAATAAGCTAGAGACCTTTATTCAGTTCATCCTAATTAATGAAAGAGACAAAGACCTTGGCTTTTGCAGCATTGAGAGTTCGATATTGCTGAGGAAAAAAGTATTACATGACAAATAAGGAAAAAGGCATTGTAAATGATTTTTTCAATTAAAAAAAACTATATATTATCAATTAAAAAAATGAATTATAAGTGAACAAAACTCTATTTAAATCTACACAGATTTGTAAAAATTGATATAAGGAAAAAAAATCGATAGAAAGAGAAAGCACATATTGCCATTGACATGATGTTGTTGTACAAGAAATCTACTAAAACTCAAGTCCAAGTCCACATGTATATCCAGTTAAGTATAATAAGGTAAGATACATTGGGTTAAGCTACTTTTTAAGGCACTACCTTTGAGTCGTGGTTTGGTAGGTATAAGGTTATATTAAATAAGGCCTAAAATATGTGGACCTTTAGATTAAAGTCTACTTGGAAGGTATTTAATTTAGAATATAGGCAAGCCCACGTTATTAACCTAAGAAATACAATGTCAATAAGACAATATTTGACCCTTTAACTCCTTCTTAAAATAAAAATATGGTAATTTTCTTATTTTAGTTGGTCTCTAATAAGTATATTTGAGTTTTATTTTGAGTAAAATAATACTTTTTACCACTTTTATTTATTAGAATTCATTTTTTCTTTTAGGAAGAGAAAAGCTCATTAAATAAACCGATTTTAAAGAGAGAAAAAATGGTCAAATAAGGAGTCTAATCATAGTATAAACCCTAGCATTATAAATATCTTTCTTATTTACGTAAAATAAAACTTTTTGTAGTATTAGAATACATACACACACAATCTTCTTCTTTACATGCAAGAACAAAACCTTGGGCACTACCGTAGAGCACATGATATCTCTATTATTATTTCTTTTTAGCGTTCTTCATACAAGAATCTACTCATCATTATAATTTTGCACTGTTCCACAACTGGTACACATCATTAACAGATCATAATATCTTAAATATAAGATTTTAGGGGTGTGTTCTTTCTAACCTTTACAAATTATGGTCTTATGGCATAAACCCTAAATAAAACTCTAGGCTATAATCTTAGATAGGTTTCTTAGTGTCTCCTACTATCTCCAGGTATACAATATTATTAAGTGTTTCTCAATTATTTACTGTGCAAGCCTAACTCCTACAATTCTCATAATTGGTGACTAGATTTATTCGTTTCAACCCCTTTCTTTTAGGCCAGCCTAACCAAATTTAAAACATCAACTTCTTGGACTCCATGAGCTCTTTAAAAGTTTGATGGGCCTTACTCCTAAACTCACAAAGGGGTGAAGAGGTTAAGATCTAATGTTTTGAGCCTAAGCTCTATTACCCATATAACTTGCCATATAAGTGTGGATTGCTTCAGCCAATAACACTTTACCACGTCACGATCTTCTAATACTATCTCAAACATTGTAGTAAGTCCACTAAGAAGTTTGTCTAGGATCTTATGATGGCAAAGATCAAGAGAAAAGGTGAAAACCAGAGAAACATTGTCATTGAGGAGCAAGACAAGTCTTCTTACCATAGAGACTGATAAGGGCATATTTGTCGTATATTTTATCGCTATTTTATTTAAGATTTTGATATTTTATGAAGATAAAATGGCTATTTATATATGTTATTATTTATTTATAAGGTTTGGATTGAAAAAGATGAAATCTAAAGAAACTGAAGCAAAATGCAAGTTTTGAAGAAAAGTAGCAAAAATCAAGGACTAAAATGCAAAAATTTCAAAGTTGCAGATTTTCGCCCCAATTGTAGTAGGATTTTTGCTCCAATGGAAATTCCAGAAGCAGTATAGTAAAGGCCAAAATAAGACCTTGAATTAGTCGTAATTTTTGCCCCTAGTGAAAATCCACCGACTCAGCGATAACCAACAACCATTGTAGCGATAACCAGCCACCGCTGCAATAATAGTGGTTCAAAGATATAGTGCCCAGTGATGAGGAAATGTTTCCCTTGCGATCAGCTTTTTCCTGAACTAACAAGAAATACCACTACAAGCTCAAAATCAAACCCTATGTAGGCCACTCACTCCAGCCTTTAGAGAACACATAAGACACACACAACACAAGCTTTAAAGAGTACTCTAAGCACAATTGAAGCAAGTATAGAGAGAAATTCAAAGGCGTTTCAAGGAGTAAGATTTCTCTGGCATAATTTTGGCAAATTAATCAATTGCAATTCGATGTTTATGTTTATTTGCTATTTATTGTGTCATGTTTTATTTATTTTTTAGCCTTAATTCTCTTTTAGCTATGAACTAATTTTTTTTTTTGGGTTAATACTTGAACTCAATATGTGTGCTTAATTGCTAAATCTTTTTAATGTTTAAAAAACTTAGTTCCTTGTCATTCAAAATTATTTGTTTTTAATGCTTCATTATATCAGGCCAATATTATAATTATTTTGGTAATACTTTAATAAACTCAAGAAATGCATCATTATATTTAGACTTAAATAATTTGATGTATGATTGTAGAGTAACATTTACAAGTTCTAATTTAAGATAGAGATATACCTAATTGGCATGTATGATCTATAAGACTTATACTTAATGAATCATAATTTATCACAAGTATCATAGAGATATAGGTATTTATTAAATTATGGTATACTTGCTTAACCTTGAGAGAGGCTTGTGAATACATTCATGTCTTAATCAATAATTAGAATTAAGGGATTTAAATATTAGTAGATTAATAATTAAAAAATATATTGAAGGATAGTATTAACTTTAAGTTTTCTCTAAATTGTTATTTTTCTAAAGTCTTCGCGTCGTGATATTGCTTTTATGTATTTCAATATTGATTGTTAAAATTGATTTTTTTGAATAATTATTAGAAAGACATAATTTTAGTACTTGATAAGGAAATAAATATTATTTCTGTAAGTTCGACATTCAAATATCTTGTCCTTTTATTACTTGTACAATAGCGTATACTTGCTTTTAAATTTGTGTTATAAAAATATCGAATTAATGACAAACAAACTAATATACTCTTAGTTTCAAAAGAAACCCAAAAAAATAAATAAATAGAAGCCCTCATTCAATTTGACATTCTAGCTATCATCAACCGAATAAATCATAATCAACATAAAACTTAAGTAGCCTCTACTAACCACAACATATTAGAGAGCAAGACAGAAGCCCTCACTCAATCAAACATTTTGGCCATAATCAACCAGCTAACCCATAACTAACATATGAAAGATATGAAGTATGTTTATTTACTACCATACCCTGAAATTCTTGACATAAGATACTATTCATACCCATAAAAGTAACCCATTGAATAATTTTATTCCTACTCTTACTCCAATTTGACCCACAAATATTGTAGCCCCGAGTTTCAATAAAAATAAAGAAATAAATAACACATAAAATTTATAACAATTCTTTCTTTATTAGTAATAGAAAACAAATTAAAATAATTTTCCTTTTTACTGATAAGAAACGGAAACTAGGCAAATAAAAAAACTAGAAAACGAATTTTAAATATGTATCTTAACCTAATAATCAAGTTCATGATATATTTAAGTAGGCTTATATATAATTAGACCTTACAAATTAATCTAACAGTTTCAAATTAATTAATTATTAATTTACTCTCATCGATCTGATTATTAAAATCAAAACTCTAATGTTCTTAAAATCCCCAGCACTTAAGTAGTACAAGTCAAACATATTATAATTAATTTATCCATATGATCAAGAAACCAAATGGCTATCTTTAAATTTTAGAACTATGTATTATAAAACTATTGTCTCCTTACTCATGTAACTACTTCTAATTTTATACAGCTAAATGATAATTCCTTTGATAAAAGGGAAACTGCATGCTGGAGTGCAATAATGGAGTTATTATCAGAAGTCCGATTCTGATACAAGAAGTTGACAACAGTGGTTTCAGGAGTCGTGAAGAAATGAACCAGTACTTTTCCCTACATCCAAAGACACTGATAACGATGATATATTAATTTTGTTAGGTAAACCGATTTTCTAACCAAAACCAAAAAGAAAAAAATGCTGATAGCGAAATTTCGGTTCACCTTTTTTTCTATATATTTTGGTAAAATTATTAAGTTAACAAACTGTTTAGCCCAATGATGGTGATGTCGTAGAGCTTCATTTGTAAAGCACATTTGCATATCCATGCAAATGCAGCCATTAAAATTATGCGAATTGATGGTTGATAAAAAGAAAATAATAAAAAATTTAATTTAATTTTAAATAATATTTAATATAATATGCATATTAAAAGATATTTTAAAAATTAGATAAACTCAAGTAAAAGAGAGAATTCTTGTTCTTCAATTGTAATCACAATTGAACAATATATAAGTGAATTTTTTATTTATTATTTTTTTAATGTAATAACTCATATTGCAGTGAATAATACGGTTAGGTTTTGTTAATAGTAACACATTATCGCCAACACTTCTCCAGTTCATTTAAAACACATTTCAATTTAAGTAAAATTGGTGGTTGACATGCATTTTCTTAATTTAGAGTTTGGCGTTCAAGTCCTTGCAAATGCTAGGACAACCAAATGGTTCCTCTAGTGAGGTTTGTTCTTCATTTATAAGATTTGTTTTTGTACGAATAATATTAGATTTATAAATTAAAATATATATTATTTATATCATAATTAAAATAATATTTAATATGTTTATTATTAATTGATCTCGTATAAGTATTACATTAATAAAAATTAAAAAAGTTAATAATTACTTAAGATGTAATAGTCATTAATTAATAATACATTAATTAAAATACTAACTTTATATACCAATTGTATAAGTCTAACATACAATCACTGTTTATCATTTTGCAGAACCTATTTTATATCACAATTGTTGACTCAAAAATTTGAGCAATTCATAATTCAACAAATTAAATTTATTTTTTGTTAAAAATTATTTGATTAAGACTAACAAAATAAAGATAAAATGACACAATGACACCAAATAAATAGCATGTTAGAAATTATTTGGTTAAGACTAACAAAATAAAGATAAAAAGACACAATGACACCAAATAAATAGCAGTTTAACCTAATTTGAACTTACATCTATTTCATCGAGTTTGATGGGCTCACTCATATGCACTATTTAATAATCATTTTACAATAGCAGTACAAAATATCATGGCTATTACAGACAAGAAATAATGGGATGGAAAGAGAATAAAAATCACACGAAGCTGTAGTAGAGAGAAAATGGATGCCCAAAATCCATTGAGATGACCTCTTTCTATATGTCTACTAGCTAAAAACTATTCTCGATATTTGTTGACATGACACTAGATGATGTATAACATCTCAACTTTTAAAAAGTTATAAGTACACTTTGTCGCAATAATATTCAGAAATAAGGGCGCTAAAGACGTAAGTTGCCACATAATGATTCATTGGTGGTCACCCTTCAAATAACAGGAATGTAAATAGATAAGGTGTTCGTTGACACAAAGAGCTCAATCAACTTGATATTCAAGGACACACTTATTGAACATGGCATTAAGGATCGCAAAATACAGCACATACAAATCATATTCTACAGGTTTGGAGATAGTTGTGTGATATCTCTAGGAGTGGCTGCCTTCTCAATAAATAGGGAAAAAACCTTACAACAAGACAATGATAACCAATTTTATTGTTGTCAATCAACCCTTATCTTATAAGGCAATATTAGGAAGGCCTTTCATGATCAACTCTAGTGCTGCCCTATCTATACACTATTTAAAACTTAAATTTCATGCAGGAAAAAGAGTAGGAATCCTAAAAGATTACTAGAAGACAACACGAAATTGCTATACAATCACATCCAAGAGGACTTTTTGTGTTACCACCATAGACCCACATGAGGAAAGCAAAGTCAAATCCCTAGAACCCATATGTGATTTATTCCCTATACTTATTCATACTAACAAATCAAAAAATACCATAAAGATAGGCTTGCACTTAGAGCCTAAAGTGGAAAGAAGACTCGCATCTCTAATAAGATAGTCCTTCAATATCTTTACTTGGTCACACAAAAACATGCCAGGAATAGATCCACCATTTATATCACATACATTGGCAGTTGATCTATCTTATAAACTAGTTAAGTAAAAAAGAAGAATCTTTAATCAAAATAGAAATAAAGTTATAGCAGCGGAAGTTGAAAAACTCTTGATGGCAAGATTTATCAGAGAAGTCTATTATCCTGAATAGTTAGCCAATGTCATCATAGTAAAGAAATTAAATGGGAAATAGAGAATGTTTATAGACTTTATGGATCTAAATAAGGCCTACCTGAAAGACAGCTTCCTTTTACAAACAATCAACCAATTTATAAACTCCACAACTAGATATATTCTTTAAGTTTTAAAGATACTTTCTTCGGTTACAACCAAATCAAGATATTCCTACCAATTTAAGAAAATACTTCCTTCATTACTCACTAAGGAATATATTACTACAAATTTATGTCGTTTAGACTTACAAACGCATGGGCCACTTATCAAAGACTTGTTAACAAACTCCTCAAACCCTTGATTGTCAAAAGCATAGACGTCTATGTGGATGATATTATTGCCAAATTTGAACAAACAGAACACTAGTTGAAGACTTTAGGGAAACTTTTAAAATTCTAAAGGTGCATAATATAAAGATAAACCATTGGTAGTATGTTTAACGAAAAATGTTTGGGCTTCTTAGTAAGCCAAAAAGGAATAGAAGCTAATTTAGAGAAAGTTTGAGCAGTCCTCAAAATGAAATCTCCAAGCACTATAAAAAAAATATAGAGACTTATAAGGAAAATAACTGCCCTTAACGGATTCATTTTAAAAGCTATTGACAAGTGCTTTGAATTTTTCAAGCCATCAAAAGGAAGAACAAAATAAAATGGACCCCACAATGCAATGAAGCTTTCTAAAAGTTAAAGAAGTACTTGGCCCAAATAGTTCACCAAGTCGTACCTAGAATTAGGGATCACTTAATCCTATACTTAGAAGTCTCCGATCAAACAATAAGTGCAGCACTGGTTAAAGGATTCTTAAATACATTATAGTCCCCAAAGGAAAGCCAAGTTCTTAATAAAAAGAAGATCACACAAAATTCAGAAAAGCTATTAACTACTTCACCAGCAAATCCTCTACTCAAAAAATATAAATGGTTGACAACGAGATTAAATCTTAGTGATCCTAAAAAGTTATGGCATTTATATAAGTGTTCATCAAAGATTCAATATACTCGAACGAGATAGTTAATCAGCAACACAAACTACAAGCATAAAAAATAGTGATCCATGAACCAAAAGAAGGCATGGAAGAAAAAAAGAATTAAATTTTCTTTCATTAATAATTAAAAAAAGAGTTCATTACACAGGATTGGAAAAAGAAAAGAAAATAGCTAAGTAGCATAAAGGTTAGATGATCTTCAGTAGTAGCAACAGAGAAAGCAAGGGCATCATCAACTGAATGAGTAATTGAAAAACCAACACTGTCTTAAGCAAAAAGACCCTCAGTGGTCAAGGCAGCATTAAGAGCAACAACCTCCACCTTAGCATCCTTTAGAGGCATAAAGAGCTTTTCTACCTAAGAAAAGTCTAACTCAGCATAGTAGACCTTAAAGATATCCACAAGTAAGTTAAAGCCTCAGACACCTACTCGTTAACTCGAAGACTAGATAGCTCCAGTTATCTCTTAAACCCCTCTTTGGCATTCTACAGTGAAGTGCTCTTTTCTTGAAGGACCTTAACCTGCTTCTCTAACTCCTTTACTTCAACTTCAAGCATGTTAACTCTGTTCTCTGTAAAAGCAACCTTAGCTTTAGTTTTTCCTACCTTTACTTCTGCTCTCTCCTCAACATGCTTCAGATTAGCAAGGCAAGAACTCAGCTCATGCTCAACAACTTATGTATGCTTTATGCTCTCCTTCAAGGCTTCATTGGTACTAGTAGCCTCAGCCTCAACCTCAGCCTCAGCAGCTGCTGTTCTCTAAGAATTAGTCACCATCTTAAAGATATTATGACGATGACTAGAAAAGGCAACCAATCTCTATAAATAATAAAAAGATAAAAATAATCAGCAATTGCACAAACAAAAGGAATAAAAATAAAAATGAAGAAATTTAAAGATGTTACCTCCAAAATGCACCTAATACCATGGGACACCACCTATGAAGTACTGCACATCAGCATTGGTACAACATTAATAAGTTAATTGAAGAGACCTTGGTCTATACCTCGATTAGAGCTTTAAAGTCAAAGACCTACTTGAGGCTTTTATGTTGGTACTCCCCGACCAAATCAAGGAGGTAGAGAATGAGGAGGAGGAGAATGGAGAGAAGGAGGAACCCCACAGAGAAGAGGAGGAGAATGAGTCCTCATACCCTATAGAGGCGAAATCTCATGTATAAGGGAAAAGATTGTTAGTATGCTGTGCGTAGGGTGAATGCGTGCATGTTAATTTTAATTTGAATAAATTTGCATATCTCACGTGCATAATATATGCAGTGGAATATCATACACATATCTTATTGCACTATTGAAATAAATAGAGCTTACCCTACCCTTAAAACGTTACTCTAAATTATTCTAGTCTAGGACGTGGTGTGATTACTGGAGTTAGAATAGTAGCTTCTTATCTCAGCAGGAATTGAAGTAACTACTTGCTTCTTTTTCACATAGCCAACTGCTTTACTAACTATTTAGTGTATTATGTAACTCTTACAATATATTTTTTGATTGATTCCTTTTAAATACTTAAGGCTCTTATTTATAGGAAAAATGACCGCCTAAATTACTAATTGAATTCATTTGAGTGGCCTAACACTTGAAACATGAAGTGGCCGAATTAAGCATGACAATACAAATTAAGTAGCCCACTTCATGCTTGTTAAAAAGGCTTAGTGGCAATACTTTGTATTTGGTCGAACCATTGTATAATTAGTGGATATTTTCCTTTTTAAAAGCTAGTAAATAAAGGCTACCTCATGCTTTAACAAAATCAAAATAAAAGCATAACAATCCAATTCTAAATTGTAAAGTGGCCGAATGAGATGATAAAGCTTTGCCACATGTCGTGCCATTATAAGGCTTTATCATGTCTTGGCCTAATAGATGGTAGCTCCTTAATGAATTAGGTGGCAAGTCCCACTTGCCACTTGTCAACATCCTGGTCTTAACATTTAGGCCCTGTCAACTTTTCAAGATACCTTAAAATAATTCCTACTTTTTGAGATCTTCCCATATCGAACCATTTGATTCGATACGTTACCCTAGTACACAATAAGTATACTTCATATTATAAGAGTCCCTAAATCCACACCCGTTTATCTTACAAAACTCTTTTGTAAGTCCATAAATAATGCCCTATACATACGTTACAAAAATTACAGAACGGTGCATATAATCCCTCTGACACTTATATCTTAGAAGAATGGAGGCATAGATCATCATCGTCAAGTCTCCATATCCTCAATGCTAAAATTATCTCTAAATTTGTATTTCAATAAACAATGTAGCAAACATTTTTGTAATATTGTTTATCCTGTGAAAAACATTTTCCTGGATTTTGCTTATAGCCATAAGACTTTTTAAAATACAATCTTAGAGCATCAAGATATACAACTTATTCATATAAGCTGATGGATCTCATATCTACATATACTGGACTCTATGAGTATCGAACCATAGCTAACAATTAGACCATGAAAAGTCTCTAACATATGTGTAACCTAAGTATAATGATCACTCACAAGCCTACTATGGTGCTTAGGTTTATGGACCATGAATACTATTTAACTCGATAGGACCCTCTATTGACGAATTTATGGGATATCTATTAGAGATCCTCATTGAGTCTGTTCAGTACTCAGTCTTTATTGAATACCCGTATGCCTATACAAACTTTTACTAAGCTCATGGTCTGATAATACTAACCATCTAGACCATCTAGATATAGACATACACTTATCCATATATGATAAGGTCTTCACCAACAAACCCGCATTAGTAAAGATAGATGAGAAACATAATGTTTAAGAATATACTTGCACAATAAAATTTCTTAACACTATTTATAGCTCCTTGCAACTATATCATTGCAAATATATTCCTAGGTCTTTGTCCCATTTTAGATAAGGCTCTAAATTTTTATATTTCACTAACTCTTATAACCTGTTAACTCTTAGTAGTGCTAACTCTTAACAATTATAACTCTCAGTATTGCTAACTCTCAGCCCTAGTCTAAACTCATTTACACTAGATCTGAACTCTTTCAAATCATAAAGTGTCTGAAATATTACAAGCACCTTACTTGCATTAGTGAAAATAGATCAAAAACATAATGTTTGAGAATATACTTGTACAATGACATTTCTCAGCACTATTTACAACTCCTTGCAACTATGTCATTACAAATATATCCTCAAGTCTTTGTCACATTTCAGACATGGCTCTAATTGTTTAGATTTTACTGGCTCTTATAACCTGCTAACTCTTAACAGTATTAACTCTTAACAATTATAACTCTTAGCGTTGCTAACTCTTAGCGTTGCTAACTCTTAGCGTTGCTAACTCTTAGCCTTGGTAAACTCATTTAGATCAGATCTAAACTTCGTTAGACCATATCTGAACTTTTTCATATTATAAAGTGTTTGAAATGTTACAAACATATTGCCATATTTTAAAAATAATTAGCGATTTAACGAAATATATTTATTACATAAATATTAAAATAAAATATTCATATAAAATGGGAAGGCACATAAGCACATATCCCAACAAAGATGACCTAAGGCCCTTTCCTAGAAGCCCTTAGAGTACTGACATTAGGAGGACTTGTACAAGACTCCTTTAAGCCCTTAATCTTTAAATTAAAAAGATTACAGACTAACATCTTCTACTTCTCTACAGCAGAAAAAAAAAGAATTAATGTCAGAAATGGGCCTCTTTTTGCTCTTCTTCATAGTTGTAAAAACAAAATCACAAGTCAACAATCACCAATACATATTTTTATCTAAAATGAAAGAAGCAAAATAAAAATTTACCTTTGCTCTAAAAGTCAGAGGATCCTATAAGAGTGGTAATATCCTTGATAAGGCTTGAGAATATGAGATTATCCCAAGAGAGCAACTTTTTGTAACAACTGAATGCGAAAGCTGCTCAAACACAATCCTCATCTTCCTCGAAAAACTCTGGCTTCAAGGACCAAAAAGCAGTTGAAATAAAACAACACAAAATTAGAAGACTTAAGCAAAGAAGCAGCTCCACTAAATAATAAAGAATTTAAGAAACAAATAACCTTTATTAGAGCTAGTACTTACGTGTCATTTCAATGTTATATGAATATCAATTGTTAATATTTATACAATATATATTTTAATGTTATACATATATAGTACAGTGCTTGTAACGTTATAGATATTGTATAATCTAAAGAAGTTCTGATCTAATCTGAATGAGTTTAAATTTGGTCTAAAGAAGTATAGACCAATGCTAAGAGTTAGCAACGCTGACAGTCATAAATGTTAAGAGTTAGCACTGTTAAGAGTTAGCAGGTTATAAGAGTTAACGATATCTAAGGAGTTAGAACCTTATCTGTAATGAGATAATGACCTGGGGGTATACTAATAATGATATAGTTGCAAAAAATTATAATTGGTGCTAGGAAATATTATTATGTAAGTATATTCTTAAACACTATGTTCCTGATCTATTTTTATCAATGAGGGTCTTTTGATGGATCCCTTTCAAATAAATCAATATATTTTTATATTTGTAGGGTATAAATGATTATTCTTAACTGATCATGAGCTTAAAGCTCGTATAGGCATGTGGGTATTCAATTAGGACTGAATACTAAACAGACTCACAAGGACACCAAAAGACATTCTATGAAGCTATCAATGATGAGTCTCTCGAGTTGAGTAGTATTCATGATCCTTTGACCTGAGTGTCATGGTGGGCTTATGAGTGATCCATCATACTTTGGTTTCACGAATGTCAGAGACCTTTTATGGTTTAATTACAATATGTCATTGGGCGTGTTTTGATGCTCATAGAGTTCTGTGTGGGTAGATATGAGATTTGTCAGCTCCTATAGGGGAGTTGTATATCTAGATGCTCTAAGATTATATTTCAAGAAATCTATGGCCACAATTGTATAACCCCAAAAAAGAGTAGGGTTAAATAATATTGCAAAGGAGTTTGTTGATATTGTTTTACAAAATATAAATTTGAAGATAAGTTCACAAATGAGCATATGGAAATTTGACAGTATTGATCTATATCTCTGCTTTTCTAGGATATAGGTGATAGAAGGATTATACGTATGCACTTTGACCTCAGCTTGTATGGTCTAATGTGTTGATTTGTAATATCCACGATGTGTGCGTGGAACATCAATCACGGACTCGTAGAATAGTTTCATTTGATGAATCGGGCGTGGACCTAAGGAGTTATGCAATATAACGTGTACTAATTGTGCATTGGGACAGTGTACTAGATTGAATTGTTCAATCTAATAAATTCTAGCAAAATTGAATATTTGTTTCAGGAACACTCTAGATGCGCGTGTGTCTGTACTTAAGTGTTAAGTATATTAATTAGTTGAAAATTGTTGTTGACCAATTAAATATTGACACATAAAGCATAATGAGCCTTCGGTTGAGTTTACTCAATTGTGTGTTTTGGTGGGACACACTTTGGGCTGTCTTGGTAACCAAGTAAAAGGCTTAAGGGTAGTTTCATTTAATTGATTATTAAATTATTAAATAATCTAGATATTTGTTTTACTTAAAGAGTTAAGGAGAAATTAACTTAACCTCGGTTAAATGTTAACTCTAAGATAAAGTTAATTTAATTAAACAAATGTTGTATTAAATAAGTTAACTTAATAGTTAAGTAATTGCTAACATAACCTAAGCTAAAGAGATTACTTAAGGGCTAAGTAATGATTAAGGGTTATGAATAATATTTTTCAATTGCTTAATGGCTAAGCATCAAATAAGACTTTTTATAAGGGCTTAAATGAAATAACTCATGGGTTTGCCTAATGGTTAAGTTTCTAAGCCTATACATATTAAACCAAAATGAAACAAATAAAAGCTTTTATTGTTTTTGGTGTGGTCGGCCTTAGAGAGAGGATTAGAGATAAAAAAATTTGTTTTCCTTATAAAGAATTCAAGTGTTGAGTTCTTTCTTCATTTTCTTCACTATTAGGCTTAAGTTATTAAAGCAACACAAGCATTTGTTTTATTGATCAAGGGTAAAACAAATATTTTCTAAGTTAAATAGTTTAGCTTATGATACAATTTAAGTGTTAAACTAGAGATTAAGAGTTAATCTCAAGTTTAAAAGTTAGACCAGTGGTGGAATTAAAGTTATTATTTTAGCGACTCAAGCCCACCTTGTTAAGTTCTAAAATTGTCAATGGGTCCATTTTAGGAAGTACTCCAATTTTTACCATTCCAAAGACTTGCCAAGTGATTATTCTCAATCATTGATATTAATGTGATTAATATGATTTTAATTTATTTCATTAATGTAATGGAATGTAAAATTTATCTCATTCGTTGTTTAGGAAATTAAGTTTTTGCTGTGCATATATAATGTATGAGATACATGTATATGTATTTATAAACAATGTACACGTATGCACATGTATAGATACTGTTGTCGAGGATATAATACATATGGGTGTATGCATGTGTAATTGTGTCTATTACCTAAAATACGTATCACATACGAATTTAACGCGGCGAAAGCGTATATTATACAATAAACATAATAAATAAATATATTACTTAGATTAATATATTCTTAAAGGTTGAGAACTTACCTTAACGTGTAACGTTATATACGTATTTTCTTAGAGTCCGCATGAAGACCAACTCGTGGGTAATTCTAGTTACCAATACGGTGAATTTGGTGAGCTAGAACTGGAGTCCTATATCCAACACGAGATTAACTCTTAATTCTCAAAATAGTTGAGTATGTGTTTTCATCCTTTTCTCTAAAAGGTTAAGAAATTGAGAATTAAAAGCAATTCACAATTGCTCCAATTGGAACCATAGAGAAAAATAAAATAATTTCATTTTTTACTTTTTTTTTTCTTTCTTCTTCCTCCGATTCCCATTTCTTTCTCTCTTTTTTCCTCCATTTTCGTTTCTTTCTATTTCTCTTTCTCGGTACCAGAAGAATGAAAATGAACCACTTTCATTTTCATTCCTATTTCACGTCACACACTCCTTAATTTTTTATCTTTCTCTCTTTCTTTATATATATATATATATATATATATATCTAATATGTATATATTAAAAAAATATAATATATAATATATTAGATAATATAATAATAATAAAATAATCATAATGGGTGCCATATATTTGGCACCCAAATAAAATATTAATATATATAATATCATATAATAAAATATTATAATATAATATAATAATATATAATAAAATATTATAATATAATATAATAATATATAAAAATATATTATAATGAGAGATATGTTGATTATTTAATTATTAAATAATCAAAGTGTAAAATAATCATTTTACCCCTCGTGAATAGTTAACAATGCGTCATGTGTCATTATACAATTAGTAAATAACAATTATTGACTAATTGTTGTATTTAACACTTAAATACAGACAAGCACGCATTCCCATGGTATTACTGAATATTATGGGATTAAACATTTCATATCGCGGGACACCCTAGGTCCTACACCCGATTCGTCAAATGAAACTATTTTATAATTCCGTGAACAATGCCTCACGTACACGTCATGGATAAACAAATTAACACGTTTAACTATACAAACTAAGGTTATAACGCATAAGTATAGTCCTTCCGTCATGATATCTTGGATGTGCGAGGATATGAATTATCACCATCAAATCCTCTTGTGCTCATCCATGTCTTATCCCCAGACCTATATCTTATTGAACAATATGTGCAAACTCCTTTGGCATATTGTTCCACCCTGACGGAACTCTTTTCCGGGATGATTGCTTGTGGCCACAAGACTTTTCAAGATACAGCCTCGAAGCATATGGATATCAAACTCCTTATGCGAGCTGATGAAACCCATATCTGTACACATCAAACTCGATAAGCATCGGACCATACCCAGCGACACCCAGCGATCACACCATGAAAGGTTTGTGACATGCGTGGAACCAAAGTATGGTGGATCACTTACAAGCCCACCGTGGCACTCAGGTCAAATGACCACATATACTACTCAACTCGAGAGGACCCTCCGTTGACGGCTTACATAGGGTGTCTATCAGAGGCCCTCGAGAGTCTATCTCATATCTAATCCTAACTGGATACCCATATGTCAATACGAGCTCCAAGCTCACAGTCGACTAGGAACGACTATCGATACCCTATAGGTATGACATATGTTGATCTATATATAAAGGTATCTACCCATAGACCTGCATCGACAGAAATAAATCAAGGATAATTATTCAAGAACATACTTGAGTAACTAGCACTTCTTGGCACCCAATTGCAACTCTTGCAATTGGGTGTTGCATTCAACATTTCCCATTATCGATCTATATAATTAACTATGTATGCTCGTATCGAGCAGTTAATGATTGATAGCCAAAAAAAAGGTTCAGTAATTATGGAGTAATGCTCGTACCTGGGGCTGTTGCATTCAACCAGTTTTGAAATATCAGAAAGAGGAATGTGAAAGGCTTCTGACCAGGAAAATTGCCTCAAACAAGTGGCTCTAGGGTTTCCCCAGCGATAACTACCAGCTGATAAATTCATAAAATTCTCTTCAGACTTTTTGCTGAAGGACTGATGAAGCATTTCCATCAGCTCACTTTGCATGCTGTCGAGAACTTCCCGAGGGATCCCATGATTCACAATTTGAAAGAAACCCCATTCAGAAGCAGCTTCTGCCATCGCTTTTATGCATTTCTCGGAATCCCGGAAATTCAAGAGATTGTATTTGTCTAACTTCTGGAAATTTAATCGAGCAAGATCGATCAGAGGAAGTACACACTCCTCCATTGCAACAAATGTCTCGTCCTGATCTGTTTTCACAGAAGAGTTCTGGAAGAGGGTCGAATAAGTTTCTTGAAATGGAGGTTCGATATCCATGGAAATGGAGAAAAAGTGAAACTGCCTCAGGACTTTCTTACCAAACCTGAGAAATGATGTAAGAGGAAATTATTTTTATATATGTGTGTGTGTATATATATATTGGACCTATACAGTTACTAGTATATTCCCAAGTCTATATCCTATTACAGACAATGCTCCAACTCATGGATCTTCGCTAAGTATTATAACCAACTAACACTTAACTGTGCTAACATTAGCATTTATATGTCTCAGCATGGCTAACTATAAGCCCTGATCTAATTTCCTTTAGATTTAATCTGAACTCCTTCAGATCGTACAATGTCTACAATGTTACATTGCATAATACCATATAAATAATTATTAGCGATTTAATGAGAATGTACACTTGTATAAATACACAAGTATATATACATTTAGGGATGGAACGTAAGCACCAACCCCAACAATATCTCACTTGATCTAATGTCATTCTTGATGGCATCTCATACATATTAACTCTATGTGTTTCACAAACAATATTAGAGTCATGGCATTAGAATATGGGTCCGCTAAATTATTCATAGAACACTTTTATAAATAATCAAATCTCCCTAAGCCAAGATCCCTCTAGTCATGTGAGGCTCCTCTCAACATAATTAGAGTATTGGTGTCCTATTGGCATCTTAGCCTATTCAACAACCTAGTTTTGTCACCAAACTATGGGATAGGATCCAACTGTCTTGGAATTTATCCAAGACCAGCGATAAACCTACGAATCCTCACTGCCGTTGTTGCTACGTTTATCTTATAAGCAATGAATCCTAATTTGGTGCAATTCCAACTTACTTAATACTAATGAGAATGAGCACTTTCCTAGATGTAGACTTTCTATCATCTAGGTTAAACTAGAAGTTTGACTCCGTGCATCATCTTACTTATAGCCACTTTTTCCATATTTGAAAAAACTTATCCTTTGTACCCACAAGGTACCTCAGGATATGTTTGACTACCATCAAATGGCAGTCACCTGAATTAGACTGAAATCGGCTCATAACTTTTAGAACCAAATTGATATCAGGTCTCAAATATATCATAACATACATCAAGCTCTGAAAAGCTGATGTATTTGGTGCATCAGACACTCTAACTCGGTTATCTTCCATCAGAAGAGACACTCTCCTTGAAAGATGAACATTAGGTCCAAAAGATACGTTAACCAACTCACAGTTAAGAAAACTGTACATTTCTTAGACGTTATTGATGTAAAATAATTTGGGAGAGTCTTATCAACTTTGTAACTCTATCTCTATAAAGCTTTATTTCTAGTATAAAGAAACCCTCTCCTAAATCCTTTATAGAGAAATTCTTATGAGTTACTTCTGACCGATTGTAATATACTGACATCACTTGCAATGACTAGTATATCATCAGCAAAGAGCATTAAAAAAACTATTATGCTCCCACTGACTTTTCATGTACACTAGACTAGAGGTCTGGCTGGATGTAAAATCTTCAGGCTGTTCGATCAATATCTCTTACTTGAGATATTCATTTCGGAATGCCTTCCTTACATCCATCTACTAAACCTCAAAGTCATAATATGCTGTAAGAGCCAATAATATTCTAATCAACTTTTAGCATCAATATTAGTCTAAAGGTTTCCTCATAAATTGATCTTAGATCAATGATGATTACCTTTCTAGAAACAATATAGGGCCTAGAAGGTCTTTACTTTTCTTCTGGCTCTCATTACTCTTTGTAAACCCTTTACAACCAATGAGAACAATTCTTACAGGTAGCTTTACTAAGTCCAGACTTGATTTTGATGTATATAGTCAATATTGTTTCTATGGCTTCTTGCTGCTTCTCGAATCAATGTCCAACATCGACTCTCTATAGGTCAATGATGATTTTCTTCTACCAAGAAAACTCCAAGTTCATCTTCAGGCATCAGTTATACCTAAAAGGTGACTTAGACATCCTTTTCGACCTACTGGGAAGTGTGCAAAAAGGTCACTGCTTAATTGAGCCTGAGTTTTCATCCTTGGTGCATCGATTATTAAATTGACTTCACCAAGTTTAATCTTTCTATAATTCTCACGATTCATGAGAAACTTTTTCTCTAGAATAGTGGTAAACTGAGAAATGAACACACTTCGATTCTCTAAATCATACAATTAGTATCTTATTGAATTCATATGATACATAATGAACCTATACTGGTACCTTTTGGGTGTTGTCTATCCTGCTAAGTAACTCTTACAAAATAAGATACCCTACTACGTAACTCTTATGTAAACAGGACAATCTCAAGTCTTAACTCATTTAAGATACGACTTTCTTCCATTCCGTATGAGCTTTCTTCTTTTTTGTATCTCATACGGAATTGAAGGAACAACTCCTAATGGAACTCTACTTAATAAGCAGGCGTATTTGGAGCAAATACTCATAGATATAGATCGGTAACACTCATTATCAATTAGACCATATCTAATAAAGTTCAATTCCCCTTCTCCTAAATATCATTATGTTATGGATTAGCCGGAGGACTATAGTGAGTGAGAATCTCATTCTTTTTAAACAAACGAAAAACTTGTTGTTAATGTACTCACTACCTCGATTTAATCGAAGGAATATGACGTACATTATAGTATGTTTGGTCATCTCCATGAATACATTATTCATAAATTAGTTAAGTTTTCATGGTCAGATTAGGAATCCAACCATCTTTAACCAAACGGATAAGCGTCTTATGCCTATATGACCTAAACTTATATACCACAACTCTGTTTCATTTAAAGATTCCAATTTATAGACATTTTAATTGTATATGATGTCCATTTATTAACTGACATTTAGCTGATAAAACATCATACTAATTATGTAATACAACTATTGTATTGTATACAAAAAGTATGTCAAACTGTCCAACAACTTGGACTCGCAAGAAATCACCATTTCCTACTCTCAACTTTACTTCTACAAGCTGTTTCATTCTAGTCTCTATCAATCCCTGTAATATATTACAGATATGAGAGGAACGTGCGGTATATCATACCCAGTTTGAACTAACATCTTATGCCATAGAAATATCTATGTGTATCAAACACAAACCTGTAGAAGTCTTCCTGACAATTATAAGGCTTCTAGGATAGTTGAATTTCCAATACCCAACCTTAATATAGTGGAAACACTTTCCCTCTATACACTCTCTTGTTGATCTTTGGATAAATGTTGCCTCTGAGGATTTATCCTGGGTATCTGCCTCATCTTTTTCTCCTTACACATCTGGTCTTACCAGATATACTTTGAGTAAAAGATGAAGCACATTTTACAATGAGGGTCATACCCTCTCTATTTAATCTTCTAAAGATGTGTTATCAGAATTACCTTATGGTAAACTCTAATCAATAACAAATCTAAAATTTTTTGAATTCAAGACATTTCTGAGATTCATCCACCAGTCAGAGTAATTCCTAGTACCTTAGAGTTGGACTACATCAACTGTGCACACCAACTGGTTCGTAGTGGCTATTAGACTTAACAGGCCGAGATAACGAGAAATGTTAGCGGAATGGTCATTAAATCGCTAATAGAACATTTTAAATCATGGGTATACAAATTATACATTTTCAATTTAAAACGTCCTCCCACTGCTTTACATAATCCCGATAATCTCGCGAACAGGAAGACGATAGTTTAAACTTTTTAAACTATATAGCGGGAAGTAGATCCTGTTAAAATTTACTTGGCCTTCATGCTGTAGTAATATTGGCCTTTGTAAACCCAACAGATAGACAACATTTTTCAATTGCATCTCATGCAACTCTTATCCCTTGATCCTGAATACACCTTGTCCTCACATTATAGTAATATTGGGTAAGTGTATTCTAGATTAACTTGTCAATGATCAAATATATGCTACTGATACTACCCTCACGCAGAGAGGTCGAACCCCCAAGGCCTAATGCTTCCCCTTTGGCATACCCATTTCAACACTTGAAACACGCTATTTACACTGGGCCTTTTGCATTCATTTACTTAAACGACACCCAAATATATCCTAAATGGCTCTGATACCATTGTCGTCGGGGATCTAATACATATGGGTGTATGCATGTGCAATTGTGTCTATTACCTAAAATAAGTATCACATACGAATTTAACGCAGTGAAAGCGTAAATTATACAATAAGCACAATAAATAAATATATTAATCACATTAATATATTAGTAAAGGTTGAGAACTCACCTTAACGTGTAACGTTATACACGTATTTTCTCCGAGTTCGCATAGAGACCAACTTGTGGGCAGTTCTATACACCAACACAATAGGCTTGGTGAGTTAGAATAGCAGTCTCATATCCAGCACATGATTAACTCTTAATTCCTAAAATGGTCGAGTGTGTGTTTTCATCCTTTTTTCTAAAAGGATAAGAAATAGAGAATTTAAAACAATTCACAATTGCTCCAATTGGAACCTTAATTTTTCATGTCTATCTCTTTCTTTATATATATATAATATATATTAAAAAATAATATAATATATTATATAATATAAATAATAATAAAATAATCATAATGGGTGCCAATTATTTGGCACCCAAATAAAATATTAATATATATAATATCATATAATAAAATATTATAATATAATAATATATAAAAATATATTATAATGAGAGATATTTTGATTATTTAATTATTAAATAATCAAAGTATAAAATGACTATTTTACCCCTTATAAATAGTTAACAAGTTACCCCTAGTGGGTCCCACCAAATTCCACAAGTGGGTAAACTCAACCGAGGGTCTATAATGCGCCACATGTCATTATACAATTAGTAAATAATAATTATTGACTAATTGTTATATTTAATACTTAAATACAGACATGCACGCATTCCTGTGGTATTGCTGAATATTGTTGGATTAAACACTTTAATCTGGCACGCTACCTCAGTGCACAACGAGTACACTTCATATCGCGGGACTCTCTAGGTCATACGTCTGATTCGTCAAATAAAACTATTCCATAAGTTCGTGAATAATACCCTACGTACACATCACGAATATACAAATCAACGCGTTAAATCATACAAGATGAGATTAAAACGTATACGTATAGTCCTTCTGTCATGATATCTTGGATGTGCGGGGATATAGATTATTATCGTTAAATCCCCTTGTGCTCATCTATGTCTTATCCCCAGACCTATATCTCACTGAACAATATGTGCAAACTCCTTTGCCATATTATTCCACATTGGCAGAACTCTTTCTCGGGATTATTACTTGTGGCCACAAGACTTTCCAAGATACAGCCTCGAAGTATATGGATATCAAACTCCTTATGCGAGCTAATGAAACCCATATCTGTACACATCAGACTCGATAAGCATCGAATCATACCCAGCGATCACACCATGAAAGATTTGTGACATGCGTGGAACCAAAGTATAGTGGATCACTTACAAGCCCACCGTGGCACTCAGGTCAAAGGACCACATATACTACTCAACTTGAGAGGACCCTCCGTTGACGGCTTATATAGGGTGTCTATCGGAGGCCCTTGAGAGTCTGTCTCATATCCAGTCCTAACTGGATACCCATATGTCAATATGAGCTCCAAGCTCATGGTCGACTAGGAATAACTATCTATACCCTATAGGTATGACATATGCTGATCTATATATAAAGGTATCCACCCACAGACCCGCATCGACAGAAATAAATCAGGAACAATTATTCAAGAACATACTTGTGTAACTAGCACTTCTTGGCACCCAATTGCAACTTTTGCAACTATATAGTGACTAGTATATTCCCAAGTTTATGTCTCATTATAAACAAGGCTCCAACTCTTGGATCTTCGCTGAGTATTATAATCAGCTAACACTTAGCTATGCTAATATTTAGCATTTATATGTCTCAGCGTGGCTAACTATGAGCCTTGATCTAAACTCCTTTAGATCTGATCTGAACTCCTTCAGATCGTACAATGTCTGCAATATTACATTGCATAATACCATATAAATAAGTATTAGCAATTTAATAGAAATATACACTTGTATAAATACACAAGTATATATATACATTTAGGGATGACACGTAAGCACTGACTCTAATAGATACACCCAATAGAATATGATTTTGAACCACACTTAACACCTTTCGTAGAAGAAAAAAAAAAAAGAACGCGATCAAGGACCATAAGGACCCTCATAAACCTGCCCCAATCACCTCTAGCAAATAATCAGAGGTGCTTCCACCCAGTATTCCCATCTTCCTTAGACGTGCATGCTAGCCGCTACAACCTAAACTAAACAAGTATATCATAATGTGGCAGGATTCACTAGGTTAAAAAAGTAGTGTATAGGGCCTAAAGGGTAAGTCCCTTATTAGAGTAGCCATTTTCTCCTTTTCATACATAGACAAGTAATAAAAGTCATTTTATGACTCATAGTTAGCCCTTGTCTAGTAAAGGCTTTACAACTCGTATAAGTAGGTACCTTCAAAAGTTGCCTTACTCCACATGACATATAACCCTACCAAGACCCTTCAATCATTTAAATTCAGCTGGCACTGAGCTAGGTCCAAATGAGACAACATGTCTATAAAAAAGGACTAAAGTAGTAGCTTTAGCACAAACTAAAAAAACCTCAAATTTAGAGCCACCTCCCCTTCCTATGGTGAGCTAACAAATTTATCTTTTTGGGGGAAGCCTTAAAGTAGAATTATGGATCTTCATTCTCTTCTACAACTCAAAAAGAATTGCCTCAGTCACACTAGAAGGATGATTTGAAGAACAATCTAATTCATAAGATCATCACCATACTCTAAACAGCAAGCTTTTTCTTTGGCTTACTTGGCTGACTAAATGCTTACCCAAGCCTTCAAAAGGCCCTAGAAGACAATTGCTTCCTATAAGCTTGGAAGTTCTTCCCTTTATAATGCTCCCCTAGGAACAAAACTCTTAACTGGTACATCAAGTCCTTGAGCACCCTTATCAACCATTTCTTAGGTCGAGCTACTCTCAGCACCAGACATCTCGCTAAAACGACCTGAATCTTGACTAGAGATATTCTGGGGTTCGTTCATAGAAGACATGATCTTACATCTAGACAAGATTTAGAAATACAAAGCCTAAACAAGAAAGTTCCTAAGAAGATACGCCTACAGATACACAAAAAAAAAAAAACAAAGAGACCTTAGAAGACAAATAGGACACCAAGAAAGAATGGATAAAATAAAAAAGAATATAGCTAAAAAGAAAGACACTTACTAGGTAATAAGGTAAGAAATCAAAGTCACTTAAGAAATGCAAAGATAAGAAGGAAAAAAATCCTTTTTAAATCTCAAAGATAAAGCGTTTTCTAAACGATAACAAAACGTAAAAAATAAAAGAACTATAAACTAAATATACTGACAGCTAAAGAGAGATCTCAACTATTGGTTCACAATTCAAAAGTCGAGGATAAGGTTAAATAACAGCTCCTTAGCTAAATCGTACAATCAACATTCGCTTCCTTAGATGACAATACGTCACCAACCAAAAGGAATAACTACTCGTCATAACTGCCAAACTATGGCAAACTTCTCGAGAGGTTAAGAAAATTTAACGCCAAACAAAAAGGCTAAAAGTACCCACTAAAAATTGACCTAGCAGAATTTCATAGCCATTAAAAATGAGCTCACAAAGCACCCACTCAAAATCAACCTAGCAGAATAAGTAATTACAATAAGGCCTAAGAAACGAGGACATTGGTCAAACATAAGGCAGTATATGAGTATCTTAATTAAGAGACACTATCTATAAAGTTTTCAATGTCAAACAAGCTAACACTAAAAACTGAGGGGCCCCTATTTTCCCCTTGGATTTTAATGAATAAGGCTCAAGATCTTCGGCCTACAAGGTCCAAAAGACCTTACGCCAAAAGTGCCTACTAAGGATCTCGACGAGAAAGACCTAAAAAATAAGTATCGACACATAAATGTCCTTGAACCTAGCACTTGTTTTTAGCTAGTCAGAACATTAATCTAAAGGCTACCCTGTTCAGTCAGACTCCTAAAAAAGAGAAGATCGAGTTTATACCTTTTTGAGTTGGTCAGAATAATGGTCTATTGACTACCCTATTTGGTTGGTATCACAATGGAACATTGTAATCTCTTTGGGTTGGTTAAAATATTGGCTACAGGCTACCCTGATCAATTAGACCCACCATCTACATGACTAAGGAGAACAATAGTCGAACATCCACTATCATATTCAAAAAATCCATATTTAAGGAGACAACCCCCACTCATATTGAGCCAGGGAAGGTCCAAAATTGATTAGCTCAAAAAATTAAATAAGTTTTTAAAAAGGACTCAATTTATAAGAGACGTAGAGAGCTGTAGATAAAATCAAGATTATCATGTAAAGAATCTCTAAAAAGAGATAATCCGACAAAAACAAGAAATATTAAGTTCGATTTTAGGAAAATTCTAAAAAAAAGAGTCCAAAAATAGCAAATTTATAAAGATACCCTCATTAAAAATGACTCAAAGAACTACGAGTAAATTTTAAATCCTCGCCCTATAAATAGAGGATGAAATTAGCATCAAAGATATAAGCATACATAAATACTCTAAACACATAGAGAAATCATATAAAGTACAAAGTCAATTATTCATATCGAATAATTCTCTCACTCATCTTATTTTTTACATTGTTTTATTTTTTGAGTCTTTATTGACTTACGTATTAGAATGCCCACATCAAAAGACCTTTGGCACAACCTCACGTGTTACAGGATCTTCGTTGAACGTTATTCTCACAAGAAGAGAAGCAACCAATTTTTTAATTCTATTCTTATCGTCCAAATCAAGCCTTCCAAAACAAATAAATCTATTCTGTTAACTTTAAGATTACCAATTTTTATAGTCAATACACATTATTTTAGTAATTCAAAATTTAGAAAAGATAACAACAGGAGGATAACAGATTGTTTTAGATATCATATAAGGGAAAACAAACTATTAGGAGAAAATGGGTATTTTCAAATAATATCTAATAACTCACATTTTCTTTTTTGGCAATTATATTTTGCAGAAAATGGATTTTAATTATCAAATAACGGTAGACTTTTTTTTTCCTTCTACTTGTTCAAGATTCCAAATACTCAATTCAGACGATCAAGGTTTGGAGAAAAAAAGGATAAAAAATAAAAGTAACAAGAGAAAGAGAGGATGAAGTGTATAAAAATATGGTTGTTTTTTAAATTATAAAGAGTGTATAAATTTTAAATTTAATGATGGGTATATTAAGAAAATGAACGTAATAAGAGAAAACATATGCATTGTCTTATTTATAAATTGGTGTATATTTTATTAATTAAATTTTAAATAATTTTTAAATGTAATTTTAAATATCTCTGCAATAATATTTGATAATGTAGAATATTTGTGGTTGTACGAAGATAGAGAGAGTTCATAGTGCAGAAACTAAAAGGTCTTGGCCATTCAAAGCTTAAAAATTACAATATCATTATTGAATCATTGGTTTTTTTCACTAACAATAGCCAAACATCAAAGAAATGAATAGATTTCACCGAGACAATGAGAATACATTTCATAAAAAAATGACAGAAGACACCCAGTACACAAGTTTAGTGTAGTGGTTGCCTTAGTTTATTTCATTGACTTGATCAATTATACTACTCTATTTTCTTATTCAAGCTCATACTTGAATTATGAACTTGACTCATAAATTGATAAGAGCTTTGACACAAATCTCAAATCTATGTATCAATCTCTTGGAGGTGAACATTAGGATCAAAAACACGGTTGTGGCAAGTGGGGTTGCAAGGGTAGGGGCAATCAACTTTTTGGAAGGGTCTTCGGTCGTAAAACCAGTCTCCCACTGCTTTTGCAATTGTCTATAGTTCAAACAGACAAATGAATTAATAAATAAAATGCGGTTAAAAAGAAGAACAAACAAAATATGCATTGTGGTGATTATGGAGGAAAAAAGAAGACAAAGAAAGAAGCGCACTCTCTTACCTTTTTACCGAGCATTGGAGAGTCAGCTCTGAACCATGTTTCCTGCATTTCAGTTTGGCAGTGGGCATAGCAAGAGTCTACAAACAATCCTCTAGATGGAAAGTTGCCAAGTCCAATCAATGTGCTTAAGAATTGCAACCTAAAATCTGAATGTAAACCCCAAAATGAGATGTGAAGAAAATTTTATGACAGAGGCCTTCGCAATGGCATGAATCATAAAAAAAAAAAAAGAAAAACATTTAAAGGAAGTAATATAAGTTTTCAGAAGTTACCTTGCATGGTTTGCAGCTGAGTTGGAGTGCAGTTGTTTATATCAAGCTTGCAGCTGTGCCAAGTCCCATGGGGATCAGCAACACCCGGAGCCAAAATGTTCTTTATCTGTGTATATTGTGTTCAAGAGTTAGAGAAGATGAGAAACATGTTGCTGAAGTTACCCGGACTATATAGAAGAAACCATAAACCCATTGAAATACATAAAATTTACTATTTCTGGCAGTATTTGATGTCTTCTAGCATAATATGTTTCTACTAATATGTAAAATGACATCAAAACAAAAGGTGGATATTATAGTTGGTATAAAAAAATGTATCAAGCTCCAACCACATTCCTTTTTCACAGTAATTGTATTTTTATTTATTTTATGCTTACAGTAAGAAAACCAAATGAACTGTACTTAAAAAATGATGTTCCAGATGACAAATGAACTCCTACAGCATAGATATGTAGAAAGAGAAACCACATAAATAATCAACAGTCATAAACATAAGTGTTCCATTGCATCTTCCAACCTCATATAATTCTGCTTGAGAACACAAATACATCTAGTTTTATGGAATTAAGATTTAGCAATGTAAAATCAGTCCTATAACTGACATGTATACTTGGGACAACGGTCCCAATGGTGCCCAATGGGACATGTATAACTAAGTCCTATAACTAATTATTGAGCTAAAGCAGCACAAATTTATCGAATCAACAAAACCTAAAGATTAATAGAGAAAGAAAATAATTAGATATTAGGGGAAAATACATATATGTTGTTTCGCATTGAGCATAAATGTATGAACATTCAATCTCCAATCATCTTGCAAGGAAAAAATTGAAGATAAAATTACTGAGATGTTTACTCAAATTTCACTTTACATCACTACACATTGACAAATGACCTTCTAAAGTAAGCCTACAAGTCAAGCTCTCTCTTCAGACTTTACACAATTTTATTCTCTAAGAAATACAGTGAAATTTTGATATAAACATATATGAAAAACTGAAGCATAAATCTAAAAATTGCTTGAAGATGTATCCATTGGCCTGTATATGTTTATTAACCCTACTTTTTGGGAATAGGAATATCCATTGCCCAAATTCATATTCTTAAGAGAAAAGGAGTCAGGAAAAGGTTTCCATGTTATTCACAACAAATGTAACAATGAGGAGAAGGTGGCATGCATTCAAGCAAATGTATAGTTATTATTTGAGTATTAATTCAGCATTTTGAGGGCCAGAACTGAGCTAACCTGCCATGAATCATAGGCTGCATTTACGATAAATAATGGTGTTGTGATTCGCTGTGCCATGTATTGCGGGAAGAAACACTGTCATTTTCAGGGAAAGAACCAGTCAGACAAAGAGAGGAAATTATGAAGAACAAAATATTAAAATTGTGAAACTTACCAGTCCTGGACTGAGTCTTGAAGTGCAGGTTTGAGGCAAATGCTTAGCTGAACCCTACACAAGATTTAAATTAAGAATCAGGGGATTTTACCTCAGTTATATGAAGTAACTCCATAAAATTGAAAAAAATAAAGAAAAAGAAAAAGTATAGCATTTCAATATATGATAAAAGGGGAAGAGGCAGAATTCTCAAGGTTAACAAACTCTGATTGATAATATGCAGAGCATATATTACCCACATTGAAAAGAAAAAAAATCTAAAAGCAATCATATCGTGTCTGTGAATGTGTGAGTATGAGAAGAAGGATAGAGTACATGCGTTGCAACCACTTGACTATAAAACTGTTCAATGTGACTTGCTCCAGAAACATCCTTCCTGTTGAAAAATACTATGGTGTTAAATTATGGAAAAGAAATACAACTGAAGAAACTGCTATAGAATGTTGGATTATAGATGGGAGAGAAGTTTTGAATTGAACTTACACATTGATAAAATAACCAGCATCTGCAAGGCACTTTACTTTAGTACCTACAGGTAAGAGAGCTCGGAAGGTATCACAATGCAAAATTGAAGTCAATCCCCCAGCTGAACAGCCGGAAAGAATAGCCTGTCATGAGTCCTAGTGAGTTTTGAAAAACCATAGTAAACATATTCAAGAAAAGAAAAGAAAATCATAAAAAAATCATACATGTTTAGCATTTTTCATTCCTTTAGCCATCAAATCCTCAACAACGGCAAGAAAAACTCTTGCTCCTCTGAAATGAAGGTTAGTTGCTGGATTGACAGCCTCCACATCACCAGTAAATGATGCGCCATCACAGTATCTAACCTTGATTCTATTCCAATTGTAAAAGTCTAGAATGAATGGATAATTTAGTTACTTCTATCAAGCAAATTAAAGATAAAGAGTGTGGAAGACAACAAGAAACTAAAACTGAAAAAAAGAAAAAAGAAAAACATACCTGGGTTGAATATCTGCTTGTTGCTCAGTATCCCAGAGAAAGCAACTTGCTTAACCATTTGCTTAGAAGAACCTAAACGGGTATTCTTGCGGGCAATACAGGTTGTGATATTATTGCACCATCCTCCTCCCTAAGAACCCAAAGCAAAGGCAAAGGCAAATTGCATCAATACAAAGTATATTAATAGGTAAAAGTGCAAGAAGCTGAAAATATTGTGATTTCATATCTTTTGCACGAGAAAATTATTAAATTTAACCAAGCCAAAACATCAGATACATATAAAACTGTTAAAGATTTCTAAAATATTAAATGACTATACTTTAAACATCAGATATCTTATGACCATGACTTAAAGAATGAAGGCTCATTTTCAACAATTACTGAAGTTGGAGCTAATGTAACAAACAAATAAGTTTTCTTCCTCTTCGGGATGGGAAACATATACCAGCTCTTGTATTATAGATGGAAAAGGAGATACCTCAATGTGCACCAACCAGTTGTCAATCCCAGCACCAAACCCCTTATCGAAGTGGTAAGCAGGTGGGCTACCATCCAAACAAACTGCAAACATATCAAACATTTTAAACAAATTATAATATGCAATAAAGATTAGAAATAAAAAATCAATTTATATTGCAGTATTGCTACCAGCTCCTTTAGCCACAGCATTCTGGACATATGTGATTCCCACATAAAATCCTTCTGCTTTCAGAAATAACAGTGCACACACTAGCAGATTTAACCATTGTCCCAATCTTGCATCAGCCATACTGTGCATATCCAAGAGTCACAATTAAATGGCAAAAATGATTAACTTAGTAAAGAAAAAAGAAAAACAGAGCACACCAAATAAAATTGTGAATATTTAAAAGAATAATTAGGGGGCACACAAATACCCTCTTCAGTCTTCACGAACAAAAAGATTGGAGACTACTCCTAATCATTAGAGAATTCATTTGTATGATGTAAGCATGTAGAGATCTATCAACTTTGATTAATAATAATATGATGACTTTCAGACATTAATCAGTTAAATTCATTAACTAAGTTTATTTGAAGAAACTGTAGCTCGAGTACATTCAAGCAAATATAGACACCAGAATCTGAATCTAAGTCCGGAAACCAACAGAATCCCATCTTCGGGATTGCTTACAGCTTATGACTTAGAAGTGCTTCTCTAGGAATTCTCTTCCAAAAAGAAACAACCCGATTTAGAAAATCATCAAACTTGTGCATATGTCAATCTTCAATTATTGTAGCTAGTACATTCATTATAACCAGCTTACTTATTGTGATACATGTATTCAAAAACGCACCATCAACACTTGTCTCACCAAATATATATATATATATATATATATATATATATATAACCAAACCAAAAAGAAAAAGAAAATAGCAATATTCAATAGCCATTGGTGCATAGATAGATGTATTTTTAACTTAAAAACATATGCAATGTAAGTAACTCAACAGAAGAACAAAGAAGGAGAATACAAATGCTTAAATACCTGAAAAAAATATAAAAAGAGAATGAGAGAAAATATCAAAATGGGAATAGTCTAAAGAGAATGTGCAACGAACCCAGTTCAGTACATAGAACTGTGAAATGACTTATGAGGAACCAAAAGTAACTTGTGAGAACTTCAGCTTCTCTTGAAGGACGAGGAGAGATTAGAGAGTGCCTTTTATATTCAAGTTTGCGGAACAGTGCGTTCGGAGCTTATAATCGCTAATAATAAGTAAAGCAGAGAACCCAAGAGCCGACACTTATTCGTCTTTTGCAAAAACAAATAGAAAAATAGCTCCATGTAGACATGCGTCGGGTTGTGGGTCACCCCGACCCGAATCATTTTACTAAACCAAAACCATGCAAAAAGCAACAGAATCTTATCGTTTACACGCTGAGTATTAAATGAACGGTCCAGATCCGATGAGAGAGAAAGAGTGTGCGTTTATCGAGTTTCTTTGCCATGTATCCCATCTCATCGTTGTTGATGTGAGCTTACTTCCGACTACGTTATCATTGGTATTTATGCCACCCGAGATAAAATAAACTTGTGCTTTGAAAAACAGAAAAAACATAAATAAATAAAATTTTGTTTTCCGTAATGGATAGTACTTGCAAATTTATTATGCAAAATTTAATTGATAATTTCAAATTATTATTTGATTACATGTATTAAATTATTTTTTTAAATGACTTTGTTTTCACAAAATGGTGATTAAAAATTAGTTCTAAAGTTAAATGATCTATTTTGAGGACAAAAGTGTAAAAGGAAGAAGTTTTCAAAGACTTTGAAAGTAAACTTTGTGGCTTCTAAAGTAATTAATTAAGAAGTCCAAAAATATCAAGAATGCACTGTTTTATTAAAGGAATTGCCTTCGGCTATAAATAACCGGATTTGGGAAGTTTAAAAAAAATCTTTGATTTTATCATTTTTTTTAATTCGTGGGAGTGTTGTGAGTTCAGACATTCAAAATTGTAATTCTTGGATCTTATTTGAATAATGGCATCTGATCTCTCTTATGTTGGCTCATGGATGTAAGTTTTGCCAAACTACATAAATTATCTTGTGTTTCTTGATTGTTTCTGTTTCTCAATTAAAAAGATTAGGTTAGGTTTAATTCAATTCCAACAATTGGTATTAAAGTTTGGTCGAGAACCTAATGATATTTCAAATTTTGATATTAAGAAATTCAATAGTATGATTTTATTTTTGGAAGATTAAAATGGAAGCACTCTTGGTTAGTCAAGGGCTTGAATTTATAATTAAAGAGGTTGCATCTGACCAAGATAATAAGAAACTAGAATCTTTAAAAGTAGATAATGATCATGCCAAGATTATAAGGAGAGCAAAAAGTGTCACCTTAGCCTTAGTGATGAATAACTAAGGGAAGTGACAGATGAAAGATATCTATTAGTTTATGGAAGAAACTAGATTTCTTGTAAATGACCAATTCTTTGGTCAATATATTACATTTAAAGAAGAAACTCTACCAATTGAGTAAGAGAGAGGGAAGCTCTATCAAATATCACATTGATGGCTTCAATAAGATTATCATTAATCTTGAAATCGTTAATATGAAGATGGATGATAAAGATAAGTCAATTATCTTGCTTAGCTTATTACCACCAAGTTATGAGCACTTTGTGCATACTCTTTTATATGAAAGAGAATCTTTGATAATGAACAATATAAAGTCTTCTCTAAATTCAAATGAATTGACAAAGAAGATGAATGCTAAGGATTACAATGATGAGGGTTTAACTGCCGAAGAAAATGGAATCAAGGGGAAAAAATAGCAAATCAAAATCCAATACCAAAGGGAAGAAATAATTTTTTCATAAGAAATAAGAACATTTCAAGAAGGATTATCTAGAAAGAAAAGTAAGATTGAAGATAAAAGATTAAGAAGGAAATGTAGCTGTAGCCTCTAGATAATGGTTATGACAGTGTCATCACTCTGGTTGCATCAATTGATACTATTAAAAATGAGTGATTTTGGATTCTAGATGCACTTTTCACATGAGTCATAATCTAAACTTGTTTATCAACTACAATACGATAAATAGAAAAAAAAAGTGTTAATAGAAAATAATTCAATATGCAAAGTTGAAGAAATAGAGACTATAAGAATTAAGATGATTAATAGGATAATTAGGGAATTGAGGGATGTAAGATACATCTCGGATCTAAAGAGGAATCTAATTTATTTAGTTCAAGCTCTCTAATTATAAGAATTCAGTATGAAAAATTAGAGGAATAAAGATTATAAGAATGAAAATGTTTGATGGGGTAAGTAGAGAATATAGGGATATAAAATACATTTCATATCTAAAAAGGAACTTGATCTTTAAATGGAACTGGAACAGAATGATTGTACTTTCAAGGTAGAAAGAGGAATCTTAAAAATGATTAAAGGGTCACTTACATTGATGAAATGGACTATAATAAGTGGTATGTATGTACTAAGTGGAAGTGCTATTGAAGTATCAGTTGTTGTATCAATGGAAAATTGCCTAGATAAGTCCAAAAAAGGGCATATGGGGTTGGCACATTTAGGATAAAATGGGCTTAAAGAGCTGAAAGATTAGAGAGTGTTTAGAAAAAAAACAAACTAAGAAATCTAGAGTTATATGAGCATTGTGTTTAGGAAAAGCTCATAAAGTGAAGTTCATTACAAAGGAACACATTATAAAGTCAACTTTAGAGTATATAAACTCTAATCTTTGGGGCCTATACAGACTAAGTCTCTAGGTGGAGCTAGGTACTTTTTAACTTGGATAATTTCTTAAAGAAGTTTTGGCTGTACATATTGAAGAATAAGGACTAAGTGTTTGATATTTTCAAATCATAAAAAACATTGGTGGAGAATTATATCAAAAAAGAGTGAAAAAGTTCATAATTAATAATGCGCTAAAATTTAGCAACTCTGAGTTTGATGACTTTTGTGCCAAGTATGAAATCTATAGGTATAAGATAGTAAGGAGAACTCCATAACAAATGGTTTTTCTAAGAGAATGAATAAGACCATTCTAGAAAAGGCGTGGTGTATACTGTCAACTACTAGGTTGTGGTGTATACTATCAACTACTAGGTTATCCAAGAAATTCTGGTTAGAGGCAATGATAATTATAGCTTACCTACTCAATATAAGGCATTCTTTAGTAATAGACTTCAAGACACTAGATGAGAAATGGTCTGGATATATTCCAAAGTATAAACATCAGAGGATATTAGGTTCTTCTGCCTTTATTTATGTCAAACAAGTGAAACTAGAACTAAATGCCTTTAAAGAGGTGTTTATTGGTTATCTAAAATGAGTAAAGGGTGACAAAGTATGGTATACTAAAATGAACCAACCAAGAGTAATGATCAGTAAAAATGTAACCATCAATAAGGCTCCACTATTAAAAGATGTCAGTAACAATGAAGAGGAAGTATAAAGAAGTAATAATCAGAGGAAGAATGAAGTAATTGAGTTTAAGGTGGATCATCCAAGAAAAAGAATCTTAGATTCTAAAGGCTATAATTTAGATTCAAAGTATGGTGTTTGTGGGTTATCCAAAAGAAGTCAAGGGTGACAAAGTATAGTGTACTGAAATAAACCCACCAAAAGCTGTGATCAATAGGGATGTAACCTTTAATAAGGCTCCGCTATTGAAAGAAGTCAATAGCACTAAAGATGAAGCAATGAAAAGTATAATAAGAGAAATAAAGAAGTAATTGAGTTTGAGGTAAAGCATCCAGGGAATGGAAGATCAAATTCTAAAGGCTAAAATTCAAATTCAAAGTATGGTGTCTGTGGGTTATCTAGAAAGAGTCAAGGGTGAAAAAGTATAATGTACTGAAATGAACCCACCAAGAGCAGTGATCAGTAAGGATAAAACCTTCAATGAGGCTTTACTGTTGAAAGAAGTCAGTAGCACGAAAGAGAAAGCAATGAGAAGTAATAATCATAGGAATAAAGAAGTAATTGAGTTTGAGGTGGAGTATTGGGAAAAGAAAGCTCAAATTTTGACGTTTATAATTCAAATTCAAACTTAGAACCTACTTTCCTTATATCCCAACTCAAAAAGTAGACAATGTATGTTCACTCTCCGACAATTCAATAGAAGTCTTCAGAAGAATAATTAGAAGAATATTAATTAATGAGGGACAAACTCAAAAGGACGGTAGAGCCTCTTGAGAGATTTGAGTATGTTGATTTGACCACATATGCATTCAATGCTAAGAATAAAGTAGACATTAAGAAACTAAAGTCATATATGGAAGCAATCAAGAGCAGTGATAGTGAAAGCCAAAAGCAGGCAATGGAGAAAGAAATCAAATCTCTTAAGAAGAACAAAACTAGGGAACTAGTTCTTAAGCCTCTAGGAAAGAAATTTTTTGAATGGAAGTGGATCTTTAAAGTAAATGAAGGAATCGAGGGAGTTGAATCAACAAAATACAAGGCGAGGGTAGTAACAAATAAGGAAGAAAATTGGGAGACTTCAATGAAATTGTCTCTCTAGTAGTGAAACATTGTATCATAACGGTCTTGTTTATTTGTGTGTAAATTTAAGGTTACATCTGGAGCAAATTGATGTAAAGACTACCTTTTTACACGAGAATTTAGAAGAAAAGATCTATATGACTTAGCCTTTAGGTTTTGAGGTTTTTGGGAAGGAAAACCATATATGTTTACTTAGAAGGTCACTGTATGAACTTATGCAATCTTCAAAATAGTGTTATAAGAAATTTGATGACTTCATGATGTGTAACAGCTTTACAAGGAGTTCTTATAATAATTATGTTTTTTTAGGAAGATGTACAGAGGGAAGCTCATTTATCTATTATTGTATATTGATGACTTGCCAATTGCATGTCATGATATGAAAAAATCAACAAGTTGAAAGATAATTTGAATAGAGAGTTCAAAATAAAAGATCTTAGAGTTATGAAAAAGATTATTGGAATAAGAATTTCAAGAAAGGGAATGAATGTGTTGCTTTTGTCGTAAGAGAAATACATCTTGAAGGCAATAGACATATTTGGGATGCTAAATAAAAAAAAAAACTATAAATATTCCTTTGGCTATGTATTTTAAACTTTTAACTACACAATACCCTTCTGCCAAAGAAGATAAATAAAAAATGTTGAAGGTTCTATATGCTAGTGCTATGGAAAGTATCATAGGTGTAATGGTTTGTTTGAGACCTGACATTACTTATACTATGAGTCTAGTAAACCGGTATATGGCTAATCCTGAAAGTGAACAGTAGAATGTTGTACAATGGATCCTAAGATACCTAAATAGTACTTTTCACACATGGTTTAACGTTTAAGAAAGAGGAGTTAGAAGCTAGAGGAATAAAGAAATTTGTAAATGCTGATTATGCTAGTGATCTAAATAAGATAAGGTCCTTAATAAGATACTTGTTTATAGTAAAAAAAAAATGTTATAAAAAAAGGCTAGGAAAGCTGTATTGCAGTCAGTTATAATATTGTTCACTACAAAAGTTGAGTATGTGGCAACTGTGGAAGTTGTAAAGGAATCAATTTGGATGAAGGGTTTGATTGTAAAGCTAGCCAATGGTGATCAAAAGGTGAATGTGTAATGTTATAGCTTTAGTGTTGTACACTTGAGTTGGAATAAAGTATTTCATAAAATAATAAAACACATTAATATAAAAAGTACACTTCATTCGAGATCAAGTTGCTAAATGAGTAGTAAATTTGGATCTAGTTAAGATTTATACTTCTGATAATCCAATGGATATGATGACGAAAGCAATTCCTTATACTAAATTCAAGCTTTGTTCCAACTTGGCTGGTGCAACCACCGAGTAAGGATGATGGGAGAAATGGCCAATAAGAAGATTAAACGATGCTCATTGATTTAAATCAAAGTAAAGATTATAAAATGGTGATTAAAATCAATGATGGAGCCAGATGATCTGTTTAAGGGAACAAAATATAAAAAGAAAGAAGTTTTCGGGAAACTTAAAGTGCTAACGAAAGTAAGATCTATAGTTTATAGAGTAATTAACCCAAAGCAAAAGTGATGTAATTGTAAATTCCTTAGAAAGTCCAAAAATATTGAAAACGAATCGTTTTACTAAATGAATCTAACACGAATAATATGCTGACACATGGCATTAAGTTTGTTAGAGTTTGATGAAAAATTCTGCCTTGGGCTATAAATATTCAGACTTGGGAAACTTAAGAAAAATCTTTAATTTCATTATTTTTATTTAATTCTTGAAAGTGTTGTGAGCTCGATCATTCAAGATTGTAATTCTTTTGATTTTGTTTGAATAATAACATCAAATTCTTATTGTGCTGGCCTGTGGATATAGGCTCTACCAAACCACATAAATTCTCTTGTATTTCTTAATTGTTCTTTTACTATTTCTTATTTTCATTTTTGATTTCTTAATTAAAAATTAGATTAGGTTCAACTCATTTCTAATTATTATGATGAAATTCAATACATGCATTAAAAATGAATATTTTATTAAATCTTTATTTTTTTTAAGAGAAAATGATATTTGGTCTCTCATGTTACATTGAAAGTGATAGTTTACTCACTCTATTTTTAAAATTATCTATTTTCATTCAATTCTTATAAATTTTTTTGTTAAATTTGATGAAATTCTTTTTTTTAAAAAAAAAATTTGAATGAAAGTGAAAGTTGTCAATAATACTAATTGATAATAAGAAAAAAAAATTAAAATTGAATAATTTCATTAAATTTAATAGAAAAAATTGTAAAAATAGAATAAAAATGGGTAATTTTGAAAAACAATATGAGTAAATTATTACTTTTACTATAACATAAGGGTTCAAATGTCCTTTACTATTTTTTTTAAATAACTTATTACAATTATTAAGTGATTCTATAATTAAATCACTTGGATTTTTATATTATTAAGTTATGAATTTTTTAAGAAAATTATAAGTATTCTTTTTAGAGCAGCATGGGCTATTTGATTATTATTTTGGTCTTTTATTGAATTTTACATTATGTCCATTTATATAAAATAATTTATAAGAATAAACTTTAAGTGTATTATTTTGTTTTTGTTTTGAAATAAAGTGTATTAGTGTGATGTGTATTAGAAATTTGTCAAATAATTAATCTCATATACAAAAGATTGATTACAAAAGAGATGTTTTGAAAGAAAGTGTTTATACAGTTAAACGTTAGTATTATACTATTAATTTCGTTATTAGTTTACAATCTTAGTCATTGCTACTACTTATACCTATGATTTTCCATATATAGCATTATCTATTTGCATTACGTAAAACCACTTTACTTAACTAAATAATAATAAAAGTCTAATATTATAGGTGATATTAGGGGTTGACAAAAATCGAAGAATCAAATTGGTCTGCCGGTTCGGTTCTTCGATTCTTAATGAATGAAAATTGAAAAACTGGTTTTATTTGGATTTTTTAAATTGAAAACTAAATATTTTTTAAAAAAATTAATAAAAAGTACACATGGCATTTTTATTAGTAGTTGTACAAAGTTATTATGGAACTTGTCACACCGAATTATTTATATATAAAACGTTCTTGGTCAAGTGGACTTCCTTCGAGCCTTGATGATAGACGTCAACGCCTATCACCTCTTCCTCCGTGGCTCTACTAACTTGGCTCGATAATCATTTTTCTCCGCCGGCCGTCAAGTCACCTATATAGGTGAAAACCAAACACTTTTTGTCATGTTGCTTGAACCGCTGCCTGAATCGGAAACCAAACTGATAAATTAAACCAAAATTTGAACCAAAGAACCGAACCAAATTGAATTAATTTGATTTAACATTCCATGATTCAGTTTTTGGTTTCGTTTTTTAAAAATCGATCAATTTATAAACCAAAAATGGCCACCCTTAAGTGATTTTCAAGAAGAAGTCAAACTAAAAAATGAGTCCATTTGGTAAAACAATAACTTATTTCTATTCTTTAATTAATGTTTCTGCTACATAAAATAGTAATGATAATTTTAAAGTTGCAACAAATTTGTATTGAAGTCACCAAAAATGGGAAAGAGTGTTAAGTTGTGTAGCCTAACTTTATTGAGTTATATCTCATTACATTAATTTTAATTTTTAAAATTATCTTATATTTTATATTATTAACTCTAATTAAATAATACATATTATTTAAAAAATCTTTATAATTTATCTACTTTGAAACTAAAATACTAAATTTATTATAATCAACATAACTCTTATCTTTGTTATTAAAACTCTCGCACATTCTCTAAAATAAATAATGATTAACTCATATTCCATAGGATTCGAAAATACTTTATTAAGAAAATCATTTAAATTGTTCAAAAAATATAATTAAAAAAATAAAGTGAAATTGTGAAGTAGGATGCGAGGTGCAAAGACTGAGCATGTCGCGCGTGCCATCCTATGTGTGCAGAATGAGACATGCGACATGCCTAGTTGGGTGCCTCGCTCAATGTGTCATACGAATCAATTCCCAAATTTAATTTTTTATATCAACCTAAGTATTACAAACTTGACTCTCATTTTTCTTCCATTCATTTTAATTTTTTTAAAATTTCATCACATTATACTTAAATTATATTTTAATGCTAATATATTTTAAAATAAGAACTTAAAAAAACTATTATTTCAACTTATATATATATATATATGATTAAATATACAATATTTAATCATAAAAAAATATTTTACTTTTGTAAATAGATTTTATAACTTTAAATTTATTTTATTTTAAATGTTAAAGTGTATTTATAAAGATGAATTTACTTTTTCACTTTATTATACATAAAGGATAAATATATTCAATTAGCATTGATTTAGCTAACAACATTTATTTTTCTATTTTATTATTAAACAAATTGATTAAAAGAATGAGTGAATTCGAAAAAAATTCCGTCATTTAATTGGCAACTGGAGTGGAAGGAATAGAATGCCATTCTCTTTGCTTTTCTTGGCTTTAAATATGAGTGTATGGTGGTGGTGGTGGTGGTGGTGCAGCACCTACATCTGCATTCTCTATCACTGCCCACGTGATTGACGGTGATTAAACTAAAAATGGAGCACCCACCCCACCCCCAGCCCTAACCCAGTCCCAGTCCCAGTCATCAACTTTTTACTAACCATTGCATATGTGTGTTGGTGTTGGTGAATTATAATGCCCTTTGGTTGGTTTAGCTGTCATCCAGTGTCACTCTACATTCTCTTACTTCTTCTACGTTCCTTGTTCATTTGAGCATGTTACGACTCAATCAATTCCTCCCAGAATCAAAACGTCACCAATCACTAAAGCGCGTGGAAACTTGTTGGGTTCACGGTAGCCCGTAGTGTAGGCTGTAGGTTCCAGAGTTTCTTTTTAAATTTTATTTCTGAAAACGACGGAAAAAAATTATAGGTAAAACAGCAATCCCATCAACATCAACGCTTCTTCTACGCACCCATCATTCGTTCATGCCGCCTGGAGGTTGCAACTCAAATCAAAAGAAGATAACGATGATTTTTGAAGGGTTCAGAATCGTATTCATTAAGTAACTAAATTAACTTCATCAAGACATCAATTGTATTCCACTCGTTCTGTATAGATAATATTTTATCTTATTTCCATGCTTTATTATTATTTAATTTGACTAAGATTTTATACGGTTCAACGTGTATTAATATTATTAACTATATGCTAGGCTTATTTCAACCAACACATTATAATATTTTATAAATATTTTTTTTTAATAAACTCATTAATTATTGTATGTTGTCTTAATTTTTCAAATTTAGATAGTTAAAAGTTAGTTTTATATTTACACACACAAGTGATTAATTTAATTTTAACTATAAATTTTTTTTATTAGAGTAAATTTTTTAAAAAACAATTTAACAATCAATATATATAAAAAAAAACCATATATTTTTATTATTAAAATTCTCTTTGACTCCTTCTAAAAAAGTAATATATATCATTATAAAATTTTTCATTAAAAAAAACGAACTCTACACTAAAGAAGGAGATCATATGTAAAGGAAATATATACTCTATATTAAGAAAGTCAATCTTATAAAAAGAAAACATAAATCCCACAAAATAAGAGAAGAAAAGATGCCTTAAAAAAGAAAAAAATAACTACATGTTTCATTATTCATTCAAACTCAAACCCTTATTCGCATAATTGAAAAGGTTTACATTTGACCACTCGACTAAACTATTATGTGTGCTAATCACTATAATCAATTGGTTATGTTTAAAGACAATAATGATAATGATAATAATAGTGGTGGTAAGCAGTTAATTTGAAATTAATTTGAGTGTGTGTCTATTACAATCAGTTAGACAAATATTCGACAATCAAAATATTGTGAAACATTAAAGTGCGTGAAAACTAGTTATGAATGGAATAGTGGAGGTATTGCCAAATTGGTTAAATTCAAGTAAGTGTAAGTCCAAAAATTTTCATTTTCATTTCTATTGACTTGAAAATTTAGGTAAGTCTCAAATTAATAAGTTTGAATTTATTTTTTTAAGAATAGTAACTAGGCTTCATAAAGATTACGTTAAACTAATTTGCTCTAAAGATATTAGGTTCGCCAAGAATTCTACAATCAAAAATAAGTTAGGCGACACCAAATTTTTTTTTGCGATGATACTCTACTGCTTAAATTAATAAAAAGCAAAAAAAGAATTAAAAAGTTAAAGAGAGAGACAAAAAATGAAAAAACTTATGTAAAGTCACAAAAAAAACTCCCTTAACTTAAAGATTTAAATTCTATTTATAAGATTATAGTATGAATTTTCCTTATATTCATAGAATTTCATCACAATTGAAAAGCATTAAGATATTTTTTTATTAAACTCATTTATTAGAGTTTTGTTAAAATAATAACAAATCTTTCTTGTATTGATAGAACTCTTATCGAAATTATAAAAATCGAGTGAATTTATTTTATATTATTAATATGTGACCAAAGTAATTGACTTGTTTAAAGAGAAATACCTAATACTAAAGACTCATAATATCAGAGATTCCTCTTTAAAAAATTGATGACTGCAAGCTAACACAAAAACCCCATTGTTGGACTTTATTAAAAATGGAGGGCTTCAACAAATATGTTCTTAAAAGTGTTTAAATTTATATTTTATAAGTTGAAATTAAAGAGAAAACAATTTATTTTCTTAGAAAATGAAGAATAAAATTAAACAATCCCATCGACACACCCTTCAATTTCGTTTGTCAATTGTGGGGGATGCTGATGCAATGCAACTGGCAACTCAAAGGACCATAATGTTGAAGGTGACGGGGTTTGAAAATTGTTAAAAAGATTCTCGATTAAGTGATTAAATTAACATCACTATCAACAATTTATTCGGGTCGTTTCTCGTATCTAAGAATTTATTCTATAACGGATTTCTTTTTTATTTGATTTGACAAATATTTTATATTGTTAAATATTTTTATTAACAGTTGAATATAATATGGTTAGAAGAGAATTAAAAAAAAAAACAATTATATTACGAGATTGAGCAATTTTAGAAAGGGTATTTGACGTATTATATATTTTTATTTTAATTATAGTGAATGCGCGTTCAACATCATCCTGAAATTTTGAGACGAGTCGGGTCAGAACAGGTCGGGTTCGGGACTGTTCGAATTCGAGACAGTTCGAATTTGGGATGAGTCGAAAATTCTCATTCGAGTTTTAAAATTTCTCGAACCCAAATCGTTCTGTTTGGGACAAAAAATTTTGTTCCCATCCCGACCCAAAATTTTAAAACGAGTCCGATCGAAACGAATCGGGTTTGGCAATAATACCCACCCTTATTTATTTAAGTGATGAGTTTAAACTTTGACAAAGATTAAAATAATTTTAAAAATTTTAATTATTAAAAAATTAATTTTAATCTATTTAATTATTTAAAAATATTAATATTATTGTAGTTAATTGATATTTAAAATGTAATATTGGTATCATACACACACATATTTTAGGTTAGATTTTAATCTTGATATTAAAAATATTTAAAAGTTTGTATTGAGTCTATAAATATAATTAAGGATATGGATGGATATGATAAATATTACTAAAACACTGTTGATGTAGGCCACAAATTTGCATCTAAAAAATGTCAACGTCATCGTCATAATACAAGTGATGAATTCTTTTGTGATAATATATATATACGATGAGGGGTGACCCTCGAACCACCAATCACTATTTTGAATCGACTGTCGTTCAAATAATTATGGATCACTGGAAAACTTGTTTGGAGAAAATAGAAAATGAGTAATGCATGTGCATGAAAGACTTTTCATTCAACAGAAAATGATTTGGAGTCTCGTTTTCACAAAAGTGAATGTCTTTAAATTTTTTTTGTCTTTATGAAGGATTAAAATGACATTTTCACGTGTTATCGACTAAGCTGGTTTCCAGTCAACAAACTGAGTGATCATAAATCACTCCATTTAAATTATTGAGATAAATATTCTATGAATCTGACTCATCCACGAATAAAAATTAAGTATGCGCGTCAGCCTCAGCCTCAGCCTCAGCCTCAGCACTTTCAATCGTTCAAGGAACCTTCACCAGCAGATCACTAATCTACAGTTTCAATCGCAAAAACAAAAGATAAGTTGACATGAAAATGATGGATTCCAAATATGGACAGCATGATCGATTCCATTATGGGCAGCATTAGCCACCCCTTTTGAATTTTAATTAAATTACTTGAAAAAAAAAAACTCTTGCTGTTTTATAAATTATTAAAGAAAGTTTTATAAAATTTAATTTTATTGATAATTTTAAGATGTTATAATATTAATTTCAATAAGGATTAGGGAGGCAGGTAACATATAGTTTTTTTTTAAAAATTTTCTTTTAAATGTAACATTAGTTGCCTACTGTTCAACTTGTCTAATTAAAGTTTCTTGACCAAACCTCATGACGTCTTTGTAATAGTAATGATAATAATAGTATGAACGATTTTTTTTTTTGTTTAAAAATGAAATAAGAGAGTTCTATCAAAATATTTATATGAGATAGAATTTATAACACTATTTTTAATATAATATTTTACACAATTTTTTTATCATTAGATCAATGCACATTTAATAATTTAAATTAAATTTTAAATAAATATTAATTACAATGCATTAATTATGCGCGTTTGATTATAATTGAACTATTAAATGTGCATTAATCTAAGATATTGTATAAAAAATATAGTGTCATAGATCCTTTATATATATAATCACATAATATACTAAAGAAGTCCAACATATCACATGAACACAAACCTAAATGATATTACTTAATCGACATTTGCAACAACCTTAAATCTCTTTTCCCTTTTGCATGAGATTTGATGCAATGCTCAACTCAACAAAGTAGGGATATATCATACATTGTCAGGGGATATTTTTTATGATATGTAAGTCACGTGAAAATTGAGTCCATAATTATAAGAATCAATTAGGTCAAAAGTAGGCAACATGTTTAGATTTAGTAGAAATTTTGATTGAGTTGAGCCCATTTAAGAGCATACCTAAATGATGTTCCTCATTCAACACGTTAAATCTTAAGTTGTGATAAAATGGTTAAAACGATATTTCAACAAGACTACCTAAACTATCACTTCATTGCTGAAATTTACAGTCACGGATCACTAAAATGATTGATATACCTCGACGTAATAATGTTTCAATACTTTGACTCTTTTTTGCAGAAAGGTAACGCCTCTCTCGGATTGAAGAGGGCCTATACCAAATAGAGTTTAGTACTATTTGTTTGTTCTTTCTTCTCTTGGCCAAATTACTAAGAAAATGTACACCTTTGAGTTATCCATCTTTTCTATAAACAAAGGCACAACAATAAACTTGGAGAGCTTGGCCCTTTAGGTATCACCAGATTTTGAAATATATTAAGTATTTAATTACGAATTTACCCTATTTAAAATATATAAAAAAATTTATATGTTGTCGTTTAAAATATTTTCGACTTTATCAATTTAGTTCTCGCAATATAAATTTCAAAATTTATAATTTTCATCCTAAATATTTTATTTAATCAACATGATCGACTCCTACTATGCTCATAGTACCTATGAGTATGAAGATTCAAAATTACGATGTTTTATTTTAACTATCGGAGGAATTCACCATGTAATTGACTCTCCTAGCTATATAACTAACCCAAATCTTTTGAACTTGAAATTGTATACTTTAAAATAGATTTACTAAAAACTTAATTTATTTTTGATAAAGTTCATATAATATGATATGCTGATTTTTTTCTTTAATCTATTATAATAATTTTTTTAAATGCAACCTATAATTGGTTATTGAGTCCAGCAATAGTATGGCATCTGTTTTTCATTAGCTCTTTTTTTGCTTTTTTTTTAAAAAAAAATTTGGCTACATATGCAATACACTTCGTTAATTATATATAAATTAATCAAAATCTATAAACTTCAACTAAAATGAAATTAAGATGAATTACATGTGATAGTTAAGAGTGGATTAATACATGATATCAATAAAATGTTAAGAAAATTTTAAAATAAATTAGTCCTTAAAATAGACACTAATTTGAAATGATACATCTTTTAGAAAAAGGTACAAGTATATCCTTTCAAAAGAGATACAAAGGATTCTCTTGAAAGAATTTTTAAGAGATTTTTCATTAAAAAAGAAACTTTTGTGACAATTAATTTGTTGTTATAAAATTTTTTTGAGGCGGCTTTACAGCAACAAATAAGTAGTCGCAATTGCTATCAAGATAAAATTTTTGGGATTGCATGAAGCCATCACAGAGGTTTTTTGCGATGGCTAATTTGCCATTATAAAAATGCTAGGGGTCACAAAAAAAAAACTTGAGTAGCTACTTTTTATTTAATTATTTTCTATCAAAATACAAAATTTAATAATCAACATCATTTATATTATAAATTTTATAAACAATCAAATGTCATTACAAGTGATTAGTAGTTAAAAAAAAAAATCAAAGAACTTTAAAAGAAAATCTTCAAAAATTCAAACTTATAAATTTGTCATATATTAAATACACCTAAGTAAATTTATAAAATTATAAAAGCAAGCGTCTCCCAAAAAGACTGTAAAAGTAAAATGATAACCTCGTTAATAAAATATAAATGTACTTGATATAAAATAAAAAATTTGCAAGGTAGAGTGCTTTACATAAATATTAAACGTCTATCATTCTATATAACTCTTATTCTTGTAACAAAAAAGGAAAAATGATGACTCAATCGATGCAGGCTTGTGGTTGTTATTAAAGAAGCAACATCTCGTGTCATTTTAAAGCAAGGATCCTGAACAAATCATTACTCAAAGACAAACCCAATTTGATAGAGAAGGTATATTCAAATCAAAGAAGTCAATTAAGCAACGAAGGGTATCTTTGCCTGAGAATAGCCTTAGGTGTGGGAAAGAACTGGGAAATGATGCAACAACCTGCACGAACCCAAGACAAAGCATAGTGGCGATTCCCATAAACACACATTACTTGAGCAATAATTTCCCTTTTGCTTCTTCTTACAGAGAATATATTCTTGGCACCTTCTAGTGAAAAAGGCATGATATACATACACATTTGACAGCAATTCAACAGGCAACAGCCAAGAAAATATAAAATAATAAAAATGTATTGTCTCAAAGAACAAAAAAGAAAAGGAGTCCTCAAATATGCCACCGGCTGCAGTTTCATCGGCCCATAGAAATGAAAACAATTATTGTCCCATAAGTTTAAAACTATAAAAGATATGGAATATATAATTGCATAAATAAATAAAAATTATCATAAAAACACAGATTTTTCAGTCACCACTATCCAAAGATAATTACAGAAATGAAGTTTTCTTTTTATAAATATAACACTTATGTATTGTAGTATGAAAGTTTACACCAAGGTGGATATTGCACAAACAAATTCTCTAATTTAACTCAATATTTATTTTAAAAAATACCAATTTAGTTGACTTCAATTCAACAAAATAATAATAATAATAATAATAATAATAATAGTATGACATTAGACATAATATATATATATATATATTGCTTGATGGTAGATTACTAACAAAGTTTCTTTATTCGGGAAAAAAAAAACACAACAAAAAATTAATGCAGTCTACTTTTGATGCCCTGTTTAAAGTCACCTTGAAAGCTAAAAAGTACTTGTCGGAAGTTCGATTTAATTTCATTACAGCAACATGTAATTTAGTTGAGTTTAGCAGCCTATAAACTCTTTTGTGCTGACAAAAGTTTTAAAATCCCTTAAAATATTTTATAAATTACATAATTTACATATAATAATTAATAATAAAGTATTATCATTACATATAGTTATAATATTTTAAATTAAATTATTAAATTTAAATTAATTGTGTAAGTTACAATATTTATATATTATTGTTATTTGGGGGTTATATATATATATATATATTAAATATTAGACAATTACAAATATTTATTTATAATAATATATTATGGGAATTATAATATTTCTATATTTTTATTATATAGAATTATTATATATTAAATTATTTTATTAATTCTTGAGTTATTATTTTAGACTACCTATTATTATATAAAAGGGGGCTAATCTTTCATTAGAATTAGTATGTCTGAGAGTGAACAAGAGAAAAGAAAAGTAACAAGTAGAAAAAAATAAGAAATGTTCTTTTATATGTATATTATGTATATACTCTTTAAAATTATGTAATTTTTCATATAGTGTTTTTGAGCAACTTTAACAATGGACATTTGATATAATATTCTTATAATTGTGTTCATCGAGGATAGTGACTGTGAACATAGAATTAAATTTTAGAGTCATATAAATCCGTCACTATATGCATAAGGGAGAATTATTTAATTTTAAAACAATGCTCTATAACATGCCTCTTTATGTTTGAGGTCAGGTTCTATACTTTTTTAATCTTTTTATATATTTAAATTTTATTTTACTTGTTAATAATTTTCATCTTATAAATATTTAACAATATGTGTTCTAATATACGATCGAATAATGTTTAAAATAAATTTTACTCTAACACAATAAAATTTTGGAGGTCATTTTCTTAAAGTGAAAGGATCAATTTGAATGCACAGTTCATGTTTCAAATTCTCATAAATTATTCACCAAAGAATAAATAATTACCATTAAGCCTAAACTGTCTATATTTATTTATTGATTTATACCTTAATGCGTATTTTCTATTAGGGTTTAGAACAATGTAATCTTAAACCATGAATTTTAAGGTGGCAACAGATAACGTTATATTAAAAAGGGATATATGCAATGATTTTTGTTTCTTCCATTATTATCTCCATCAAAGCCTCCTTCCTTTCAAGATGAGACAACTCCAACAAGAAAATATACTAAAAATTAGATACCAATGTCAGAACAAAACAAAATTTAGTAGTTATAGCCAAGTAAACTTTATAAATGTTGAATAATTTTTTTAATTAATAAAATAAATATAATAGAAGTCAAATCGTTTTATTTATAATTGTAAATTATATACTCTTAATTTGTCAATATAAAATTATCTGATTGTATCATATATATCACGCTTTAGATTCAAAAAATTCGACACACGACATCATTTATATTCATTCAACGTATGTGCACTTATAAATAATATTACATAAAATTTCAAACTTTAATTCAATATAAAATTTTTTAGCAAGTTGTTAATAAGTTCAACACTAAAATCAACCTATAACCTAACATATAAACATAAACTTCTATTGACAATATTTAAACATTCATTTTAATTTCTTTCAGAATTATAACAATTGAATTATGACTGGGACAATTAGAAAATTGGAGATACACAGAGTTTTCTCAGAGATTAACACTTTACTACGTCACTAATAAAAACTTTATTACTAGAAGCCTAGAATATATTCATTACAAATTCTTACTTAAAATCAACCAATAACCACACTTTGTGAAACTTAAACCAAATTCAACCACACACAATAAAATAATACATAAGTATTTATTCAAATCAAATATCTTATCCTACGTGTCTCCAAATGAAACACTCAGCAACCTAGTAACTTAGAGAACCCAAGGAACAACAGAAGCCTTGCCAAATCTGCTAAGCATATATGTACCTTATTTATCTGAAATCACCATAAACTATAATGAGTATAAAACTCAGTAAGCATGCTAGTTTTTTATATATCAAAGACAAATACATATATGTACATAATGCATATGTATGATATACTGTGATAAATCAAAATCATAATCTTATCAAATCACATGTCATGTAAGCGCTTACACATTCTTTCAAAACATATAATAGGAATACTATCACTCAACTACTACTTAGTAGGACTTATATATCACATATCACATAATGAGTCAAATGTCACTCGTAGGTGACATACCGTATGAGAGGAATAGTACAAGTGAGGTTTTTAAATTACACATATATAATGTTCATGCTCGAAGGTAAAAGCCAAACCCTCACCCTGATCATCGGTGAGTCCTCTCACATGCACCAATATGTCACTACACGAATGTGATGATTCACTCTTCCTTTAAGTACCAATAGGATCCTCTTTACATACGAAACACATAACATATACTAATCCCGAAGAAAATGCCACACATAAAGGCTCTACAAAATCCTTAACCTATACAAACACTACTAATAACAATACATAAATTAAGTATCACCCACATACAAATAAAATAAGTATATTTATATATATATATATATATATATATATAAATACATATTCTTACAGGTTGTGGACATTGGTTACTACAATATAGATACTTTCTTCAAGATTGTCATTAAGAAATATAGTTTTTACATTAATTTTTCAAATCAAATAATTAAGATTTGTTGCAATGATAAGAAAATTTTGATAGACTTAATAATGGCTACTAGCGAAAAAGTTTTCTTATAGTCGATACCCTTTTTCTAAGTGTACCTTTTAATAATAAGCCTAACTTTAAAGATTTTTACATTCCTATCAATCTCTATCTTTCTCTGGTAAACCAATTTACACCTTATAAGTTTTATTCTTTTAAGTTTTTTCATAAGTTTTCAAACTTTATTAGAATACAAAAAATTCATCTTTGATTTTATAACTTTGTGTCAATGAATTGCATCTATATCAGCCAATGCTTAATCATAACTAGTGGGATCTAAATCATGTTCATTAGAAACTGCCTATAAAGTCTCTTAAATTAACATGCACTTAGTTCGATGTCTAATAGACTTTCTACGATGATAAAGTACCGATAGTTGTTACTCTGTATTTGGCTCTATCAATCATTGCTTCATGATGGTTAGTGGAATCTAGTTTATGTTCATTAGAAACTGTCTATAAAGACTCTCCAATGAACATATACCTAGTTGGACATTTAATAGTCCTCCCACTATGATAAAGTACAGGTGATTGTTGCTCTGTAACTAGCTCTGGTTGGTTATTACGATTTGGAGTGAGAAGTAACTCATTGAATCACTCAGATATAATACTAGAGTTTCTAAATAACTCATCAAGAATTATTTTACTTTTAAGCTTAAAGTTTTTTATATAGTCTTTCTAAAAAAAAATTGTATTTGTGCTAAAAAATATTTTTCAATCTTAAGAATCATAGAAAGACCACCTTTTGTTTCTTAGGATAGCTAATAAAAGAAATTCTTTTAACTTAAGTTTCTAACTTATTTGTCTTTCCTTTTAACATATGAGTGAGACAACCACACACACACACACACACACACACATATGACGTAAGCTTGTTTTATGTCCTATCCATATTTATAAAAGCATTTTAGAAATGGACTTATATTGAATTAAGTTAAGAAGATACATTGTTGTTTCTAAGGCATAACTTTATAACGAGATAAGTAAAGTTGAATAACTTATTATTGACCTCATTATTTGAAGAAGAGTCACATTTCTCATTTCTACTACACTATTTTACTATGGTGACCCGGTGTAGTTAACTAGGATATTATTCTATTGTATGACAAATAGGTCCTAAACTCACTATAGAGGTGTTCACAATCTCGATCAAACTGAAGTGTCTTTATGTGTTTGCCTAATTGCCTTTATGCTTTTATATGAAATTATTTGAATTTATCAAATATCTGACTTATAATGTATTAGGTACACATAATCAAATTTAGAATAATCATTAATAAAAATAATAAAATATTCATAACCCCTTCTAACTAGTGTACTTATAGGCCCACACAAGTTAAGTGCACAAATCTAATGCTTTAGTAGTTATATTACCTTTAACATTAAAGGGTCTTTTAGTTATTTTACCTTCTATAATAGATGCATAGACTAGTAATGCTTCAATTTTCAATGAAATCAAAAGTCCATCTTTGACTAGTCTTTGAATCCTTTCTAGACTAATACAACCAAGAGGTAGATGCCATAAATACATTTGATTAGTGGGAGACATTTTAATTCTCTTACGGTGATTAGATTCTTTATCGAATTCTGTATCATGTAGTGAGTTGATTTTATGATAGATATAGTATAGATTATTAACTAGTGTACTAAAAATATAAATGACTTAATTCTTTTGATCACCATAATTAAGTTAAAAATAACAGAATAACTAAATTTATTCAAATAACTAACTGAAATAAAATTGTGTTTTAGTTTCGGTATTAACAAACTCCCACTACCTTAGTTGAGACAGTTGTGCCATTTCCTAACCTAAGATTGATTTCTCCATCATTGAATGATTTGGTCTTCTTAAACTCTTATAATGAATTGCAAAGTGGTTTCAGAATCTACTATATAGGAATTTGTAGAATCAACTACTAAACATGTTTCAATGTAAATAATTTTACTAGAAGCTGAAGCTGTTTACTTAGCTATTGAAAAGTCTAGAGGACATTTTCTCTTATGCCACATTGGAAAGACTTTCATTTTTTACTTTCTTTTTATAAATTCATACAAATTCTAAATTAGATGTTTTCTTCGGCTTGTTCTTCTTCTTCTTACTACTCTTTCCCTTTAAATTGAGATCAAATAGGAAAGATGAGCCCTTAGTCAAGTGACTACTGTAAGCATCTATTTTAGATTGGGGGTATATTTTTATTAGATTTAGAGAGGATATTTATCAGTCAAGATAAAATATGCTTTTCACCTATAAGTGTAACATCTAAGTTCTTTTTCTAGCCTAGAAAGTTATTCTTGGTTAATTAATTTTGGCTAAGAATTAATGTAAGTGGATGGAACAAAGACATAATTATAAAAAATAGATTCATACATGAGCATACATTCTCTTATAGCATGAGAAACTTTTGCATGAATGCATAAATGCATGTATGTAAAATTATTTAACTATATTATGCATTGGTAATTCAATTTATATTTAAAATACGCCTACGTAAAATGGTCATATCCGTCATGAATCAGACTAGTATCCTACTAATTTATTATTATTATTTAGATATCTCATATTAAATAATAATAAACTACTAATTATTTAGCCATTATATTTGATTGACAAGAACTCTGTAGGCAGGATATCAATTAATCTAAGTTGAGTGTACAACCATTATTTCAATTCTCTATATTTTTTCATTAAAAAAGCTACCATAGGATAGTCAGTTTCGTATGAGCCTTATATTGGCTTTTATCCTTTAGAAAAGTTTTATTTAGTAACTAATTCTGATTAATATCCATGTATGGAATCTTACAAGGTTTGAGATAAGATATTAATATACTTTATTATAGGGCCAATAATGGAGAATGTAGGCTTTATGCCTAAAACTCTCTCTCGCTTAATATTTTAATTCTTAGAGGTTTTTTAAGTTTAATATATCAATAAATTTATAAAATGATGCTCCACTTATTAATATCTATTTTCATCTCATATAAATAATTAATGAGGCTATGTTAGACTAATAAAATTAAGATAAAATTAAAATTATGATAATAATCTTATCATAATCTCATCAAAATATTGAGATCACATAAAATGATATATTTTATATATAGATATGTGAATGTGGTATCCTTAATCTATATGACATGTTATTCAACTAGTCAATTAATTAAAAAAATAAATAACCCATAATTAATGACTTTTCTTAAGAAAAAATACATTAAAATAGCAAAAATAAAATTTTATAATATATGTGCCAAAATTAATAAAATTTTAGGCTAACTTTGGATTTGCAAAATAACAAAAAAAAAAAAGGTTTATAAATAAATTTGAATCAAAATTGGGACCTATTTAAAAATTTCTAAAAGTTTTAAAGCCAAAAAGTAACTACTTAAAATTGGAAGGGGCAGAGTGGAAATTTATTTTTTTGTTTAAGGTCTATTTACAAAATTTGCAAACATTTCTAGTCAAAATAAAATTAACCAAAAGCAGAGGGGTTGAATGAAAATAGCTAATACTATTAGGACCTATTTGCAAAATATGCATTTTTGCCGCAATACAATTAACCAAACCTATGAGGGGTCTATCTGAGAATTACTAGATGGAACCCTAATTATATCTCATTCTCACTTGCCTCGTCACCTACAATTCTAGCAAACCATCATCAATCAATCCAAGCTGCTATGAGGAGATCAACTCATTTGCCGCTATCGACCATAAGAATTGACTCAAGTTCGCCATCAATATGTATCTTTGACATAAAGATTGCCTTATTTACTTAACCATTGTGGCCTTAATCGTCAACCAAGGAAGATTGTGGTTGCTTGTCACTTGTTGATTTGCGGCCGTGCACGCTACTACTACGAACATGTGAAAACATGTATGGCTGCTTAAGCTTGTAGTGGCTGGTGCTATCTCGCCAAAAAATTCATCTAGCTAGATTTTTTTCTCTTCTTTTCATTTTTCTTTTCTTTTATCTTCTTTTTTTTATAATAATAATAAATAAATAACTTTAATTCTTAGTACAAAATTAAAATCTATGCTAATTAATTGGTTTGTAATAAATCCAAGAATACCATAAATTAATCATGAGGAAAAATTGCGATATTATTTTATCATCTCCTCTTTTTACAATTTTAAAAAATATAAGTAAATATCTAACTATGAATTATTATCATGGGTATAACCATTCATCATATAATTAATAAAAATAAAAAATATAGATTAAAGTTTGTAATTAGTGCCATAATAAATAATTACTGCTGTACATAAAAAAATAAATATATATATGTACTATGAAACAAAGCGGCTCTAATACCAGTTGTTAGAATAAATTTTTATTTAATAAAATAAATGCAACGAAAGGCATTTCGTCTTTTTTATAATTACATGTATAGAGATAGAAGATTATATCAATTTTTCGCTTTATAAACCTTGAATTGAATGCTTGCAATCTTCTTTACTATTCTTAATCTTTAAAACCTTGAATTGAATGCTTGCAATCTTCTTTACTATTCTCAATCCTTAAAATCACGCATGTGGAAACATAAATCTCCTTTAATATACAAAATCATGCGTAGAAGAGGAGTACCTATTTTTTTTTCCATGTAAAATACATAAAATAATTATTCTTAATGTTATATTTTACTACTCTCTACCTCCTTTATATATAGGCATGTTCCTCAGGTATTTAGAGTTTGATTAGAATTATGAATTTAGAGTTTGATTAGGATTTGAATTAGAGAGAGACTTTAAGATCCATGGGCTTCTTAGCAACAATTTAAAAGGCTCAGTCCTAATCATCTTATAACCCATCAGTTTTTCTAGGTTAACTCAAGCTATTTCACTAAAAATAAAAAGTTGCACTCTAGTAACTCATGTTAAATAAATAAAAAATTATTTAAATTAAATTAGGCTTGGTCCTAGATTAATAATAACTACTTAATTGACCATCTAAAAGATGTCCATTATTAAAGTTAGACCATAAAAATGCCTCATCCTTTAATTACTTAATTATCTTTAAGTTACTGAATGCTCTAATGATCTTTTTTCATTGGGTCTATATTTGTAAATAAATGTACATATATATATATATATTATTTTTTATAAACAATTTATTAAATAAACTATAACAAAAAATTTAAATGATTAAGTACTTTAATCAGTTTAAATGAATATCATTAAGTAGATTCTATTTTACAAATATATATTCCTACAACCCATGAAATTGTATTCCAAACTATTGAAGTTTTGACCGTTTATATTGATTTTATTTCCCGATAACTGAAAAGACACAACACATGAATATAAGTTTATTACTTGTTCAGGATTAAGGTTAGTTAAGCTTATTAAAGCTTTTATGAATTAAGATCAATGACATTTAGTTAACCAGATCAAACTTAATAGTAGTCCTGTTTAATATATCATATACACTAATTTTTTTTTACTTAAAGTCTCTACTTTGATGATTAAGGTAAATTATCCATTATAAGAAGAAGAAAATTATAGCCTTACACAATAAAATGCCTTTTTCATTAATGCTTTTGAACTATATTTAATTTATATAGAACTTGTGAACTATATCTTTTGTATTGACGCCATATGCCTAATACATATATCACATACTTTATAATGGGTTTGTCAATGTATGTTAAATATATATATATATTACTAAAATTTATTAATCAGAAATTATTTCTTATACATGCTTTAAGGGCATAAAATAATATAAAATGTCTAATACTCTCTCACTTGCCCTAAATTATGTTTTACATATGTGAAACTCCCATATCATATATGTGAGTTAAAAAAACTCTTTGTTGTTAGTGACTTAGTGAATGAATACGTTAGATTTTCTGTTGATGCAATTTTTTATACTATGATCTTGTTGGAATTTGTGTTTACTATCCATTTATGTATGAATATTTGTTTAATATTTATACTAATATTATTATTTTATCAAATCGCTAATTATATTTTTTATATACGATAAGATGCTTGTAATATTTTAAACATTGTATGATCTGAAAGAGTTTAGATTTGGTCTAAAAACATTTAGATTAGTGCTAAAAATTAGCAACTCTAAAAGTTATAAATGCTAAGAGTTAGCATTGATAAAACTTAGCAAAATCTAAGGAGTTAAAGCCTTGTCTGAAATAGGATAAAGACCTGAGAATATATTAGTAATGACATAGTTGCAAAGAGTTCCAAATGGTGCTAGAAAAATATCATTATGCAAGTATGTTCTCAAATACTATATATTTGATTTATCTTTACTGATGTGGGTTTGTCAGTGAAGACCTTATAATATATAGATCAGTGTATATCTATATCTGAATGGTCTAGATGGTTAGTCTTAGCAAACCATGAGTTTAGTGGAAGCTCGTATAGAGATATAGGTATTCAGTAAGGACTATGTACTAAATAGACACACGAAGATCTCTAATAGACATCCCATAAAATCATTAATGAAGGGTCTTTCGAGTTGAGTAGTATTCATGATCCTTTGACTGAGTGCCACGATGGGCTTGTGAGTAATCCACCATACTTTGACTCCATACATGTCAGAAACATTTCATAGTCTGACTGCTAAGTGTCGTTGGGTATAGTCTGATGCTCATAGAGTCTAGTGTGCATAGATATGGGATCCATCAGCTCATTTGGGTTAGTAATATATCTTAATGCTCTAAGATTTTATTTTAAAAAGTCTTATGGCAATAAACAATTATTCTCGAAAAAAGAGTTTAACTCTGGGGATAAATAATATCACAAAAGTGTTTGTGGATATTATTTCTTGAAATACATATTTGGAGATAAGCTTACGGTTGAGTGTATGGAGATTTGATGTTGTTGATCTTTATCTCTACTCTACTGGATATAAATGATAAAGAGATTATATGAATATGTTATAATCTCAACTTGTATGATCTAACGCACCACTTTGTAATATTCGTAATATATTTGTGGGGCATCGTTCACAGACGTATGGAGGAGTTCTATATGACAATTGGGGCTAAGACCTAGAGAGTCTCATAATATTTAGTGTATTCATTGTGCACTAGTGCAGTATTATGGATTGAACAGTTCCATCCTAGAAATTCTAGCAAACAGAAAATATATTTCAAGGTTCATCAAGTTGTGCACTTGTCTAAACTTAAATGTTAAGTACATTACGTAATTAGTTGACAAGAGTTGTTTACTAATTAGATATTAACAAGTGACACAATTTTGATCTATGAATTCACCCAATAACCTTGTTAGTAAAATCAAATAAGGTAACTATTAATTATTCAAATAATTTTTTGAATATTGAATAAATTTTATTTAAATAAATAATATATAAGTTTTATTTGTTTGTTATTTTATTCTTAAAAGGAAGATATACCTAAATTGAAAAATATAAATTAAATTTGGTGGAGCACTATTTATAGAAATTAATGGTCCATTTATTTTAGACCATTGAAAATTGTCATCAAAATTATTTTTGATAGTTGGCTACTTAACCAAAATTTGGTGGAGCACTTGTGAAGTGCTTAGAGTACCAAAAATGGATGGAATTCATATTAGATTGACAAGAGAGAAGAAAAAACGTGGGTGAGAGAGATTGAAAGAAAGAGTTTTTGTTTTGAAAGTTTTTCTTTGAATAAAGGGTTGCGAGAAGAACTACAAAGAAAGAAAAACTAATTCATCTTATTTTCTTTCAAGAAACAAAAACTTATTGCTGAAAATTTAGTTGCTGTTATTCTAGCTTCACAATCCCAATGGATTGTTATGAATTAGAATTATATAATAATTCACTTCAAGGTGAGCTCAAGTTTGAAGTTTGGAATAATTCAAAAAACTAAAATCTTCACCGAAGTTCTTAAAAGGTATGTTTCTATAATCTTAAGTTGTTAATGATTTAATTTATATGTGTATATGTTGATTATATGCTTAATTCCGCTGCTAAATCATGTATATGATACATGTATTTAATTTTTTCAATATATACAAAATCACATGCATATACCATAAAACACGTTAATAGATCTTACCATTTTGCATAAACTCCTTTACTAAATGATATTTTCTTCAATGTGTTATCTTCTCTTATGGTATCTTGATTTTTTTTATTATGTTACTGCCTTGCTATTGTAAAAAATAAGAATAATAAGCATTTAAGCACCAGGTACCACCTCAAGCTCCAAGAGAAATTTTTGGCGCTATACAACCTTTTTTATAGCTTTAGATGTAGCTATATATTTATCTCTTATGGTAGAGTCTATAATACATGATTATTTTGCACTTTATTAATTTATAGCCTATCTACCTAAAGTGAACAAATATTCAGAGACTGATATCTGGATATCCTCATATGCTTGAAAAATTGAATTTGTATACCCAATAGATATAAGATCCTCACTGGAATACATAAGTATATAATCTTTTATTCACCAAAGGTACTTGAATATGCTTTACCGCAGTCCAATGTTCTAGTCCTGGATTTGATTGATATCTGCTGACCATTCCAACTGTCACCAACTCTTTGAATATATGAGACTTTCTATAGCTAGTGTATAAGGATTCCTTCTTACGTGATTTATCTTTTTAAGTGTCTTTGGATACTAATGCTTGCATAGATCAATCCCATATCTAAAAGAAAATAATCTCTTTTTGGAATTATACATATCAAACTTGACCAGAAATTTTCTAATGTACTCAACTTGAGATAAGCCTAACATCATTCTCTTGAGATCCCTTAATACTTTGATCTTAAAGATGTTACTGACTTCTACTAAATCATTCATATCAAAATAGTTAGATAACCATATTTTATTCGATGATAACACTCATACATCGTTCTCAATGAGTGGTATATCATTTATATACAAGACTAGAAAAATATCCAACCACTCGTCTATCTTCTTGTAAACACAAAGTTCATTAGGATTTTCATCACAACAAATATTTTAATTGTTTGATCAAATATGATGCTCTAAGATCTTGATGCTTGTTTAAACCCATAGATACGATTTGACAATTTTCAAACCATATGCTCTAGGCCTGTAACTATAAAATTATCTAGTTGTATCATATAGACATTCTCTTTAAGGTTGCCATTGAGGAAGGTATTTTTAATATGCATTTGCTAAATCTTATTATCAAGATTTGCTGTAATAAATAGGAGAATTATATGGCTATTAGCAAAAAGGTCTCCTTATAATTGATGTCCTTTTTCTGAGTGTACCTTTTTACAACAAACCTACCTTTAAAGATATCTACCTTTCAATCCACCTATCTCCTCTTGTAGACCCATTTACACCCTATGGATTTTATCCCTTGAGCAAGTTCTTAGATTTTATTGGAATACATTGAATCCATCTCTGATTTCATAGCACTGCACTAATGGTTTGTATCTGTATCAACCATTACCTCATCATAACTAGTGGAATCTAGTTCATGTTCATTAGATGAATACTCTCTAATTAACATGAACTTAGCTGGACATTTAATAGTCTTTCCACTATGACAAAGTATAAGTGGTTGTTGCTCTCTAATTGTCTTTGATTGGTTATTATGATCTAAATTAACTAATCATAGACTTTCTCAAGCAAAAAACTGGAGGTTTTAGATAACTCATTAAGAGCTATTTTACTCATAGGCTCGAAGTCTTTTATATAGTTTTCCTAAAGAAAAATTACATTTGTGCTCATAAATATTTTCATATCTTGAGGATCACAAAAGAATCCCCTTTGTTTCTTTAAAATATATAATAAATAGAAAAACTTCTCAGTGAGGTTCCTAACTTATCCATCTTTCCCTTTTAACACGTGTGCTGAAAAACCCCATATGTGTACATGATGCAAACTAGGTATATGATCCAAACTCATTTTTAGAGGTGCTTTAGGAATTAACTTAGATGGAACTTAAGAAGATACAATGTTGTTTCTAAGCCATAACCCTAAAATGAGATGGGTAGAGTTAAGTAACTCATCTCAACCTTACCATTTTAAGAAAAGTCTTTTTTTCTCTTTTCTGCTACACCATTTTGTTAAGGCGACCCATGTACAGTCAACTAGGAAAATTTCTATTCTTTGACAAATAGGTCTAAAATTTACTATAGAGGTATTCGCCACCTCGATCTGATTAAAAGACCTTTATGTGTTTTCCTTAATTATCTTTTCACTTCCACTTAAAACTCTTTAAATTTATCAAATGCCTTAGACTTATGGTACATAAGTACACATAATTGAATTTAGAATAATCATTAATGAAAGTGATGAAATATTTATAACCTTCTCTAACTTGTGTGTTCACGGGCCTACACATGTTAGAGTGCATTAATTCTCATACCATATTAGTTTTATCTACTTTAACATTAAAAGGTCTTCTATTTATTTCACCTTTTATATAGGAACTGATATTGATTCAATTTTTAATGAACTCAAAGGTCCATCTTTAACTAGTCTTTGGATTATTTCTGAACTAATATAAGGAAAATGTAGATGCCATAAATATGTTTGATTAGTGGGAGTAATTTTAACATTTAAACCTTGACATATGTATTTCATGAGAGATTCTGAATCAAATCTTGCTTTCGATAATTTTTTTGGATCAAATTTTCTAACTCAGTTTACTACCCTAGTGCTCAATGAGTACACTTTGTATTATAAGACTATAGGTTTACACTTATTTGTCTTATGAAATTCTTCTATAAATCTGTGAATGATACCCTACATAAAAATTACAAATATTATGGAACAACATATTGAACCATACAAGTTAAGTTCAATCATATACGTATAATTTGTCACATATATCCTGAAAGAGATGAGATATAGATTATCAATGTCAAATCTCTATATGCTCGACCATGAACTTATCTCTAGATTTGTATTTTCGTAAATAATATTTGTAAACACGTTTGTGATATTGTTTAATCCTACAAAAAAGTCTTTTTTGGGGTTTCCACTTATAGCCATAAAACTTCTTGAAATACAATCTTAAAATATCAGGATATAAAAGTTACCCATATGAGTTGATGGATCTTATATCTACACATATCAAATTTTATGAGCATCGGACCATACCTAATGACACCTAGAGGTCAGACTATGAAAGGTCTCTGACATGCATAGAATTAAAGTATAGTGGATCACTCACAAGTCTATTATGGTATGCAGGTCAAAAGACCATGAATATAACTAAACTCAAGAAGACCTTCCATTGACGGCTTTATAGATGTCTATTAGAGGTCTTCAGAGTCTATTCAGTACCCAAGCCTCACTATACCTGCTTGCCTATACAAGCTTTCACTAAACCCACAATATGTTAAGACTAGCCATCTGAACAATTTATATATAAAGACGTACTGATATGAAAAGTATACTAATCGACCTATGTTGGCAACCATGGATCAAGAACAATGTCTTTGAGAACATACTGTATAATGATATTTCTTAACACCATTTGCAACTCCTTGTAACTATGTCATTATAAATATATTTCTCGGTCTTTGTCTTATTTTAAAAAAGGTCCAAACTCTTAGAATGCTAACTCTTAGCACTGACCTAAACTCTTTTAAATATATAATGTCTCAAAAGTAACAAGTTTAGTACTATATAATAAAATATTAACGATTTATTAAAATGTTCATTATATGAATATTAAACAATAAATATTCATACAAAATAGAATGACATGTAAACACTATCTCATACATTGTGAAAGGTAATGAGATTAATCTTTACCTCTTGATTAATGAATTAAAATAAAATTAGTTAATAATTGTTAAACAGGAAGAATATAGTGAAATCACGACCTTAGGATCCCTTTTATTATAGATTCTCCATCTCGTAAGATTGTTAATTTTTTTAGTTTAATTTCTTTTATTTTTTGCAATTAATTTATAATTAAGGTAGCCTAGATAAAATTAAATTGTGAAAACCCATCGTAATTAGAATAAATTTGAGAGAACAATTCTCGTGGGATAATACTCTATTCACTGCTTTATTACTTGATGACGACTTGTAGACTTGTGGTTTTATATATATGTGTGTCAGCGAATAGTCACTAAATTCTTCTTCAAGTTGTAGATGCAAAACTCATGATAGGAATTAGAAAACAGACCCTAAATGACCTTCTCAATGTTGGCTTGTTGGTTGGATACAAAAGCTTGATTCTAAAGGTTACTAATTACTCATTACAGTTTGGCTATAAATAATGCTTAAAAAACATCGATCTCAGAGTTAGCAATCCTTTATGCTAATGAAAAAATGTTATGTTTTCCATCTTTATGTACGACCATAAATATTGTACTAAGATAGGTACCTTTTAAAAATGTTCCATCAACTGCAATCACAAGTCAAATGGATGGCTGAAAACCTTTGATGCACGGTCCTAATACTAGAAAGAAATACTTAAAGTAATTGTCATCGTCAATTTTCAAGTGACTAACCATATTCAGATTCTGTTGTCTAACATATAAAGTATGTAAGAAGCAACCTAAATGAATCCTCTAAAGCATCTTGTATCAACCTATATACATACTCATTATATCCCCAAGCAGTAGAATAGGTTAACTTTACACAATTTTTTTTTTTTGCATGTCTGTTTGAATTTTCTCCAATCTATAAATTCTACTGATAAATGTAACTTAATTTTTATTATTTTATCCATAATTTTTAATAACCATCATGCAATTAGTCCAAAACACATGTGAACTTTGCATCGACTTTCCTCACAGTGAAGAACTTTTTCACTTCTATTGATACTACACATAGTCTTTATTTGCATCTCTCATCATCATATTTCACCTCAAAACGATCTTTGATAAACTTATGAACTTTAAAGTTCTAATTATCGTTAAGTGCTAGAACGCTTATAGCCTCATGAATATTATCTTTGCTATCATACAACTTTCTAAAAAATATATCTCCAATTCCAGTACATGATACCTTATCTGATATGTTCAAGTTTGATGGTGGTATCAGAGGAATAAACTGAAAAAGGCTTTCAGCTTAAACAATATTCCTTTTGCATATGCATCATGTGACTCACAAGGAGAACTATTAAAAATATAACATGATCTACCTTTCAGTATGTCATTCAATCTATCAACTTCAATTCCATAGTCATCATTACCATCATTATCCTTATCATTTTCACTACCACATCATCTTCATCTACCTGACTATTGTAGTTTGTGTAAGTTAGGTCTTCATTAAATATTGGAAGGGAATAATAATTATAATAATTTATAATGATTGTTGGAAACATAACTGTTGGTGTTTTTAAGGCTATGCTACTCACTTGGTTACTAATGTATATGGACATGAAGAGATTAGGGCAGATTTGTTTATTCTTGAAGGGCACCTTCGTATTATTTTTACATATGGGAGCTCGAATATCAAATGTTATACATAGAGGTGTCAAAGTTTTTTTTTATAGAGACTCAACTAAAACATTCAATTGTAATTGCTCTTAACTTCACCCTCTTTGGATCGATAGAAATTCACTTTTATACCGCACTTGATCAACTTTAATTATACGACGAACTTTTCTCAACACACTGCATATTTTGTATTATTCGAAACTGAAATACCAATATTTTCAAATTCGATATATCTCTCATCATAGTCATTGGAACTCTCTCACCTTTTTTTGAAGCATACAATAGTTGAAACACACACCATAATACATGTAACAAAATCAAATGGTGATAAATTGTATTAGAATGAAAAAAAAAACCAAATTCAAGAGAACCACACATAATGTACGAAAATATCATGCGCATTGAACATTACAAAGGCATGGCAAGCATGCAGCGCCTACACTTTTTTTTTTCAATTTTCTAATAGATTCATTTTTTTCACTACTTTTGCAATAATTTGATACCATTTAAAACTATTTTCACTCATTTTTAACCAATGTACTCATTTAAACATACATATCACAAAAATATTCCATTTGCTAAGATTATTGCATTATATCTTTAATTTGAGAAACTTACCAAATATTTGATGTCGATTTATCAAAACTTTATTTTGCACTTGATTAGATCGTTAAAGAAAATTGTGTGTGTATTTTTTTTGGGGATTTAGATGTTATCTTTTTTTTTTTGGAGTGAATTGTTCTAATTCGGATAAAATATAGTTGAGGGCAAAAGTATCCTAAAATTTATCTTTTGACTAGAAAAGATTAGAAAATTTATGTGTGGCTAAAAAAGAATAATGCATTAGAATAGAAGTTCATTTTGAAAATTTTCAAAATAAAATATACAAAGAGAACTGGTCATCAATTAGGTTTTTTCATGACTATTAGTCATTTTTTAGTTGCTACTCTACTCAACTTGGTTTACGTATAGCTGACGTTGCTCACAAATAGTAATACATATATATGTCTAAGCCCAATCCTTGCAACTAGTAGGTTGAAACCATTCCTTATTAGTAACTACTATTATAAACATAAAATTTGTTTATTCTAAATAGAGATACAGACACAGCCCTTAAGGCATCACAAAATTTAAGTAGAATTCGCAACAAAATGTGTTGTGAAAGCCATTGGTAGAGGTAGCAGATAAGTTATGCTATGTCAGCACAATTTACTAAATTTTAGCCCAGGCAAGCCATCGTGCTTGAGATGGCACGACATGAAAGTTGACATGACAGCTTAGGCCACGGCCTAGCATGACCCATGGGTACAACAAGATTAATGGGCCACTTCATGAGTCTTCACTTTTTATTTATTTTTTAAAAAAATTAACTAAAAGGCAAAAGTTGTCTGTAGTCTTCGCTGCAAGCCTGCAGATTTATGTTAAATATATATACAAAGTTTTTCTTAAAAAAGTGATCATTATGATCAATGGTCCGGACCATTGATCAAATGGTCACAAAGGGTGTAACTTAGGTGCCTAAAGGATGGCACCCACAGTTCCTCCAAATAGCAACTCTATCTCAAATTCTTTGAATTCTCTCTCAACTCTCTCAGCTCAACTCAACTCAAATCTCTTCTAAATTTATCCCAAATTATTTCAACTATATTTAAAAATTATAATCTCTTAAATTATTTCTTTATTTTCAATTTTCAATTATCCAATTACAAATTCTCAACATATATATTTATTATCCATATAATGGCTAGTTTCAATGCTCCAAATAAATTTGAAGAAATTTTGATACCATTACAAATTTCTAGTAGTCAAACTGCTTCGACAACTGAAAATGTTAGAAGTATTAGAAAATAAAAAAGAGGTCGAACATCAATTGTTTGAAATTATTTCACTGGAAAATCGTACATATATAGTTATAATAAAAAAAATTAAAGAAAAAGCTATCTTAAGTTTTGTGCTAGAGCTTTAGATGCCAAAATAGCTCATAGCACCAAGTATTTGAATCGATATGCCAAGGCATGTTTGCAGAAACATGGCTAAAGGAGCCAACTCAAATTGAACTTGCCCAAAGTACTTATAGAGAAAATGTTTTTGCATTCTACTATAATTAGTAGCGCATGCATACTAGATTGGCTAGATAGGTTGTAGTTAGTAAATAACCACTCTTATTCGTCAAAGACAAAAGGTAAGAGAAATTTATGAATGGTACGTTTAACTCAAATAGGCGCCTATTCCAAGAAATACTGTTAAACATGATATCTTCATTGTATATCATCAAACTAAAGAAAAACTAACTAATGAAATCTTATAATTTAAAGAAGTATTTGCTATTCCTTTTGATTATTAGACGGGTGCCAACAATTTGAGATATATTTATGTTATACTGCATTATATGGATAATGAATGGTTTTTGCCAAAACAATATTGTTTTTAGTGAATTAGAACACCTACACAACCACTAATTTTATTTTTAATTTAATACTTTTAGAGAATTTCACATTTTTGACAAACGTATTACTATTACCTTTGATAATGCAAGTACAAATATTGCTGCTAAATTTATTTTTAATTCAATTAGCACCTATGTGTGGTTCAAGTTTTTTCATTTGAGGTGTTTTTGTCATATTTTCAATTTAAGTGTTCAAGATGGTTTGAATAAAATTAATTCTTAGGTTGAAAAAAATTAGAGAAGCAATAAAATATATTGCTTCATCAACTTTTAGATGATAAGAATTTAAAACTGTTGAATAATTGTAGAAGATTCAAACTTGACGTGAAAACTCATTGGAATACTACACATATGATGGTGAAATTTTGCATGGATTTTAGTGATTACATAGTGATCATGGTCTTTAATGATGCCACGTTAGCATGTTTATATCTGTATTATCCTTCATCTTTTTTTGTTTTAACTCGTATATATATAATCTTAGTTATATTTTTGTTAAATATAGAGATAATACTATGTTTTTCCATACTTGCACTATTATAGAAATTAAATTTTAAAAATATTGGAGGAAAATTTCAATATTATTTATTTATGCAGTCATAATGGTTCCAAGAATCAATTGATCTGGTTTAAAAGTTTTAATTGTTGGGATCTTAAAAAATTAAAATTCTCGACTTTCTTATGATTTTGACCAAATTTATGATTTTATCACATACTTATTTATTTATTTTTTATGAAAATAAATTTGGATTAGCTGTAACTATAGATGAAACAAATGACTAACTTGTTTATGATCAAGCTACTTGGACTATCTTGTTACAAGATAAAAGAAAGTTTGGTTCTAGTTTTAGTATTTTTATCGCTTTTGAATTGAAAAATTTATTGATATTGACTACACAAACCAATTTTGTACCCATTCTCAATACAAAAAAACCTAATCCAAAAGCAAACCGAACTATTCTTAGCAAAACTGACGAAAATATCTTAGATGGAATGCCCTACACTGGACTATTAGACGACGAAATAGAATTGCCTTAGCTAGAGCCTTCCCATCATTACATCTACGAATTCCAAGAACCAATGGCTTTGAAACTAATACAGGAATAGGGGATCGAGCACGAAAGGCTTTTGGGGGTCTTTAGATCTTGAGGCCACACCTCCATAATAGTTTCTCGTGAGCATAAATGAAGATCTTACTCTTTTATGTTGATTACACAATAGTAAAGAGAATTTGATATTTTATCATGGTGGAAATCAAACGAAAAGATTTATTATATGTTATCCATCATGACTTGAAATTTACTAAAATCTGCAATGTCCATTATAGCATTGGAATCTACTTTTAGTGCAAGGGGCGGGATATTAGACAAAAAGTTATTAAGATTGGCATAAAAAAACTTTAGAAGTTTTAGTGTGTGTAAAATATTAGAAAGATATAGAGGACCAAAAGTAAAATTGGCAAGAAGACTTGATTAGAAATTTTCAAAACTTTGAGATTTAATTATTAGAATTTAGAAATTGAAATTTATAATTTATTAGAAACAAGGGTTGAATTTACAAATGATAGATAATTCAATAAGTGCTAACACAGTTGGTATCACAATTCTAATCTAATATAATATTAATTAATTATTAATACAAATATTATAATTACAATTAAAATATTGTAAGAAAATAATTATAGATATTTTTAAAAAATTAAAAAAATTTAAATATCTAAATAAAATTAAATATTTTTAAAAAATTAAAAAAAATAAACAAATAAGCACAACCCATAATAGGCCTATGTCAACATGGCACGCTGGGCCGCAAATTGCTGCCCAACATGACACAGTTTTTTAGGCTGTGCCGTTTGGGCACTGCATTGAAGCGTGTCGTGCGCCATTTGCCACCTTTAGCCATTGAGCCCTTGCTGAAGTCTAATATCCTCACTTAAACCTTGACCTACTTTCAGGCTATTTTTTGGTAATATACTTGTACTTCTACCGCAAGCCCATTGGCAAAAGTTATCCCTTTATCATCAAAGCTTTGAGAAGCTTATTCGTTAAAACTCTAAATTTCTGTTACCCTTTTGCTGGCAGAATAATTCAAAATCCACAAACTAGCGAGACTGAGATTATTTGTAACAATAAGGGAGCTTTAGTTATAAAAGTCGAAGCCAATTTCCTTTTAAAGGATCTAAACTTCTATAATCTTAATGGATCTTTAAAAAAAAAAAAGCTAGTCATTATTTAATCGGTTGACTTCCCTTTCCAAGTCCAGTTAACAAGTTATGTTTGATTTTACAAGAGTATTTCAAATAAATCAACGTATTTCAAAAGCATAGAGTAGAGGGAAAAAATAAAGAAAAAGAGAGAAGGAAGAAAGAAAGAATAAGGGGGCGCTCAAGCAACACTGCTTGAGCGTTATGGCGCCCTGACGAGTTTATTCTCTTCTTCTTGTTGAGCATCGCGGCGCTCAAAGATGTGACCCTTGAAAGAGCCACTAATCTTCCATAAAGGTTGTGACCTTTTAAAGAGATTTTATATCTCTCTAGATAAACAACCCCTCTCTATATATTGTAGGCACATCTCATTTAGAAGATATAATTAAATCTCATTCTCTTTGATTAACAAATTTCTCTACATATTAATTCATTCTTCAAAGTTCTTACTTGTTGTCCAAGAAAATTGCATGTAGTGTGCACTCTTGCAATTTCAATTTGTCATTGAATCCTAGAAACTATACTACCAGCAAACCCTTTTGCACCTTGATCATTATCATTGAAGGGGTAAAAATAGTTTTAAGGATAGTACAGTTACACGACTTGACATCCATCAAAGTTGTGTCTATACACCTAATTTATTCAATCATCTTAAAACTATTTCTTTATAGATGCAACTAGTGATTCTTCATTATTGTATATAGCCAAATTATTATCTGAGGCTACCAAAATTCCTCCATTTGATGGGAAGTACTTCAAAAGATAGAAAGATCGAGTGTTTGACACCTTGGATGTAATGGCCATGACAAAATATCTCATATAACCTCCTCCATATATCAATGTAAAAAATTATAAGGAGAAATTTTCCAAATAGAATAAAGCAAATAAGGTACGCTAAAATACCATTCTCCACACTCTCTCTAATGAGTTATATTATGTGTATTCTACATATAAAGATGTATATGAAATTTGGCACAATTAAAGAAGAAATATGTCATTGAAGATGCTAGTGCCCAAAAGTATGTAATTGTAAATTTTTAGACTTTAAAATTCTTAGAAAAAAGTGTTGGAATTTATTCTTACGTGCCATCCCATTGATCTATGAATATTTTATTTTATAATATTTACACAGTACGTTTTTATTAAATTGCTAATTTTATTAATTAAATGGTAAAGTGCTTGTTACGCTATAGACGTTGAATCATCTGAAGAAGTTCAGATCTGACCTAAAGGAGTTTAGACCAGCACTAAAGGTTAGCAACACTGAGAATTATAATTGCTAACAGTTAACATTACTAAGAGTTAGTAGGTTATGAAAGTTAGCAAAAACTAAGAGTTAGGACCTTGTCTATAACAAGACATAGACCGAAGAGTACATCAGTAATAATATAGTTGCAAGAAGTTGCAATAGGTGCTGAGAAATGTTATTATACAAGTCTATTCTCAAATCATATATTCCTGGTCTTATTCACTGATGTGGGTCTGTCGGTGGAACCTTTTTTAATAGACCTATGTATACTATACCTAGATAGTATAAATGGTTGTTCTTAGCTAACTATGGGCTTACCGGAAGTTCATATAGCATACAGGTATTCAGTAAAGACTGAATACTGAACAGGCTCATCCAGGACCCCAATAGACATCCTATGAAGTCGTAAATAGTAGGTCCTCTCGAATTGAGTAGTGTATGTGGTCTTTTAACCTAAGCGCCACGGTGGACTTATGAGTGATCTACTATGCTTTGGTTCCATATATGTCAAAGACCTTTCATGGTCTGTCCATTATATGTCACTGGGTATGGTCCGATGCTTATAGAGTCTAGTGTGCACAAATATGAAATCCGTTAGCTCACATAAGGGAGTTGTATATTCGGATACTCTGAGACCGTATCTCAGAAAGACTTATAGTCATAAATAAAAAATTTGAGAAAAGAGTTTGCAACAGGATCAAACAATATCGCAAAGATGTTTGCATGTATTGTTTATCGAGATACGTGTCTGGAGATAAGTTCACGGATGAGCGCATCGAAATTTGATGGTGATTATCTATATCCCCGCTCCTTCAGGATATAGATAACGGAAGGATTATACATATGCGCGATAACCTCAAATTGTATGGTCTACTACGCTAATTTATAATATTCGTGATATATACGTAGGACATCGATCTCAGACTCACGAAACAGTTCCGTTTGATGAATCGGACATGGACCTAGAGAGTCGCGCAATATAAAGTGTACTCATTGTGCACTGGGGCAGCATAATAGATTGGATAGTTTAATCCAATAAATTTCAGTAGATTAGATATTTGCTTTAGTTTTCCTTGGGCAGTACACATGTCAAGACTTAAGAGTTAAGTATATTAATTAGTTAATAATAGTTGTTGCCCAATAGGATGTCGACAAGTGGTGCATTGTAGCCTATCATTGTTTGACTTAGAAATTATCAAAATAACCTTGTTGGACAAGCAAGATCATTATTTTATTTATTAAATTGTTTATTGAATAACATAATAATAATAATATATGATATTATTATTTTATAAAAGTCAAACGAGTATTGTTTATTACAATTATACACATGTTTTGTTGTATTTAATAATGATTAAATGAAACAATAAAATATGAATGCATGTGCATGTAAAATATGGTGGGACCAAAGTATGTATAAGAAGCAAATGTTTCTTCATTTACTTTGCCTCTTACAGCAAACACATACACATGCCTTTTATTTTAATTGTTTAGTGTCAACAATTGTAAACAAGAGACAAGCATAACTTGGGTCATGCTTGGTGGGATCCTATAACTTGTAAAAGGGTAAAAATGTTTCATCCCTTTGGTTGCAATTTTCGGTCACATTCATTCCTATTTTGATATGCATGTCTTTTATTGCATTTGTTTATTGTAAACAAATGTTTCAACAAGTAAAATCCATGCCATATGAGGGCCAATGCATGATAATTGAAGGAAAACAAATAAAGCAAAGAAAGAGCTAAGTGTTGCTTAATTTCAAGAGACCACTCGGCCAAGTGAAAGGGCAAGAGAGAAAGAAGTAAGGTACTTTTTTTTTTGCTAAGTGTTAGAAAAATTTTCAAGTGTTGAGAGTATAAAAACACCCCACCCAAACTTTTTCACTTTAGCCAACCATACTACAAAATAGAAATAAGGATTCAAGTGTTGAATCCTTTGTTGGATAGGAGACTGCCATTCTAGGCTTCCCAAGTCTATCGTGTTAGGGAACTAGAATTGTGAACGGGTCAGTTCATCGTGGTTCTCCTGTTCGACAAAAGATTAAAAGCTTGTTAAGGTAATAAATTTTCAATCGTTTTGAAGTTTACATTTATGAGATACATGTAAAACTTATTGTATTTATCATTAGAAAATTAGATTTTCAGCGCTTTCGCTACATTCAATAATGTATGAGATACATTAAAAATGCATATTTTAAATGATAGATACAATACCCATATGAATACACCCTAGGTTTAATTAACTCTCACAAAAAGATGTGACTTCTCAAATATATGATTTTCATCTCATGATAAATGATTTAAAGAATGAGAGGAAAAAGATGTGACTTCTCAAATACTTTTCAAATTTCCTAGTCTCACTACAATACCTATGTGAACAATGATTTTGCTATAGTAAAATCGCTACAATGATGCACAGTGTTTCACCTTCTTCCTCCCCATGAAAAATTTCAATGTTTATAGCGCCCCAACACCCAAAGCTTTTCACTGTAGTGGGGAACAGTGCGCATAAACAGTATTTATAAACAGTGAACATGAACAGTATTATGAACAATATCTCACTATAGTAAAAAGACATATAATTTCAATACTCTAGTCAATTCCTAAATAAAGGCCATTTATGTCAGACCCAAATGACACACAACTTAGGGCTCTTAGAGCCATAATATATAGAAGAGAGCAATTTTAGAAAGAGATGCAAGAAAAATTTAAAGAAGTAAAAGATTATTGACGAATATTTAGCGTATCAATCAACTGCAAATTGACATAAATATTAGTTTGATTTTGATTGTATTATGTTTATTTTATTTTTTAACCATAATTCTCTTGTTACCTTAAGCTAAATTAATTTTCTAGGGTTATTACTTGAACTCAATATGTGTGCTTAATTGTTGAATAATTTTAATAGATATTTGAATTCAATTCTCTATTATTCAAATTATTTTTTCTTAACGATTCATTATATTTGATCAATATTATGATTGAATTAGTAATAATTTGATAAACTAGGAAGAGGCATCACTGTATTTAGACTTAGATAATTTAATGTATGATTGTAAAGTAACATACAAGTTATACATACAAGTTTTAAATTAAGATAGGAATATACTTAATTAGCATGTATGGTTAATACGACTTGTTCTTAATTAATCTTAATTTATTATAAGTACTATAGGAATATAGGTATTTGGTAACTTATGATATACTTGCATGACCTTAAAAGAGGCTTGTGAATACATTAGCGTCTTGACCAATAATAAGAATTAAAGGATATAAATATTGAAAGATTAAATCTTTAGAAAATATATTGAAGGATAGTAATTAACCCTAGACTTTATCTATATTGCTATCTTCTTATTTTATTTGAGTTATGTTATTTATTTTGAAAGAGCCCACATGAATCCCTGTATAAGGTATTGTCCTCTTTGGAGTTCATGCACGCATCTTTCCCCCTCACGATTTTGTCCTTTATGGGCAGAACGCATCACCATTCCCAAAAGGCGCCTCACAAGGGTAGGGAGAATTTCTCCTTATAAGGCCTTCACTTTGGACGAGTCTATCCAATGTGAGATTTAGGTCATTACAATACCCTCCCACCATCGAAACAGAGCCATCCTCGGCTCTGATACCAAATGAAAGAGCCCACTCGAATCCCTGTGTAAGGTATTGTCCGCTTTGGGGTTCACGCACGCGTCCTTCCTCCTCACGGTTTTGTCCTTTATGGGCGGAACGCATCACCATCCCTAAAAGGCGCCTCACAAGGGTAGGGAGAATTTCTCCTTATAAGGCCTTCACTTTGGACGAGTCTGCCCGATGTGGGATTTGGGTCGTTACATATTTTTTTGTACCTTATTTAGTTTATTTAAATATTTGTAATTAAAGATTTAGTGTTCTAGATAATTATTTGAAAGATACAATTTTAGTACTTGGTAGAAAATAAAAATTATCCCTGTAGATTTGACATCCGACTTAAAGTCTTTTTATTACTTGTTTACGATAGTATATACTTGCGCTTATTTTTGTGCTTAAAAAATACACATAACAACTGGTAGAGTATAAAGTTTATAAAATTGTGAAATTATTGTATGGTTTGAAACAAGTACCAAAATTGTGGTATGAAAAATTTGGCAATGTTCTAGTATTAAATAGTTTAATGATTAATGATTCTAACAAATGTGTAAACTTTAAAACCTTTGATACTAAAAATTATGTCATCATTTGTTTCTATGTGGATGACATGCTTATCTTTAGTCCTAGTATAGAAGTAATAAATAAGACTAAATGATTTCTATTAACTAAGTTTGATATGAAAAAATAGGAGAAGCTAATGTTATTTTTTAGATTAAGATAATGAAAACATCTAAGGATCTCACCATATTCTAAGAATACTGTGTAGATTAGTTCTTGAAGAGGTTTGGGTACGTTGCATGTAAATTGATGGCAACACCTTATAGTGCTAGTACTAAAATTTATAAGAATATAAAGCAAAGTGAAAATCAGATCCGTTGTGCACAAATTATTGGTAGTCTCATGTATTTGATGAGTAATACTAGGCCTGATATAACATATGTTGTAGAGAGATTGAGTAAATATACTCAGAATCTGGGAAATGAGCAATTGAGTACTTTAGATACAGTTGCAAAGTATTTGATAGGCACTAAAAGTTATAAACTCACATATAGTATATCACAACCTGTGCTAGAAGGATATTGAGATACAAATTAGATCTTTGAATTCAATGAGGTTAAGTCTACTAGTGAATTTGTGTTCATCTTAGAAGGAGGTATTGTGTGTTAGAAATCCACTAAAAGAGCTTGTGTACATGGTTTACAATGGAATATGAGTTGATGGCTTTAGAAAAGGCTTATTCTGAACCTAAGTGGTTAAAAATGCTCATAATTGATCTTTCCATTAACTTTACCCTCCTGCATTGATTTTAATCAATTGTGATTGTCTAGCTGTCATTGCTAGAGCAAAGAGTAATAATAAAAAAAGTAGACATATTCGTCTAAGACATGATATAATTAAGCAGTTGCTAGAATTTGGGATGATGAGGTTAGATTTTGTGAGGTTAGAGATGAATTTGGTTAATTCTTTAACTAAGCCACTAAATAGTAGATTAGTGAAAAAGATGTCGAGGGGAATGAGACTTCTACTTATGTGATTGGCAATCCTATAAAATAGGTTTATAAAGATAAGAATAAGTCACTTGTTGTCTTGTTGTACTACCGATGATATATTGTGAGTCCATCTCTAAAGGAAGGTAGTACATTTACAATGAGCAATGACGAGTTATATAATCTTAATAAACTCCATAGCACATTATTATATGGTGGTGTGTTATTCTATAGAACACACTTAATAGAGTATCACCTATGTGAGTGTGGAATTGGATTGATTTCTAGGAGAGATAAACAGGCAAATCTAAAGCACTTATGAAACCAGGATGACATATGACCATTAAGTGCCAAACTGTAAGACAAAAATAAGTTATTAGAAAATTTAACTTGATAATCTAATCCTTTATTTTACACCAAATGAATAAAAGTAGATAGAAATTTGGTTTCACCTAGTTCTTGTAATTACTTATTCAATGGTCGGTTTATAGCTTGAAAACATACTAATTCATATAAGTTAATTTTTATTTTGATTTGACGTTGATTTAATTACTTGGTTGATTTAAAATATGTGAGGGATTATTGTAATTTATAAAAGTATTTTAAGTAAACCAATGTATTTCAAAAGCATATAGTAGAGGGAAAGAATAAAAAAGAAGAGAGAAGGAAAAAGGGGTGCTAAAGCAAAATTGCTTGAGTGTCGCGACGCTTGAGGTAGAGCCTCGAGCACCGTGGCGTCAGGGATAAGCGCCACGATACCCTAACGGGTTTCTTCATTTCTTTTTGTTGAGCACCGCGGTGCTAAAAGTTGAAGATGTGATATTTAGAAGAGCTACCAATCTTCCCCAAAAGTTATGACATTTTGAAGAGGTTTTTGTTTCTCTAGAGAAACATCTTCTCTCTATCTAATGCATGCACATTTTATTTGGAAGATAGAATTAAATCTCATTCTCTTTAATTCATAAATTTTTCTACAAATCAACTCCTTTAAAGTTCTTATTTGTTGTCCTAAGAAATTGCATGTAATATACACTTTTGTAATTTTAAAAATTATACTATCGTACAAATTCTTTTGTGCATTGATTATTATTATCGTGGGGATAGAAATAATTTAAAAATAATACAGTTGCACACCTTGACATCCATCAAAGTTGTGGACATATACCCAATTTTTTCAACAAGTTACACTTGCGGTGGCATTTCAATAACGTTCACATTCGACCATGCACTTGGAGATACAAGTTCTTTTGGCAAGTTTCTTGTCTTCTGATCAGAAATAGCTCAACAAAAATTGGATCATCCAAGATGATGCCTCGGCCCTTGGGCACGTTCTCCTCCGACCTGTCACCCTTCCTTGGACAAAACTTTTGTCGAATGCACCATTGAAGAAGTATAAAACATGCCACCATTGCATGTGTCAATGGCAAAAGAGAACAAAATTGATTATCAGCCTACGTTCGGGAAATTAGGGTGTATTCCATTGATGAGAAACATGTATAGTGCAAGATGGGTTGTTTAGTTGACGGACGCGGCAGAATTAATGGACATCAAAATCCCAATCCCATGTCTAATTACATAGGGAATGTCTTGTCATTGGTTCTTGTAGAGGCAGGCGTTACAGAATGAAGCAAGTAGGGGTGGGCAAAAAACTGAAAAATCGAACCGGACCCGAAAAACCAAACCGAATTGGTCGGTTCGGTTCGGTTTTTCTCTTGGTCGGTTCGGTTCGGTTTTTCTCTTGGTCGGTTCGGTTTTCGGTTTTTTATTTTAAAAACTGAAAAATTCGGTTCGGTTTTTGGTTCGGAAGGCCGAACCGAGAACCGAACCGAAAAAACCGAATTTAAAAAAAATTAAAAAATTAAAAAAAAAAATTAAAAAAAAATTAAAAAAAATTAAAAACAATTAAAAAAAAATTAAAAAAATTATAAAACCGAACCGAACCGAACCGAACCGACCCAAACCGAACCGAAAAACCAAAACCCGAACCAAACCGAACCGAACCGGTTCGGTTCGGTTCGATTTTTGATTTTTCGGTTCGGTTTTCGATTTTATTTTTCAAAAACCGACCGGCTCGATTCGGTTTTCGGTTCACACTAAAAATCGAACCGAACCGGATTTGCCCACCCCTAAAAGCAAGGTTCCATATCAGAGATCGCCCATAAGTTCACGATTCGATGACAAAAGTGACAAATGGGGCTCACTTCTGGGGTTTGATTGATTGGATGGAGTGCCACAGGCCAGGGTTGATGCTATCGAGAATAGTGTTGGGGAGAGATGGTCCAGCAGTAGCAGTGTCATCAGGGAGAAGATTTCTAGTGACTGAATTGGACTTTGGGTTCGGAAATCCTGTGTTGGGGATTATGGCCTCAATAATAGAGAGGATTGCAGTTGGATCTATCAATCAAAGGTCAAGTGCTAGGTGTGATGGCTCCTGGACTGTGTCTGCCATCTTGTGGCCAGAACTGGGTACTGCGATCGAATCAGATTCCATTTTTTCAACATATGCCAGCTACTGATCATCTTCTACTGTAGTGCCACGCTAAAAAGAAAGATAGCATGTAGCATACCCAATTAATTGTGTACATCAGGAATCAAAAACACATAATTTGTTGGGTTATGAGATAATTATGAGAAAAGAAGAACATAATTTGTTGGGTTTTGAGATATTAAAAGAAAAAAAAAAACAAACAAACAGAACCAGTAATAATAATATCGTGCGATTGCTGATTTCCTTAGTTGTCTGAGATAATGTCATCAGAGCGTGTGTGCTACACAAGCAAGCATAAACACTCAGAAAGGAAATTAACTGGATAAGAAATTCAAATGAATCAAATCAAAAGTAGCCTTAAGCGGGATGAGGATATTCTCTTTGTATTAGCTTTTATTTGAACAAATTCAAACTCATATTTTCGTAATCAATAACATATAATACATCAATAATACTATGCTTACAATACAAAGTGACATTTAATGTGTCTATTGTCAATTAGATTGTCAATTGGTATTGTATAATTACCATATTAATAAAAATATAAAAAATCAACTACTTACAAATGATAATCACAATTTGTAACACATCAATTAAAATACAAATTTTATATTCCAACCATGTAAATATAACACTAATAATAGATATACACATATATAACAAGAATAATTTGATATCAACTCTTAACCACATGAACAATAATGTACACTTTTAAAGATTCGTTAAAAAATTAAAGTATATTCAAATCCCTTGAGATCCTTTATTGTTAGAAAGACCAAACTGCATGCTGGATTCAAATATGTTACTGTTTACTAAATTCAATACTATTGAATTACCATGTTAAAATATACAATTGTTCTCGTTATTATGTACACGAGATTGATTACTGTAAATAAATCATTAATATTATTGACATAAATAATCTCACATTAGTAACTTGGTGATAAAAAACTCGAACAGATGATTAAGGTCGAACATCTCTCCAATGTCAGCATCAAAAGCCCTGAAACCATAAGCAGAAGAAAAGTAAATATGCAAATCACTCGGATAATACTTATAAGCTGAACGGGCAAGTATTATACCATCCAATCTCATATACAAGAAAATAAAATAAAATTTCAGAAGTCCATGTATTATGCAGAACCTCCCAAACAAAAGCATTCACAAAAGCCTCTTCGAAGGTCCAAACTTCACAGATTTCCCTCCAAAGACCAACAAATGACTTCCCTAAGGTTTGCTTGGTTAAGGTATCTTCACTTACTGGGCAAATACTTCGTCTAAAAACTCAGTAGAAATCATAAACAAGGAATGAAGTTACATTTCCTTCTCAGGTACTTGAAAACCCAATTCAACCCTCAACCAAGGAAGAAAGCATGTCCATAAAGAACAAGTGGCCAAAGCCGGATTGTGGGCGGTAAAAGTATACCATTTGAGCGCATAGCTTCTTGAACCAGCAATGCCAATTCAGTGGATACCAGTTGGTTCAACTGATAAGATCTTTTGAGGGTGGTATAAAAGGTCTAAATATACATTAGCACTGCAGAGGGGGTTGGTTTTCATCATGCAAGATTAAAAAATAACGGCACAATATGTGACTAAACACATAGAATGGCAATTTTTTATTTTAATGGTGACTTATAAACTAAACTAAAAAAAAATAGTGAAGCATCCATGAGGCCCACAAATTTAATGGTTATATATATAAAAAAGGGGAATGCAATAGATAGAATTGGTAACTTACATATAGTGTTTACTGTTTTTTAATGGATGTGGAGAAAGACAAAATAGCTAACTGTATATCAGCAGAACAGAGTCCCAGCATGGTGGTCACACCAATTTTATGGAAGGTAAAAAGTGGAGATGATGAACAAATGTAAATCTTATCAATATTAAAAGTAGAGATGGTGAACCGGCATTTCACACCAAATGCCAAAATTTATAAATGATAATAACAGAAAAAATAAATTACAGCCTTTCAATCTCTATGAATTGAAAAAGAAACAAATAAATAAGAGGTATCATTAAGCTGTGTTCTAGTACGACTAGGTTTTATTTATCCTTTTGAGTTGGGATTGGTCACTTTTGTGGGTTTGATTTAGTGTTTCTAAAGTAGTTTTCTTGTTCAAATACATTTGGTTACTTGATGGAAGTAGGCTTGGTCTCTTATTTTGATCTCGTCTTTGGCAATAAACAGGGCTTATTTTCAGTTTTGAATCAGACTAGTGATTATTGATTATTGGAATTGAGATTATGATGTTCCCTCCCTATCTTTTTCCAAAATTTTCTCTCCTTTTCTGTCTCTTATTGGTTTTGCACCAACAAAATTTTAATCATGGTAAATTTTAAGTATAGATATTTAAACAAACCAATATGACAACAACCTAGTTTTATTGTCATTCCTTTGTAGTCTTACTTGTCCAAGGGAAGAAATAGAAAGGAAAAGATACAAAATTGTGCAAGTTCACTATCAAAATCACACTTTATAATAACTAAATAACTATAATAAAGAAACAAGAGACAGAATTCCAAATTACGAACCACTGTCTCAATAGAAAGTGTAGTGACATCTAGTGGAATTTTGCTCTATAGAACCAACAAGTGATTTTTTCATGGGAAAGAAGGGAAAAAAAGGGAAAAATAAAACAAAAATGAATTTTAAAAGCCCCTTGAAGTTCATATTACAACCCTATAAACTTAGTGGAGTACATTTGTCATATATTTACCCATCTAAAAAACTTTAAATTAATATTTGAAGGGTGATCTCACATCCAATCTTAACAACCAAGAATAATTTAATAGGAGAAGCAAAGAAGAATTTAATATGTCCACAAATTTTGCAAATAAGAAAATTTGAAAAATTATTGCTTCAAAACCAGTATCCAATACCTTAAAATCCAATTTTCCCACCGCTTTCCTCTATAAACTGAATAAAACGTTCTCCGCGGTTTAGAAAGTTTGTTACACCACATCTGCTCTGGCAATTTGAGGATTTGCTAAGCTTCTTTAGATTGTCAATCCTTTGAAGCAATACAGAAAAATCATATTAAAAGCTGCACCATAATGAAATATTTTAATCCATCCAAATCACTAAAATCAATATAGTTTTTCCTATCAAAAAGCAATAGTTTCATATCCATCCATCCAAAACATTGGGACTTACCTGTTCCAGTGATGAGTATAATATTCTTTCTAATAAAATTTTCACATTGCATGGAAACAGTAGAATTCATTCCAAATATGAGAATCTTAGCCAAAACATTTGTACTCATCTCAGAAGAGCATAATTGTACAAAGATAATGTTTTAGCTGTTACCTGAAAATGAATGTATTCTCGCAACATGACAAGAAGCAAAACCAAAGAAAGAAAGGTAAGTGGGAAGAAGTCTAAATGATAGTTGATGGTGTCATGCTTCTTAAATTTGAACTCCACCTGTAGGATGCCATCTGGGCTTCAGTTAGCATCATGTATGGCAACAAAACCAGTAAGCAGAACACAGAAAAAGACTATTTTACCACTGACCAAGCAAGCACTACAAACCCTTAAACTAATTCAACTTTGCACTGTGGTCACTTTAATGCCAATAAGAAAACATAACATTGTAAGCCAAATGCACAGGGGATTGGCATTATAAATCTATAACAACCTGGCCAAGGCCTAAGGCACATGGTAAGAACAGACATTAATGCCAATAGTAAAATGTAGAATATTGCTTTACAGGAGCAGTGGGTGCATCATGCAGTAGTCAAAGTCTTGATACCAGTCTTCAGATACCTCATTGTAACTATGCGTATTAGTTGCTAATACCAAAATAGCAGAGAGGAACAAACGGTAATTAATAGACACTGATCCACAAAACAGGTGAATCTTAGAGCTGACACTGACCATATGTCCACATTAGTCATGTCAAGACCAAAATATGGGTCAGATATACCTATAAAAATGTTTGGAAATCCATTGCACTGCAAATAAGTAGTCAAAAGACTTTAAAGTACAACTTACTAAGGAGGTTGGTCTGCTAAATTGTTACATAATATTTTAATACAACGTTTATCATATATTGATGGTCAATATTATAGAATAGGAAATAGATTGATAACCTTCCAAATAGGACACATAGTTTCACCTATATAATGATGTATTTTTCTCATTATCAATACACAAGAATTCTTCTTTCTCTATTTCTTCACATGGTATCAGAGCCATTGTGCATTCTTCGGTCCCTAATTTTTTTGGCAAAGTCGCTTGTTCTTTTTCTAGCCACCATGCTTTCTTCATTTTTCCAGTAGTTGTGTCCTCAGCTTTGAGATCACTAGTAACTCGCCGGCGAAACCCTAAGAAGACAGGCGTTGAAACCCCGCTGGAAGTGCCACCCACCGAAATCTGATCTGAATTCTCGGCGCGCGTGGACTCTTACCACCGGTGTCCCTGCCTTCAGACAACACCGACGATCACTTCTGCTGCAACCTAATAGTCATCGGCCACCGCACGCGCTGCCCATATTTTCGACCAGTTTTCGATCTCTCTCCGGCGACTTTTCTCCAGCAATCATCCTTCCCGTGAACTCAAACAAGGCCAACGACCAAGTGTGCAGCTGCCAGCCCCGCCCCCATGCGCCGCCTCTTTGCCGCCATCACTTGATTGCTGATCTCCTCGTCCGGCTTGCGTGAGTCCTCACTGCCGGCAAACCCTCACTGCCGGCAAACCAAATATTTGCCACCATGTCACTTGCCATCGTCGAACGCGGTCATCGGAAACTGCAACTGTGTTGCTAGAAAACTGCTCTTGGTTGTCATTGTTTTCTCCTTCCTCCTCTCCAATTTGTGAGCCAATAAAACTACTGAGAGGTCTAAAACAGACAAGCAACCTCCATCCGTGACTCTCATCAATGTCGACTATGAGGAATACCTAAAATACCAAGCGGCTAAGCAGTCTACCTCTTCCATTGCCTCCATTGCACATATTGGTAATTCGATCGCTTATCTTACTATGTCCTCTTCTTTAGGACCCTGGGTCCTTGATTTTGGTGCCTCTAACTGTTCTAGTAACCTTCAATTACTTTCTCATACTTCTACATTTAGGTTATTGCCATGTGTCACCTTAGCTAATGGATCCACAATTACTGCTCAAGCAGTTGGTCGAGCGCATCATTTTCCTTCCTTACCTTTAGAATTTGTTCTTAATATATCGCATTGTTCTTTTAATGTTATTTCTATTAGTATACTCACTCGCTCTTTAAACTATGCAATCACCTTTGTCAATGATTCTGTTCTTATACAGGATCGTAGTACGAGAAAGATAACTGGCGTAGGTCGTGAGTAACAGGAGCTCTATCATATAAGTATTCCTCAACCATTTATTGCATCTGTTGCATGCATTGTTACTAAATCACTAGCACTTCTTCATAATCGTCTGAGACATAATCTGTTAAAGCCACAAAAAATGGTTCTAGGTCTCTCGTCTATTGTCTTTCAATTGTGAGTCTTGTCAGCTTGAAAAACACTCTTGTTGATCGTTTCCAAAGTGTGTCAATAATTGGATTGCATCCCGTTTTGAATTAGTTTATTCAGATGTCTAGGGTCCTAGTCGAGTCTCTTCTGTTTTAGGTTTTAAATACATTGTTATGTTTATTGATGATTATTCGCGTTACACTTGGTTATTTTTAATGAAAGATCGCTTTGAATTATTTTCCATCTTTAAATTCTTTTGTGCTAAAATTAAGACATAATTCTCCACTACTATCCATATATTGCGTAGTGATAATGCACGTGAATATTTTTCTGCTCCTTTTACCAAATTTAAGTCTTCTCAGGACATCTCACATCAGTCTTCCTGTGTCTATGCTGCACAACAAAATGGACTTGCTAAGCATAAGAACAGAAATCTTATTGAAATTGCCCGCACTTTACTTATACATAATAATGTTCTTCTCCGTTTTTGGACGGATGCTGTTCTTACTGCTTGTTTTTTGATAAATCGAATGCCCTCCTCCGTGTTACAACATCAGGTCCCTCATTCTGTTATGTATCCTAATCAACCATTGTTTCCACTTCCGTCACATGTCTTTGACTGCACATGTTTTGTCCATGTCTTTTCTCCTGGTTAAGACAAATTATCCGCTCGATCCATCAAATGTATTTTTCTTGGCTACTCACGTCTTTAGAAATAATATGTGTTATTCTCCTGACACTAGCGTCATTTCCTTTCTACTGATGTCACATTTTTTGAATATTCCCATTTCTTTTCTTCCTTTGCTTCAGAAAATGTCAATTATAGAGGCTCTTCCAATTCCTTATATTATTCCTCCTCCCGAGTCAAACACTGAACCTGTTCTTGTCCCACATCATGATCCTCCCACCGAAGATTCTCCCTTTCTGGCTCGTGATAGTCTTGTTCCTTTTGATCCTACAGGTGCTAACAGTGATACCACTCCTGAGGCTTTTGAAGTTCCTGTTGACTCAATTCCTGCTCCAAATTCTTTTCCTACTGAGGTCTTGCCACCTGCTGACCAATTTTCAATTGCTGTTCGTAAAGGTATATGTTCGACTTGCAACCCTCATCTTATGTACAACTTTCTTAGTTATCATTGATTACTTACCTATATTATGCCTTTGTGTCTATTTTATCTTTTGTTTCTGTTCCTAAAACACTTCCTGAGGCTCTTTTAGACCCTGGCTGGCTTCAAGCAATGGTTGAGGAAATGATTGCTTTGCATACTAATGGTACATGGGAATTGGTTCAGTTGCCACCAAGATACTCCGCGGTTGGTTGTCAATGGGTGTACACTATCAAGGTTGGACCCAATGGTCTGGTGGACAGATTGAAAGCTTGGTTGATTCCAAAAGTGTATACTCAGACTTATGGAAAGGATTATTATGAGACTTTCTCTCATGTGGCTAAAATGTCATCTGTTCGGTTGTTTTTGTCTATAACTGCTATTCGTCAATGGCATTTGCACCAACTCGATATCAAAAATGCGTTTCTTCATGGTGAGCTTCAGAAAGAAATATATATAAAGCAACCACCTGAATTTGTTGCTCAGAGGGAGTTTGATTTTGGTGTGTAAGCTTTGTCGCTCCTTGTAGGGTTTGAAACAATCTCCTCGAGCCTGGTTTGGCCATTCTAGTACTGTTATTCAGGAGTTTGGCATGATTTGAAGTGAGTCAAATCATTTTGTTTTCTATCGACATATACTACAAGGCCAATGCATATATCTGGTAGTTTACGTTGATGATATTGTCATTACAGGAAATGAACTAGACGGTATTAAGCAATTAAAGAATCACTTGTTCCAACATTTTCAAACTAAAAATTTGGGATTGCTCAGATATTTTCTTGGTATAGAGGTTGCTCAATCTAAGTCTGGAATTGTTATCTCTCAAAGAACATATGTGCTGGATAATCTAGAGGAAACAGGGATGTCAGACTGCAGACCTATAGATTCTCCCATGGATCCTAATACTAAACTTCTACCTGGACAAAAAGAGCCTCTTGCAAATCCTGTGAGATATCAAAGACTAGTTGTTAAGCTTAATTATCTTACCATCACACAGCTTGATATTTCCTTTTCGGTCAATGTTGTCAATCAATTTCTACAATCTACATGTGATAGTCATTGGGAACAGTTATCCGAATCTTATGATATATCAAGAGTGCACCAGGAAAATGTTTGCTATGAGAATAAGGGTCACACAAAGGAAGTTGGATATTTAGATGTTGATTAGGCAGGTTCTCCATCAAGTAGACATTCTACTATTGGGTATTATGTTTTTGTTAGAGGAAACCTTATATCATGGAAAAGTACGGAGTAAGAAGTTGTTACTAGGTTAATCGCAGAAGTAGAATATCGTGCAACGGTCTTAGCTACATACGAGCTTATATGGTTAAAACAATTGATCCAAGAATTGAAATTTGCAGACATATCACAAATGGAGTTACTTTGTGATAAGTAAGCTGCACTTCACATTTCATCCAACCAGGTATTTCATGAAAGAACTAAGCATATAAAAATTGATTGTTACTTTATTCGAGAGAATATTTTGTCTGACTGTATTTCCACAAGTCATGTTTGCTCAAACAACCAGCTAGCAAACACTCTCACTAAATCTTTCAGGGATCTTCGAATTAATTTTATTTGTAACAAGTTTGGCGCATATAATTTATATGCTCTAACTTGAGGGGGAGTGTTGAAATGTATATAGTATTTTGTATATATTTATGATCAATATTATAGAATAGGAAATAGATTAATAACCTTCCAAATAAGATACATAGCTTCACTTATATAATGATGTATTTTCTCATTATCAATACACAAGAATTCTTCTTTCTCTATTTCTTCACAATATATACATGTGTTTGTCTATATGTGTGTTTTTTAATGTACAAAGAACAATTAGTTTCATTTCCACTAATGAATACACTCAGAACAAAATAATATTTTTAACGGGAAGTATCGCCAGCCTTTATGTAGTGCAGTATTTTCCTTAATACAAAAAATTCCTCTGGTTTTAAAATTAAAAGCCTCATCTGGAATTTCTGAGGTCAGTGAATTTGTCTTTACTTTAAATAATGCAAACAATTGCAGCGAAACATACATAAAAACATTGAAATTTTTGGTACAAAACCAATCAGCCTAACTACAACAAATTTTATGAGATTAGAATATAAACATAGATGAGATTCAAATATGAAAGAAGCAAGCATTGCCATAGAAAGTATCTTAAGTTTAACTCCTAATTGAGAACGTAATGCCTAAGCTGACAGCATGCCATGGGCTATGAGCAGCTTGCATAAAACAACAATATAGCAACTTCTGATTACCAAGAATCGATCTTGAATATGGAAATGAATGTGAAAGAATGCTGTTGCATCATTTACAATGAGTTCTCCTGAGAAAGACAAAACGAAATGCATATTAAGAATACTGAACTGGAAACCTCTTAAATCATGGGCTATATATGTAATACACACACCAAATTTGTTCAAATAAGTTGACCAAAAGTTGTATCAATTTCAAAGACGATACAAATCATATAAAGCACCGACCTCCAAAAATTTCATGATTACTCTTGATTTGTAAATGTTGATGATTGCCACCCATTAATTAATGTTGTATACGAAATTTCATCTAAAGATAATCCTTTACTTCACATATCATCTCATACTTTAAAAGCTTCTTCCACCTTCCCTTCCTTGCAATACCCATCCATAAAAACATTATAGGTGATGGCATCTGGGGAAATTTCCCTTTTTGTCATCACATTTAGAAGCTTAGCTGCTTCCTTCATATCACCCAATTTACAATACCCACCAATCATGATAGTGTAAGTAATTTTATTAGGATGTATATTAACCAAAGCCATCTCCTGCAAGACACTCAACTTTAACCATCTGACCCAGCTTACAGTAACCACTTATCAGCCCCGTGTAACAGACAACATTTGGTAGCAAGCCTTCTTTCTCATTTCATCAAAAAGACATTCTGCATCTTCAACAAGGCCAATATTGCACAATCCATGTATTAGAGAAGAATATGTAGCCGAAGTTGGTTGAATGCCCCTGTTTCTCATATCATTAGAAAGTCTAAAAGCTGCTGTCATATTCCCATTTTGACAGTAAGCTTTGTTTAACGTATTATGAACAACAGAATTTAGCTCCATTTTCGTAGAGACAATCTCACTAAATATGTTTTCACCTTCTTCAATTTTATCAGCTTTACAATATCCATCTATCATTACCCCATATGTATATATATCTGGTCCAAAAGAATTTCTTTTGCACTCATCCCAAAGCTTGATAGCTTCATCCAGTTTACCAATATTACATAGCCCATGCAATAGCAAATTGTGAGTGTCTGGTTGAATTCCTTGCTTAATGATGTCTTCCTTAAGCTTAAAACCTTCCTCTAATTTTCCCTCCTTGCAGCAGCACAGGATAAGCGTGTTATATGTGACCTTATCCAATACCACACCCCTTTCTAGCATCTCTTTGAGGAGCTTAACTGCTCCTTGCATGTTACCCACTTCACACATTCCATGAATTAATGCATTTGAGGTCACAGTATTGGCAGCAAACCCTTTCTCAAACAGCCTAAACCAAAGTTCAATTGCATCTGCATGCTTTCCATTCTTACAGAGTCCACCAACCAACAAAGTCAGCAACCCATCACCAGGCCTTAAATTTCTCAATAACATCTCCTTAGTGAAATGAAGGGCAGAATCAAACCTAGAATTTCTACATAAGCAGTGAATGACAGAAGTATAAGCTCCCTGGTTTATCGATAAACCTCTAGATAGCATCTCCTCTAAAGCATTCTCAGCTTTATCCATTTGACCACACTTACAAAAAACTTGTATGAGGGAGTTAAAAGTCACTGAATTGGGACTCATCCCCTTGGATATCATATCATCCCTTATCTTCAGTGCCTCACTAATATTTCCATATTTACAATACCCATCAATTAGTGTGTTATATACAACTTCATTCGGGACAAACCCCCTACTTGACATTTCCTTCAGAACATTATTTGCATCATCAAATTTCTCCAACTTAGTCAAACCATTAACAAGAATACTATATGTTATAGGACTTGGTTGCAGTTTTCTTAGTACCATCTTCTCTTTAAAATGAAATGCCTCATCTAATCTTCCGTTCATACACAACCCATGGATAATATTATTGTATGTAACAACATTTGGAGTGATACCCAACTCATCCATTTTTGTGAACAAGCCAACAACTGCATCCTCAATCTGTCCTCTCTTGCAAAACACATTTATAGCAATGCTAAACAAGTAAACATCTGGACAAACACCACGACACATAGTTTCAAACACTTCAATACAATTTTGTAACTCGTTAGCCTTCACTAAACAACTCAACAAAAAAATGCAAGTCTTCAAAGAGGGAAAAATACCTTTATTGAAGAATGTAAAAAACACATCAATAGCATAACCAAAGCCAAGATTATTGAATTGTGTACTATAAACATGTATCAATAAATCAGCTACTTGAACCCCAAGAATCGGCTCAGTAATAACATTCAAATTGACCATTTGAGTGGCTATCTCAATGTGCCTACTTTTGGACTGGCTTGCATATAAAGCAGGCATCTTTCCATCTATCAAACGGATTAAAAGCAGTCTGGCAGGTGACGTAAGATTGGAGAAAAGAAGCAAACGAATCAAAAGGCAATGAGAGCGAACAGTGAATCGGAACTTACAAGACTGAGACGCAAAGTAGAAGAACTTCAAAGCTGTTTCCGGATTCACATTAGATCGAATAATTAAGAAAAGCCTATCGAACTCGTGAGGGGACAAATTGGGTAAGATTAATTTGCATTTAGAAGGATCTAGAGAAAAGTTTGAGAGAAGAGAAGATACCCATTTGAGCAAACTCTGATTTGAGATTTCAGGATGTGGATGTGGATATGGATGAGGCTGAGGCTGAGGCTGAGGCTGATGCTGTGGCTGCCAAGAATGGTGGTGGTCATGGAGGTCTTGTTGTTGTTGTTGGGCGGTGAATGTCACGTGAGTTAAGGGGCGAGAAACGGGAATAGCAATAGAGTAATGAGGTTTTGCGATTGAAAGTCTTCTCAAATCCATTGAATTAAATGAATGGAAGTCTGCAATTGCATCTACAAATAAAGGGTTTATTATGAAATACAAGCCATGATACTGTTGAGTTTATAATTTGTATTCTAGAGGACGTGAAATAGACACGCTTTATTTGCCTTGCCCTTTGCCTAAGAGCAAAAGAGAGAGAAAAAGAATGTGAGAGTGATAGCTAAGCCTAGTTTCACTCGGTGATTTGCTGGTCTGTTCTGGGATCCTGTGAGTGAGAGTTGTGACTACAACCTAGCTACGTGCAGTAAATCAAATTTTGTGAAACAATTCTTTTTTTTTTAACAGGAAAATCCATTTCACCGTCCACCTTCTCGACGACCCGTGACGGTGGTGGAAGAAGACCGGTGACAGTGGTTAGTGGCGGCAGAAGATGACGGTGGTGATTAAAGTCCTATCATTTTACTTTATTGTATTTTCTATTTTAGTATTATATTACAAAATTTATTATAATTCAATGAAATTATTCTTATTTGTTATACCAATTATCAGGGTTTACACTATTAATGATATTTTTAAAAATCATAACATATAACCTTTAAGATAATATATTAATAAAATTTATAAATTCATTGGTAAATATAAAATTAAAATTATTTAATTATTTAAAGTATGTGATATTATTAGTATTTAATTAAATTTTGATCTTTTTTTAATTAAAATGGTGATAAAGATGTATTTTCATAAATTTTGTTTTTTTATTAAAGTTAATAAATTTTGTTATTTGATAATAATTTAAATAAAAAATTTAAAATTATTGAGATTTACGTATCTTTTTTTAAAAATCTTAAAATTTTAAATATATATTTTTTATTTAAACTATATAAATATAACGCTATTATAAAATTAAAAAAAAAATTAGTATTCCATGTTATTTGATATTAAATTTTAGATATTATAATATAACGACAAATTAACTATAATTTTGCAATCAATTGGTTAGACTCCCAATTAGCAAACTTCATCCATCTGCAATTATGCCTTCCAAAAAAAGTATAAATTTTTATGCAAGGAAAATAAGGTGGTTATAAATATAAAGAGTTCGTCACACACATATATATACACACACAAGTGGAATAATTATGTGACATTTAGTCTATTTATAAGAGCTCAATGCATTTAAGCTTAGTTCTTTTTTTGAGTAGTTCGAGTTAAAACAGATCGCTTCAATAGACTGAGTACGGGTACAAACACTTAAACCTCTATAACTTGACTTAAAAAGACCATTAAATGCGACCTGAGCCAAAACATGTGTCGTTATTCAGTATCGTTGTTAGAGGACACGTTACTACGACATAACCACCTACTAAATGATTTATGAGTCAAAAACGTATTAAATTGAGAGAAAATAAGTTAGGTTTAGGTTAAGGGCCGAACATTTGTGTATAAAGGCAAAACAAGGTATTTATAGAATCGTTAGAATGTTGAGGCATTCACTATTTAACATTGGGGCGTTGGTCATTGTAGCAAATACTGTAGTAATTACTATTCATCATTACTGTAGCATTTTACTATAGTAATTTCTCTCATTTGCTCCAATTTCATCATTTCCCCATATTTTTCTAATTTAACTCTATAATAATAATATTTAACATATAATAGCCCTTAAATTACTCAAAAACGAATAATTACTAAGATAAATGAGGTCAAATTATAAATCTAAAATACACTATTCAGCTAACTACTCAAAAAAATTGACCAATTAAAAAGATATCTAGTACTCCAAACGTTGGGGGAGGTCTAGTTACCTTTTTGCTCCCCTGAGTAAGTTCTGCAAAATACCCTTTATGATATGGACAAATCTCCAATTTTGTTTTGCTATGTGTCGCTCTTGAGGGGTAATCTCTAAACTAATTCCCTTTAAGCTTAAGTTTAATCTCCAATTTTGAATATAGTGAGGAAAGAATTCAAAAAGAAAATAATTCTAGTAAGAGAAAACTCTCCCCATTCTCTCTAAAAAGCTCTTTATTCTCTTTATGGGCAAAAGTTTGAGAGACATAACCGCCATTGAGCTAATGTCTAACTTGAGTATCGGAAGGTCATTATTGAGAACCCTATCGGTACTTGCTACTAACCTCGTGTTTCTTGTGTTCCTCAAGTTACCTCAATACGCCTAGTCCAACATTTGGCATTGAAAATCCTAGCAACTTAAATTTCCATTACTCTACACTAATTACATCATTTAGGTTGGGCCATTGGTAAAAAATTATATCTAAACATCTGGCACTATTTATGGGAATTTCAAAAAAAGCCTACTTTTAGACGCCTTAGTAAGCCCAACTAGCTAAAGGTTCTTAATAACTTTCCACCATGTCTGAAATATCAAGGAAAATCATAGCCTTGACCAGAAATCCATCGGTTGCAAAACTAGATAAGGATTTATAAGGAACCATAGAATGTTTCCTCAAACATACCCAAGGGAACACTTTGAGGTCGCTTAATTGCTCATTCGAAAAAAAATGCTCCGATCACCCAGAAGCAATTTGAAGAGTTCAGTGAGGAGTTATGTTATACGATAACTAGTGTAGCTAGAGGCTGGAGAAGGATAAAGAAAGAGACCTGTGTACGGACTAGGCATGGTCCTACTTGTATGCATTATAACTGACCTAAGAATTATATTTCAAGAGCCCTAGCAGAGTAGACAACCAAGTAAGAGTAAATCTCATTCTCTACTTAACAAAAGCTTTGATCTACTGCCGAGATTAGGTCAGGGAGTACCAAAAAATGAGGAACCGAAGCAACCCTTCAAGGGAGACCTTTGAGGCTTACTCAATGCTAAGTACTAAGCACTAAGCCCATAAAGAGGCGAAGGACACCATTAAGGTAGACAATATCACAGAAAAACTCATAAGAAAAGTTAACAAGATCCAACAAGATCTTAAGGATATTCGCCGAGCAAAAGACATCGTAGCAAGTCATTTTTCTATGATGAAAACGAGATCTCCCTTCATCGAAGACATCAGGAATGCACCCTTGCCTCCCAAGTTCAGAATACCTCAACTCGTGAACTATAAAGGTGTGAGTGTTGATTATCTTTGGGTGCATACTGTTGGGGATCTAATACATGTGGGTGTATGCATGTGCAATTATGTCTATTGTCTAAAATACATATTATATACATATTTAACGTGGTGGAAGCGTCTAAATTACAATAAACACAATAAAATAAAATATATTAATCACATTAATATATTAAAAGAATTGAGAACTCACCTTAATGTGTAACGTTATACACGTATTTTCTGAGAGTCCGTATAGAGACCAACTCGCGGGTAATTCTAGTCACCAACACAGTAGGCTTGGTGAGTTAGAATAGCAGTCCTATATCCAGCACTGGATTTAACTCTTAAATTTCAAAATGGGGGTGTGTGTGTTTTCATCATTTTCTCCAAAAGGATAAGAAATTGAGAATTTAAAGCAATTCACAATTACTCTAATTGGAACCATAGAACAAAATGCATAAAAAAAATGAAACAATTTCATTTTCCCTTTTTTTTCTTCTTTTCTCTGGTTCCATTTCCTTTTTATCTCTTTTCTTCCATTTTCGTTTCTTCTCTAATTTCTCGTAATACAAACACATACACACCATTTTGCACACATATCTCTTATATATATATATATAAAATAAAATAATAATATAATATATTATATAATAATAATAATAAAATAAATAATATAATATTATATTATATATTAATGGATGCCAACTATATGGCACTATTAAATAAAATATTAATATATAATATAATATTATAATAAGAGATATTTTGATTATTTAACCATTAAATAATCAAAGTATAAAATGACCATTTTGCCTCCCGTTAATAGTTACCAAGTCTATCTCTAGTGAGTCCTACCAAACTCGCACTTAGATAAACTTAACCGAGAGTCCACAATACGTCACGTGTCATTATACAATTAGTAAATAATAATTATTAACTAATTGTTGCATTTAACATTTAAATATTAACACGCACGCATTCTCGTGGTAGTGTTGAATATTGCTGGATTAAACAATTTAATTTGGTACGTTGCCATAGTGCACAACGAGTACACTCTATATCGCGAGACTCCCTAGGTCCACGCTTGATTTGTCAAATGAAACTATTCCATAAATTCATGAGCAATGCCCTACGCACATAGAACGGATATTATAAATCAGCGCATTAAACTATGCAAGTTGAGGTTACAACGCATACGTATAGTCTTTCCGTCATAATATCCTGGATGTGCAGAGATATAGATCATCACCGTCAAATCACCTAATGCTCATCCATGTCCTATCTTCAGACTTGTATCTCACTGAACAATATGTGCAAACTTCTTTGCCATATTGTTTTACCCTGACAGAACTCTTTCCCGGGATTAATACTTGTGGCGACAAGATTTTTTGAGATATAGTCTCGAAGCATCTGGATATCAAACTTCCTATGCGAGCTGACGGATCCCATATCTGTACATACTGGACTCCATAAACATTAGCGACACCCAACAATCACACCATGAAAGGTCTGTGACATGCGTGGAACCAAAGTATGGTGGATCACTTACAAGCCTACTGTGGCACTCAGGTCAAAGGACTACGTATACTACTCAACTCGAGAGGACCTTCGTTGATGGCTTACATAGGGTGTCTATCAGAGGCCCTCGTGAGTCTATCCCATATCTAGTCATAATTGGATACCTGATAAGGGCAAATTTGTCATATATTTTTTCATGTTTTTATTATTGATATTTTTTAGTTTTATGAGAATAGATGGTTATTTATGTGCATTATTGTTATTTATAGGGACTTGAACGAAATTGAAAGAAAGAATGCAAAAGGAGCAAAAATAGGGACTAAAATGCAAAGTTTTCAAAATATAAGTCCATCGCCCCAGCGCCAAGAAAACTATCGCCCCAGCACTGTAATAGTGATCGAAATAAGAAATACGACCTGTTGAAGTCGCATCTAGCGCCCCAGTGCCATACAGTCACCGTGCCAGTGACACTCCAACGCCCCAGCGCTATCATCACACCGCTCCAGCGATGCAGGATTTTTCATGCAGCGCCCCAGCGACAGAAGCATATCGCCCCAGTGGTAGCACGAGTCCTAATCCGACGAGAATTGAGATTTTCAAGCTCAAATCAATCCCTATAAAAAGCCACTCATTCCCAGCCTTCAAGAAATAATCCAAGACGACCCAAGAGCACCAAGAATACAGAGCACGAGTCTTGGAGAGCAATAAGAGCTTAATTGAAGTAACTTTAGAGAGAGATACAAGACGTTCTTCGGCATCAAGAGTTCCTAGGCAGCGCAATTAAGAGCAATTCGACGTCTATATTGGTTTGCTAATAATTGTATCATGATTTATAATTATTTTTACTGCTGTTCTCTTGTAGCCATGAGCTAAACTTGTTTTCTAGGGTTAATACTTGAACTCAATATGTGTGCTTAATTGCCATATCTTTCGAATATTTAATAAACTTAGTCATTTATTATTTAAATTACTTGTGTTTAATGCTTCAATATATCTGGCCAATATATGGTGAATGAGTTGGTAATATTATTGATAAACTCGGAAGAGGAATCATAATATTTAGACCTAGGTAATTTGATACATGATTGTAGAGCAACATTCAATGTTGCATATGCAAGTTTCAATTTAGGATAAGAATATACCTAATTGGCATGTATGATCAATAAGACCTAATCTTAATAAATCTTAATTTATTACAAGTACCATAGGAATATAGGTATTTGGTAAACTAAGATATACTTGCATGACCTTGAAAGAGGCTTGTGAATACATTAGTGTCTTGATCAATAATAGAGACTAAGAGAGTTAAATATTATAAGGTTAATCGTTAGAAAGCATATTGAGGGATAATATTAATCCTGGGTTTTCTCTACGTGCTATCATTTAAATCTCATTACATTGTGTTTTTATTTTTATATTTTCTACATTCATTCTTAGATTTTTATTTTTTTGAATAATTATTAGGAAGATATAATTTTAGTAATTGGTTAAAAAGAAAAAATTATCCCTGTGGGTTCGACATCCGACTTATTTAGTCTTTTTATTACTTGCATACGATAGTGTATACTTGCACTGAATTTTATGATATAGAAATATCACATCAAGTTTTTGGCGCCGTTGCCTGGGATAATTATCTACTTTTTCACCAATATTAATACCAATCATTCTAGTTTTTACTTCAGAATTTTTATTTTTTTTTATTTTTCTTAATTTAGTTTTACTTTTTTTCTTACAAGGTACATGCGAAAATCAAAGAGTGAGGACTTGATTGCTTTTAATCCAGAGATTGAAAGAACTTTAAGAAGAATTAGAAGAGAGCAAAATCAAGTTAACACCATGGAAGATCAAGTACCAATTGCACCTGACAATGAAGTAAGACCACTAAGGGAGTATGCTGTTCCCTTAATTAATGGAATCCATTCAAGCATTCAAAGACCAACTGTTCAAGCTAATAACTTCGAGATCAAGCCAAGCACAATTCAAATGCTCAAGGATTCGGTACAATTTGGTGGACTACTCAATGATGATCCAAACATGCACATTATCAACTTCTTGGAGATATGTGACACTTTCAAGTACAATGGGGTGTCCGATGATGCAATCCGACTAAGACTGTTTCCCTTTTCCTTGAGAGACAAAGCAAAAAGTTGGCTGCTATCACTTCCATCTGGATCTATAGCTACATGGGATGATCTTGCACAAAAGTTCCTCGTCAAATTCTTTCCACCTGCTAAAATTGCCAAGATAAGGAACGACATCACATCATTCCTACAACTAGATGGAGAATCTCTTTATGAGGCATGGGAGAGATACAAAGATATGCAAAGAAAATGTCCTCATCATGGAGTTTCGAAGTGGTTGCTTGTACAAACATTTTACAATGGATTAGTTGGTCAATTTAGAACAATAGTAGATGCTGCAGCTGGAGGAGCACTTATGAATAAATCCACCGATGAAGCTTATGATCTACTAGATGAGATGGCGTCCAATGCCTATCAATGGCCCACCGAAAGGTCCACCACAAGAAAGATCGCTGGACTACATGAAGTAGACACCTTGACCACATTATCTTCTCAAGTCAACCTTTTGACCAAACAATTAAGCAACTTGGGAGTTAATGCCATCAAGAGTTAACCTATCACTTACAATTTCTGTGGAGGAAATCATGCTAATGGACAATGCATGGAGACTGCTCAATATGTAGGGGACTTCAACCGCAACAATCCTAACTCAAATTTTTACAATCCTGGATGGAGAAATTACCCCAACTTCTCATGGAGCAACAATAATCAAGGACAGCATTCTAAAGCTCCTCCTGGCTTCCAACCGCAAATCCAGCAAGAGAAAAAATCAGACATTGAAGACATGCTCTTACAATTTATGAAGAAAATAGATGCACTCTTCCAAAGTCAAGGAGCTTTACTTAGAGCCTTGGAGAATCAAGTAAGACAACTTGCTACAGCAATAAACAATCGACCTCAAGGAACTCTACCAAGCAACACCGAAGTCAATCCAAAAGGAAGCGTAAAACAGTGCCAAGCCATCTCCCTAAGAAGTGGTAAAGTCTTACATGATAACACTCCTCAACTACAGCTTTCGAAAATAATAGAGAAGGAAAAAGAACCAGTGGTACAGCAAGATGACGTGCAACCATATAGACCATCTATACCATTTCCTCAGAGATTACAGCAGCTAAGAAGTCAAGAGAAAAGTGCTGAAACGCAGAAAAGCATAGAAAAAGGTATTCAAGTGCAAGAACAGAAAAGAGAAAATGCAGCAGAAGATACCAATAGCAACCCGCAGAAGCAACCTACGCAGTCATTCACTCCACCACCTCCATTTCCTCAGAGGCTGCAAACGAAGAAACTAGATAAGCAGTTTTCAAAATTTCTTGATGTTTTTAAGAAATTACATATTAATCTTCCTTTTGCAGATGCACTGGAGTAAATGCCGAGCTATGTGAAATTTATGAAGGAATCCTATCAAAGAAGAGAAGAATAGATGACTTCGAGACTGTGGCCCTGATAGAAGAGTGTAGCGCTATCCTTCTAAAAAAGCTACCTCCAAAGCTCAAAGATCCTGGGAGCTTCACCATACCATGCTCAATTGGAAATTATGATTTTGGGAAGGCACTTTGTGATCTGGGAGCTAGCATCAATCTTATGCCATTGTCCGTGTATAAAAAGTTGGGACTGAAAGAAGCCAAACCAACAAATATCACACTTCAGTTAGCAGATCGTTCTCTCACCTATTCTAAGGGATTAATTGAAGATGTGTTGGTTAAGGTCGATAAATTCATCTTCCCTGCCAATTTCATTGTTTTGGATATGGAAGAAGACAAGAAGATCCCAATCATCCTTGGAAGACCCTTCCTAGCCACTGGAAGAACAATCATTGATGTGCAAAAAGAGGAGTTGACCATGAGGGTACAAGAGGACACAGTCACTTTTAAGGTCTTCAAGGAGATCAAATTACCAGCTGAAAATGAAGACTATTTCTGCATTAATGTGGTACATCCAAGCATTAAGCAAATTAAAGATATGGAGACATTGGATCCTCACATCTGAAAAAGAGCATTGAAGCATAGGAAGGCAAGAGAGAAGAAGAAAAAGCAGCATCACGACGAAGCAAGCAAAGAGAAAGAAAAGGAAGAACCTTCTCCCCGGTCTAAGATTAAAGTCTTTTCGGAGAGACATAAGGAGAATGCAGCAAAAGATACTACCTGAGGTTTAATTGCAAAAATATGGAAGCCAAAAAAGAAGAAAGCCAGCAAGATCACTTACACAAATGCTTCCATCAGCATCTTCGACCCACCATAAAAGAAAAGGAAGCCCTGTCAAGCCGATGACGTTAAATCAAGCGCTACTTGGGAGGCAACCCAAGGAAAGTATTATTATTATTATTATTATCATTTTTTTTCTTTTTTTTTCAGCATCTTTAAAAAAAAAATTAAAAAAAAACTAAGAAATATAGCACTGTAGCGACAGGTTTCAGCGCGGCAGCGATGCACAATTCAAGTTTCTACCGCCCCCGCGGTACACGCAACATCGTGCTAGTGCAAATTCCAGTAACTGTGCAGAAATCAGCCTTCAGCGCTGCAGCGATAAACGTTTACCGCGGCAGCGCCAGAACATCGCCCCAGCGACGGAGAGTCAGCGCGGCAGCGAAAATTGACCAGGGAAGTCTCTTACTTTCACTTCTTTATTTTTCGACATTGGGGACAATGTCTAAATTAAGTTTGGGGGTGGAAAACACTTTCTTGTGTTCATTTTACTGCATGATTTGGGGCTTGTGGGTTAAATTTTTTTTTAGTTACTTAGTTTTTTTTTAGTTAATTCATTTTTATTAGGTTTTGATAAGATGATCATTAGTCTATGATAAGAAAAAGAATACATGGTTGAATTTATTTTTTACAAATCCCTAAGGAGTGATAGATACTTGAGACAATTTTGATTATTCAAGTTTAGGAACAAGTTCGACCTTATTTATAATCACCAATTTTTTGAGCACTTATTAAAGCATGAATAGTTATAACTATTACTTAGAGATACTTATGCTTTAGGGAGTACACCACAGTCTCGAAGATCAATACTCTAAAACTTGTCTTTAGTTACTACTTGAGGCGAAATTCTAGGAAACACATGAATAGGGAAATGACATTAGGCCATCTTTGGACCGATTGAGCCTTTCTAGCCTACCTTTTATTGTATATTTATCTCTAGTACCCTATTTTGAGCCTAATTACCCATTCTTTGGTTTAACCACATTACAAGCCCAAGACTTAAAGTTTACTTATCTAGAAATTTACCCGTAACACCATAAACTTTGCATTTGCTTAGAAATACTCTTGAAAGAAAAAGGTTACAGTGATATGAGAAAAATAAGTTTGGGTGGTATTTGTCAATCTAAGTTTAGGGGTATATAAAATTGAAGGAAAAAAAAAGAGAAAATAAAATATCCCCAACTTAAGAAAAAAAAAGGTTGAAAAAAAAGGATGGAAACACAATAAGTTTGGGGGAAGAGATAATACAAGGAAACGAAAGATCAAGAGGTTTCTAGGTAAAAATCTAAGTGTTCATGGTGTAATTTGAACTTCATATATTTATCCTTTTATCCTACCTTGACCTTAGCCTTACATTACAAGCTAAGTAAAGTCCTAAATAGATCCCTAGACATGTGATTTTTTACATTAGTGGAGAGTGGTAATAAAGACAAGCGAGTGGTAATAAAGACAAGCTTATGGAAGTGTCATTATACAAATAAAATACCGAGACATCATCTTTTCTGTACAAACTAAAGTATAAAGTAAATCAAAGTATGGTTTAGCTATTTACTTGCTGCCTGCACACACACACACATGGTGATTGTTTATGAGGAAGAATAAGGGACTAAATAAATATAGTTGAGAATTGTTATTAGCTGTTTATCTACCTTATGGATTTGTACTATTTCGTCAGCCTTTGAGACAATGATTTTGATCATCTTACTAGTATTAGTTATTTTGTTTTGTTAAATGAGTCAAATATAACCCTTTGTTTCTCTCTTAGTTTTATTTTATTGCTTGAGGACAAGCAAGTATTTAAGTTTGGGAGAATTTGATAAGGGCAAATTTATCATATATTTTTTCATATTTTTATTATTGATATTTTATGGTTTTATGAGAATAGATGGCTATTTATGTACATTATTGTTATTTATAGGGACTTGAACGAAATTGAAAGAAAGAATGCAAAAGGAGCAAAAATAGGGACTAAAATGCAAAGTTTTCAAAATATAAGTCCATCGCCCCAGCGCCAAGAAAACTATCGCCCCAGCGTTGTAATAATGATCGAAATAAGAAATACGACTTGTTGAAGTCGCATCTAGCGCCCCAGCGCCATACAGTCACCGTGCCAGCGACACTCCAGCGCCCCAGCGTTATCATGACACCGCTCTAACGGTGCAGGCTTTTTCACGCAGCGCCCCAGCGACAGAAGCATATCACCCCAGCGGTAGCACGAATCCTAATCCGACGAGAATTGAGATTTTCAAGCTCAAATCAATCCCTATAAAAAGCCACTCGTTCCCAGCCTTCAAGAAATAATCCAAGACAACCCAAGAGCACCAAGAATACAGAGCACGAGTCTTGGAGAGCAATAAGAGCTTAATTGAAGCAACTTTAGAGAGAGATACAAGACGTTCTTCGGCATCAAGAGTTTCTAGGCAGCGCAATTAAGAGCAATTCGACGTCTATATCAATTTGCTAATAATTGTATCATGATTTATAATTATTTTTACTGCTGTTCTCTTGTAGCCATGAGCTAAACTTGTTTTCTAGGGTTAATACTTGAACTCAATATGTGTGCTTAATTGCCATATCTTTCGAATATTTAATAAACTTAGTCATTTATTATTTAAATTACTTGTGTTTAATGCTTCAATATATCTGGCCAATATATGGTGAATGAGTTGGTAATATTATTGATAAACTCGGAAGAGGAATCATAATATTTAGACCTAGGTAATTTGATGCATGATTATAGAGTAACATTCAATGTTGCATATGCAAGTTTCAATTTAGGATAGGAATATACCTAATTGGCATGTATGATCAATAAGACCTAATCTTAATGAATTTTAATTTATTACAAGTACCATAGGAATATAGGTATTTGGTAAACTAAGATATACTTGCATGACCTTGGAAGAGGCTTGTGAATACATTAGTGTCTTGATCAATAATAGAGACTAAGGGAGTTAAATATTATAAGGTTAATCGTTAGAAAGCTTATTGAGGGATAGTATTAATCCTAGGTTTTCTCTATGTGCTATCATTTAAATCTAATTACATTGTGTTTTTATTTTTATATTTTCTACATTCATTCTTAGATTTTTATTTTTCTGAATAATTATTAGGAAGATATAATTTTAGTAATTGGTTAAAAAGAAAAAATTATCCTTGTGGGTTCGACATCCGACTTATTTAGTCTCTTTATTACTTGCATACGATAGTGTATACTTGCACTGAATTTTATGATATAGAAATATCGCATCAATACCCATATGTCAATACGAGTTTCATGCTTACGGTTGGCTAAGAACGACCATCTATACCCTATAGGTATGACATATGCTTATCTATATATAAAGGTATCCACCGACAGACCTGCATCGGCAAAAATAGATCATAGACAATAATTCGAGAACATACTTACGTAACTAGCATTTCCTGGCACCCGATTGCAACTCTTGTAACTATGCAATTACTGGTATATTCTCAGGCCTATGTCTCATTATAGACAAGGCTCCAACTCTTAGATCTACTGAGTATTATAACCAGCTAACACTTAGCTATGCTAACATTTAGCATATATATCTCTCAGCGTGGCTAACTATGAACCCTTATCTAAACTCCTTTAGATCTGATCTGAACTCCTTCAGATCGTACAATGTCCATAACATTACATTGTATAGTACCATATAAATAGGTAATAGCGATTTAATGAGAATGTATACTTGTATAAATACATAAGTATATGTATATTTAGTGATGGCATGTAAGCACCGACCCTAACACATACATGTGGGATTGTGTTCATCACTACATATCATGCATCATATATATATATATATATTTGTGCACAACGAAAGTCTGAAAATCTAATTTCTTAAGTGGTAAACACAATAAATTTCTCATATTATCTCATAAATGAAACTATAAGGGTTTGAAGAGATTTACCTTGGCAAGCCTTTAAAATTTTTTTAAACTAAAGTCTCCGCCTTGAAGTGAACTTGTTGTGAATTTTGTCTCCCAACTAGGTGGGCTTGGAAAGTCTAGAATGGCAGCCTAATTTCAATAAGGGGTTTAACACTTAAACCCTAAGTTTAACACTTAAATTAAATGCTTAACACTAAAGCTAGTTTGGACTACTACAAGCTATCAATTGTTTTGTTCTAGTTTAACACATAAACAACAAAAATAATTTTTTTAGTACTTGTAGTAAATCCGACCATCAAGAAGAAATAGATGAACAAGATGAGAGAGTGAGATAGTTTGCTTACTTTTAGCACTTGAAGATAAAAACTCTCTTTATCTTCTCTTTTGGTGGCTGTGCCTCTTTCTATTAAAATGACCAAACATTTTTGCTTTTATTTGCTTCAATTTACATTCCCTCTAATAAGTCATAAGATAGCCTACAAGCATGGTTTACTTTTGCTTGCCCATTTAATTTTGTCTTAAAACAACTATTTATAATAAACAATTAATTAACAAATCAAAAGTATGTGTAAATTTGATGAACTTAGCCAGATTTTGCAACTAAAGGGAAACAATTTTATTTCTTATATTATAGATTTTGGTTCTACCATTGGCTTGCTCATTTGTATTTGTCTTTGATATGTTTACATTAAATAAATCAAATGCATACAATGGAGGAGTGTTAGCCAGAGAGACAAAGCAATTTGAAGAAACAATTTTTTTACTTACTTGTTTAACATATCTTGTTCCCACCAATTTCATGCCATGCTTCATTATTTTCATTTGTTTTCATTAATTATATTTTAATCAAATTAAAACATATTACAAATAAATAATTTATAATTATTTGACTTGTAATAATAATATCAAATATTATTTTATTTAATAAATAGTTTAATGAATAAAATAATGATCTTGTTTGTCCAACAAGTAAGGTTATTTTGGTAATTTTCAAGTCAAATAATAATTGGCCTACAATGTGCCACGTCTCATCATCCTGTTGGTCAACAACTATTGTTAACTAATTGATATACTTAACTCTTAAGTCTTGACACGTGCACATCTCGAGGGATACTGAAGCAAATGTCTAGTATATTGGAATTTACTGGATTGAATTATTCAATCCAGTACACTGCTCTAGTGTACACTAAGTACACTTTATATTACAGAACTCCCTAGGTCTACACCTGATTTGTCAAATGGAACTATTCTGTGAGTCCAAGATCAATGCTCCACGCATATGTCACAGATATTACAAATTAGCGTAGTAGACTATACAAGTTGAAGTCATCACGTATACGTATAATCCTTCTGTCATTTATATCCTGAAGGAGCAAGGATATAGATCAACACCGTCAAATCCCTACACGCTCATCCATGAACTTATCTCCAGACATATATCTCAATAAATAATATATGCAAACATCTTTGCGATATTGTTTAACCTTGTGAGAAACTCTTTTCCCAGGTTTATTGCTTATGGCCATAAGTCTTTCTGATACAGTCTCGAAGTATCTTGATATATAACTCACCCATATGAGTTGATGGATCCCATATCTACACACATCAGACTCCATGAGCATCGAACCATACCCAGCGATACATAGCGGTCAAACCATGAAAAGGCCCATATCTACACACATCGGACTCCATAAGCATCAAACCATACTCAGTGACACATAGCGGTCAAACCATGACAGATCCCATATCTACGTATATGTATAATCCTTATGCCATTTATATCCTAAAGAAGCAAGAATATAGATCAACATCGTCAAATCCCTACACGCTCATCCATGAACTTATCTCAATAAATAATATATGCAAACATCTTTACGATATTGTTTACCTTTGTGAGAAACTCTTTTCCTAGGTTTATTACGTATAGCCATAAGTCTTTCTGATACAGTCTCGAAGTACCTTGATATACAACTTACCCATGTGAGCTGACGGATCCCATATCTACGTACATCAGACTCCATGAGCATCGAACCATATCCAGCGACACATAGTGGTCAAACTATCGAACCATACCTAGTGACACATAGCGGTTAAACCATAAAAGGTCTCTAACATATGTAGAACCAAAGCATGGTAGATCACTCACAAGCCCACCATAGCGCTCAGATCAAAAGACCACGTACACTACTCAACTCAAGAGGACCAACCATTAACGGCTTCATAAAATGTCTATTGAGGTTCTCGTTGAGCTTGTTTAGTATTCAGTCTTCACTAAATACCCGTATGCTATATGAGCTTTTGGTAATCTTATGGTTGGCTAAGAATAACCATTTAGACCATTTAGATATGGTCATACACTGATCTATGATAAAGGGTTTCACCAATAAACCCGTATCGGAGAATTAGACCAGGAACATCGTGTTTAATAATACACATGTATAATAACATTTCTTAGTACTTATTACAACTCCTTGTAACTATGTTATTACTGATGTACTCTCAGGTCTATGTTCCGTTATAGACAAAGCCATAACTCTTAGATTTTGCTAACTTTTATAATCTATTAACTCTTAGAAGTGCTAACTATTAACAATTATAATTCTCAGCGTTGCTAACCTTTAGCGCTGGTCAAAACTCCTTTAGGCTAAATTTGAACTCCTTCAGATCATACAATGTCTATAGCGTCAAGCACTGTACCATTTAATTCAATAAAATGGACTGTAAATATATTATAAAATAAAAATTCATACAAAATGAGATGAAACATAAGCACAAATCTAACAAAAAGCAAGATAGACCCTATAACTCACCTAGAGCTTTACAGAGATTGCGTGTTGATCCAGGGTATGAAAAAGGATGTAATCTGTCACTTATTCCCTCACACTTTATATAGGATAACCTAAGCTTGGTTTCGAAGCTTATAGTTTAAGTCAATACACAAATTCAACAAACTTTCTGAGGCCTTTATCTTCTAGTTCCAGTATGGACATGATAGGCTTAAAGATCCATTCCCTCAAAGGCTTTATACATAAGCTCCACAAGGAGATCACTGATATTGGCGTTTTTGGTTCAAAGAAAACATTCATAAACTTCAGAAAAACATCTACCTTAGGAAGTTATAGTTTACTTTGTAGGAGTTAGAGTTAAAAACCTATAGTGAGGTCTATGCTCAAACCCTAAAGCAAATTGGAATAAATGAGAAGTTCTTGATGAAGAAGCAAAAAGAGAGAGGAGATAACTCTTAACTTAAGTAAAGGCCAAAGAGATCTAAACCATCCCTAATGCTGCCACTTCTATCTAGAAGGCCTCGTTAATGAGAGAACCCATTTTCTTTAAGGCTGCCTCTCTTGCCGTCTAAGTTCAACCAGCAGAGCCCACAACAGACCATAGAGGTGTCACAGTTCCAGTCATATACTCTATTAAACACCTCTTGAGAGAATATCTTTTTTGCCATAAAAAAGATGGCTTCAGAAGCCCACACACATGAAGGGAAGCCTAGATCGAAGAAGCAAGTGGAAGTATTGTGATTTCCACGAAGGGTATGGCTATAATATTATTGAATGGTTTGATATATGGGAGCATATCGATGCCCTAATAAAAAAATACCTACTGAAGTATTTCCTCAATAAACTGAGGAACACTTAGCATGAGTTGGGCATTAAGTAAAGAGACAAGCTTAAGGGTGAAAAAAGTGACCTGGTTTTATATAGAGTGAGCTTGAAGACTAAAAAACCTTCAAATAAAGTCTTGGGCCCTCTAATGAGAGTCCTTATTATGTAGATAGGATAATTAGGTCAGAGACCTATAAGTTAATCCACTTGGATGGTAGGCAAGTAAAGTACCCATAGGATATAGCTCAACTTTAAAAGTACTACCAATGAGAGGTAGGTGTATCTATTCTCCACTTACTTTTCTTTCTAAATTTTTATCGGTTGTTATGTCTAATCCTTGCTTGGAGCTTAATGATGTTACCAACAAGCTTAGTTATTTATGTCAATTTCAAGAAGTCTTTGTAGATAGAGTAGGCAACTTATTTTTCACTTATTCAGTATGTAGTAGGATATTAGGACTGTACCAATAATGTTCTTGATATTCGCCAATGAAATGAAAAAAATGTTCTCTAAGTTTGCTTTTATATCTCCAATGATTGATAGCTATTCTATGTACTTTGTGCCACTAAGTCGCCTTGATTTTATAGTGTGAAGAGAGCAAGGATGCTTTAACCTTGATTTAAAAGTAATTAATAGATCGCATAAGGAAAGTATTGACTCTATATGCCCTCTATGCAAATGCTGAGAGTAAAATCTTAAGGATCATGCTTATGTGAAAGGCCCTTAGAGATTCTCTTAGTAGTGTTGCACTAAGATCTTGAGCATTCTAAAGTAGAAAAAGTGCTCACCTAGTGAACAGAGAGAGCAACCCAAAAAGACCCAAAAGTATAATAGGGTGAGCTAAACCTATAAAAAATAAAAATGAAAAGTTCTCCACTTATCACCATAAAAATACATGTTGTATTCCTCTCTTCATATTTTTTGCATGTGGCCATATGTAAAGAAAGATGGCCAGTCTCCTCACATCTAATGAACCATTGCCATGGGTAAAGATTTTAGGAATTAAGCATTCCCTTTAGCAGTATTAAGCTAAGAATTAGAGTGAGACGTCCATCAACCATATACAGAGAAAGTGGTTAAAAAAACTAGAAGCATAGTAGATGCATGCTAAACTCCAAAGGTATGAGTGCTTGATACCATCTTTATATCTATAGGAAACATTTTGCTTCCCTTCTCAATATATTGCTTTCGATAAGCAAAGTTATTAAAGCCTTTTAGTGGCATCCATAGATAATGCCTTAAGGCTACTAGGTCAAGTGATTATAGTTATCATCACTAGACTTAGATTTGTTATATGATTTCAAAAAAGCCCTTAGTTTAGAATGATAAAGGACTTAGTGTGCCAAAGGGATAGTTATTCTCTTATATACTATGCTAATGAAATCAAAGCAAAATTCACTTGTTGAGAGATAATTACTAAACACATGATAACATACTTTTCAAAATGAGAGAAAAAGCATATTGAAATTCTCTATGCCAAAATAGTAATAGTTCATACATCAATTATTATAATCCAATAAAATAACTAAGGCCTTAAAAGCCTCAAATGTTGAGAGTAACTGAGTTACTCAATAGAGAGTACTTCCTACAAAAGTTCGCCAAAAAATTAGTAGAAGCAAAGTTCAGAAAAATGTTAATAAATTCATCCAAAATAGATCAGTGGTAAAAATAGTAAGTTCATAATAGATGACAAATATTGGAGTTATTGAAACCATCACCGCTGTCACTATCATTGTTGTTGTCACATTCTTTAGTTTGGTAAGCAGTGGAGTCCTAAGGAGCATCAACATTAATAGGTCATAACTTGATCCCTTTTTGGTAGCTTTAAGTTGCAGGAGAGTGGCATGATAGGGATGGAAAAATTAACTATTAGATGATGAGTCTATACCTTAGATTATTATCAATGGGTGAATTCATCTATTTGTTTGATTATCAATTGGTGAATTCATCTTTTGTTTGATTGCTAATTAGGTTTAGTTTAATTGATCGAATTAGATTAATTAATTGAGTTTCAGATTTTAGATTTTTCTGAATAAAAGTTAAGTAGATATAACTTTAGTAATTGGTTAATAGAAATAGATCGAATAGTCCTTGTGGGATCGATACTTGGACTTAAAATCCTATATTACTTGATATAATAGCTTCGCTTATGCTAGGCTACTATAGAACACAATCAGTCCTCTAAATGTAGAGAGTTAATAGAGGCTTTGCTAGGTTAAAGAACCTTCATATTCTTAATTTTAAGGGGCTAGCATCCATAGACTTAGAGGCAGGAAAGGTAGCTAAGCTCCCCCCAAGCAAAGGTATTAAAGTCACGAAGCTTAAAGGGCTAGGGAGGTCCTTCATCAGATCTTGCATAAATTCATTAGTCTCCAATTTCTTCACTGACTTAAGGTAAGTTATGGAGGAGGCAGCGGGAGTAATCCCTATAAGACTCAAGAAAGATTAGCCATAAAGAAATAATCGAGCTACTAGAGCAACACGACCATACTAATTTCTTCATTGGCTTAAGGTAAGTAATAGAGGAGGCAGCATGAGTAATCCCTATAAGAATCAAGAAAGATTAGCCACTATAAAGAAATAGTCGAGCTATTAAAGCAGCACGACTTTACTAATATCAAAGCATAGCTAAAGAAAATCAAAGATAGAAGCACAAAGCTTACTTACCTATCTCAGATACCTTTAATGGGAAGGAGTCAATCAGCCAAACATCTTTTAGGTATTGTTTATCTAGTACATCAGACCCATTATTAGCAAGAGAAGCAAACATTTTAGTAACAAGAACAACATATTTTTTTTTGTAACATGATCAATTTGAGGTCCTAAGGTCAGTAATGCACTGAGGAAATGTGAGATGTAAGCAAGGGAAATACAATCATTAACCTTAAGTGAAAAAGAATCTCTCTAACTCCAAAGATCACACTAAGCAACAAAAAACACTCAAGAGGATAAAGAATAAAGAGAGGAGTTAAGGCATATACCTTCAGGGGAAAAATGAGATTATACCCTCTTTAGAGTGTGCTCAATCTTAACCGTGAAACCCTAATCCCCACTTGCGAATAGCCAATACACCTTTCAGTCAGCTTAAGCCTATATTTACTAACAAGGTTGGTGTTCAAAGAAATTCTTGCTCTAACTAGAGGAATTTAACTAGAAGACGTACCGAACACCATAGGCTTTTACTTAACTTCAAGCTGTGGAATGCCTTAATAAAACAAACTTTATATTACCAATAAAAATTGTAATTTTTAGGCCATCAATGATATAGAGCCTATTTTTACAGGTTGGTTATTCGTCAGCATGGGTTTAGCTTATGATGTGTTTGGAAGCCCTCGTACAAATGAGTATTTTACAGAGAGTTAATAAGGAATTCCATTAATAACCTACTGTTGTGATTCTTGCTAAAAAAATAGACCGAACAAATTCGAGTTATTGGTTCGTCTAATCTAGCAGCATTCATGAGTCACTCTTTAATTGTCCCTCAGAGACGCGGTCGAGAAGAACTATGCATGGTTGCCTCCTGTCCTTTTTTTCTCTCAGTCTCACCAGACGGCATAGCTAAAAAAAACTGAGCAATAATACTGCTTATCCTAGTAAGATTTATAGGCCTACTGGCTAGAAGCTTCCTAAGCTCAAGTATTTGCTTTTCTAGTTAGAGACCAACATCTTGGGGCTAACGTAGGATCTGCTCAAGGGGGCATGACACTCAATAATTTACCCTTTAAGCTAAAGCTTTCTCGTATAGTACATGACATTCAATAATTGACCTTGAAGAGGTAGAATTCAATGGGGTATAAGCTAAATCTAGAGTGGCAAGTAGTTCTTAAACAGAAGCTACAAAGGAAACCTAAGGCTGAGAACAAAAAGACTCCAAAAAAAAAATGGCAACTTCCCCTTTTGGGAAGGATGCTATAAACTCACTAAGTAGAGGTACCCTAAAGGTAACAGAGGAAGGGATGGAATAACGCTTCCTAAGAAAAACAAGGTCAGAATGATGCACTTCAAAATAAAGAGGTAGTTGTATATGGGCCTTAGAGGTAGACTATTTGAAGTTAGCAATAGGAGAAAAAGCTGAAAAACCCTTAAAAGAAGGATGAGGAGATTGCTGAGATGGTAGTTTTCCTTTCTTTTTAAGGAAGAATGAAGTGTACTTAGTGAGTGCTGGCTTGGAAGCGTTACTTTTATAGACTTACTATTGCTACTAAGCTCCAATAAGCTAATAGAGTCATTACTACCACTTAACACCTCTTTAATTTGTGACTTTACTGATAAGCGCATTTTATATATAATGTTTTATCCCTTATAATTTGATAATTGCTCAATTTAAGTGTGAATATGTACATTTATTATTATTTTGTAGGTTTTAACAAAACAGCGAGGAAAAAAGGGAAAAAAATTAAGGAAAAAGAGCAAAACATGCATTTTACAGTACCAAATCAAGGAACTAAGTCTAAATGGCACCTAAGCGCCATAAAAATCCAAGACTTGGTGCATAGGTACCAAGTCGAGCATGCCCAAATAGAAAGTTGGCACCTAAATGCCGCAAATAGAAAATTCCAATTGGATTTTGTACCTTAATTTTGAAAGCCCAATTTGGACCCTATAAAAAGAAGACCAAAGGCTTTATTTAAAAGGAGGGGATAGTTCAAAAATTAAAAAGAGAAATAAAGAATTTTAGAGAGAAAACACTTGTGAGCTTGGATTCTTGAAGATTTGTGAAGATTGAAGCCCTTAAAGAAACGTCCAACTAGTTTTCTCCTTTTCTTTTCTTGTTCCTTTAATTTAGAGTTTATAATTATCGATTGTGTTGTTTTAAACATATTTACTCTTATAAATTTTTAGATTATCTTGGATTTATGCTTAATCATAGTTGGCTAAAAGTCTTGTTCTAGGGGTTGATGTAGCTTTACAATATACTATACTGGATTTTTTTTAGTTGATTATTGACTATTTCTTGTGTTATTCATTTGTACTTTTCTCGACTTATTGCTTCTAATTTGATTAAGAAATGTATTAGATTATTTAGACTTATGGGTTGTTTCTTGGAAAGATTAACTTGCTTGTTGGACTTAAAAGTATGACCTTAGTTTTTATTAATCTAATAAACTAATAAACTAATAAACCTTAGGTAAGGATTTAAGGGTTACTTAATGAATGTATAGATAGACAAGTTAGATAAAGATATCAACTTGTATATGTATGCATAATGTTTACGAATATACATACACGAATTGTAACCATAAGTGTATGGCTTATGATCAAGTAATAAAGTGATGAGTGAGTATCGTTCTCATAAGAATTAGTGTCTTAAATTAATGCTAAGTACTATGATGTTGACAACCTAACTTTATCTAAGCCAATCTAAAGGCTAAATTGAATTATGAAATTAAAGATGCTTAAAATAAATAATTTAGTAATTTAAAAAGGTGAGAATTATATAATAAAGAGTCATAGGATTATCAACTAATCTTGTATAATCATTAATCAAAGGTTTAGAATTAATCTTATTTCCCTTCCTGAGCATCGAATGTGATCCTATGCATACCCAACTAAGTTAATATCCCTATCTAACTTGTTATATATACATGCATTAAGCTACTTTTAAGTGATTACCTTAAGTCTATTGGTCTCCCAACTCAATAAACTCAAAGTTATACTTTTTAAATCCAACACATAGGTTAAACTCTCCCAAGCACATAACCCATAAGTCCAAATCATCTAATCAATTTTTCAAACAAATTAAAAGCATTATACTCATAAAGAGTATAAATTATAAACACAAAATAGTCATTAATCACATAATATATTAAAACATAGTATTAAGTAGCTTGGGAGAGTCATGTAATCTAGCCATCCATAGTCAAATCCACAAATACAATAGTCCAATAATTCATAGAAGTAACAATGCTTTCAAATAAAACAAATTACAATTATATACTTGAAACTAAAATAAATGAGATAGAAATAAAGAGGGAACTGGTTGGAGAAGTCCTTGGAAGTTTTCAATCTTTAATTGTCTCTTACAATCAAAGCTTCAAGTGTGTCTTTTTTACTAAAAATCTTAGTTTTTTTCTCTTAATTTTGTGCTCTCCCTCCTTAAAAGAGACATTTTATCTCCTATTTATAGGTTCTTCTAAAAATACCTTTGAAAATTAGGGCAAAGAGCTTAAATAATAATAAAAAAAGTGCAGGTCGTGGAGCTACGACGCCATACTTTTCCCGATTTGGGGCTACAGCTTGGACTCTTTGAAAAATGACTTCCTTACACCTTTTTCATCACTTTTGATCTTCTTTATGCTCCAGTTGGTTGGAACCTACAAGACAACAATGTATGTATAAGTGACCATATTTTAATACTCAAAACGAGTAAATATCATATTAAGAAGGGTATTAAACAATATATGGAATGCGTTTATCAAATTCTCCTAAATTTTAATACTTGCTCATCCTCGAGCAAGAAGAGATAATTAAAAGCTAAAACAATAACAATTATAATAGAACACCAAACACTGAGTTGGCAAATGATTAGCAAATTATCTCAAAAATTTCTCATGACTACCAATCTTAAAGAAAGCTTAAACATCATAACTGTTCAATATGTTAATCTAATACTTATTCATGAAGTAGTAAAAAACACAAATAAGTGTTTCCTTCCCCCAAGTTTAAGTTCGACATTATCTTCAATGGTAAAAAATAAAAATAAGAGTAGGAAGCTTCCTTGGTAAATAAAGACTCAATATTATGGCATTTGAGTCTTGATGTGACAATGTTTACTTTTTTTATCTCCTAATGATACAACTTCTTTTTCTACTTATTGAATGCTAACTTGCTGTTCTACAAAAAAAAAAAAAACTATATTAAAGAATAAAATTTACGTAAGAAGTGCTTGATTTATTGTTATCGACTTGATGTCTTCCTTCTTGACTCATAGAGGATCAAATTGCATATCAGCGGTGTTGCACCTATGGAATTTAAGATAATTTCTAAGAGCACTGATATTTCTTTTCTTTAACTTTTATAGCTTCATGAGCAAATCTCTTAGATGTGGCACTAGCCACCTTGATTTAATCCTTATTGAAATTTTTTTAATTTTAGACCAAAACTTTGCACCACATTGGTTGATATTTAACTGCTTCTTATTGATGATTCTTCCATGCCCTTTCTCTCTCCTTAACTTGTGCAGTTTTGTCATCTCAAGAGCTTATAGCTGTAGAGCTTCTATCACTTTCAATTTAAGAGATGGTAGTGAGTCCTTTAGAATTATCATGTTAACCTTGAAACATTGAGAGATATTATTGAAAAATTATTGATGATCAAGGTTCTTCTTTTGGAGTCTTTACGAGATTGGTAGAGGAATATATGAGCTGTATTGGATCTCCTTTGTTTGAGATGTTTCCTTTTATTCTGCTATCATTTTCTCTTTTATTAAACACTTTTCTTTATCATGATTCTCCCTTGTTTGAGATGTTTCCGTAGTTGCTAGTAGTTCTTGTTTACTCATCAAGGTGATTTTTTGGCATTATTCTTTATCTCATATTGGATCCACCTCAGTATTGTTGTGTATAAAGCCGTATAGATGATTATTCAATGATGTGGGCAATTCGTCCACTTGATTTTTTAACCTCCTTAAAGAGGTTGCCTGCTCTTAATGAGGTTATTTTTTCGTTTCATATAGTATATGAACATTCCCTCTAGGGTTAATTTTTCTTCATGCTGCTATTAAGGTTATATTGGCATGTTAAGAGGATCCATTCACCCTAAATTGAAGTAGTTGGGATTAAAATTGTAATGATACTCAAAATAGTTTCCCATATAATGTGTAGTCTCAATCTATTGGTCATTTGGATGGCTATTACCATAGAAATCACAGGTGACATGTCTACTCTTCATAGCATTAGCTCCAATGGCATTTATTTTCTTAGACAATAGATTAATTTGTACAACTAGTGAGATGAGTGACCTTCATTATGTATGCTTGATCTTTCTTGAGGCTGCTCTTTTTACTGGCCATTTTAATTGTTGGATTCCATCTCCTCTTGCATGTTATATACTTCATCGGTCAACTTGTTCATTGGCACTCCACCCGCTGCAACATCTATTATATTCTTAACTTCCCCATTAAGACATTATAAAAAGGTTCTTACGAGCAACCATTTTAGAATCCCACGATGTCGACATATTCTCAACATATTTTTATATTGCTTTTATACATACTTTATAAAGTGTTTCTAAGTTATACTGCATGAAAGAAGTGATATCATTCCTTATCCTTACTGTCTTAGCCGGTGGAAAGAATTTTGATATATATTTTTGGGCCAAGTCATTCCATGTTATAATAGATCCTAATGGTAGTGACACCAATCAACTCTTCGTCTTATCTCGAGGTGAAAAAGTAATAGGCATAAGCGTACTGCACTATTTGAGACTCCATTGTATTTGAATAAATCACAAATCTCTAAAATTTATGATATGTTCATTTGGATCATCGCTTGGAAGTATACTAAATAAAACTAAGTCTCTCAACATCTGGATTATTCCTGGTTGAATTTCAAAATAATTGGCGTTTATGGTTGATCGACATATGCTGGGTTGAATGTTACTAATCATTAAGATTGAATAATCTCTTAAAGATCTATGTTCTACTGCTTGTTGTTAAATTTGAAATTAACAGGTCATGATGTAGATTTGAAAGGTAATAATAAAAAAAAACAAGACAAAAACAAAAATAAAAAGAATTCAAAAGCAACTATACAAAAAGAAAAGAAAAGAAAAGAAACTAAAAAAAATAAAATAAAATAAAAAAGTCTAAAGTAAAGTAAGATAGATTAGTATTCGTATTAATAAGAACAATAAACTTAAGTCCTTGAAAACGGCACTAAAAACGTGATGTGTGATTTCTAGCTAAGTGTAAGTGAATGCTATTATAAATAAGTAATATAAGATGGGTAGAGTATCATTACTATAAGGAATTGTTGTTATTGTTTAAGTTAAGTACTAAAATTGTGTCTCCTTATTTTTATTCAAATGAAAGAAAATTAAAAAATAGTAATCTAAACTAAATAACAGAAGATTAAAAAGATAGAAAAGACTAAAGAAAATAAGATAAAAGCACCAATAATAAATAAAACATAGGATTTCAACTATCCATTGATATGTTACTTGAACCAATTAATCTTTTCTTCAGTTAATCCCTCAATATGAATTGTTGACCAAATTTTTAATATCATCACAAGTCTTTATCGATGGTCAAATGACTATATCGTACCTTAACAATTAGCTATTAGTATATGATAATTAAAATAGAATTAGATTCATTAAGAACTAATCTATTATTACCATATATGTCATATAGTTATATTTCTATCATATATGAAACTCATAATTGTTACCCTATAATCATATATTAAATTTTTCAAGGCCAACACAAAAATTTCTTCGTCAAGTTCACTAGGGTTCCCACAATAATCTAATTAATAATTTAGTAATTAGAAAACATTAAATATAGAATAATTGAACAATTTTATTATTGAGTTCATAAAAATAAGAAAAGAACTTGAATTTAATTACTAGAATAAAAACTTAGCTCATATTAAAATAAAGAGTTCTAGAGCTTATCAAGAATAACATTATGAAAATAATGAAAAACTAGAAAGATAAAGAGTTGAAGAGATAAAACTAATTTTGCTGCAGTCTTTAATCTTCTAATCTTCTTGATTCTAAAAAAATTGCTCTTTCTCTATCTTTTTAATTGCTGAAATAGGTTTTTTGGTCTTCTATTTATAAGCTCATGTCTTTAATTTAGTGTAAAACATTAAATATAAGTCAGATTATTAATTTTTTTTTCTGTCAATGCTATTCATACATTATTGTTCACGCGCACTATTTATACATTATTGTTCGCGCAACACCACAGAGCTGGATTTTAAGCGTTGAGGGTGTTAAAGACACTTAATTGAGTGCTGTAGCGTTAATTTTTAGGCATTGCAGCATTGACACTATAGCAAGAATATTGTAGAAAATCACTGTAGCACATAACTGTAATAATCTACTATAACAATTTTGATATTTTACCTTATTTTTATTAAATTTTCATTTCTATTTACTTTATTGACTCCAAACCTACAAAATAATGATAAAATATATAAAAAAGTCAAATAATCTTAATTTAAACGAATAAATATTAAGTTTAGAAGATAAAAATATTAGACCTAATTAACCTCTATCACCCATTCAAAACTCAAACATTACTCACTCACTTAATCCTCAAAATTCACTCAAATTCTATCCCAAAAACACAGATTAAACACTATCCAAATACAAATGCCCATTCCCAACATCAAAATCACCAAAAAATCTTCCTCAATCCTCCTTAATTTGAAATTTTCAATTTTTAAGGAGTGGAGTTCAAATTTCTATGGGGTCCATTAATGGGGTTTCACGCACTTAAGGTATTATGGATTCATCTCTTTGTGCAAATTCATTGCTCTTAATTCCCTAATTTTATTTGTTAGATGTATTAATCTTGGAATTTGTACTAAGTGAATTATGATGAATTGACTTTATTGGTGTGGGTAATTAATGAAAGTATTGTAAGTAAATTATATATGGGTTTGTGATATATGAAGAATTGTATGGGTTTATATGGTGATTTGGTGTTTGTGGTTTGAATATGGTCACTTTTTAAGTAAAAGTGTGGGTGATATATTGGATTGAGGTTTAGAGAATAGATTGTCTTGTAGAAGTATGGAAGTTGTAATTAAAGGTATGTAACAAATTGAGATAAAGTCTTAGGGCTCGAGCTTAAGCATTTAGGATAGTCTGTTTTGTTAAATTGTTAAGTTAATTTTATTTTGTTTGGTAAATTTCCATTATGTGAAAGTATGGTGGTGAAAAATTAAAGTTAGAAGTGTATTATAATTGTGCATTTAAAGCATAAAACCATGGCAGTCATAACATTGAGTTATGATGCTACCAAATTTGTATTGTCCAATATAACCGATCGCTATGCTAACTTAGTAGTTAACAAAGCTGCCATTCTAAAAAGAGGATTCAATTTGCTAGAGGGAAGACTCACATCCTTTACTTGGTAATCAATTTGTGATGGTGATAGCAATTTTGTAGGCAACCAAAAGCAGCAGTCATTCTACTGGTGTACGAGTTTTATGCCAATGCAACAAAGTGTCACCAGCTCAAGGCTAGGGTTTAAGGCAAGCAAGTCACCTTTCACAGTAATTCCATGAACCAGTTCTTCAACCTCCCAATAATCATCTAAAGTTAGAAGAACTGAATTATGATGCAATTATTTAGTAACTTTCTGCATGCGACATTATATAGAGAATGACCTACAAGAATTATCGCTTATTCCCTACAAGAGCTATGGATCTAGAGGAGAAGATTTGGCATTAATTCATCAAGGACAGGCTCATGATAACTAGACATCTTAGTAATGTCACAGTTAATTACGCTATTCTTTTATATGCCATACTAACAGGGACGAGCATTGGCATTGGCTTCATTATTAAGCAAAGTATTATCCATATTATTTAGAATGATAGAGCCATTATGTTTTGCCCATCCCTTATCACATATCTATGCAAATAGGTAAAAATTCAATGGGACCCATCTGAGAAGCTACTACATCCAGCTAAAGCACTCGACTTAACCTCAAAGACAGACTGCAACCTCTTCCTCTTGATCGACTCGTAGCCAAGCTAGACACCCATCACTTGAGAAGGCATTTGAGGTCTACTAGCAAGTATTCCAAGTGCACTAGCAATGGTTTAATTAGTGGGTAGAGTATCAAACACAAGTGGCATTATATTAGATACAAATGTTGCAACTTACTGCTACCCAATTGGGCATCAACACTAGCTAGCTCCCACTATTTCTTGTTTCACCTCCAGTGTAACTACTATCTTATGATGACTTTAGCGACGACAATGATCAATCAACAGACATAAAGTACGACTGATAACCTTTAGTTGTAGTGGGGAAGTGTTTTGATTCTCATCTTTCAATTTGTTTTTCTTGCTCACCATAAGGATATGACTTCATCTAAGTTTAAGGCGAGAAAAACTTCCTTGTTATACTTGCTTATCTAATTTGTTATTTTGTTATAACATGTTTGAGTTCTTTATCTTACTTTAGTTTGTTTTTAGTCTTTTGTATGTGTTTCTATTTTTTTTGTAATTCTGTCGTGTGTTAGTTGAATAATTAGGAGTCAATGATATGAAATAGAAACATGATTTCAATTGCTACATTATTTTGAAAATAATAAATGTTATAATTGTTTGCTTGTTTAATCTAAAGATAAGTTCGGGTTCATTTTATAACTGCTTGATCTATTGAGCACGTAGTTAGGATCATTTAGTTATTATGCTTACTTAGAGTACATTTATGCATAAGAAGAATACTTAGGGTATCAAAAACTTGATTATACTTATTTAATCATTACTCTAGTCAAAATCCTAGGGTGTACATAATTTAAAAACTAATTTTAGGCCATCTTTAGACTAATTAAGCCTTCTAAGCCAACAAATTTACATTTTTCACCCCTAGTTACCCCATTGAGCCTAATGACCATTTTTCTTTATTAAGCACATCAATATCTCAGCCTTTAATTTAATTGTCCTTCTTATACCTATCACACCATAGGTATAGCACTCATTTTATAGATTTTGTTAACTATTGGACTTTTAAAAATGAAGGAGTGAAATGAAGTAGCGCTATAGATTTTGGTTGTTCTAAAATTGTAAAAACTCAAGTTTAAGGGTATAGTGATTAAAAATAAAAAACATATTCAAAAATTAAAACAAAATTATTATATAGATTGAGTTTTCAATACCCTTAACTTAGAAAAAGAAAAATATAAACAACAAAATAACAAAGTATTCAAGAAAATAAGTTTGGGAGAAATTAGTTGAAAAATAAATGGTTTGATTTGATTAATCTCTAGAAGAATGTATATTTATGTTATGAGTTGAGCTGAAATGTATCCATTTTCTCCTATCCTCACCCTAGTCGTACATTACAAGCTAGATTATGTCTGTGCCTACATTAGTGGAGAGTGATGCTAAAAATAAGTTTATGGAGTGTTAATTAAATAAAAACTTATGGAGACAATTTCATTGACCTGTGTGCATAAACTAATCCAAGTGCATGTGACTAATGATACTAACCATACACACACGTACTAAGTATGTCATTTATGAGATAGAACAATTAATGGATTGACATGTTAAACTATTATGACATGAAGTTTCTTGAGATTTATAGTTACGAGAAATTTTTGAGACAATTTGTTAATCATTTGCCAACCCAATGTTTAGTATTTTCTCGTAGTTTATTTTCATTTTAGCTTTTAATAATTAGTTGTACCTCCTTGCTCGAGGACAAGCAAGTTAGTAAGTTTGAGGGAGTTTGATAAATGCATTTTATATATGATGTTTTATCCCTTATAATTTGATAATTGCTCAATTCGAGTGTGAATATATGGCTTTTCATGCATTTATTGTTAATTTCTAGGTTTCAAAAAAATGATGCAAAAAGAAGCTCAAGAATTAAAGAAAAATGGCAAAATGGGTATTTCATAGAACAAAACCAAGGAACCAAATTCGAGAATTAGCGCCTAAGCACCACAAAAATCAATGACTTGGCACCTAGGTGCTAAGTTGAGCCATGCCCAAATAGAAAGTTAGTGTCTAAGTGTCGCTAGCAAAAAATCCCCTTCGAATTTTGTGCCTTAATTTTGAAAGCTCAACATAGAGCCTATAAAAAGAAGAGCAAAAGCCTTATTTAAAATGAGGAGAGAGCACAAACATTAAGGAAATAAATAGAGAATTTTAGAGAGAGAAAGAACTTGAAAGCTTGGATTCTTAAAGATTTGTGAAGATTGAAACCCCCAAAGAAACATCTCCAACTTGTTTTCTCTTTTTCCTTTCTTGTTTCATGATTTGGAGTTTACAATTGTGGATTGTGTTGTTTTAAACATGTTTTATTTTCTAAAATTTTGAATTATCTTGGATTTACGCTTAATTATGGTTAGCTAAAACTCTTGTTTTGATGGCTTTATGTAGCTCTAGAATATACAATGTTTGGATTTTTTAGTTGATTACTGACTATTTCATGTGTTGTTCATTTAAAATATGGCTTTATTTAAATGTTTCTTAGTGAATTCATAGATTATAGTCTTCAAATTAAGGTAAACTTCACATCTAAGGTAGACTAGGTTTTTCATTTGTCGTTAACTTCCTAGTGCTGCAGTGCTGGCTCAATACTCACACTACCACTGCGACACTGACTTCATAAGTCTACGATGCTTAATTTATGACTTGTGAGACTCCCTCGCGATTCAGTATCACAGCCTTAGCTTTTGGGCGTCGTGATGCTAAGCTATTATTTTCTTTGATTTTCCCTTTGTTGCAGCGTAACAGGTATGCATCCTAGTGTCGCAATGTTGGCCTTTTTTATTCCATTTTAACCTCTTGCTTCATTTTTTAAAAAGTTTTGACCATTCTTTACTCCATTAACTATTAAACCTACAAAATAATAATAAAGTACATAAAAAGTCAAATATTCATATTTAAATGAATAAATACTAAGTTTATAGAAGTCAAAAGAGTATGTATAATTATGCCTATTCATAAGAATGACAATGTTGAATTGTATCTTTAATTTGTTTTCTTTGGAACACACCTTCGGATAATCTACTCAACATATTTATTGAACAATAAAGACTTATCCCAATAATAATAGTTGACATCATGTAAGAATTTCTTATTCTACTAGGAATTAAGATTTAAAAGCATATTTTTACTCACCAAGTAATTAACATGGTCAGCGCACCATGGTATACTTTTGTGGTTAAGTGCAAGGAGTCGCTTATCTAGGAATGAGTCATTTATCACTTTGTTGTCTAACATTTAGTTTCTTCCTTCTAAACGAGAAAGATTATCTGCGACTTGGTTTGTAGTTCCTTTTATATCTTATATCTCCAAGTCAAACTCTTATAGTAGAAGAATCTATATGATTAACCTTGCTTTGCATCTTTCTTTACAATTAAATATTTGATGACAGAGAAGTTAGTGTACACAATCACTTTGATGCTAATGAGATAAGAGCACAATTTATCAAATGCAAAAATAATTGCTAATAGCTCTTTTTTTGTAGTAGTATAATTCACCTCTGCATCATTCAATGTTTTACTAGCATAATAAATAGTGTGAAAAATTTTGTTCTTGCATTGACCTAGAACCGTACCTGTTGCAATGTCGCTGGCATCACATATCAATTTGAAAGAAAGATCCCAATCTAAAGCTATAATTATGGGAGTTGAGATAAACTTCTGCTTTAGCAATAAAAAAGCCTCAGCATATAAATCATCAAATTTGAACTACAAATCTTTCTCTAATATATTGTAAAGTGGTTTAGAGATCTTAGAGAAATATTTAATGAATCTTTAATAGAAACCCGCATGTCTAAGAAAATTCCAACACTCTTGCAGCTATAAAAGGTGCATCTTTTCAATTATTTCAATCTTTTGCACGATCAACTTCAATCCTCTTGGAGGAAACTCTACAACCAAGAATAATGCATTCTTTAAATATAAAGTAACACTTCTTCCAATTCAACACTAAATTGGTCTCTTGATATCTTTTTAGCACGAAAACCAGGCTTTCCAAGCATAAATCAAATGAGTCTCCAAAAACTAAGAAATTACCTAAGAAGTGTTAGGGTCGGTGCTTTCGTGCAATCCTTGAATGTACATATATTTGTGTATTTATACAAGTGTACATTCCGATTAAATCGCTAATACCCAATTTATATGGTATTATGCATGTAACATTACAGACATTATAGATTTGAATGAGTTCGGATCAGATCTAAAAAGTTTAGATAAAGGCTCATAGTCAGCCACGCTGAGACATATAATTGCTAAATGTTAGCACAGTTAAGTGTTTGCTGGTTATAATACTTAGCAGATCCAAGAGTTAGAGCCTTGTCTGTAATGCGACATAGACGCAAAAGTTACAATTAGGTGCCAGGAAATGTAAGTTACGCAAGTATGTTCTCGAATAATAGTCCCTGATCTATTTCTGCCGATGCGGGTCTGTCGGTGGATACCTTTATATATAGATTAGTATATGTCGTATCTGTCGGGTATAGATGGTCGTTCCTGACCGACCATGAGCTTGGAGCTTGTATTGACATATGGGTATCTAGTTAGGACTGGATATGGGACAGACTCACGAGGGCCTCCGATAGACATTAAATGTAAGCCGTTAATAAAGGGTCCTCTCGAGTTGAGTAGTATACGTGGTCCTTTGACCTAAGTGCCACAATGGGCTTGTAAGTGATCTACCATATTTTGGTTCCACACATGTCACAGACCTTTCATGGTGTGACCGTTGGGTGTCACTAGGTATGGTCTGACGCTTATGGAGTCTGGTGTGTACAGATATGGGATCCGTCAGCTCATACATGGAGTTTGATATCCAGATGCTTTGAGACTGTATCTCAGAAAGTCTTGTGGCCACAAGCAATCATCTTGGGAAAGAGTTCCACCAGGGTGGAACAATATGGCAAAGGAGTTTGCGTATATTGTTCATTAAGATTCAAGTTTGGAGATAGGACATGGATGAGCATAAAGGGATTTGACGGTGATAATCTATATCCCCGCACATCCAGGATATCATGACGGAAGGACTATATGTATGCGTTGTAACCTTAGCTTGTATGGTTCAACAGACTGATTTATATATCCGTGATGTGTGTGTGAGGCATTGCTCACGGACTCATAGAATAGTTTCATTTGACGAATCGGGCGTAGAACCTAGGGAGTCCCGCGATATGGAGTGTACTCGTTATGAACTAGGGCAGCGTGCCAGATTAAATTGTTTAATCTAACAATATTCAACGATTTCATGGGAATACGTGCGCATCTGTATTTAAGTGTTAAATACAACAATTAGTTAATAATTATTATTTCTTAATTGTATAAGGACACGTAACGTATTGTGGACCCTCAGTTGAGTTTACCTAAGTGTGGGATTTAGTGGGACCCACTAGGGGGTAAACTTGGTAACTATTCATGACGGGCAAAATGGTCATGACACACTATGATTATTTAATTGTTAAATAATCATTCTCTCTCTCTCTCTCCTTTTTATATTATATAATATATATTATTATTATTATATTATATTATTTATATATATATATAAAGCAAAAGCAAGAGAAGAAAAAAGAGAAGAAGGCCATTTGGCTGAGAGAGGGAGAAGAGAGAAATGGAGAAGAAAGAAAAGAGAAAGAAGAGGAAAGAGAAAGGAAAAAAAAAAGGAAGAGAGGAAAAATGAAATTGTTTCATTTTTCCCTCTGCTTCTAATTGGAGTAATTATGAATTACTCCAAATTCTCCATTTTTTATCCTTTTGGAGAAAATGATGTAAATTCACTCCTGGCCATTTTGAAAATTAAGAGTTAATCCCAGGCTGAATATGAAGCTGCTGTTCTAGCTCAGCAAGCCCACCGAGTTGGTGACTGGAACTGTACGCGATTTAGTCTCCATGCGGACTCTAGAAAAAATACGTGTATAACGTTACACGTTTGGTGAGTTCTCTAATCTTATTAATATATTAATGTGATTAATATATTTATTTATTGTGTTTATTACAAAATTTATATTTTCGCTGCGTTAGGCAATAAACATAATTGCACATGTATACACCCACGTGCCTAAGATCCGACTGCACCAACAAAAAGATGTCAAAAAACCAACATCATATATCTCTGAAAGGTAGCAAGGGCATTGAAGAGTCCAAATGACATTCTTTGAAAGGAAAACGTCTTATATGGAAATGTAAAAGTAGTCTGTTCTTGGTCTACTAAAGCTGTGGCAATCTAACTTTAACTAGAATACCCATCCAAAAAGTAATAATATGCATAGCCAGGCACTCTATCAAGCAGTTGATCAATAAAGTGCAATAGGAACTAATCTTTGTAAGTGGCCTTGTTTATGTTTTAGGTAGTCCATATACATATTCGATCCTATCATTATTCTTATAAGAATCAGCTTCTTGTGAGTGGCTACTATTGTTAGTCCTCCTTTCTTTGGGACATATTGAATTGGACTTATATATGATTACCGCATCTAAGCACTTGATAATCTTTATTTTAACAACCCATAACAAGATTAAGCCAATGCGACTACTCTGTAGTGGCTTTATGGTTATCCTCCAACAAAATCTAATGTATGAAAAAAAGATAGAATGATACCTCTAATGTCTACAATAGACCAACCTAATGCTCTTTTATATTTTTTTAACACTTTAATCAATTTGTCTTCCTATATATCATCAAGAGTAGTTGATATAATCGCAGGAAAAGTTGAGAATTTACTTAAGAAAGCATATTGCAGATGGCTTAATAAAGGTTTGAGTTCCAATAAGAGTTATTCTTCAACTAATGGCTTAATATAATGATTTGTGTTTGCGGGTCATTTCAAATTTTCAAACCTTACCTTAGCTCTATCATATTGAGGAGAAACATTCAATAAGTTTAGATATTCCTTAGCTTATGATGTTTTTACATTGGCTCTATTTATTACAACATCTTTAAGTGAGTCACTAATGGAATTCTTTCCAACTATATACCACATTAATGTTGAAATACTCTTTAAAGTCACTTAGAAACTCCATTGCTTTAAAAATATTAAATATTATCTCTTGGTCTTGAACTCTCACCATAAGCTCCCATTTCTGAACATTTATGAGTGTCATTTTGGTGGCTAAGAATAGTCTTCCAAGGATAATTGAAGTTTCAAGATCCTCTTTCATGTTAAGAATTATGAAATCTACTAGAAAATAAATTTATGTACCTTTATAAGTACATCTTCAATTATACCTCTTGGATAAGTAAGAAATCAATTAGCAAACTACAGTGTAATAATGGTTGACTTTGCTTCTCTTAAACTCAACTTCTTCTATATAGAAAACAGTATCAATCTAATACTGGCTCTCAAGTTATATAAAGTTTACCAAAAAATTGTTAAAATAGTGCATAGAATAGTGCAGCTCCCTAAATCTTTTAGTTTTGGTAGATGTTTCTTTTGTATAATGGCACTGCACTCTTTAATCAAGGTGACCTAGTCAAAATCTCTTAGTCTTCTTTTCTTTGACAAGATGTCTTTCATGAACTTGACATAATTGGGCATCTACTTCAAAATGTCAAAGATATGAAGCTTTTTGAATACCTTTAAGAATTTGAAAGTTTGTCAAGTTTCTTCTTATGAAGACATTAGAAAAATGGAGGTTGTGGATTATAAGGACTTAAGTTGCTCTTTTGCATCATATCTTTTCTCCCTTTTGGGGCTTATTCATTCTCTTTAATTTTTAATTCATCTTCAAGGTGTCTTTTATTTGATTAGGGTTTCTAAAAAGCATCAAGTAATTATTTTCCACTATTTAAAGTGATTGCCTTGAAATGTTCTATAGTCTCTTTTCAATTTAACTTCAGTGTTGCTTGGTAGAGCTCCTTGTGGATGGTTATTCATTGATATGGCTAATTAACCCATTTGAATCTCTAGAGTCCATAGTAAAGCAGCTTAACTTTGTAAGAGGGCATCTATTTGCCTCATGTATTGTATAAATATATCTTTTAAAGATAACTTCTTATCTTTTTGAGGTAGTGGTTACGATGAAAATCTAGGAAGATTTATAGGCTATAATGACCGGCCTTGATTATTGCTCCATGAAAAGTTGGGATAAATGCTCTTTAGATTGCAGAAGTTGAAATTCAAGTTTTTTTGTTGCTTATTAAAATTTCTCTCATAATGAGCTATTTCTAGGTATTAGCCATTCACATAGTTATCTCCATAAAAATCACAAGCAACAATTTGGTTCTTTAAGACATTTACTCCAAAGGCATCAATTTTATTTGATAAAAAATTAACTTGAGTAGCTAATAAAGTATGCGTATCTACATCATGAATACCGGTGATCTTCTTTGGAACCACTCTTTGAAATGGCCATTGATAGCTGTTATAAGCCATCTCTTATAACAGTTTATAAGCCTTGTCGATAGATTTCCTCATTAAAGCACCTCAACTATATTATTAACAATTGTTCTCAACTGACCCAACAACCTACTATAAAAAGTTTACATAAGTACCCACTTTGGGACTATAATATGGACACTTTTTTAGCAAGCCCTTGTATCTCTCTCATGCTTTATAAAGAGACTCTGACTCATACTGCACAAAAGAAGTGATGTCCTAGCTTTGTTATTTACTAGTAGAAAGAATTTTGCTTAGAATTTTTAGGCCAAGTCATCCTATATTGCAATAGAACCAGATGGTAAAGACATCAACCAACCTTTTGCTTTACCTTGGGATGAAAAAGTAAATAGTCAAAGTCGAATTGCATTGTTTGAGACTCCATTATATTTGAACATATCGCAAGTCTCCAAAATATTTCATAATATGCTTATTCTGGTCATCATTCAGTAGTCACTGAACTGTATTGAGTCTTTCAGCATCTGAATTGAACTTGGCTTAATTTTAAATTTGTTGCCAATGATGACAAGTCTCTGAATGCTAGAATGAATGCTTTTAAAAAGTGGGATTATATAGTCTTGTAGTGATATTTATTCTTCAGGTTGATTTTGATCAACCATTATGTCTTATTGGTGTAGCACTTGATTTATTCATTGACAAATTCTCCTTAAGGTTCACTCAATTTCCAGATCAAAAGAAACTACTTCAAAACTTTTTGAATATTGTATATATGGTTGAAAATTAACTATAAAACAAAAGAAAAAAGGTTTTAATTAAGAATAGCATAGATTGGTGTTAATATTAACAAAGATAATAAATAATCCTTATTAATGGCATAAAAAATTTATTGTGTGATTTTAGAACGCAAGTTTATGTTATCGTAAACAAGTAATATAATAATGAATAAAATATTGTACCCACAAAGAATTATTATAAAATTTATTAAGTACTAAAATTATATCATATTAATCTTATTCAAATAACTATAACTCAAGTGATAAGCTTTAAATCAAATAATAAAAGGAAACAAAAACAAAATAGAGTAAATAAAATAACTACTAGTTCACCAATATTAAAAAGCCTAGGATTATAGTTATCCTTCAATAATTCACTTGAATCTAATTATTCTTCTTAATTTAATTCATTGATATGAAATTGTTAACTAAGAAACCTAATATCTTCACAAGCCTCTTCAGATAAGATAATACTTCACCTAATCAATTATGTATAATCCTATTATAATAATATTAAAGTAAGATCATTAAGATCAAGTTCACTAAATGGTTATATATGCCACGTAAATATATTCGAAAGTCACATGAAATTCAAAGCTTTTACGCGTTAATCATACATCATCTATTCAAGGACAAACACAAAAATCTATCTTTTAAAGTCCATTAAGGTTTTCCTAATTAATCTAATTAGTAATAAAGTAATTAAAAGCATTAGACACAAAATAGAATGAATAATTTGTTGAAGTGAATCTAATGGGTGCTTGCATGTGATAGTGTTCATTGATTCTTAAATGCATGTCAAACATACATATTCCTAGCGAAATGAAAATCTACTTTCTTATTCAACAAACACTTACTGAATTTAAGTTTATTACACTAACAGAACTAGAAAGACTCACTCTTGAAGTCATTTGGTGTAGAATTGAAATTGGAGTCTTACACTAAAATAGAATCGCAAACAATATTACTGCACAACACCAGTGGAATTATTGAAACTAGAATAGTAGCTTGTAATTTCTAGCAGGATCACTTTTTAGAAACTCTTTGCTTTTATCTCTCTTATGGCAAATAATAGAACCCATTAAACGAAAAGAACTCTTCTATTCTTTTTATGTATGAAAATGGTCAATTTGTTTTCTTAAGCTACAAAATGTAACACTTGTATTTTGTTCTTCTCAAATGGCTGAACCTACTTGCTTAAAGAGAACTCTTTTATTTTCTTTTTAGTCTGGTCAAACATACTTGCTCCATCTTAGCCAAAATTGGTCGAATTAAGCTAATTAAAAAATATACAACATTTGCATACTTTGTTGACATCTTTTATTGGACATTTTTCCATCTATTTAATCTTAATAAGCCAAGTGTATAAAAAAAAATGGACAAGTGTCCATATCTAAGCCAAGTGTCCAAATTTTACACACAACTAAAATGAAAACCCTTTGCATTTCAAGTCTTGACTTTAGCCTAAGGATATGTGTCCATTATTAAGGCTAATTATATGCCACTCGTCACCATTGGTACTAGTTACAAGCTATACAATTGTCAAGTGTCCCTCATGCATGTGTTTTTTCTATGCATATGCCATGTGTCATATTTTTAATTGATTAACAATAATTGTTAACTAATTAATTAATAATTTTAACACTTAAACCTTGACGCATGTGCTTCCTAAGAGATCATGAAATAAATTATGCTTCTTAAAAGTTTTTTAGATCGAACTGTTCTATCCGATTTGCTACCTATTGCTTAATGAGTACACTTTAAATTATGATACTCCCTAGGTTTATACTCGTTTGTCTTACAAAACTCTTCTGTAAGTCAGTGAATGATGCCCCACGCACATGTTACAGATATTACAGAATGACACGCTGAACCATATAAGTTATAGTTAACCATATTCATATAATCTTTGTCACCTATATCCTGGAAGAGCAGTGATATAGATCATAACCTTCAAATCTCTATATACTCAAGCATGAACTTATCTCTAGATTTATATTTCTGTAAATAATATCTATAAGCTCTTTTGTGATATTGTTTAACCCTACTGAAAATACTTTTTTCAGGGTTTATACTTGTGACCACAGAACTTCTTAAAATACAATCTCGGAGCATCAAGATATGCAACTCACCCATATGAGATGATGGATCCTATATGTACGCACATCAGACTTCATGAGCATTAGACTATATCCAACGATACCCAGAGGTCAAACCATGAAAGATCTCTAATATGTGTGGAATCAAAGTATGGTGGGTCAATTATAAGTCCACCATGGCGCTCAAGTCAAAGAACAACAAATACTACTCAACTTGGGAAGACCTTACATGATGGCTTTATAAGATATCTATTAGAGGCCTTGTGAGTCTGTATAGAACCCAGTTCTCACCGAATATCTGTATGCCTATACGAGTTACTGTTAAGCCCATGGTCTGCTAAAATTAATAGTCTGGATAATCCAGATATAGACATACACTGATCTGGAAAGAATATCAATCTACCCATATCGGCAACCATAAATCAAGAACGATACTTTCAAGAACATAATGCATAATAATATTTCTTAGCACCATTTGCAACTCTTTACTACTATGTCATTACTAATATATTCTCATGTCTTTGTCTCTATTTCAAGAAAGGTTCTAACTCCTTAGAATTATTAATTTTTAGCACTAACTTAAACTTCTTTATATCTACGATGTCTAAAAAGTAACAAACTTGGCATTATATAAATAATATTAATGATTTTATACAAAATGTCTATTGTATAAATAGTAAATAATTAATATTCATACAAAATTAGAATGACACATGAGCTCCAACTCCAACACAATTCATGATTGATTTTATAAATTAAGAGAAAATAAATCAATTCAATCTACATATTGAGTTAAAATTGTAATCTTAGAAAAGTAAATTAGCTTATGATAAAATAAAGAGTTTTAGGGTACTTTAGATTCAACATCATAGAGATAATAATGAAACAAAAAAGATAAAGGGAATGCAATTAAAGCTTAGATACTCTGAATTCTTCAATCTCTTCAATTCTCCAAAAGTCTACTCTAACCTTTACAAATATTGTTCTCTCTAATACTTTCTCTAATTCTCTCCTAAAATTATTATTTATAGGTTTTTGTCTTTAAATTAGGAAAAAAAATTAAAGTCTAAGTCAGAGTAGGGTTTCTAAATCTAGCCTCCAGCACCACGACATTTATTCCCAGCACTGTAACATTGTCTCGATGATGTTTCATCACTGCAACTTTAATTTTAACATCGCAGCATCAGCACTCAATCACACTTGGTGCTACAATGCTAAATCTTAGCGTTGCGACCTGGAATTTCTAACTTTGAGCTTGTTTTCTAGTCATTCCAACACCACAACCTTTATTTTTGAGGCCAAGGTGCTGATCTTTTAACTTCATCTTGATGCTTTTGACTTGTTTGCTTTGGACTTTCAACCCATTAGCTCTATTTTGCTTCAAACCTTCAAAATAACCATAAAACATATAAAAAGCTTAATGATCACATTTAAAATAAATAAATGCTAAGCCTAAGGAACTAAAATATAAATATAAAATACACTTATCAATTGTAAAATACAATAAAGAAAAAGAAAAAGATAACTATATTCAATCACCAACTAATCTTTCTACTTCAAATTAACTATAAGTATATTCCTTACATCACTAAAAAAAAAATATCAATCAACACTACTGAAAACAACTTATGGTATAAGTTAAGAGTATGGATTATACATACCTATATGAAAATAGGTTTATGAATGACAAACAACATAATATTAGATACTATATTTTTGCCACAACTCCAAGCTTAACAAATCCAAACATTATACCTATTAAGCAACAAGAGAAGAGTATTTAGTCATGTCAACAATAATGATAATAATAAAAAACAAGCCAGTGAACACACTAATTAAACCTTTTGGCTTGCTATATTTTCTTAAATAGCATGTTAATCAATTAGACTAATAATACTTAATGCATTTATTGTTGGATGAGGGCATGAAGTACTGAATATTGATTTGTAAATCATATGCAGTGGCTTGCAACTTTTTCTTGTTAAAACTTAAAAGAAAGGTGAAAGGACCATCTCAGTTGTCAATTCCAAGTTGCATATTAATATGCTTATGAAATAATTTCATAGGAATAACTATTAACTTAGCTGATTTCTATGTCTTAATTTATAGTATTGTATCAGAACTTGCTAGAAATAAGCATTTTTAAGGCTATATTGTGTGATATATATAATGCATATTTATCATATTTTATAATTGAATATGGTTCTCTTTTCCTTTTTTGGTAACTACATATGGATGGTATTATTGAATGTTACATGAGTGCTTAATCATCTGCATTATCTACTTGTTTATTCTTTTTCCTAATGTGAGAAAATTGGCATATGCAAATCTAATTACCACTTTGCTACCCTTCTTTTTGGCATTTCATATGACACTTTTTGAGGATAGCATATTAACTTTGTACTTTTGCATTGAGCTATAGATGCTAATTATTTCATAGTGGTGCACAATATGTTATCATATCTTAAGTATAGTTCTTGTGATTCGGTGTTCAAGTGTTACTTATTGTTTAATAGAGTGCGTATATGTACTGAAAATGGCCCTGAAAGACATCATTGTTTTTTCATCTGTGGTCTTGTATATTAACAATCAACATTAAACTAGGAATTATAATTTATTGTTATATGTTCATATTAAACTAAATGTTCTTTTAAGGGGTTATTCCTTATCCGTAACATAGATAAATCTTAGAGGTCATGCAATAGATTGGGTAAGGAATATTAGAAGAATTTAAAATTTTCATTGAGTTTGAAACCTTGAATTCAAAAAATTTTAAATTCATAAGATGCCCATGTTTTAAAAGTCTTAATGTTAGCTTTAACATAACTTAGAAAATTAGAAATCATTTGTTTGTCAGTGGCATCGATGAATGTTATAAGACATGATATTGGCAAGGAGAGAAGATAAGTTCCCTAGATTATATAGATGAATTATTGCTTGATGCATCAAGTTCAATGACTTTGATAGCATTATTGAATTAGTTTATGAAGCAAATAGGCGTTTAACAATGATAGGGATTTGTTTTCTAAAATACTCGAGGATTTGAAAAAGCTTTGTACCCTGGTTATTGTAATTACACTAAACTATTAAGGTTGATGAAGTTGTACAATATTAAGGGAAATATAGGTGGTTGAACAAGATATTTTCTAAGTTGTTAAGTTGTATGCACAACATTCTTCTTGAAAATAATATACTCCCCACTTTTATACATATAAAGACAAAATAATAATGACTAATTTAGATATTTAGTATGAGAAGACAGACACATATCGTAATAATTGTATATGTGATGAAGTATGAATATCTTTTTGAATGCCTATTATATGGTACATTAAGGTGGAAAAGTAAAAGCAAAGGGTTTGCTTAAGGAATCAAACAAGTTTGCTACTGAAGTCTCATGGTATTTTTCAATCATTCCATGGTTGAGATGTTTATTTCAATCTTCTAAAACTATTAAAGACTTGACTTGGCATGTACATAAAAGAGAAAATGATAGTAAGCTTCAACATCTAGTCGACTCACCTTCATGCCACTTAATAGATAACAAGTAACAAAAAATAGTAGCAAGATCAACATAACCTTACATTTTTATATTAGTTCATAGATAAGATATGTTGATGAAAGCCTTTTCACTATCTCATTGATTTTAAGTCAAAAGTACTAACACACAAATTTTTTTAAAACATTAAATTCTAGGTTCTTGAAGCTTCAGATCACGATGATCTAATATTTAAAGTTATAAATGGTTGGCAAAATGACTGAGCCCAAATGTCAAAATATCTAGTGTATCTTATAAACGGTTCATATTTCATACGATAGATTGAGATGTAGATTGATCAACACAAAATAACATCTTTAGTATGGTAGTTATGACAATATAATTTGCTATTGTTAAGGATAAAAGTCCAATAGTTGGGAAGATGTCCTATTATGCAGCTATTCATGAGATATAGGACATTAACTAACACATATTCAAGGTTTTTGTTTTTAAATGTGATTGGGCTGATAGCACACATACTATAAAAGTTGATAAGCACGATTTATAGTTGTGAACTTTGAATGATAGGTCATAGGTCTGATACATTTATATTAGCTTTATAAGTGAAGCAAGTTTTTATGTAATAGGTCAAAAAATGTCAATGTTTCAATTGTTTGTATGATGCCTAAAAAGGGTAGTGGAACAAAATCTATCGAAGATGAAGTGGATAATATAAATGCCCATACACCTTTGATGAATGAACCACTCGCTAATATCGAAGGCCATTATTTTAAAGATAAAAGTAGTCCAAATTATAAATGATAGATTATAAAGTTATATTAGTCAACAAATTTGAAATAGGAGTAAAAGTCAACTATTTTGCTTATAATTTCATTGATTACTCTAATTATTTAAGTTATTTATTTTAATTACTTAAAAGTAGCATTCATATCACAACAATTACGCTTTCAATTCAGTTATTTATGGATTATATTTGCAAGATGACAAATAAGAATTTAACGAGTGATGGGAGTGACAAGCATTTTCTTGCTGTTACTCTTGTTATATGTATATTTCAAAGATCACCAAGAAAAGGTTTGATTTTTTCTCGAGTTTTGATTTTTGGTTCATTATTGATTTTCATTTGAAAGATCAACAAATGTGGTTCTTTGAATTTATGAATTGAACAAACCGTGAATAATAAATCAAGATCTATAATCCACGAGGTTGGACTACAAGTTGTTCCTAGCTTTGAGTTATATTGATGCAATGAAATAAGTTCTTATTTTTGTTTGTTTTTTACTTGAATCAATTTTCATTTGATCCATGAATTTTGTTATAGATACATAAAAGTTTAATATATTATACTTGAGATATTTTATGTCAGTTAGCCATAAGACAAATACCTTTGTTTCGACTTATTTCACTTTTAATTTCATTGGAATTATAAAATAGGCTTTGCAAGCTCGTATAAGGTGGATGTTGGTTTGGACTTGGAAGTTGTCCTTCATTTTGGAAGATTGACTGTGTTGCTAATTGTACTGCTAGATATTGTTGCTGACTATGTTACTATGATTTTCTAGATATTATTAATACTATTTTGTTGTTACTTTGTTGCTTCATTTAGTTGATAGATATTGGATGTTAGTTACTGTCTTGTTAGTTAGTAATGTTAGTTAATGTGTTAGAGATGAGAATTTTGTGGATGTTCGTTACTGTATTTGCTAAGATGAGAATTTGGTGAATGGGAGTTGTTAATTACTATGTCATACTGTATTGTTGTTACTTAATTGAAAATTAAGTTATTAGAAACTTGTTGGTTTATTACATATTTGTTCATTTATTCATTTATTTGACTTTTATAGATATTTACTTAAATGTAAATAGAATTATTAATTTTAATGTAAATATAAATATAAATATAATTTATTAAAAATAATTCAATAAAACATTATATTCAAATTTCTATCACCATTTAATTATATTAATCTATTACTGAATTGAGATAGAATCTATCACTAAATTAAAATAAAAAGGTAGTCAATGTTAACTTCATCATATATCACCAACATGACATCATCATAATACAATTGGTCACCATAGCTACCGCATTATTTACCATAACATCAACTATATCATCAACCATGTGTAATACCATTTGCCATTTAGCATATAAATGTCATAACTTTATGATAAAATAATTCTATTATATAAAAACTCTAATACTAATAAGTGATAGATTACATTTATCACAAATCAATGAATTCACTTAAGGTGATAAATGACATCTATCACAAATTTGATTTTGTGACAATACTTATTTATCACCAAAAGTTTATTTTGATAGTATTGTTTAGACTCAAATATTAGAGATGAAATACAAATATATTTAAGTTAAGATAATCTTATGTCTAATTTAATGTTAAAAAAATTATCGTTTTAGTTTTTGCGATTAGAAAAACAGAATATCTATTTCCACAATACAAAATTTTTTTGTTACATTTTGGCGTTGGAATTTATTTATTTTCTTGTTTTTTTTTTGGGTTTTATATCCTAATTTAACTTCTTTCCTGTATGAAGGGCCATGGTTCGAATTTTTGGTCCACTTCTCCTAGCTGTTTGTTTGCATCCGTGTTCATTATGAGTCTGAATAACTTCATTTTTCTTGCTTTGATTTCATATGATATATTGTAAATATAAGAGATTGTGACAAGGTGCTCATTGCTTGTCACAAATGGCCTTGTCTAATCAGGAGATACAGAGGTCCCGTTCCGAAAGGACTGGAGGAGCACTGATTTGTTGAAATCATTTTTCTGTTGAATTAATGAATTTTCTTTCTTTCACTGTCAATTTCTAGCGCTAGGTTTCCATTGTTACACACGTAATTGCAGATTTGATTTTGTTAATATATGTTAATTGTTTAAGTGGTAAATTAGTGCACTCATATTACAATTGTTTTAATAGTAATGTCTGTACATCACGTTGAGTTAGGTCGGGAGTTAACTTTGGTAGAGGTCAAAGAATTATTGATTGTTGCGGTCAAGAGTTGCAGTTATTAATAATTCCAGTATTACAATTATTTAGATAATTATTATAATTCTGACATAAAATTTTTAATGTAATAATTGTTTAAAAAAAGTATAGTAAATTAGTAAAATCCAGTATTACTGCTCTTGTGTAAGGTTCTAAACTCTAATTTTTCTCTTATTATTATTATAGAGAATACTACAATTATAATTAAAAAGTAAATATTTTAGATATGAGAGAGAGAATTTTAGTAAAGTTTGGAGCAAAAATTAATTATTTGAAGATGAAAAAAAGGAATATTGGACTTCCTTAGTTTGGTTTAATTGTCTTATACACCCATTTAATTTCAAAACTTATTTTTCATATTAGTTAGGGACTTAATCTTTATATAAGAGTAATGTTAGGCATCTCAAATTTATATCTCAAATTTTATTCCGAAAGTGATATGTTAAGTAAACATTAGATATAATAAATAATTTTAAAATTTATACTATTTTACCATCCAATATTTGATTGACACATTATTTTTAGAATAAATTTAGAATATAAATTTAAAATATCTAGCATCACTCGTCTATAAAAAGATCATTACTATAATTATATCTTAGAGTATAAAATATAAAGATTCAAATTTATTTAACATGATATTAAAATTAAGCAATATGCGTATATTCTTTGAGAGAACGATCAATACCTCTTATGGTTTCAACTAATATCTATTTATCCACCTGTAGTTTCAAATGACTAAAACTCCCATATCGCTCGAGAATGATTAGTTCTAAAGGAAAGACAGACTTTCAAAGAGAAAATGGGGTATGAGAAATAAACGGTAGATCGAAAGTTTAAACTATTGAAAATATTACCTCTTACTATAAAAGAAAGTTAGTTATCATACAAATGCATATCTTTCGAGGGATTTTCCTCAAGCTGAGCTAAGTGTCTGTAATGCTTCTTGCTCGTGAAGAAACCTCCACTTATTCATTCATCGGAGCTTATATTATGTTAATATCTTATCTTTGTAATTGAGGTGTTAAAGAAAAGAACTATTCATTTTTCGATTGGTTATAGGTTATAGGCAGGAGACTTAAGCCAATTGCCCCAACTTTATCATGAGCAAAGTGCTTTGGACAATCATTTCAACAACCTTCCACTTTGAATAATCTCTTTCTTTAGGATCCATTGCCCATTTTTCTTTTCCACTTGCTTTACATTTGCCTTTTGGTTCGACGAGTTAGCCAAACTGTGGAACTTCTCTGATTCTATTTATTCTCCGTTTGCACTTTCTATTACTTCCTTGATATCGTGACTAGTAATCTACCTTAATGCAATGTGCTTTGTGCACCCGAACATTTGTACCAAACATCTACAATTTAGGCTAGCTTGACATACTATTCATTCCTAACTGGTGTTATTATCTTATGTTCTTTCCTCGAGGAAGATTTCCCCTACAGTTATAGTTTGATGGTCTTGTGGCGCGGTCTTTTGGTATGTTATATATCAGATTGGAACCCAGACATCCTCCTTTTGTCTTTAATTAGAACAGAAGACTAGCCTTCTCAATCAGGGAGGAAAGTCTTGGTCTTCAAAGCCTCAATTTCACCTCTAGAGACCTTGAGTGATAGCCTAAGCTAAAACTTTCCATTGATTAGGCAAGCGCCGCCTGTATGCTAATTCAAGAACTAGTAGTATTAGTATTTGCTTCCTCTTTCTCTAACTCATCCTTTAGATCGTTGTCAACTTAAAAGGTTAATCTTAATTATTCATCCTCCAACTCCCTTAAAGACGGAATTGGCTACTACACAAGCTTTAGACAAAAGAAATCCCAAAAGCCTTAGATCTCATAATAGACCTTCAGTTAAAAAATTTACTGCTCATTCGACTAGACTCTTGTAAACTAGAAAGGAATTACTTTATTCTTTGGGCACTGCGAGATTCAATCTAATCTTTGTTTAAGCCAAGAAGTCTTTGTTTTTTGAATGGTTCTTCCCCCAAAATAAAAATAATTAAGAACTAAGATGAGGGTGTGAAAGAATGCTTACGATTGTTCTCTTTCTGGGCTCGTCCCATCCTCCCTTTGAGAGGAGGAGAGTTCTGCTGAACAAGCTGGCACTCATACTAACACGGATTCCTTTCTTAGGTATTGCAAGACCTTGAGGAGCTTATTCGGACTAGAGGAGGTAAAGAACTAGAGCCCATCAGTGTAGGAGTCACTATCTCCTTGCCCAAAGAATAAGTTACCGTAGAGCCAACGGCAGCTATTGAATTGTTACGATGTATGCCTCATTCTGATGTTAAAGTAAGGAATTGCCCTGTCTAATTTGAAAAGAGAGAACTTTCATCTTATTTTCTTCTCTTAAATAGTCAAGCCACTTGCCTTCTTCATTTTGAGGTGACAAGTGAGCTACTCTTTATAGTTGAGCTCCAAGGGCTGGTCGTCACCCATTAACGGGTCTAAACTAGGGCAACATACCATAGTTCAGTGATCAAATATATGACAATTAGAAAAGGTCGGTCTCCCTAGCACTATTTAGTATTAAGAAAATATAGGTAGGCCAACCAACTTAGTTATTAAATTAATAAAATAAACTCGTTAAGACACTTTCTTTCTTCTTTTTTCTATGCGAAATTACTATTTAAAAATGCTTCCAACAAAGCAATACTGGAAATTCGATTCCTAGTACTAAACTAACGAGTTTTACCTTACAAGCCAGATGATACACCTTAAATCATCGACCAAAGTGGGGTATCGGTTGAAGCCTAACTCTTTGTTCTGCCTTAGTCTAGCCTATTTTCTGCAAGTTATTCATTGACCCCCAAGGACTCTTAACTATAGTACTATAGTGCTTTCCCGCAAGCATTCCCTTTAGTCCTACCGCCTTCTTTCTCTTACTAATATGGATTTTAAACCTGGACGTACCTATAAAATCAATGCTTTTCTTACTAGAATTTCTTCTTTTCTTTGGAACCCGAGCTAATTCGTTTAGATCTTCTTCCTTCTATTTTGAACTTTCTTCACTTTAGCTTGCTAGCACATGGCTGACTATTAAAGAGAGGAATTGATATCAACTAGAGACAGAGAAAGGAAGTAGTACCAGAGGATTAATTCTAGTGAAAGCGCCTACTCCTTTAAACTATGAAAGTTTCTTGTCTTAGTCAAATATTCATTCATCAGGCATTGTTGAATCTTGAACTGCCTAATCTATTACGAAAGAAAGTGCTACATTCTATTCTCAAGCAGTTTTCTATGTAAAAGCTGAGTCAATAGCACCAGAGCCTATGGATGCAGATGAAACCTCTTTGCTCTAATTCTATTCTTGATAACCTAAAACCAGGAAGGAGCCAAGGACTGGCTTAAAGTTGTTCAAGAAAATAATGGCATTGACTTTCTCGACCCTTTCACTCTTGGCTCACTACTTCTTTCTAGACTCTCCCTAAGTATAAAGCTCTAGTTGCCCTAACTCTATTCCTTCAATTAGGAATTTTCAGGTTGGTTTCTACCCTCATCTTTCAGACTATGTAGATGAAAAGTGCTCTCATTGAGCATAGGCAAAGAAAGGTTAGCTTTTTTATGTTCTATCTGATATTACACTCGTTTCACTCTAGTACTCGTTACTTTAGTGCTCTTATCTCAGTGAGCGGAGAGGGAAATAGGGAGAAGGTTCTTAAAGTTAAAAAGATAAGAGTTTGTAAGGGATTGGGGAGAACTTTCTGGGTTTCTATGGCTGGAGATGTTTAAGCTTGCTGCTGCAGTAGAGAATAAGCTTTCACTACTTTCTTCTCCCGCTCATTGGATTATGTCAGGAATTTAATTGAGAAGCTCTGCCTAGTAGTGCTCTACAGTAGTGTCTTACGGGGTCGTTGAGCTGGTCCCCGATAGTCTAAGATCTTTCTGTCATAATTTATGTTCAGAAAAAGAGAGTGAAAGTTAGAAATGCTTAGAGCACTGATAGCTGGTAAAGTAGTTAAAGCTGTCAAAGTTTGAAAGCTCGTTGTCTTACATTTCTTCCTCTGTGCTTTCTTTTTATTTGACTAAGCTTCTTCACTCAACTCTTATTCTTTTCACACGGGATTTCCTCTTCTGATCCATCCAGAGTGATCCCATTGGTTTCTGAGTTTCAAACCTATCTGTATCAGGAGTTATAAAATTCATTTATTAGGTTAGAAGTTGGCTTGATAATCGATATTTAATGATCAGGACTGTTGCCCGAGATAAGAGATTTCGTGGTTTACCTAGTTGAACTGATCCTTCTCCTTTAATTGCTTTCTCTATCGGCTGAACTTTTGGTCAAGTAAGCTTGAGTGTCTTCTCTTCTTACTTTCATCTCGGGTGAGCTTTTGTTTCCTCTAGTCGAGAAGTAAAAAACCTTACTCTTCGCCATTGCTTCTCCTTTGTAGACTAGAAATATAACTTGAAAACCTTGAACTAGAATAATAGATTTTTGCTCACTATATGTACCTATTTATTCCTCTTCCTCGAGCCGAGTAAGATCTTAAAAAGCCTAGGCTAGTCCTTTCCTCTATCAGCGTTGACTCTTTCTTTCCTATTCATCTGAGACTCTGCTCATTCCCATCATTTGTTTCAGGGCCTGTCCTTCGAGTACTCCATATCCATTTACTTCACTACTTTTCTGCTACTAGAAGACTTACTCTTCCTCTTACTAAGCTTTTGGCACTAAGGAAATAAAACCTGCAGCCGATTCGTACCCTATTTCTAAGGCTATAATGTAATCCCCAACTACTGAATTACCTAATAAGATAGCTTGAACAGCGGAAATCTCTGATTGAAGGAAGCTAAATCTCATTTCCTAGGCCTAGCCTTCTTTCTTGAAGAACCTAGCTGGGAATAAACTTCCTTTCCATAGCTCGAAATTTATTTTCGTATAATCTTTCCTACGCTTGGAAAGTGCGATATTACTATCCTTTCTTTTGTTAAGGAAGATGACTTCATTAATTCGGGCAAGAAAATGTGGTTGTTCACTTCCTTTCTTCAAAACAGAAAATATATGCTAAAGGTAGATATTAGATATTTGTTTTGGGGTAATATAATCTATTCTATTTCTTTCTTAGGTGACCAACCACTCCTGCCCTTGTTAGTTCTTCTCTTATCTTGCTCATAGATGGCTTCTACCAGTTAGCTTCTTTCAAGGCAAGGAAAGCTTATCTATTTATTTCCCTCTTATTACCCTATGCTCAGGATGTTCTTCGATCCCAGGAAGTTCTTCACTTGTAGACTACTCTCTTAGCCAGTTTTAAGCTTAGATTAATAGCTATAGGTTCCATCAATTTCATTTCCTCAGGATCTCTACCCTATAAAATTGAGTAATCTAAACTTTTTTAGATCAAAAAAATAAGCCTTTTGGTTCTAAAATAACCCTTGGGGAAGATAGTTTTGGTAAGGACGTCAAGAATATAAGTCCATGGGGTAATAACATTCAGTGGTCGGAGGAGGAGTCTTTCCTCGCCTTTACTTCAACTCTTAAGATGAATTTCTATTCCTTTCCTAAGAGATTTTATAGGGGCACTCCCCCGAATGCCCATAGTTACAGTTTTAACTTTTAAGGCAAAATTTAGGTTAATTATCAGTCTTTCTGTTGAATTTGCATAAATGATCACTGAACCTTTCATCCTTTAAGAAATGATAGAATACTCTCCAAATTGAAAGGGGTACCATTTTTTCATCTTATGATTTGAAACTCGATGTCGCCTACACAAACCACTACGTTGTTGCTTGATGAGTCCCTTCGTTTGCTTTGTAAGCTCCTTTGATTTTCTAGTAGCAAGATTTGGCTTTTGGTTTGAAGATTGAATCAGTGGTTAGCCGGTGCTTGAACAACAGCATTCCAAGAAGCAACTTCCTAAGGTTTCCTACATTAATGAATCAAATCACTTGAAAGAAAGTAATTTTATAGGCAAATAAATATTTTTCTTTCAAAAGAGAATGGTTTAGCTCAGTTGTTAACTGAGCAATCAGGGAAAGGCACCACCCTAGCATCATCTTAACCTTTTGGATAGGATCAGTGAGATGCTATAGCTTCAAGCAGGCAAGAAATATTAAAAAAAAAGCTAGCTTTTGCTTTCTCGTATTGTCCATTGCTTTACTCGAATCCCTAAAAGTGATGTGGAGAGATGTAAGGTTCATGGAAGTTGCTTTAATGGGTGATCCTTCGAAAGAGTAAATACAATGAGGGTGATCAAAATGTAAATTCCATTTTCTTTTTGTTTTGCCATCTCTTTTCCTTTCGCGTTTTGAAAGCTGTCCAATAGCGGAGGCATTACTAGCTTACGCTTTGACCGAAGTAGCATGAGGCATGTGGAATCCTATGTGAATCAGCAAGGACAACCTTGTAAGGCTAAATACTTATGGGTGACCAATAGCGAAGTAGTACTGCGAAGGAAGGGTAAAAAGAACCCCAATCGGGGGGTGAAATAGAACATGAAACTATAAGCTCCCAAGAAGTGGGAGGAGACTAGGGCTCTAATTGCATGCCTATTGAAGAATGAGCCAGTAACTCATTGGCAATGGCTTAGTTAAGGGAACCCACCGGAGTTGTAGCAAAAGTGAGTCTTTATAGGGCAATTGTCACTGCTTATGGACCTGAACCTGAGTGATCTATCCATGACCAGGATGAAGCTTGGGTGAAACTAAGTAGAGTTTTAAACTGATTGATGTTGAAGAATCAACAAATGAGTTGTAGTTAAAGGTGAAATGCCACTCGAACCCAGAGCTAGCTATTTTCCTAAAATGCTTTAAGGTGCAGCTGTTGACTGGACATCTAGGGGTAAAGCACTATTTTAGTGAAGGCCGTGAGAATGGTACAAAATTGAGGCAAACTTAAAATACTAGATATAACCTCAAAATAATAGGGGTCAAGGTCCTCCAATTAGAAGATAAGGGATAAGCTTCATCATCAAGAGGGAAATAGCCCGGATCACCAGCTAAGGCCCCTAAATGACTGCTCAATGATAAATGAGGTAAGGGTGTAGGGATAGCTATGAGGTTTTTCTAGAAGCAACCACCTTAAAAGAGAGCATAATAGCTCACTGATCAAACGCTCTTATACTAAAGATGAACGGGGTTAAACGATCTGCCGAAGCTGTGCGATGTAAAAATGCATCGGTAGGGGAGCGTTCTGCCTTAAAGGGAAGCACATGCCCGAGTGGGGGTGAACAAATCAGAAGCGAGAATGTCAACTTGAGTAGGGAAAACATTTATGAGAATCCAATGTCCTAAAACCCCAAGGGTTCCTCTGCAATATTCATCCACAAAAGGTGAGTCGAGTTCTAAGATCAGGCCAAAAAGTGTAGTCAATAGATAACAGATGAATCTTTTTGTACTACCCCTTATTGGTCCTGAGGGATGAAAGAGGCTAGGTTAGCTGAAAGATGATTGTTATCGGTTTGGAAACTCAAGGTGCCCCTACTCTTTCAGGGCAAGAAGGGGTAGAGAAAATGCCCCAAGCCAATGTTCGAGTACTAAGGGCTATTTCGTTGAAGTAAGCCATGCTATACTCCAAGGAAAAACTCAAACATCCTTCAATAAAAAAAAAAAGTGCCTATACTCAAAACCAACACAGGTGGATAGGTAGAGAATACCTAAGAGCGCGAGACAACTTTCTTTAAGGAACTTGGCAAAATAGCCCCATAACTTTGGGAAAAGGGGTGCCTCCTCGAGTTATTATAGGTACACTTTTTGCCTAAGAGTGATTCTTTCTCATGAGAGCCTTTCTTCAAAGTCGAGTGACTGGGGACTACCTTCTCATTGGAAAAACTATATTCTTGCTTTAGACATCTTCCCATTCAAGCTAACCCTTTCCTTAGCTGATGTCGGTATGCCTCTGCTGAGCTATTCTTTAGTCACATCTGGGAATACTCCTCTTTTCACTCAAATTAAGAAGCATATAACTATGAAGGAAAATTTATAGCTATAAAGATGATCATTTTTGGGCCCTAGTGTCCCGAGGCGAGAAACCACGCTTTACTGTTGATGGTCATATTGAAAAAGGTTCCAATAACTTATGTTGGAAGGGTTTGTCTCGAGTCTTGTTATCCTAACTAAGATTCCATTCTTTGAAACAGAAGGCCAGCCCATACCTATTTGGAGGTGTACACCCATTTATGAACATATGCAAAGGGATAAAGAGAAAAATCAATGAAGAACTACCAAATCCAATAACTTTGATTTATTCGTACCATTTTGTCATCGATCACTATTGGGTCAGTTTGTCAGTCACCCAAAAAAAGCATCAAGAAAGGTCAAACATATATGTTTTATAAAATGATCAGCGATCTCATTTATGCTATGCCCTATATTGTGTTCGTGTGTGTTTATTGAGCTTTCTTTTCTTCAACTTCATGCGCTTTGCTTCGCTTTATAGAAGAGAGAGACTTGGTCTTGAGAGTAAAAGGCAAGCGCAAGCAATAAAAAGGATAGTCCCTTACATCATGCGAACTACTAGAAAATATTGAGATCATTAGTGAAAGAATGACCAACGACGAGCTATATAGAGGATAAAAGAAAGAGGAGTAGTAGGATTCAGTCTTCAAAGAAGATCAAAGAAGAAATCAGACAATTATGCCACTCTATTTTCATTACAAAGATGTATTACATCAAAATCTGTTGCTCAAATTTAATTATGCCAACGTTATAGAAGTTCCTAGATTGTGTGAAATAAGAGTAGTACCAAAGGAACCCTATGATTTCATAATAAAAAATGGGAAATGGCTATGGAGATTTCATGCGGTCAGAAATTCATACAAATATAAAAGGGTTCGATAGGAAAGACATTTCGATCTATTCCTAGCATCTTTTAAAGACAAAGGACATGTTAGTGACCTAGCACGACAAAGCACTCTCTGAGGGCATATAATGTCTAATTATTTTGTCAGAATCTTAACAATAATGTCTCTGTTAGATTCTCTAATCGAAATACGGGAAAACTCCATTCAATTCTCGATGGAAATGGAGTTTTATGAATTCTCCTAGAACTGAAAGATTATTTCAAGATCTTTGAACATCTTCAAGGATTCAATGTGACTATTTTTACTTCGGCTAACACATAAGATGATACTTTACTACTGTGGAGTAGCTTTTTACAAAAATATGAGGGGAAACTCAGTAAAATGTCAGAGAAGCAAAATATACGAGATCACAAATATAGATTGCTCACAGTTAAATATGAACTGAGATGAAAGCTTTATAAAACATTTTCTTTTATAATGATCCTGATCTTTCTAGTGCTAGTGAAATATGGGACAATCATCGTTATAATTTGTCTAAGTTTCTAAGGAATCGTTCCTTTGCAAGAGTAAGAAACCGATGTATTTTCACTAGTCGCCCTCGTACTGTGTATGAGTTCTTTCAAATTTCTCGTATTATTTTTTGTGGATTAGCATCTCAAGGCATTTTGATGGGCATAGAGAAATCATAAATAAAGAAAAGTATCAACAAGAACATAACTTTAGTATGCTCAGCCCTATGTTCAATACAATTATGATTGTAAAAAAAACACCACCCCATCAGGCGAAATGCAAGTGCAATTCAAAAAGTAGCTACGACCAGCTAACACCATATCTAACTCTGAAAGAAGACTCTCAAATAAGTATACTTCTACTTTGGTCTCGTTGAGCATTTTATTTTGGCAGAATGGAAAAACACTTTGTTCTAATGCCTATCTTCATGCTTCTTATGATCATTGAATGACACCACTACCAGCTTGCTTCTTCTGCTATGAAACAAAATCATTAATTTCTGAGTAAACAACAGATTTCTTTTTTACTCAATTTTTTCACCTTGTTGACTATGAGTCAAAGACCCCACACCTCCTTCTCATTGTTGTTCTTGCTTGAGTTGTTGAATTGATTGGGTACCCTCTATACAGAGGTACAATATAGCTCGATCACTTCTAACCTTTTCAAAATCCTTTAGTTTTTAATTTTGGTTTTCCTATGCTCTTTGATCAAGACGTAGCTTTCCATACCTCGATTCTGATTCGCTCGCTTCTATTTATAGAGACATTATCTATAAGGTAGTTAAAAAAAATGACGTTGCTCAAGTCATATGGTTCTAGTCCAAATAGCAGCTCTCCTACTAAAGCAATTGCAGCCGTAGAGAGAGTCCTTGGTCCATAGTATCATGGATGACTTATTCCTTTTGATTAAAATATGAATGGCTTAGGTGCCTAGCCTAAGCAGAGTAACTATCCTCTCTAGCATCAATGAAGTGATTGGTCGATCTTTCTAGCCCACTAAAACAACCATAAAAATGACTTCTTTCTCTAGATTAGTAAGTAGGGTCTTGTTCAATCTTTGTTTTTGTCATTCATCTCCTCTACTGGGTCTAGCCCTCTTTGTTGAATCTAGCTAACTGAGCTAATAAATTCTTTCTTGAATTTATATTTCATAAACCTTTACCCTTTCAAAGATCTCATTTCTACTACTGAACCTGCTTCATTTTCGAGTGAGCTACCGGGGAATAGCTAATGTATTAACTAAAATGAAAGTGTATGATGGAAGCCTTCAAAGATCATGCGTAAATAAGAGTTCTCACGGCCAATTCTTTTCCTTGTTTGCTTTCTCTTGGGCATGAGGAAGATAATCTTGGAGTGGAGGTTCATGCTGCTAATGAGGTTTATCTCTTCTTGTTCACATTGAGGTACATGGATTATCAAGTGACATTGGCTCATATTTCTTCATATGGCTATTAAAGGCATTACCATTCGTGCACGGGCTTCACTAACATCCATGTTCACTACTCCATAAACCGAGAGCAAGAGGCAAAGATCAAGCCATAGAAAGAACTATAGCTCAATTAAGTAGACCAAAGGGAGAGAGATACCTTGTCTTAAAGGAAATTGGAAGGATGCTACTAAGAAACATGAATCCATGCCTTTTTTTTTTTTATCAAGGTTTTATCAATTGGATCAATTGAGACCCAACCTTTTAGAATGAAAAAGTGGTTGATGGCTTTTTTCACTGGGTTTTATCAAAACGTGAAGTGTTAATTCAATCATAGAGAGAAATTCAATAAGTCAGATTTGATAGCTATATGAAGAGTCACTAAACTTTTTCATCTTTTCTCTCCTAAGATATTATTGAGAGTCAATAAAGGATGCATTTCACCCTAAGTTAAGATGAGAGATCAGCAAAGGCAGATTATCTAACTTTAATTCCTAATAAAATAGAAAGAGTAACCTTTTTAGGATGAGGAAAAGTCACAACAAGTAGCTCCGGTGGTCTTTCAGTCTTACAGGAAAGCATTCTTTCAGTGCCTAGAATGCTTAGATAAGGTTCTTACTTAAGAGATGCTCCTAGTGTGTTAATAGATCGATGAGTTTCGATATTCATATGTATACTAGGCCACTTCAATAAGTTGGACGTACAGGTAAACTCCATCTGTTGGATGAACTATCCATGGTGAAGTAAAAAGCTCTATCTATCTTCTACTGCACACAAGGTGGAAGCATGTTGATTAGTCAAAGAGAATTGAATCAACAAAATAAAAAGTCAATCTTTTTTTAATAGACATGGGTGGTTCATGTATAACAAGTAGGGGTCTTGGTCTTGCCATTTAAACCTCAGTGAAATGGAGTTCTTTCACTAAAGAAAAGGAAAGCATACATTTAGTTGAGTTTACAAGAACCCCGACATATTCTTTCTTGGTCTAAAGGATCTTCATTCAATGTGCTTCGTCTGGATCAACTTGATTACTCAATAGTCTGGACATGAGTTTGATTCCCTAATAGAACAAGGTAGGAATAATAGCTCACTATGGGCTTTTAGGAATATACTAGATCGTAAAGCTGAAAACGCTCGAAGAGGGATAGTCGTTGGCTTAGTAGAAAGGTTGAACCCTATAATAGGCAAGGCGTATGGAGATATAAAGATTGAACTGACCTAAATTATTTTTCTATACCATATTTTCTCTTCCCCTTGCTTTGAGCAAATCCCTTTCTTGCAATTCTTCTTTTTTTTTTTTTTTGAAATCACTTGTTTATGTTTTTCGATTAGCTCTTTTTTCAAATTAATCATCTGCTAAGCTAAGCAATAAAAACCTACTAATCCTACATTTTCCCTTGCCATTTGCTTTATACAAATTGATTCTCGTCCCGTCTGAAATAGAAATATGTCTTTTCACTTTTGACTATGTGGCACTTATTATTTGTACTCATTCCTTCCATTCCTTCTCCGAATCCTTTCTTTCAATAGGTCTTTTCCTGCTTGCGAATCTCCTTCTTCCTTTAATGAAATAGATCGGTCTTTTCACTTAATCAGTACAAGATCCCTGTCCTCGCTTCTTCTGTGGGTAGGTATAGCTCTTTACTTTCTCTAGTTTGAGAGTTGTAGGAGTAAGAAAGGGGCTTCCATTAGATTTCCCTACTCAAAAACCAAAGTCAGTCGAGTGGCTAAGTGCTTTTATCTCTATCTATGACATTAGTCAAGCAACTGGCTTCCCTATCATTACCAAGTGAAAAGACACTCTAAACTCCAAGGATTAGTGTCTAGCCGATAGATAAAGTAAAGTATGGTAGCACAATAGCAGTAAATCATGGTGAAACTTAGGCAACAAAGAGTGAGAAGAAGAGGGCTGGAATGATTCAAGAGATAACGAAGGTAGAAGTGACTCAACTCAACCAACGGGAGAGAGGCTACGCGTCAAGAAGAGACTCTCCCTAATCTAAGAAGGAATTGAGAGAACAATTTTAACTTGTGTTTGCCTTCTAGGAGCGAAAGCCAAGAGGGGGAGCCAAGCATACGTACAAAAGCAATTGAGCTATAAAATAGAGTTCTATGTAGAGAGAGGAAAGATATTCTACTAACAAGGGTGTAGAGCGAGACTTAAATCCACGAGTGGAATACCTTATGCGAGGGGTACAGGTTGTAGATTAGGGAATAAAAGGAAATGAGTAAGGGGGTTGAAGAGGCATAGCGTAAAAAGGACAAAGAAATAGCAATGCTCGACCAATCGCTAATAGAATCAGCACCTTCAAGGAGAGGGCCTTTTTCAGATCGATAGGTGAAAAGTGGAACTAGCCATACGATAATTATATTAAGAGCAAAAGGTAATAGTATAGTTTACTTCTAGAAAGTTAGAACAGAATGAGAATAACCTATCTTGCAACATGAGTACTACTAATTCAAAGCAAATCAGGGGATAAGTTTTTCTTTCTTAATTAAATAAAGGGTTTACCACAAAAAACGTTAGAGTCTGGAGCGAAAAAAAAAAAAAAAACCTCTTACTTTCAGGCCAGACGTCTTTCTAACCTGCTCACTTGTCTGCCTCCCCACACAGCTCTATGAATAGGCCTCCCATTTCACTAAATTAGTGGTTCTTTGTAGAAATCCTCTCATTCTATTTAGATGGGAAAATAAGTGCAACGATCGATGGCAAACCAGCAGTTAGCTTCCAACCCTTACAGGCAAAGGAACAGGATCTTGAATCAAAGAATTCATGTCAAGCAAGTGAAGTAGAAAAAGTATGATTCTTGCTCTTCTTTAGCGATATTGGCTTTCGGGTAGTGGTGAGTTCAGTTAATGAAACTCGCATAGGTTTGCATTTTTGAACTTGAGGGGGTTTGAACCTTTGACCTCTAAGATAATGGTAATGAAGCTTCAACACTTGACCAAATTTATGATTAAAGAAATTTTTATGAAGATTAATATATATGCCCATTATATAAATTATAAATCATAAATTAAATAAATTTTGGAACAAAAAATCATAAATAATAATACGTATAAAATATTTTAACAAACAATAAATTCAAATAAGATATGTATAACAAAAGACTTAAAGATTATGTTTGAAAAACTTATTATAAAAATGAATTATTTTATAATTTTTTTAAATTGATCAAAAAATAAAAAAATACTAAAATATATAATACTAAAAATAAAGTTATTTTCAAGACAAGTGAATTTTTAGTATTTAATATTAAATAATAAAATAAATTTTTATAAAGAAATTATAAATTTGAATTATAACTTATGAGAATTCACAAAAAATTTAATTTATAAACAATAAATATTAAGAATTCTATTCAACTCATTAAGAAATTTATTTTCATCAATTTGTAAATTAAAATAAATTATTACAAATAATGATAAATTCTTCCATGCTCTCAAATAATTTTTATTTATTACATCTGCTAATAAAAATTTAATGTTATATCACAAGTAAAAAAAAATGATAATTGATGACTAAATATGGAAAATATTTTTTTTTACTTTTGTTGGAAAAGTATTTTTTAATTAATTTAATTATTAATACCTTTTTATTTCTTTTCAATTAATTTAAGAATAATTAGAAAAATAAAAAAATATTTATAATGGATTTCTAAAAAAAATTTATTTGAATTAAACGTTATTTAAATTATTTTTAAACTTATTATTATTTATGATTTTCAGTACCAATATCTTATTAATTTATAACTAATAATTCATCTAATTATTTATCGGGTATATATATTATTCTTCATAAAATATTCATCAATCATAACTTTGTCCAAGTGGTAAAGCTACATTACTTTGTCAAGGGTTCAAATTTCCTCAAATTCAAATTTTTAGTTTGTTTTCAAATTTTTATGAGTAAAATCATCGATTTATATATTATTAATGATAAATTCATAAAATTATGTAAATAGTAAAAAGATAACAAAAAAAAATTTAATAGTAAAGAAGTTTTAATTATTTTCAAAATTATAAAAGATAAGCTGATATTAACTAAAATCAAGGCAATGGTCACTTTTCCTATATACTTTCCCTCTCTTTGACGTTCTTAAACCACCTCCACCATTGTAATAGTTGTAGACCAACATGCCGCCATGACTGTTATCACCAAAAACCACAACCACTATTGAAGAAGTCACTAGAGTTCAACCATCATTTTCCAACTATAGCCACTTGCATCCCGTCGTTGGAATTATAAAATTGAGGCCTGTGTGTGCTGTCTTTCAATCCATCACCAACCAACACACGGTATGCCTTACTATCAAATTCATTCCAACAAGCTCCTGCCTATTTGTCCAACCATATAAAGAATGCACGCATCGGATCAACTGTTTGATTGCATGCGCTGCTTGAATATTTGCATTTTCTTCTTTCGATCATTGTGGCTTACTATCAGTGAGTGAAATCCTCACCATTATCGTAGTTCGATTTTCCATGGGTTGATCTATTATATTGGGTTCTTAATTTGGTAAGATCAAGTTTATTAATCTTAAGAGAGTGCTCATTAAATTAGATTTCTGTTTAGGGGGAATTCTATAATATCCACAAATATTTTTATGCTGAATGCAATTGATGAAAGACCTATTTGTCAGAATCTCAAAACTTTTAGGATTTTTCATATTTTAGAAAACTAGGGGGCTTTTGCATTATTTTTCGTGCTAATTCCAAATCCTTTAATTTGAGTCCTACTTCTTCATGCTTCATTGAATTATTTTGTTTGAAAAAATTTAAGTTAACAAATTTGTTATTTTTGCTCAAAATAAATATTTGTTTTTCTTGTTTACCAGGGAAAATCTACACAATAAAATTTTGCATTCAACTCAACAAGAGTTGCGTTACTTCTTCATTTCTCAAGGTCTATATACTCTTGAAATTGGTTAAGAATTTATTGAATTATTTTTGCCTCGATTTCTTGTCGCATTCTTTAGTTAGCTATTATCCTCTTGTTTTGAGTCTATTTCCCAGGGCAACGCTTGTTGATGCCTAGAATTAGTAAACAAATTTGTTATCGTCAAACTTGTTGTAATGATATATGAAGCTTTCTAGATGGAGCCTCCACGTTCAATTATAAGTAGTTCACTGTGCTCTTTATTGTCTTTAAAAGAAAATACTTTGATGGTTAAGTCATTATTGAAAAAAAAAAAAAGAGATGTTGTATGTAGTGAAGTGTATGCGGGAATAAGAATTGGTCAATGTATTACTAAGTATACATTTTGAATGAATGAGTAGATCATGATCCCCTCATTAGAAGTTTGAACAGTTTTTATAAAATAGAATATTAATTCCTTCCCAAAGTGCATTGACGTTAACACGAGGTGTATTCCAATTGGGCTATGATTAAATAAATTTACGCTCTTTTTAAAGATTTTATCTCATTATTAACTAATAGAAGAATTTTAATGAAAATCATTCACTTTTTTTAGAAGTTCTTCATTATGTTTAAATAGAATTTAACAATTAAAATTAAACTCAAATTCATAGTTGTTGATCTCTTTCCACTTTTCACGACCCCATCCCATGACTATTTAAAGGAGATCACGGGTCAATGGGTATGTGTTGCCTGTTTGAAGGACGGATTTGAAGCTGAATGGGGTCTTGTCTTAAGTCTTTGGACTAGCTTGCACAGACTTTTTTAATTAAATGTAAAAATTAAACCGTTGATACTTGAGTTAGTTAAGCCTGCCGGAAATAGGCTAATAATATAAAATATAAAATAAAAGATTCAGATAAAAAATTAATCATAAGCTACATTGGATTGAACAAATGAAATCTTATATATTATATTTGAAAAACTGTCAATTTAATTTTTAAAGTTTTGTTGAATTATTTAATTAGTTTTTATATTTTTTGGTAAATATCTTAATTAGTCTATATTAATAAATAAAAATGTGTAAAATATAATTTTTTAGGACACCAAAATAATTTGGTGTATTTAATTATGTTAAGTAGTCCTATATTTGATCAAATTTATTTTATTACACTTTAAAAATATATTATAAAGATTTTTTTTTAATAATAAGTGCTAATTAAAATATTTAAAGAACTATATTGACTTACTGAGTAATTCAATTTAACCTGCAATTTCTCTTTATTTACCTTTTGAACTAAAAATATTAACATATATACATAACATAATGTGATTCAATGCTGTATAGCTCAAAGTGTTAAACTTTTTAAGTTTTGCTTTACATGTTTTAATTAATTTTGTGTTATAAGTTTTAAACTAAGATTAATTTCAATTTTAGTATTAGAATTTTCAATTTTTGTGATAAGATTTAAAGTTCTGTATAAAATGTTTCACACTTAGTGTTGAGTCAGTAAGGATATAGATAAGTACAATAAGAAAATCTTAATATGCTCATTTAAGTACAAAATAAAAGAAGGATGCCAAATCTAAAATACGCTTTAACTGTTGCTTAATGGATTTGTCGTATGCCAGCAGCCAGCAGAATTCACAGCTTCAAAGGATTCATGTGCTTAATATTAAATACTTAATGATGCGACTCCTTATTTTTTCTTTTTAATAAAAAGGCTCCGATCAGAGGCTAATTAGAAAACTTGTGTGCCAAAAACGACTGCAGTTTTCAAATTAATCAGTGGCCAATACCATTTTTGGCAACTTGAAGTGATATTTGAGAAGAAAAGCAATGCAAACACCAAGGCCATGACGACGTGACATCGACGCCTGCTCTGTGACCATGATAGAGACAAACATTTCTTAAGAAGTGGCTACAATTGGTGCATATTCATGTCCAAGCACATGGGTTTGAACTTATTGGCGTTACCTTTTGTACCTTCTTAATTCAGATTGAAATTTGATTTGTGATTTGTTTTCTGGCCCGTTCATGGATTTTTGATATTCTGCTTGCATGCACAGCGCATATTAACGTAATAACTTTTGTTGACATCCATGCAGACAAATATAATTCAACTTGCATGTTTGAGATGCCCATGTTATTATTTCAAAAACTTAACTTTTCGTTCATTTAAATATTATATTAACAACCAATAAATGTGCTCCAGATTCGTTTTGGTTAAATATTAAGCATGTTTCTAATTATTGAGACTGAAAAGAGGAAATAGTGCGGGTGTCAAATTTAGCACAATTTGTACTAGTTTAATTACAATATTTTGCTAATTTAAAAGTATTCAAATTGACAATAATAAAAAGAGAAGGTGTTATCCCATATTTGTATTTGAATTTGTATTTTAACAAGAATAATAATTGTGCGTGTTAATGAACTAGGTAATGACAGTTCATTAGTGTGTACATTGGACCTAATTCGTGTTTAGGGTTTTAGAGCTCCAAATTCAATTGAGATTAGTAAAAATAATCACAAACTAGCACATGATAAAATTATAATAGTTCAGTCCTATATGAGCTTATGTCCATTTCACCAAACCTTGGCTCATTCAGATAGCACTATTAAATAATAATTTTTATAATAGCAATACTATAAACATAATTTCTTAAAATAATGAATACATATAATTGCAAAATATATTTTCTTAGAGCCTTAGGGGCAAACATAGAGCCTTGGAGGTTGTAATGGAGCATTTGGAAGCTTTAGTCTATTTGAAGAGAATCCTTGGGAAGAAAAAAAAGCTCTAAAAAGCTTAAAGAAGGATAAGAGGAAGATCCATACTTTGTTGTCTTTTTATTTATAGATGTTGACTCTAGATTCTGGGTCATCCTAGACTAATGAGTTAAATTTGTATATTTTTGAGAACAATTACAAGTCCTCTTGATAGATTGACCACTCTAAATATTCACTAAGCTTTGTGAGCTTCCTAGGGAAAAGAATCTAAAAAATAAATAAGAATTTCTGAATGTAGGGAAAAGAACCTTTTTTTTAGCTCTCTTAGCCTCATTTTATAGGCATGTATTATATAATCCTATTAGGATTAGAGCAATCTAAACATTTCTAATTTAGGCTCATCCCTAACTTATTTAAAATTAATTTGTGTCAAAGATTATTAACTTTTAAGATTCTTGGGAATAGAGTTGATTAGTTTGATCTTGTGATTGTCATTAGTAGTGAATATCATCACCAACTAGAGCTTCAATAGCATCTTTTAGACCCTCACCCGCATCAATCAAAAGCATAATATAATTAAATAGAGCTTCAACAAAATCAAAATTGAATAGGAAGTCGAGAATTTTACCAGTATGTGCAACACACACTGTGTGGGCTCCATTTGTTGTAAATTAAAACAATAATGATTAAAATATGAATAGAGGGAACAAGAATTAATCCATAACATGGTGGGAGTTTGAAAAACACTTACTAATAATAAGAAAGAAACCTGTAGAAGTAATATTTCAAAAACTATCCTTCCCTCCTTCCAAAGCAGAACAAATACGGAACAAGTAGTTAAAAGGAAGTAAACATTTGTTATATAGGTTATCGTAGAACTTGCGGAGGTCAAAAGTATTGTCGGGGGTCTAAAACACGTGGGTGTATGAATGTACAATTGTGTCTATTGTCTATTATGCGTATTATATATGAATTTAAACGCTACAGAAGTGTGAAATATACAATAAATACAATAAATAAATATATTAATCACATTAATATATTAGAAAGGTTGAGAACTCACCTAAAAGTGTAATGTTATACACGTATATCCTTGGAGTCCGCATGGAGACCAACTCGCAGGCAGTTCTAATCACCAATATGGTGGGCTTGGTGAGCTAGAACAGCAGCCCTCTACGTAGCACTGGGTTTAACTCTTAAACCCAAAAATGGCCGGTGTGTGTTTTTATCCTTTTTTCTAAAAGAATAAGAAATGGAGAATTTGAAGTAATTCACAATTACTCCAATTGGAAGCATAGAGAAAATGAAACAATTTCATTTTCCTTTTTTTTTTTTTCTTTCTTCTTCTTCTTCTTCATTTCTCTTTTTTCTTTCTTCTTTCTTCCTTTTTCTTTCTCTCTTTCTCTTTATATATATATATATATATAATATAAATAATAATATAATAATATAATGGGTGCCAACTATTTGGCACCGAAATATAATAATAATATATATAATATTATATAATATAATAATTAGAGAGAATGATTATTTGACAATTAAATAATCATAGTGTAAAATGATCATTTTGCCCATCTTAAATAGTTACCAAGTCTATCTCTAGTAGGTCCCACCAAATCTCACACTTGGATAAACTCAACTGAGGGTCCACAGTACGCTACGTGTCATAATACAATTAGTAAATAATAATTATTAACTAATTATTGTATTTAACACTTAAATATAAACACGTACGCATTCCCATGGTAGTGCTGAATATTGCTGGATTAAACACTTTAATTTAGCACGCTGCCCAGTATATAACTAGTACACTCCATATCGCGGGACTCCCTAGGTCCTACGCCCAATTCGTCAAATGGAACTATTCCATGAGTCCGTGAGTAATGCCCCACGCACACCTCACGGATATACAAATCAGGGCATTGAACCATACAAGTTGAGGATACAACGAATATGTATAGTCCTTCTGTCCTGATATCCTGGATGTGATGGGAATATAAATTATCACTGTCAAATCCCTTAGTGCTCATCCATGTCTTATCTCCAGACTTATATCTCACTGAACAATATGTGCAAATGCTTTTGCCATATTGTTCCACCCTAGCAGAACTCTTTCCCGGGATGATTGCTTGTGGCCACAAGACTTTTCGAGATACAGTCTCGAAGCATCTGAATACCTAACTCCTTATGGGAGCTGACGGATCTCATATCTGTACACACTAGACTCCATAAGCATCGGACTATACCCAGCGGTCACACCATAAAAGGTCTGTGACATGCGTGGAATTAAAGTATGGTGGATCACTTACAAGCCCACCGTGACACTCAAGTTAAAGGATCACGTATACTACTCAACTCGAGAGGACCCTTCGTTGACGGCTTACATTGGGTGTCTATCGGAGGCCCTCGTGAGTTTGTCCCATATCCAGTCCTAACTGAATACCCATATGTCAATACGAGCTCCAAGCTCACGGTCGGCTAGGAACGACCATCTATATCCTATAGGTATGACATATGATGATTTATATAAAAAGGTATCCACTGATAGACCCACTGTAATATCTAATCCCAATTAGTAGTATTGGCTCTTAAATTTCGGTATAGAGTAATGAAGACACCGTAGGGTTATCCGATTTTAACCTTGTTAGAAAAAAAATTTTGTGGTACGCGTGAGAGATATTAGACCTAATTTGCTAATTTCATACGCAGTCGGAGCGTTGGACGACCCTAGATTATTTTTGAAAATTTTTTCTATTGGCTTGGAAAAGAAAATTCTAATTTACTACATGAATTTCTATTTAAGGGTTATGTATGGAACAAGATTTTTTTTAGAAACACAATCCATATATTAGAGAATGGACCAATTAGAAACAATCTCATGGATTGCCAAGTTAAAAATTTTAGTTAGTTCATTGGACTATTCTAATTAGATAGTTACAAATGAACCAATTACATATTTAGTTTCTAACTAATAGCAATTTAAAAATTTTGAGTTAGTTGAGGGGAAATTGGTCTTTTGGGAGAGCACTATAAATATGGTAGAAGTGTATAGAAATTTCAAGTGATCAATTACAAACACTTAGAGTAAAAGAGAGCAAAATTCTTCCAAGTAAGGGAGAGGCTACTATAGTGACATTTCAAAAAAATTTCATGATTTTTCATGCTTAATCAAACTATAAGAAGGTCAAGTATAAGTTCCTAAGCTTAATTGAAGACTCCATTAATGAAAATCCAAGCAAAAGAGGTAAGAAAAGCATTGTTTTGTGAGATTGATATATGAACTTTCAAGATTTCTTCAATTAATGTTCTTGTGTGTATTCTTAGTTTAGATTGAGTTAAATTCTAGTGTGGAGCTTGAAGGAGTCACAAAGTGAAAAAAATTGGCAAGGTAAAAATTAGGATTTTGGGCGATTGGAATGTAAAGACTTCAATTGGTTGTAATTAGGGAATTATAATGAAATTGGCTTGATTTTAGTGTAATTGGAACAAGAAATTGAGAAAATAAATGTGTTGGAATCAAGGGTGAAATTCTGCCACCTTAGGGAAGTTAGGGATTGAGTTGTGTTGTGGTTGAATTGTGATGTATAAATGGTGCCTTATATAAAATAAATGTATATGGTTGATAGAAAAATAAAAAATGAAAAAAATGGGACATAATTGTCCAGTTTGAAAAGGTAAAGGGCAATTATGTCCAACCGGAGTTATTAGGTGTTAAGAAATTTTCAGGGCGTCGAATAGTGAATTAGATAAGAATAAATAGCTCCGTAAATGAAAATTGAAAAATAGTATCCATCCGGGCTTTGTATGCCGATTAGGGCGTTTAGTAGTTAAATGAGATTCTAGCATTCGATTTGATTCTAAATTTCATTTATGACGTGTAGGTGAAGAAAATCGAGAGCAGTAACAGGAGCAGAAATCCTTAGCGAAATTGATCGCGGAGCGGTTGTGAGTGAAAATCTGTCATTTCTTTTATCTTTCATTTATTATGTTTCTGCATAATGAAAATGTATGTTTTATGTACTTTTAATGCATAAACATGATTTATGATCTTGATATATATCTATAGATATGCTTTTACATGTTCGGTTTAAGAAACAACTTTAAAATTACTACATCTATTTTAAATGCCATTGGTACCCTCAGATTGTAGTAATAGTGATTGTATTAGACCTGACCAGTATATCTCGTACACATGGGCAGGTTATGAGGGGTGTGTCACTAACTCCAGGAAGTCAGGATGTCGAGTCATGTGAGTCGTTCTATGTGTACAAGGTATTGTCTTGCTAAATGTATGCGATGTAGGATTCCGCTGCATAGTCAGTGAGATGTCTTGAGATGTCACTGTGGGTGTTGCTAGTTAAGATGCCCCGTGACATACTCACGTGTGTGGTGTTAGTTGAGTTACTGCGTGAGTATAGAGCTTTAAGGTTACCATTGGTACAGTTTAGAAAGAAAACGACTGAGCGAGGAGTTTACTAGTTTTTGATTACCGATAACATATTATGCGTTTATATGCACATGCTAGTTATTATGTTGTACAGATTTTGGATATTATTTTCCAAAGATGAAATAAAATCCGCTCGACAAGGTTTCATCGACATATGATGTTAGAAATTATTTTACAGCTTTATATCAATTTTGAAAGCATGATTTATGTATTTCTTTTAGAATTTACTATCTATGCATAATATTATTTTATTTAAAATTTAAATGTACTCACTGAGCTCCTTTAACTCACTCATTTTGTATTTTATATTTTCTAAACCTCCTTCCCAGTTGCAGGTTTCGGTACGCCGGCTGTTGATTCTCTTATTGCTGATTAGTGGACCAGCTGTTATTATTTATGCATAATGTTATTTTATTTGAAATTTTAAATGCACTCACTGAGCTCTTTTAGCTCACTCATTTTGTATTTTATATTTTCTAAACCCCCTTCCCAAGTGCAGGTCTTGGTATGCCAGCTGTTGATTCTCTTATTGCTGATTAGTGGGCTAAATCTGAAGATCATTCTGTTAATGTAAATGTGCTAAATAACACTTTTTTGCTTTCAGCATGGTAGTTCTAGGCTTGTGTATTGTACATATGTTTTGTATAACCAAGAAGAGTTTCGATATTTTGATGATCGTTTCACTCTTTTATCAATATTTTAGTTTTATGATCATAATGGAATTATTGAGTTGAGTTGGATTGTGTTGGAAAGGACCGGAGGTCTTATTTGGTAGTATTGAGAAGTGGTTTGGAAATAGACGTGTAATTCTTTACAGGTTTTGTAATGAATTTTCAAAAAACAACAGGGGAAACTCTGCCCGTTTTTTTTAAAATTAAGATGTCATTTTATATATATTCTAAGATTTTTTTTCAGTAATAGCAACTACTAAAAAGGGGTTTACCTCGCAGAATTTCTCAACTTACCCAATTATATTTTGAGAAACTTCCGTCGAGGTGCTCGACAAGGCCGTTGGAATTTTTTGTAGAGGGGTTCAAACCGGGTCCTGTCACCCGCGTCGGTAGAAATAGATCAAGGACAATTATTTGAGAACATACTTGCGCAACTAGCATTTCTTGGCACCCGATTGCAACTCTTGCAACTATACAGTTACTAGTATATTCCCAGGTCTATGTCCCATTACAGACAAGGCTTCAACTCTTAGATTTGTTAAGTATTATAACCAGCTAACACTTAACTATGCTAACATTTAGTAATTATATGTCTCAGCATGGCTAACCATAAGCCTTTATCTAAATTCCTTTAGATCTGATCCGAACTCCTTCAGATCTACAATGTTTGTAATGTTACATTGCATAATACCATATAAATGGGTATTAGCGATTTAATGAGAATGTACACTTGTATAAATATACAAGTATATGTACATTCAGATGACATGTAAGCACTGACCCTAACAAAAAGGACTTAAAAAGTCGAGCTCAGCAAAATTCAAGTTAGAATGAGAGAGGATGACACTTAGCCCCTCTAATAATAATATGGAAGGATAAAATAAAATTCTAGGATGATTCGCATACTCTAGCAATAAGTCCAACCTCCTCAAATCATCACCTTTTCCCTAAGAAATTCTTATTTTAAAAAGTGCTCCCTACCAACAATATACTAAATAGCGATTAACTTGGAAGAGAAAGTACCAAATTCCTTGCACACGACATAAGGGAGATCAAGCCTTTTTCATTCACCGCTAACAATATCGGAGGGCCTCCTCAAAATATAACTGTTCACCTTCAAAATAAAAATATAATCCCATACACTTTTTTGTAGCACAAAAGTAGTTCACTTTGAAATATGTGAGGTTATAGCAGTGAAATAGGTCGTAAAAATAAAAAATAAAGAGGATACATCATATGGTTCATTAAAGAAATACCTTGAATCATATGAAACACATTACAATGAATTTGAAGAGAGGAAAGTTCCACAAGATCTAGGTACTCAAGGATCATTAGGGGATAGCAAAATGAAAATATCTAGGTATATCTTGTGATACGATCTATGCCAAGAAACTGAGAAAGTTATGGATAAAAAAAGACCTTAAGACTAGTTAGAAACAGATTTGTATAAAACCGCAACCCATTGCTTATATTGAAACAAGAACCTTAGTATAATGAAAATGCCACAATCAATTATGGAAGGATTGATTGATAAGTCAAAGGAGAACGCCACGAAAATTATTCCAATAAGTTCAAAGAGTTCTAAAAGAACTAAAGAGAATTTTTTTAATCAAATTGTTGAATGCTTTCCCCTCATCCCTTATGTATTTATAGGGAACAAATGGGATACTAGCATTTATTATAATATTTAATGACAACTTAAAAACTACTAATGACTAACTACTATCAATAATTGAGAATTATTTTAAACTAGCTGTCAAACTTTGCAACTACAACATTAAATGCAATTGCAGGCTTCCCAGAAGTTTCTCACTATATGGGTTACTACTGGCAACTTGAACTACTTCTTAATTGCTTCTAAAAATATAATAGTCATTAATGAAATGTTCATACTATCTCTCAACACTTGATGAGTCAATATTGGGTAATCACCAATTTAGAAAATTGTACTCAATCCTCTTACTTTGTTATTTGAGGAATTCTTTTAGATTATTCCAAAGCTTGAATTATAGAAATCCAATCTTGTGTAACATGTGAAATATTTTCCTTGGGTTTCCAGGTTTTCACTTTAGTCTAAATGTTTTGAATCAGTCCATTGAGAGTTCCCTTGAACCTTTTAGCTCAAGTCCTTATAACTAGACAAACTGAAACTTGAATAGGATTTACACTCCATTTCTTAGTCGTGCCTTCATCATTCCTTTCATTTTGAAAAGGATTTGTCTTCAAATCATCATCAACATCAAAATGACTTAAATCAATAACATTAAAAGTGGCATTAACATTATATCACCTGGCAAATCCAACTTATATACATTATCATTGATGTGCTCAAGGACTTGAAAAAGTCTATCTACTCTTGGAAGCAACTTAGATCGCCTTTGTACCAAAATTTTATTTTTTCGCATATGCAACCAAACCCAATCTCTAGGTTCAAAAATCATCTGTCGATCGCCTTTGTATCTGCTTAACAAATTTAGCATTTTTCTTTCCATCTAAGTTAGCACAGTTAGACAATGGTAATGACGTTAAATCCAATGGAGTTAAATGATTAAAATCATAAATAATTTCAAATGGTGAAAACTTAGTAGTAGAATGAATAGTACAATTATAAGCAAACTCAACATATAGTAAAAATTATTCCCAAATTTTGGTGTTTTTTTAATAATAGCCCTCAACAAAGTAAACAAACTCATATTTACTACTTTAGCTTAACCATCAGTTTGTGGGTAATAAGTAGTATAAAATAATAACTTAGTTCCTAACTTACACTATAAAGTCTTCCAAAAGTAACTCAAAAACTTAGTATCTCTATCCAAAACTATTGTTCTAGGTATACTATGTAATCTTACAATTTCTGTAAAGAACAAATCAACAACATGTGAAGCATTATCGGTTTTGTGACATGGAATAAAATATGCCATTTAAAAAATCTATCCGTAACCATAAAAATTGAATCTCTACCACATTTAGACATAGGAAAACCTAACATAAAGTCCATCAAAATATCAATCCAAGGCTCATTAGAAATAGGCAGTGGCGTGTACAAACCATAGGGTTGCACTTGAGATTTTACTTGCCTACATGTGACACATCTACCATAAATTCTCTCAACATCTCTTTTCATGTGTGGCCAATAGAAGTGTTCTTGCAAAACGGTTAAGGTCTTAGCAACTCCAAAGTGTCTCATTAACCTTCCACTATGGGATTCCCTTACTAATAAATCACACAAAGAACAATTTGGCACATACAATTTATTTTCCTGAAACAAGAAACCCTCATACCTAAAGTATTTACCCACTGCATTTTTTTCACAAGCCCAAAACTCCTCATAAAAATCTTGGCCTAAAAGATGCTCAAAACCGAGTAATTTTGCATTAAAAGTAGAAATTAATATAAACCTTCCAGAATATTTATCGGCAATGATGTTTTCCTTACCTTGCTTGTATCGGATGACATATGGAAATGTCTTAATGAATTCCATCTATCGTGTATGTCTCATTTTCAACTTATGTTGGCTTTTCAAATGCTTCAAAGACTTATGATCAGTATGAATCACGAACCTCTTAGGCCAAAAATAGTGTTTCCGTGTTTTTAATACTTGAACCAACGCATACAGTTTTTTGTATCATAAAGTAGGGTAGTTTAAGGTTGTCCCACTTAATTTTTCGCTGAAATATACTATTGGTCTTCCTTATTGCATAAGAACTGTGCCTATTCTTATACATGAAGCATCATATTCAATTTCAAATATTTTAGTAAAATCAGGCAAAGCAAGTAAAGGAGCATGAGTTAATTTTTTTCTTGATCAATTAGAACGCCTTCTCTTGTTCATCTCCTTATTTGAATCCAAGGTTATTCTTGATGACTTTGTAAATGGTCCAGTGATGCTGCTAAAGTCTTTCATGAATCTCTTGTAAAAATTAGAGAGTCTATAAAAACTATGAACGTGACCTATACTCGTGAGACTCAGTAATTCTTGAATCACATGAATCTTTTCTTTATCAACCTGTATTCCTTGTGCACTCACAAAAAAACTAAGAAACACAATCTTATCGTTGCAAAAGGTGCACTTCTTCAAGTTAGCAAATAACTTTTTTTTCTAAGTATATCCAAAACTGATTTTAAATGCACAATATGGTCATCCAAATTTTCGTTATAAATGAGAATATTATCAAAATAAAAAACAACAAACTTGCCTATAAAAGCACGCAAGACATGGTTTATTAATTGCATAAAAGTACTCGGTGCATTAGTTAATCCTAATAACATAACTAACCACTCATATAAACCATATTTCATTTTGAAAATAATTTTTCATTCATCATCCTCTTTCATTCTTATTTGATGACACTCACTTTTTAAATCAATCTTAGAAAATACAAAAGCATCATGCAGTTTATCTAACATATCATCAAAATGAGGACTAGGATAACGAAACTTTATTGTTATATTATTGACTGATCGACAATCAACGCATATTCTCCACATTTCATCTTTCTAATGAACCAAAACCATTGGTAAAACACACGGACTTACCAGTCACTAACTTACCTTTATAGCTCTTTTGCCTCCTCGAAATTGCTTCGATAGGCTGGTCGATTTAGAATGGAAGTAATGGGTACAAAAATCCATTCGATGTTCAATTCCTCAAATAGGTGGTAAATCAAGTGGAATCTCCTCCAGAAAGACATTATCAAACTCCTACAAAAGAGAAACAACTGAACTAGGCAAGGAAGAGTCAAGTTGGTTAGTGTTTAAATATGCCTCTATGTACAAAAGTATAATTATTGGCTGATTTAAGAACATCGCCTTTGCATAGAAGTTTACTTTTCTCTCTGTTTTTCTTTCAATGGCCGAATATATCCTCTTGTTTTCTCTCTTATTTTTCTCGACCTCTCTTATTTTTTCTTTATAATATTCACTGGTTTTCTTTTTCTCATTATCTTTCTTTTGATCACTCTCCTTTTGTATCTCACTTGATCTTCATAGACCTACTTTAGTGTCAAATGGACTAAAGTGATTGTCTTTTGATTGAGCACAAATGAATATTTGTTAGTGAAACCATTGTGCTTAACACACCAATTAGATTGCCATGGTTGGCCTAGTAATAAATGTCCAGCTTGCATCAAATTATATCACACAAAACTTCATCTTCATATTTTTCGATGCAAAAGGAAACTAACACTTGTTTAGTAACCGTCACCTCACTACTGTTATTGAGTCATTGTAATTTGTAAGGTCGGGGATGTTTAATTATTTGCAGCCCTAATTTCTCCACCATTATAGTGTTAGCAACATTAGTATAACTACATCCATCAATAATCACACTATATACCTTGTTTTGCATATGACATCTAATATAAAAGATGTTTTCTCACTGCACTTCGTCATCTTCTTTAACCTGCATACTTAGAACTCTTATCACAACCAACAATCATCCTTGGGCAGCATATTCCTCATCATCTACATCCTCTAATAGTGGTATAGATTAGGTGTCATCTTCGTCATCACATTCAATCTCACCATTATCTTACAATATCATAACTATTTTGTTTAGAAATTGGCTTACTATGTGACCCCCACCTAGGGTTTTGTTGTGTACTATTATCCCTCATCTTGAGTTGGTTCTCAATTTTGATAGCTAAGAGCACCATATCTTCTAACTTCATATAATGTTGCAATTCTACCTAATTAGTAATTTTTTGGTTCAAACTAAAAATCTAGCTATAGTAGCCTCTTGGTCTTCCTCTACATTCATTCAGATTATGAGGATTTCCATCTCCTTATAATAATCCTTCACACTTTGATTACCTTATGTAAGACTTTACAATTTTTGGTACAACTCACAGTAGTAATGGCTTAGAATAAACCATCTCATCTCATTGATTTCATTTCCTCCTAAGTCTATATTGGATGCTCTATATTTCTCTTCTTATTTAACACTAGTTGATCCTACCAAACAACTGCAAAATCAAATAATTCAATGACTATAAGTTTTACCTTTTTAAGCTCTGGATAATTGTGATAATCAAATACTAATTCTATATTTTTCTCCCACCCAAGGTAAACTTCTTGATCATATTTTTCTTGAAATGATGAAATTTTCATCTTAATACTACCCAAGTTATTATCTTCCCGATTCTAGATTCTCTAAACCGCCCACCATATCTCTTATTGCCAACAATTGAATCTTGATCATCTTCTTCATCAAAACCATCCCATAACACTCTTCAGCTTCAACTCTCACTTCCCTAAGTTGAACTCTTCCTGTCCTATGCATATTAAGATTGTTTTATGGATGCTTTAAACATGCATTCTCTACTCAAATCTATCCGTTCATGAACCTATTCCATCTCTACTTTCAATACTCTTCTCATCTCACCCATTAAAGCTTCTATGAAGAATTTTAGATCAACATCTTTTGACCCATTTTTGAAAGTACTTTTGTTCTTATTGTCTGACATGTTTGCTGTAAAACAAAGTTAGAGAAACAATAAAAAGAAGAACCTCGCACACTCCCTCGCATTTCACTCAAAAAATGATTCACTTAATTTTTACTAGTATTTCACACAAAATCAGCTTGGTTTTTACTCTCTTATATGCTCATCATTCTTGCCTTTTCTACTCGTAGTAATCCTCTATAGGTTCTTATCAAACTAATTAAACAAATATCATAATTTTTAGCAACAATTCACCAGGAACTCACCAAGAGAAATTCGAATTTAAAAGCCTAGAAAACAAGACTGCGCCACAGATTTAAGAATTTTTTTTTGAGTAAGAAATTTAGATTTGTGGAATCGCAAAGTAACATAAATATGTAAAATTGAAATAAGAATTACAAGAGTTCAATCGAAATGTCACTTTTTTAAAAAAATATCAAATAAAAAATATAGGCAAACCTGTAACTAGTGCCAAGATCTGATACCAACTGATACGATCCACACCAAGAAACTAAGAAAGTTGTAGATCAAGAAAGACTCCAAGACCATCTAGAAACAAATTTATATGAAATCGTAACCCGTTGCTTATATTGAAGCAAGAACCATGATATAATAAAGAGGCCATAATCAATTATGGAAGGATTGATTGATAAGTCCGAAGGAGAATGCCACGAAAATTATTCCAATAAGTTCAAAAAGTTCTAACATAACCAAAAGGAATTTTCTTAATTAAATTGCTAAATGCTTTCCTCTCATCCCTTATGTATTTATAGTGAACACTTAAGATACCAGTATTTATTACAACATTTAATGACAACTTAAAAATTACTAACTACCAACTACTACCAACGACTAAGAATTATTTTAAACTAGCTACAAAGCTTTGCAATTACAACATTAAATGTAATTGTGGGCTTCCTAGAAGCTTCTCACTACATGGACTGCTGCTAGCAACTTGAACTACTTCTTAATTGCTTCTAAAAATGTAATCACCATTAACGAAATGTCCATCCTATCTCTCAACACTTGATGAGATAATATTGGATAATCACTAATTTAGGAAACCTTACTTAATCCTCCTACTTTGTTATTTGAGAAATTCTTCTAGATTATTGCAAAGCTTGAATCATGAAAATCCAACCTTATATAACACGTGGAACATTTTTCTTGGGTCTCTAGGAATTCATTTCAGCCTAAATATTTTGAATCAGTCCATTGAGAGTTTCCTTGAACCTTTTAGCCCAAGCCATTATAATCAAACAAATTAAAACTTGAATAGGATCTGCATTTAATTTGTTAGCCGTGCCCTCATCATCATGTAAACAAAGATTTCTCCAAGAAGAGTAGATCGGGGATTATAAATGTTAAACTTACGAATATAGACATTATTAAGAATCTTAAAAGCGAACTTTATTTCTTCCAAGAAAAAAATCTAGATGTCAAACCATAACTAATAGAGAAATGATGGATACATCAAGAATAGAGAAAGTTTGAATGAAGAATGAAGGATAAAAATTTTTTTTTTTAAAAAAAGAGAGGAAATGACAAAGAATATATAAAGAGGACTAATGACACATGACAATTGGGAAAAGCTAGAACATTTACATGATTAAGAAAGACGAGACTTTTATGAAAAGTGTGACAACTTAACATCAATAAAAGGCGGAAAATAAAAAGTTGTGAGTGGACACATGGCACCAAGAAATTCAACAAAAAGAAAACAATTGCCCTTTAGTAACCCTTTAAAAGGTCATCATTCTTTATTTCTTAGGAAGTGTCTGTTGGGTCCAAATTCAGCTGGCCTAATAATATTTGCCACTTGTCTATGATAAACACTTGAAATTACATATTTACCAAGGGTTTTGCATTATTGTTTTGTATTACTAGTGTTATTAACCTCCTTAACTTCAGCATATTTACAATATTACACCTAATTAGTTTTTAACTGTTTTGTGTTAAGTTTGGTAAAATAGACATAAGTTTTTACATAGGAATATAATTGGAGAGATTCTTGATTCTATGAAGAGCTAACTCAATAGAATAAAATGTTAAATTTCACAAGGAATTTAGAATTCGAGTGTTTAGAGAGTGAAAAATAGCTTAAAAGAGAATTGATCTACATTACAGGCCTAGTCCGAATGGTTATCAGTATTTTGCCCATAAATAAAGAAATACGTATCTAATACATATGAGATAACTCAATTTAGAAAAATAAGAGACTTATCTACAACTTTGAATTTTTAAGTGGAAGCTAATTCAGAACACATCAATTCTAAATTGGACAATAAAATGGGTTCATTAATGATAATTAATGCAAATTCATTGCCACCCTTCTTGACTTTTTATCATCCAAGTGGTTCCTTCTTTATTTATCTTGATTTATCTATATTTTTCTATAAATAGATGGTTTGTTTATACCCAAATGATGTAATTAAAGAGCTAGATTATAGTTCAATACACTTATTTTTTATATTATTTATTTTGTTTACTATTCTAAAGTTTATGTTATCTCTTCTTTCATCTCTTTTTTTTTCCCCTTCAATTTTATTATGTTCAAGTACCTTTTTTTTTTTTTTTGCCCAAAGTGAAAGGGTGAAACTCTTGACAAGGTAATAAGATATACTTAAATACTTATTCTAGAATTTAATGTTGTATTATTAAGTTATGCAAATTTATATATGATATATTTATTTTGTTTAAAATATTGATACCCTTTCTTGTAAAGTGGTGTATTTTGATTTATTATAAACAATTTTTATTGTTAGCATAATAAATTCTTAAAATCATTTACAAGATTTAGCGTAAATACCCTTACTTATAAAGTGAAAGTTTTGATTTATTGTAGAAAAATATAAAGATTAGTATAATAAATACTTAACCCATTAACAAGATTTTGTGTATAATAACTGAAAGAAATAAATACAATTTAATATATAAATGATGATAAACTTTAATTGTTGTATCTTTCAATTGGAACCTCCTTTATGTGAAGATTCCAATTGATTTATAAAAATAGTTGAATATATTATTATTTCAAATGTCAAGAGTGGATCCCCCTAACCTTGATATTCATTTTAATTAGTTATTTGAATTATTATTTATAAATATCTTATATTCATTCATTTTTTTTAAAGTATTTATAATTTATAATTTTAATTTCACTTTCATGTGGTTGACTCTATTCTCACTAAGTTATTTATTATTTCGATAATTCTGTATTTAAAAATAAATTCTTATATTTTAAACGTGTTAATCTACTATCTTTAAAATAAAAGAAGGCCATTGTACACTCGATCAATCCATAAAAAGCCAATTAAAGATGTCCAACCCCATAAAATTTAGTTGGCCAATTGGACTGATGACCTAGAAGATTGAACAACCAAAAATAATGAGCATCGATAAAAAAGACAAGTATTTTCAATCCAAACTCTACTTATAAGAGGGAAGTTTTTTATTTATTTTTTATCTTGATAATAAAAACAAACTTACAAAAGATACTCCCTCAAATTTTTAATCTAGAATACAAATCTACACTTAAACAACTCTTCTTTTTATTTTGAACCTTCCCGAGAAACTCAAAAATATTAACTTAATTATGAAGTGTCTTTTCTAGGAGGAGAAGGAGGAGTTTTCTAGTACTTGGAGTGGAAGCTTGAAGGACAGAATTCATAATTTGTTCTGAAAGTTCATTCAAGTAACTTTAGAGTAAAATGAAATAAAAATAATATTATATGTACAAACTAATTATGTAAATTTACTCATGTTATTTGATGAAAGAAAATAAAAATGTTAATGTTATTATCACATTTATTTTCTATTTTATTCATTTCTTTAAAGTTTTATATATATTCTTTCAATCAATTTATGTTACTTTATGTAGTGTACGTGAGTTTTTATGTAACTATTTATATATCCTTGGCAGAACTTTTAATTTATATTGAATTATTTAAAATTTGAAAAGAATTAGTTTTATTAGTGTTTGTTTAAATAATTTAATAATCAGACGATTGAATAATTAATTGAGAGCTGCCGAATGAGACAATTAACATATGTGGCTCCAACGTGTGAAGTCAGGAACCGTGACAGCTTTTGCAACCCAAATATTTACTGTAACATTTTTTATTATTAGTTATGTCATAGAATAGTTATCAATGATTATTTTACAATAATAGACAATCCTGTGGACTAAATTTTATTTCATATAATAAAAAAAATAATGGAAATAAAAAGAAAAAAGATAATCAAACACCTCCTGACCAGACTCCTTATTTGCATAAATTGAGTTGGATGGTCAGTATGAAGCCCATTGCTAACACCAGGTTAACGTGTGATCCTCGGTGTCGCGCAAAATCCCTGTACGAGGAATCCCTGTTAAGTACTTTTTTTTTAATGCTTACTGTTACAATTACGATTTAGAAATAGTTGGAAAGTGAATCTGAATTGGGTAAATCTTTTACTAGGAGATTCTAAAATGTTTGCCATCACATGCTGCCACGTGAACACAAACAATTGACTCCTGGCCCTTCATTTATGGCAATCTCTCGAAAACAACACTTGTAATAGTTGTTTTGTATTACTTTCAAAAATCAAAAATCAACAGCAACGACAAGAACACCCTGTATTTACTTTTCTGTCAAAGTGTTAATATCAAACGTTATAAATGAGGCCACGTAGAGATGTGGAGAAGAACAAACGCGAATACCAAACCAATCCGCAGAGAGCCTTTCAGGCGAATTGTTGAGAGAAAACATCCCCCGGTGGTTCTGGTCAAGTGGGTATTATACTTGTTGTTCATGGCCGGCCAGTCCAGAAAATGGATGATATTGGTCGCCACTATTTGGATTCAAGCCTTTACAGGGACCAATTTTGATTTCTCCGCGTACTCATCGGATTTGAAATCTGTGTTGGGGATATCACAAGTGCAGTTGAATTATTTGGCCACGGCTTCCGATTTAGGGAAAGTGTTTGGATGGTCTTCTGGGTTGGCTTTGATGTATCTTCCTTTGTGGGTTGTGCTTTTTATGGCTGCTTTTATGGGCTTCTTTGGTTATGGCATTCAATGGCTTGTTATCAGGAACTTCATCTCTTTGCCTTATATCCTGGTATGCTCTTTCTTTCTCTCTGTCTTATATTAATTGATATATATGCTGTCTTTTGTGTTTTGTGATTGTTATTCATTTCAGTTCAGTTAAAAGAGTCGTTTGCTCTGCAGTTTCAATTCAATTTCTTTCTGGTTTTGTCCAGTTTTGCACAAATGAAATCATTTCTATTGAATGCAAAAAAAAAAAAATGTTTTACTTGGATTTGTTGGGCACAAAGAGGGTTTTTTTTTTTCGCTTATGGGACAATATTGTTTTTCTCCAAAACAGTAATTTCCTTCGATCTGGACTTCTATTGAGTATTACGTGGCTGTGTTTCTATCAATTTGATGAAGGGGGTTATTTCAACAAAGGAAAATTATATTTTACCTGAAAATGCTGAGGACCACGAATTAGTCACCTTAGCTTCTCTCGATTATTCTGATTGTTAAGTTTTGGGTCTTTGGTCATTGCAATTATTACATTTGTGGCCAACAAATTTTAGGTGAGAAATGACAATATGAAAATCCATAGAAATGGGGAGTAATGGCGTTATGGCCATTGGCTAAAGATAGTGTGCTTACTTTTGTTGACGTGTTTATATAATCCAAATTAAGCTGCTGCAGTAGACTCCTTTTTGTTCTCTCTCAGGTTCCCCATCAAACCATCTTTCCATTTTTTTTTTTATTTTATTAATTTTCGTATTCAGCATTGGGTTGATTAATAAAAGGGATAAAGACATTTAAATTTTTAAAATTTGATCTAAAAGATAATTTTATTTTTTTTTAAATTATTTTAAAAAAATTTGTGATTTATATGGTGATAATTGTTTAATTAAAAAAGCATTAGAGAATAGTAAAAGCTGATAAATATAAAATAAAATAATTTTAAGAAAAAAAAGTGTTTTTGGTAATTTTAAAAATAAGGGAAGAAATTATTTTTTGGATCAAATTTTGAGGGTATAAATGTTTTTTTCTTAATAAAATTCTTGTTTTAATAAAATAAAAATTAAAAAAAAAAAAGAGAAAGCACGATGCCTTCTTAAAATGGGTTCAATCTCAGGCAAAAGACGTAATTTCTCTAAAAATAAATTTTAAATAAAATATCATCAATTTATTGCTTTTTGTGTAAAGTAATTTTGTATTTAATGAATATTTAATACGCGACTTAAAATCTAAAATATAATTTTAAAACTGTAGTATTATGTTCTATTTTATGATTGGTATATTTTCTGCAAGGTGGAAGTTATTTATTAATTGATTGATTCCTAAATCTCCAAATACTTTTCTTAATTATCTTTTTTTTTTCTTTTTCATAAACTTGGTGAAATGTTTTTGTATCGATCGTAAACTGTAATTTTGGTTGGAGCATTGGAGGAAACTTCGAGCCGACGACCATTTCTGTCTCAAAAAAATGACTTGCCAAGTAAAATCTTTTTATTTATTTGCTTTTATGATTGCCAAACTTCTTTACTTTTCTAGATTTTCTTTCTTTTTCTTTTGTCCCCTTAAATTTAATAAAATATTTTGGCCAATCAATGATTCGGTAATAATATGAGATCACGACGTTAGCAAAACAATTTCTTTTTCTATCAATAAACGCAGTGAGGTACCTCTTTCTTAATGCATTTCATATGTCTAAACATTTTTAATAATTAATTGGTTAATGCACATGACATGACATGTATTGAATAAAGAAGAAGCAATATTTCTGAATGTATTATAGACTGTGTTATTGATTGTTAAGATAAATCATTACACACTTACATGTTATTGTGAAATTTGTGGGCGCAGGTATTCTTCCTGTGCTTGTTGTCTGGATGTAGCATATGTTGGTTCAACACCGTATGTTTCGTTCTGTGCATAAGAAATTTCCCAGCGAATAGAGCACTTGCCCTATCACTTACAGTAAGCTTCAATGGTGTTAGTGCAGCCATTTATGCTCTTGCTGGCAATGCGATCAACCCGTCTTCCAATGCCCTTTATCTCCTTTTGAATGCTGTCATTCCCCTTATCACTTCCTTGGCAGCTTTGATCCCAATTCTTCGCCAACCATCTCTAGACCCTCTTCCCCCGGATGGTGTTAAACGTGACTCCCTTATTTTTCTCATATTGAATTTCTTAGCTGTTTTAACAGGTATATATCTCCTTCTCTTTGTTTCAAATGCATCCGATTCTACGACTGCTCGAATCCTTTTCAGCGGTGCCCTTTTCTTTCTTATATTTCCTTTGTTTATTCCTGGCGTTATATATGCTCGAGATTGGTTTAAACGTACCATTCATTCTAGTTTCCGGCTTGAAGGGTCCGGTTTTCTTCTTGTTGACGTTGATGATCTCGAGAATCATAAAGAGTTACTCCGTGAAGCAAGCGATGGGAATGGAATTGATCATCCACTTTTGAGCGTTAACGGATCAACTTACAATTTCACAAGGCTGAAAAGTAATGAGAATGAAGGGTGTTGTGAGACATTGATCGGAAAAGATCAGTTAGCAATGCTTGGAGAAGAGCATTCAGCGCGGCTGCTTGTTCGTAGATTGGACTTTTGGCTATATTACGTTGCATATTTTTGTGGGGGAACAATTGGCCTTGTGTTCAGTAATAATCTGGGACAAATTGCAGAGTCACTTGGTGAAGGTTCCAGTACTACCACACTTCTCACTCTGTATTCATCCTTCTCCTTCTTTGGCCGATTGCTTTCAGCTGTGCCAGACTACATACGGACGTAAGTAATCACACCCCATCTGAAGAATATTTTGAAATTTTAAGAAGACTGAATTGTCCTTAATAACTTCATTATTGTTTTGAATTTGTAATGGCTAGTATATATGTGCATCAAATTTCTTACAAAATTCACACTTCAAAGTTTCTTTTGAACAAATAAAATATATAATGGGATTTCTTCTTCGCAGGAAGGTGTACTTTGCGAGAACCGGCTGGCTGGCCATTGCACTAATGCCAACCCCGATAGCTTTCTACTTGCTGGCTGCATCGAGCAATGCAATGGCGTTACATGCAGGCACTGCATTAATTGGGCTGAGCTCGGGATTCATATTTGCTGCGGCAGTTTCAATTACTTCCGAACTCTTTGGACCTAACAGCGTAGGTGTCAATCACAACATTGTTATCACTAATATCCCAGTTGGTTCTCTCGTTTACGGCTTTCTTGCTGCAATAGTTTACGACGCCAATATAAGCTATGGCATAGGTGACCTAGTTACAGATTCAGAGGTATGCATAGGGAGAAACTGCTACTTCTTAACATTTGCGTTGTGGGGATGCTTATCTCTTTTGGGTTTAGTTTCAAGTGTGCTTCTGTTTTTGAGAACAAGGCCCGCTTATGATCGTTTTGAACGAAATCGTATATCATCGACATAGCTGAAGCTGTATTGGATTAATGATTCTTTGAATTTCTCAAAAGGAAAGAAATCATATATCATCAACATAGTATTGAAGGGTTCACGATTGACTCCATGGGAAGTGGCGTGAGTTTTATCAACTGTAGATCATGAGATATTTTTGTACTCTACTCCTTCGCCCTACTATTTTGACTTGAGGCACTTATCTTTTTTTTTTTTAATGGAATCATATCATATCATTAATATTGTTAAGATATTATATCAATTTTTTTTAATATACATATTAAAGGAATAATAAAATAAGATAAATATATTTTGAGATCATCTGATTCAAGTTTCTTGCAATGTAGAAGACCGTCATATCTATAGCGAGTAAGGACAAGACTCTTTTTGAAAAAGGAGAGGGTAGATCTTTCCAAAGAAATGGAGGATAAACCTTTTCGTAGAAAGGGAAAATAAATCTTTCCGTAGAAAAGGATAAATAGACCTTTATAAGAGAGAAATACAAATCCCTTAAATAATGGAGAAATTATTGTTGCTAGACTTAAACTTAAATCATGCAGATCCGCATAAAACTAAAACAACCAAGCAAGTAACAGTACATATTCCAACACCACAATGAAAACTACCGAACGGAGAACCGTCGGTGGAGGCACTGCTCATCGCTGGACAGGCAGGGCACACCAAAAATGGTCGAAAAAATATATGGCTTTTCGGACTAGTTCCACCGAGACCGAGGGCGCTTGGTGCGGGCTAGGAAGAGCAGCGGCGGCAAAGGCACAAACTCTACACAAAAGGCCGGCAGCACCGAGAAGGCCGCCAGATTTACATCACACCGAAACATGTTGGCCATGTGACCGCTGGCTGCGGTGAGCAGGCAAAGGCAGAAGAAGATGCATGGTTTCCAGAGGGTAAGCCGACAAGGAGATGCACATCAAACCACCTTCTATAGGCGCTGGTGAAGTGAAGTCCATGGCCGACCGGTAGCGCTGCGAAAAAACCATGCAAGTACCGATGAAGGAAGACGACGGTCCATTATTGATAAGGCCGGCAGGCAACGGTAAGCTGGCGGAGGCAGCAGAAAAACGGTCGCTGGTGCTTGGTTGCTTGCTTGGCAGCCGGTTGCAACGGAGAGCACTTGGAAAGGAGAAAAAATAGAAAAACAAAAAGCTAACAAAGCGAGTAGATTGCATGAGTGAAGCTCAATGGTGAGCAGGTGGTTCAGCCACCGAAGAGGAGACCAACAGCATCGCCATCAACCAACTCTAGCACTCAAGATAACGGACCTCTGTCTCGGCCACAATTGTTGAAGCACCTCTGTGGAGAAAACTCTTAAGGCGTCGGACAGCAACGGCTGTCGAAACTTGCCGGAACCAAAGTCGGTGTTATGAGAGGAGAGGGCTGTCAAAATCTCCGAACGACAACAGAAACGGTTATGTCCACCAGAGAGGGGGCCGGCGGTGTGTTAGGAGGGTGGCAGCTGCAAGCTTTAAGAGAGTTTTTGTTTTAAGGTTTTTGCAACACAAATACAGCTCACGGTTTGGATCTATTATACTTGAGGCACTTACCTTAAGCGGGGCATTATTATAAAAGTAAGCACTGGCCAAGTCCTTACTTTTTCAGTTTGTGACAATCAAGTCCCTTGGCTAACCGTCGACTTAACCCTTTTTTTTTAACAGAATTCTACAATGGCACTTTCAACATTGAAATGAAAATTTAGTGTAAAAAGATTCACTTTTTGATATCTCTGGCACTATATTCTCATGAGCAACACTACAAGGAAAGGGCCCATTTGCGACCTTTTGTGTGACTTCTTAAAGTCCATTGTAAATGAAATGGGAAAAACCCATCCTAAAGATAAAAAATTTAGGGAAAATTTTCAGAAATGTTAGCACAAGCAAAAATGTCTTAAATTTTCGTTTGAATCATTTTTACACTACATTATTTGTCATTAACAAAATGCCTTCTCAAATTTTGAAAGAAAAAATCACCTTATGAATTGTTATTTTGAGAAAAACTAGATTATACAATGCTTAAACCATTTAATTGTGCTTACTTCCCTCTTCTCAAACCCTATAATCACCATACATTTAGATTTCATTCAACCAAATGTATCTTTATTGGTTTAGTTCCAAACATAAGTGCTATTTATGCTTGCACCATACTAGTAGAGTATATATAATGAGATATTTCACATTTAATGAATATTCATTCGCTTTTCATGTTGAACCAAACTTTGCTAGTACGGTACCTTAACATCAATAATATTATCATCAATAGAGTCTTCAAATCCTTTCCATACCTATTTCTTCTTCTGTTCTTAGGTATGCAAGGAGCCGCAGCTGACAATTCCTCTCAACTAGGCACTACTGTAATAGATAAGTCTATTACTTCAATTCCACATTTAGAAGAACAGGTAAGTTCAATTTCTCATGGACTCACTGATCATATACACACTATAAACAGCCTTAAACAATCGCTAAATACACAAATAAATCCTTTACAAACTCATAAAAAGTAAGACCAAAATCAGACACAAAACTAGTAGGGGCATCATCGCATCCCATGATCACAGTAGGTTTATTTAGCTAAAATTGATAACTTGAAGTTATAAGCTTTGATACTAAAGTTCCTAGATTATGGAACCTTAAAAAATTACCCATTTACCCTTGCGTACTAATAAAGCTGAATTATGTTCAATATTTTTATCTTGTTAAACTTAATATTTTTTTCAATTAATCTCAACTACTTTGATATTTATGCACAATATTATTAATTCATTGGTTTTAAGATTTGTGATGCAAAAATTCTGAAAATCAAATAAAAAATGTTCAAGAAAGCAAAAGTGGAGGGCAGCACCGCAATGCTCAACAACCCAATGTCATGGCGCAAAAGTCAAAAGTTCTAATACTGTGACATTCAAGTTAGCCCATGAAAGAATAATTTTTTAGGTCTTAGCGTCATGGCGAACATCTAGCGTTGTGATGTCCAAGTTAGAGTGTCCAACTTCGCAGTACTCGTGCTACTATAAACAAATCCTAACTTGGCTTGGACTCGAAGTTTTCCTAATTTAAAGCTACAAAACCTATAAATAAAGGATTTTTGAAGCATAATAGAGACATGCAAGCCAAAGCATGAAGAAGAACAAGTTTCAAAAGAGATTAGAATAAATTTAGAGATTGGAACAAAATTTAAAGATTGAAGAAAAGTTTGCATAGTAAGTTAGAGAGAGAAAGTGAAGATTTATGGCATTATTTCTTGTTTCTTAGATCCATTTGTTATTTTCTTTATTATGTCCTTAAATTTATACTCTAGTACTCGTTCAGTCATCATGAACTAATTTACTATATTTAGGGTTACAACTTTAAACTTAATTTATAATTGAAGTTAATTTTTCTTTTATTTTATGAACTCAATATATTGGATTATTCAATCTATTTGTATTTAATGCTTTTTATCTATTTGGAGAATCTTTAGATTGTCTTAGGAACCATAATAAATTTAACAAAGGGATTTATATGTTTAATTTAAGGTAAATTAATTTATGATCCTAACATAGCAATTATGAGTTTTATGTGAGATAGACATATGCTTCTTTAGATATATAGTAGTAATAGGTCATTTATTAATGAATTTTATTCTTATCGTATTACCATAACCATATAGGTAATTGTTAGGGTAAGATATAGTTACTTGACCATTGACAAAAGCTTATGATGACATTAGAAATCTAGCCAACAATATTGAGGGATTATGATAAGAGACTAATTGGTTTAGGTAAAATATTGAGGAATGTTTATAACCCTAGGTTCATTCATTACTAGTGGTTAATCCTTATTTAATTTTATTCTGTCTTGATTAGTTTTTTGGTCTAAATTAGATATGATAATTAAATTTAGTTTTATTTTATTTGAATAAAGGTAAGAAGACCTAATTTTAGTACTGAGTGAAAGATAGAATAAAATTTCTTTGCAAGAATGATACCTAACTCATCTTATATTACTTTTTACGATAACATGCACTTGCGCTTTAGAATTATACAACATGTACTCCTTAAAATTGCATGGATGTGCCATCCTTCTACAAGAAAAAAACTCCAATGCTCATGTCAGTATTTGTCTAAGAAAAAAGGTGCTCTATGTGTAAAAAGTGTTATAAAGGTAAGTAAGAGAGTAATATTAAATGTTATGCATTCAGTAGAATAAAACTGAATCTGAATAATTATCTCTTGAATGAATTAAAATAGTTGAGCTGAATAAAGTAAATTGAATCTAATAGAATGAGTTTAATTGAATGGAGGAAGAATATGATGAACTGAATGAATTATAAGTAAGGTTTCATCCATATTTATTGTATATAAATCTATAAAACTAAAAGGCAGCTCATCTATTACCACCATTTTAACAATGGCTTGTCAACATAATGCTTGACTTCATCATCTAGATACAATATTACTACCCTATCCCTCTTCTCCTGTATGTTCTTTACCAAAAACTTCTTGCTGATCATCATTCACCTTTTTGTTATACTTGACACATCTCTTTAAGTACTTTGACATATCATTAATTCATGTAACATTGAATGACAACTAATCAAAGTACCATAATGATTGCACTATGCTTTGTTTTTCACTGTTTTGCTTTTCTTGAAGTGCAACTATACTTTCGATCTTTGTATTAAAGTTTGTGGCACAAACTACCTCTTTTTTTCATTAGAGCTTGAGCATGGTAGAAAGGAAACTTTTCTTGGTTACTTCTATTCCCTTCATAATCATCCTTAGAGTTTGATTGAAAATGTAAGTCCACAATATTATTACTTACTAAACGTGAATCTGAGTCCATTATCTACAAACAAATGAGTTCAAATAAACTATAAGCAATTAGAATTATTCATGAATTGACTTCAGAGTGAGACCCTACGAATTGATTCTACACCAGAAGTCTTCAAGGGTATATTTCTATTAATGTAATAGATTTTAATTCAGTGTGTGATCATTGGAATAAGAAATAATTTTCACTGCATAATATATGTACAACATGCATTGTTTATTTTAATGATTACACAATCTAGTTGTAACAATGGTATAAGAGCCATATTGTGTGCTATTTTTAACATAGAGTAATTTTGTGATGTATGACATCAAGGCCCCAGACAATGACGACTTCAAGAGTTGACACTACAATGCCAGATCATTGTTTGAATAAACACAAGAGCGTTGCATATGTAATGTTGCAGCATTTATAGCATTCACTCTATTTTAATTTAATTGCATATGATGTTTATCTTATGCCATAATATGATTGTTGTAGGTAAAATTGTGGTTATTTGTTTGTGTTGTTAACCACAATAGGAGCCCTACTAGTGGGGGTTAGTTGTGCTTGGATAAAAATAAATGTTTGATTGAGAATATTATCCTAATGAAAAACAGATAATTATAAAAATCTATCTTAATCAGATTGAAATGTATTTTATTTTGAGAAAATGTTATACATGATCCATCTTGTTAAGATGGTGTTATACAAGTCACCTTAGTTTGTTTCAATATTACTAAAGTGTGAAGGATTGGTCGAAGTGATTTGGACTAGATCTGTTAAACATGAGATAAGACAAATATAAGTGAATATAGTACCTAATACTGCTAAAACATGAGGATAATATCAGTAAATTATATTTGATTATTGACAAGTTAATCTAGAACACAAGTACCCAGTATTACTAAAGCGTAAGGATAAAGTGTGTTTAGGATCAATGATAATAGTTGCATAAGATGCAATTGACAATTGTTGTCTACCTTTTGGGTTTAAAAAGATCAATACTGTTAAAGTGTAAGATTTGAGTACAATTTCAATAGGTATACTTCTTACTGTATAGTTTAAAGTGTTTAAACTTTCATTTTTGAGAGTTTAAGGGAATATATAAAGCAATGAAAATGTGTCTTTAAATTGAAAATATATAATAGTTATATCCATGATCTAAAGGATTTTAACAATTTGAAATATTTTACTAACATCTCTTTTTTTATCTTGTGAAGATAAGATAGCTCCATACAATTTGTTGGTATGCATACTTGATGCACACCAACTAAAAGATGTCGAGAATTATTCTGATCGACTTTTGAATCTAATAATAATTTTGGATTTAGAAAAGCTTGGATATATTATTAATCAAAAAATGCTTAGAAGGTCTTTACATTCGGCTCCCACTATTTTTTGTAAACCCTTTACAACTAATGAGAACTCTCACGGGTAGCTTAACTAAGGCCTAGACTTGATTCGGATGCATATAGTCAATTTTGTTTTTATGGCTTCTCTTTGTTTCCCGAATTGATGTCTAACATCGACTCCCTATAGGTCAAAAGATTATTTTTCTGGTACCAAGAAAACTCCAAGTTAACCTTCAGGCATCAAACATACCTAAAAGATGACTTAGAAATCCTTTCCGACCTACTGGGAGAGTGTGCTAAAAGGCCACTGCTTAATTGAGCTTGAGTTCCCATTCTTGGTTCATTGATTTCTGGATTGACTTCAGCAGGTTCAATCCTTCTATGATTCTCACGATCCATGAGAAACGCTTTCTATAGAATAGTGGTATATCAAGAAACGAACATACTTTACTTCTGTGAATCATAGAACTAGTATCTTATAGAATTCACAAGATACTTAATGCACATATACTGGTACCTCTTAGGTGTTGTTTATCCCACTGAGTAACTCTTACAAAAAATAAGATACTCTACTGTGTAACTCTTACATAAGTAAGACAGCCCAAGTCTTACATATTTAAGATACAACTGCCTTTTTTTCTGTATCTCATACGGAATAAAAGGAACAACTTCTGATGAATCTATGCTTAATAAGTAGTTGTAGTTGGAGCAGATACTCACAGATATAGATCGATAACACTCATTATCGATCAGACTATATCTAATAAAGCTCGATTCCTCATTCCCAAAACATCATTATGTTATGGATAACTCGGAGGACAATAGTGAGTGAGAATCTTATTCTCCTTAAACAAATGAAAAAACTCGTTGTTGATGTATTAACTTCCTCGATCTAATCAAAGGAATGTGATATACACTTTGGTATGTTTGGTCATCTCCGTGAATACATTATTCATAAACTAGTTAAGTCTTTATGGCCAGATTAAGAATCCAACCATCCTTAACTAGACGGATAAGCGTCTCACGCCTATATGACCTAAAATTATATACCATTACAGATATTTTTAATTGTATATAATGTGAATTTATTAACTGACATTCAGCTAATAAAGCATTATACTTATCATGCAATGCAACTATTATATTGTATATAAGAAGTAAGTCAAGCTGCCCAACAACTTAGACTTGTAAGAAATCACAATTTTCTACTCTGAACTTTACTTCTACAAGATGTTGCATTGTAATCTCTTTCAATCCCTGTAACATATTACAGATATGAGAGGGACATGCGGTATCTCACACCTAGCTTGAACTGGCATCTTATACCTTAGAAATGTTTATGTTTGTCAAACATAAACTTGTGGGAGTCTTTCTAACAATTATAAGGCTTGTAAGGTAGAGGAATTTCTAATACTCAACCTTACTATAGTGGAAACACTTTCTATCTATACGCTCTCTTGTTGATCTTTGGATAAATTTTGCCTCTGAGGATTGATGCTGGGTATCTACCTCATCTTCCTCTCTTCACACACTTGGTCTCACCAGATATACTTAGAGTAAAAGGTGAAGCACCCTGAACAAAGAGAGTCACACTTTCTCTATTCTATCCTCTATAGAGGTGTTATCAGAAATACCTCGTAAAAAATAATCAACAATAAATCTAAAATATTCTAAATCCAGAACACTTTTGAGATTCAACCGCTGGTCAGAGTAATTCTTAGTACACAAGAGTTGGATTGTATCAACTATGCACACCAACTAGTTCGTAGTGGCCATTATTCTTGACAAGCTAAACTAACAGGAGATATAAGCGGAATAATTATTAAATTGCTAATAGAACGTTTTAAATCATGGGTATACTAATTATACATTTTCAATTTAAAACGCCCTCCTAAGGCATTATATAATTCTAATAATCTCTCGAACTAGAAGACGATAGTTTAAACTCTTTTAAACTATATAGCAGGAAGTAGATCCCATTGAAATTTACTCAGGCCTCACATTGTAGCAATATTGGCCTTTGTAAACCCAACAGGTAGACAACACTTGTCAATTACATCTCATGCAACTCTTATCACTTGATCTTGAATACCGCTTATCCTCACGCTATAGCAATATTGGGCCATACTTTCGTATATATTTGTCTCATCTCATGTTTAACCGGTATAGTCTAAGCCCAACCGACCAAGTCCCTCATGCTATAGTAATATTAAGAAAAGGTCGATGTGACTCGTCTAACACCGTATTGACAAGACGAATCAGAATAAAACATTATCTCATAATGCAATATTTTTCAATCTGATTAAGAGAGATTTTTGTATATCCTAGGTCTCCATTCTCATAGAAAATGTGATTCTCAATTAATTAATTTTTCTATATAAGCATAACTAACCCCCACTAGTAGGGCTCCCATTGTGGTTATCAACACAGAAAAATTAATCATAATTTATAATACAGACTGATAACTTTTATCACTATATCTCATAAACCCCGATTTATAACATAGATTGATAACTTTTATCACTACATCTCATAAACCTACACATGCAAAATAAATTTTGAAACACTATTCAAAATACTGTTCATGTGCTACTATTCAAGTAAATAGTATATCACCACGGCGCCGAATTGCATCGCTACAGCACTGGAGGTAGAACCCCCAGCGCCGTGGCACCAGCCCCTTAGAGTTACAGCGCCCAGTACTTCCCATTTAGCATACCCATTTCAATACTTGAAACGCGCCATTTTCATTGGGCCTTTCGTATCCATTCACTCAACCAACACTCATATATGCCTTAAATGGCGTTGATACTATTTTTGTCAGGGATCTAATATATATGGGTGTATACATGTGCTATTGTATCTATTGCCTAAAATACATATCACATACATATTATATGCGGCGGAAGCATTAAATTAAACAATAAATATAATAAATAAATATATTAATCACATTAATATATTAGCAGGGTAAATAATTCACCTCAACGTGTAATGTTATACACGTATTTCCTCGGAGTCCGCATGGACACCAACTCGTGAGTAGTTCTAGTTATCAACACGAGTTTGGTAAGCTAGAATAGTAGCCCTATATCTAGCACGAGATTAACTCTTAATCCCTAAAATGGTCAGGTATGTGTTTATATCATTTTCTCTAAAAGGATAAGAAATGAAGATTGAAGCAATTCATAATTGCTTCTCATGGCACTATGAGAAAAATGAAACAATTTCATTTTTCCCTTTTTTTTTCTTCTTCTTCTTATTCTCTACGGTTCTATTTTCTTCCTTTTCTTTCTCTTCATTTCTTTTCTCTCTTGGCTAAAAAACCAACACACACAAAAATGAACACATATCTCTCTTTTATATCTAATATAAATATAATAATAATATAATAAAGATAATGTTGGCACCCAAATAAAATATTATTATATATAATATAATAAAATAATGAGAGATATTTTGATTATTTAACTATTAAATAATCAAAGTGTGAAATAACCATTTTGCCCCTTATGAAGTTACCAAGTCTATCCCTAGTGGGTCCTACCAAATCTCACACTCTGGTAAACTCAACTGAGGGTCCAAAATGCACAACATGTCATTATACAATTAGTAAATAATAATTATTGACTATTTGTTGTATTCACACTTAAATACAGACACGAACGTATTCTCGTGGTAGTGTTGAATATTGCTGGAGTAAACAATGTAATCTAGCACATTGCCCCAATGCACAATGAGTACACTCTATATCGCAGGACTCCCTAGGTCCACGCCCGATTCGTCAAATAGAACTATTCTATGAATCCGTGAGCAATGCCCAACGCACACGCCATGGATATTACAAATCAGCACGTTGAACCATACAAGTTTAGATTACAACGCATACCTATAGTCCTTCCATCATGATATCCTAGATGTGCTAGGGATATAGATTATCACCGTCAAATCTCTAAGTGCTCATCCATGTCAAATCTCTAAGTGCTCATCCATGTCTTATCTCTAAACTCGTATCTCACAGAACAATATGTACAAACTCTTTTGTCATATTGTTCTACCCTGACGGAACTCTTTCAGGATTAATACTTGTGGCCACAAGATTTTTTGAGATACAGTCTCGAAGCATCTGTATATCAAACTCTCTATGCGAGCTGACGGATCCCATATATGTACACACCGGACTCCATAAGTATCGGACCACACCCAGCGACAGTCACACCATGAAAGGTCTGTGATATGCGTCGAGCCAAAGTATGGTGGATCACTTACAAGCCTACCATGGCACTTAGGTCAAAGGACCACATATACTACTTAACTTGAGAGGACCCTTTGTTGACGGCTTTACATAGAGTGTCTATTAGAGACCCTCGTGAGTCTGTCCCATATCCAGTCTTAACTGGATACCCATATGTCAATATGAGCTCCAAGCTCACAATCGGCTAGGAACGACCATCTATACCCTATAGGTACGACATATGTTGATTTATATATAAAGGTATCCACCGACAGACCCGCATCAACAAAAATAGATCAGAGACAATAATTTGAGAATATACTTGTGTAACATGCATTTTCTGGCACCCAATTAAACTCTTGTAACAATGCAGTAACTAGTATATTCCCATATCTATATTCTATAACCAGCTAACACTTAGCTATGCTAACATTTAGCATTTATATCACTTAGCTTGGCTAACAATGAGCTATTATCTAAACTCCTTTAGATCTGATCTGAACTCCTTCAGATTGTACAATGTCTGTAACGTTACATTATATAGTACCATATTAATAGGTATTAGCGATTTAATAGGAATGTACACTTGTATAAATACACAAGTATATGTACATTCAGAGATAGCAAGTAAGCACTAACCCTAATAGTATGTCTAAAAAACATTGTTTCTAATCTATAGTTGTCGATACAGGTCGATTGTTATACCTTTCAGACATTTGAATGTCTATATCTAGATTCTCAAGACAGTTGGTCTTAGTAGACCATGGGTTTAGTGAAAACTCGTAAAGGCATGTAGGTATTCAATAAGGATTGGATACTGAATAAACTCACGAGGACCTCTAATAGACATCTCATAAAGCTGTTAATGAAGGATCATCTCGATTGGACTAGTATTCGTTGTCATTTAGCTTGAGTGCCATGATGGGTCTATGAGTGATCCATCATGCTTTAATTTCATGCATCTTAGAGACCTTTATAATCTGACATTTGGGTGTCATTGAGTATAATTCGATGCTTATGAAGTCTGATGTATATAACTATAACATTCGTCAACTCATATGGGTGAGTTGTATATCTTAATACTTCGAGATTGTATTTTAAAAAGTCTTTTGTTAATAAGAATAATCTTTAAAAAAGAGTTTTTTATATGGTTAAACAATATCAAAAAGTGTTGTGGATATTATTTATGAAAGTATAAATCAGGAGATAAGTTAATGGTCGAGCATATAAAGATTTGATAGTAATAATCTATATCTTTGCTTTTTCAGGATATAGGTAATGGAAGGACTATATGAATATAGCTAACCTTAATTTGTATGGTTCAATGCGTCATTCTATAATATCTATAATGTGTGTAAGGCATTATTCACAAACTTATGCAAGTGTTCCATAAGACAAATGGGTGTGAGCCTAAAGAGTCTCACAATTTGAAGTGTAATAATTAAACACTAGGATAGCGGACAGGATCAAATAGTTTGATTCAGAAATTTTTTGGATAAAGTATGATTTGTTTTCAGGATCTTTTGAGAAGTACACTTGTCAAGGCTTAAGGGTTACGCTTTTATTAATTAAATAAAATAATTATTGTTAATTTAATTAGTTGATGACAAGTTTCATTTGAATGGCAACTAACTAGCTTGTAGTTAGCCTTAATGGGTGACAAGTGTTGTTACCTTTTCAAAGTAAAAAAACAAATGGCTCACTAAATTGTTTATTAATGGACAAATGTCTATTAACAAAAGCAAATGTCATGCATTTAAATGGTTTACATAGTTTGCCTTTGTTTTGATTAAGTGAACTAGCTATTTGAGAGACTAAAGAAAGAGTTGCTTGAATAGCCCTGCTAAAGATTAAAAGCGACTATTCTAGATTCTTCAATCCCATCGACATTGAAGTCTAGAATTGTTCATGAATCTGCTTTAGGGTGAGACCCTACGAGTTGATTCTACATCAAAAGTATTGAAAGGTAGGTTTTTATTAATGTAATAAATTTCAATTCAGTGTGTGATTAATGGAAAAAAAATAGAATTCTATTGTGTAATATATGTATGACATGCATTGTATGTTTCAATGATTACACAATCACATGCTTGCATAATAGCACACTAGTTGTAACAAAAATACATTGCTTAATAATAGTTTCTTCTCCTCTAAGATATTATCTTGGTGCAAATAGGCCTTATGGTGGTTTACCCTCTAGTAATCAATTATTACCCTCTAGTAATCAATTACTTGGTTCTATAAGGATGTACTCTTAAGTACAAAACTCTAGAATAATGATTTCACTCTATATCTTTTGGTAATAAAATGGCTTATTTATAAATGGTAATTACCCTTTCACTTTGGACACAATCTTCTACATCCATCTTTTCATTCATGACCATTTGATCAAAATACGAATTTTAGTTAATAGTTCAAGATGAACCAATGCCATGAACAGTTGTAACATTTATATATAACATAAAAATTGTTTAACTCTGCTTTAAATTTATTAAGGTTGTAAGCCTAAAATTTGAGAGATTTTTGGGCTCATGAGTTGAATTTATTTTTCTTGAAAACAACAACTAAATCTCTTCGAAGGGCTGGGTTGAAATGATCCTTCTTGCATGTAATAGGCTTTAAAAGTCTCCTATAACCATAAATAAAGTTAGGTCAAGCTAAAATATTTTCTGAAGTGATCCTTCTATGCTTAAGTCAGCTAATGATTTTATGGGAAAGGATTAGGAAGGGAAAAAAAGCAATAAAGAGGCTTTAGTGTTTTTTTGGTGCACAGATGTGTCTTTTAAGGTTATAATTTATTCTAAAAGTTCGTACCTTACTTGATTGTTTAGTCTTATTTTTATAAGCTTTTCTATATTAAGTTGCAGATTTTTATTGAAATTATACTATATCTTTACCTTCTTATTTTGGATTCATTCCAAGATTATAAGAGTAAGATTTGTATTGCAAATCTTGAGAATCCAAGATTCTCCAGGACAAAGACAGTTTAAGTCATTGGTCATTATGTATCTTTCATACTGTCTTTAGAAGTTTTAGTGGTCGGTCTTAGTTTGAATAGGTTGCCAAAAATATTTATTAATGCTGAGGACTTTGAAGGCCGAGGACTATGGCCAAATTCTGAGAACTTCTTTGTTTAATATCAAATCTTTGCAATAATGGTGGACCGAGATATGGGTTGCGTGTACAACAAACTTTGTGAACTTTAAGTAAAATGTTCTCAAGATATCTGGGAGTTTAAGGGCTATATTGAGCCTCGTAGAAGTTAGGCTTAGACCAAACTTCTGAGAAGTACAAAAGGTATCAATTTAAGTATTGTAATTTATTTACAATTAATGGGTATTATAAAATATATATAAAAAATACAACACTTCTCACCAAGTCGACAGATGGTACATGTAGGTGGACTAAGCATACATAAATGTCTAACTAATAAAATAATATTTAAAAAAAGAAAAATAAGCATTCTTCTTTCGTAAAAACCAACCCATTTGGATAAACAAGAGAGTAAGTGCTAGCAGGTACAAGTGCGAAGTTTTTCATAATGGTAGAGATTTTACACATTTTCTTTATCATACTCTTTTTATAATATTCATTGCTAATTTTTGAACTCTGGGACCATGCTCTGACTTCCTAGCAAAGTCGCCAACATAATTTCTGAGTTCCTTTTTTCGGTTTTATAGGCAGTGTAGGTAAATTTTAGACTTGGTGACGTGTAAGAGAGGAGAAAGGTTTTTGAGTAACGAATTTCCTTATCAACATTATCCTTTTCGAAGTTCCGAGCTTTCTTGGTATTTTCGAGGGACCTGTTTTCTTAGTCCAATTCTTTCCTTTGATTTATTGAACTTGTCGCTTTCACTAGGTTAGCTCTTTAAATTGAAGGTTGGCACGGTTTAATTTGGTATAGTTTTAGATAAAATCGAATCGTGAATAATAACTTTTTTTCAAAATTGTAATCGAAAAATTGAATTGCTCGAAGAAAATTGAACTGGACCAATTTTTTTTTCTTCGATTTGTTCCAGTTCAAATTTTCAAATATAGACTCAAATTATGGGCTTATTTTGTGCTTTTTTTTTTTTTTAAATTGTAGATTTTTTTTATCTGTTCAAAAAAATTTATTTGGTCATTTTAAACTCAATTCTTAGATCTATTTCATATTAACTTATTAACAAATTTGTTTAATTTAAGATATATTTAAATTTTCTAATTATTAATAATATCATAATTTCTAACAAAATCCATAAAAATAAAATGTCATTTTTTATAAAAATAAAAATATTCATCAAAATAAAATTAACCAACAAAATTAAATTATACATAAAAATGAATATACCAACAAAAAAATATTTATGAAAATAAAATTATCAATCATTAAAATTATTCATGACAATAAAATTGTCTATCAAAATCAATTATCCATAAAAATCGAAGTACCAAACGAATACATTCTCCACAAACGAAAATTAAATTGTCCATCAACTTCTAATTATCTATGAAAATTAAATTATTCATAAAAATTAAATTATTCATAAAAATTAAATTTTCATTAAAATAAAATTATCCATCAGCACCACATAACAGTGACCACATATCAAACTTCTAAAATCCAAAATTCAAAATGGTCAACTCCATGATCGTTAATTTTAACTCTAATCTTAAAAGCTAACAAGTTTACAATTATTAAAAAATAACTTATATTAATAAAGTATAAATTATAAATTAAATATAAGAAACATCATAAGTTTAAGAATTATTACCTTCAATACTTTTATTAATCAGTAACCATAACATGCTGTAATGCTTACATCGAGTTGTAAAATTCTAAGAAAAAAACATATAAAATATAAGTAAAGAAGGAAGTTGAAAAAAGGTAACTATCATATGATAATATAAGTAATTATTATACTTACTTCAACGCTTTCAAAAATTTTAATATCTTTTATGTTAGGAATGTTCATCTAGTCTCCAAAAAGAGTAGAGTGAAACTAATTCTAGGTGCAAATTAAGGAATCCATAATTTTAAAAGTCAAAGAAATTCTAAATGCATAAAGAATACACCCTCTCGTATTAAATGCAGACTCAAAGGCAACAGTGGATACTAGAGTTGCAAAACATTCTTGCCAATTCAAGACAAAATTAGATACTTTGTTCAATTTAATTTCCACCAACTTAATATTTTAAAGTGTGCATTTCTGGACTTCTATCACTCACTTGACAAATACCTCTTAATCTCATGTTGTCATTCAACTTCAATTCTTCTCTTTTGTGCTTTACTGAATTTGGACTAAGCATCATAATTATCTTCTTCTTCACCCACCTCATCTACTTAACCTTTTAATTGCACATGACTAGAAGATTAATTTTGATTAACACCAGATTCCTCTCGACCATATGATCAAAATGCCTTATAATTATTAAACAACCAAAATAAAAATTGTCTGATCAAAGCCATCATTTCATTTATATTTATGCCATCAAATAAAGTGCCTAAACACCAGTCAACAAATTCTATTTTGCAATGAGCATTAAGTATTTTTGCCACAATCAAGATGTTGTTGATTTTGTCTAAAGATCCCTAATACTTGTTAAATTTCCTCTTTATAACACTAGCCATACCCCCTCTTCCCCGGCTAATAACACATCTCTACTATCTATGAGTGTCTTCAAATATGATTGAATCTTTTAAATTTCATTCAAAAATATATTTGAAGACACTTGTATGAATGAACTAAATTTTAAAGTCACATTATAGAATGTCTTCAGAAACTTCACCAACCTTTAGGCATTATCCTAATCCTCATCTATTGGTAGCACTACCCTTCTTTTACCATTTTCATCCTCCAAAAAATAAGAATAATATTGTCCAACATCCTCCTTCATTCAGTGAAATGCCTTTCTAATTTCAAAGCACTATCTAACATTATATATGTTAAGTTCCACCTAGTTAGTATTGTTGTCAGGGATCTAGTATATGTGGGTGTATGCATGTGCAATTGTGTCTATTGTCTGAAATACGTATCAAATATGAATTTAACGCGGCGGAAACGTAAATTATACAATAAACATAATAAATAAAATATATTAATCACATTAGTATATTAGTAAGGTTGATAACTCACGTCAACGTGTAACGTTATACACGTATTTCCTCAGAGTCCACATGGAGACCAACTCGTAGGCAGTTGTAGTCACCAACACGGTGGGTTTGGTGAGTTAGAACAGCAGTCCTATAGTCAGCACTGGATTAACTCTTAATCTCCAAAATGGTCGGGTTTATGTTTTCATCATTTTCTCCAGAAGGATAAGAAATAAAGAATTTGAAGCAATCCACAATTGCTCCAATTGGAACCATAGAGAAAAATGAAACAATTTTATTTGTTCCTTTATTTTTTTCCAGCGGCACCATTTCTTTTTCTTCTTCTTCTCTTCATTTTCATTTCTTGTCTCTCAATTACAAATCACACACCAATTCATTCAATTTCACACACTCTCACTTATATATATATATATATAATATTAAAATATTAATATAATATATTATATAATATAAATAATCATAAAATAATCATAATGGACGCCAACTATTTGACACTCAAATAAAATATTCATATATATAATATCATATAATAAAATATTATATAATATAATATAATAAAATATATAATATAATAATGAGAGATATTTTAATTATTTAACTATTAAATAATTAAAGTGTAAAATGATCATTTTTCCCTTCGTGAATAATTATCAAGTCTATCCTTAATGGGTCCTATCAAATTCCACACTTGGATAAACTCAACTGAGAGTTCATAATGTATCACGTGTCATTATACAATTAGTAAATAATAATTATTGACTTATTATACTATTTAACACTTAAATACAGACACGCACGTATTCCCGTAGTAGTGCTAGATATTGCTGGATTAAATACTTTAATCCGGCACGCTACCCAGTGCAAAACGAGTATACTCCATATCGCGAGACTCATTAGGTCTATGTCTAATTTTTCAAATGAAACTATTCCATGAGTCCGTGAGCAATGCCCTACACATACGTCACGGATATTACAAATCAGGGTGTTGAACCATATAAGTTGAGGTTATAACCCATACGTATAGTCCTTTCGTCATGATATCCTGGATGTGCGGGGATATAAATTATCATCGTCAAATCCCCTTGTACTCATCCATATCTTATCTCCAGACTCGTATTCACTGAACAATATGTGTAAATTTCTTTGCAATATTGTTCTATTCTGACGGAACTCTTTCCCGGGATTAATACTTGTGGCCACAAGATTTTTCAAGATACAGTCTCGAAGCATCTAGATATCAAACTCTCTATAAGATACGTTAACTATCTAAACCGTACCTTTTAGACGCTATTGATGTAAAATGGTTTGGGAGAGTCCTATCAGCTTCCTAACTCTATCTCTATAAAGCTTTATATCTAGTATAAAGGAAACATCTCCCAAATCCTTCATGGAGAAATTCTTACGAGTTACTTTTGACCGATTGTAACATACTGACATCATTCGTAATGACTAGTATATCATCAACAAAGAGCATCAAGAAGACTATCATGCTTCCACTGACCTTTCATGCATACTAGACCAGCTGGCTAGACATAAAATCTTCAGGCTATTCCATGAATATTTCTTACTCGAGGTATCCATTCCAGAATGTCGTCTTTACATCTATCTACCAAACTTCAAAGTCATAATATGCTGCAAGAGCCAATAAAATACTAATCGACTTTAACATCATTATTGGTCCAAAAGTTTGCTCTTTGATGATCTCAGATCACAGAGGATTACTTTTCTAGAACCAATGTAAGGCCTAGAAGGTCTCTACCTTTCTTCCGAGTCCCACTACCTCTTTGTAAACTCTTTACAACCAATACAAACAATTTTCACAAATAGTTTTACCCAAGTCCCAGACTTGATTCTTATGCATATAGTCAATGTTGTTTTCATAGTTTCTTGTCGTTTCCCGAATCGACGTCTGACATCGACTCCCTATAGGTCAAGGATGATTTTCTTCTACCAAAAGAACTCTAAGTTCATCTTCATGCATCAGTCATACCTAAAAGATGACCTAGACATCCTTTCTGACCTACTGGGAAGTGTGTAAAAAGGCAACTACTTAATTGAGCTTAAGTTCCTATCATTGGTTCATTGATTTCTAGATTGACTTCTTCAAGTTCAATCTTTCTATGATTCCTATGATCCATGAGAATCTCTTCCTCTAGAATAGTGGTATACCGAGAAACAAACATACTTCGCTTCTCTGAATCACATAACTAGTATTCTATTGGGTTTACAGGATACTCAATGAACCTATACATGTACCTCTTGGGTGTTGTGTAACTTGCTAAGTAACTCTTACAAAACAAGATACCCTGCTACATATCTCTTATGTAAGTAGGACAACCCTAAGTCTTAACTCATTTAAGATACGGCTTTCTTCCTTTCTGTATCTAATACAGAATAGAAGGAACAACTTCTGATGGAACTCTGCTTAATAAACAGTTGTCTTTGAAGCAGATACTCACAGATGTAGATCAATAACACTCATTATCAATCGGACCATATCTAATAAAGTCCGATTCCTCCTTTTCTAAACATCATTATGTTGTGGATTATTCGGAGGACTATAGTGAGTGAGGATCTTATTCTCCTTTAAACAAACAAAAAACTTGATGTTAATGTACTAATTTCTCGATCTAATAGAAGTGATGTGACGTACATACTGGAATGTTTGGTCATATCCTTAAATACATTATTCATAAATTGGTTAAGTCTTTATGGTCGAATTAGAAATCCAACCATCCTTAACCAGACGGATAAGCGTCTTACGTCTATATGACCTAAACTTATATACCACAGCTCTGTTGCATTTAAGGATTCTGATTTATAAACATTTCTAATTGTATATGATGTCTATTTATTAACTGATATTCAGCTAATAAAACATCATACTAATTATACAATACAACTGTTGTATTGCATGCAAGAAGTAAGTCAAGTTACTCAACAACTTGAACCTGCAAGAAATCACAATTTTCTACTCTTTACTTTACTTCTTTAAGCTATTGCATTCTAGTCTCAATATATTGCAGATATGAGAAGAACATGCGGTATCTCATACCCAGCTTGAATTAACATCATATGCCATAGAAATTTCTATATTTGTCAAGCACAAACATGTAAGAGTCTTCCTGACAATTATAAGGATTGAAGGTTAGAGGGATTTTCAATACCCAACATTACTGTAGTGGAAACACTTTCTACCTACACGCTCTCTTGTTAATCTTTAGATAAATATTGCCTTTGAGGATTTGCGCTGGGTATCTGCCTCATCTTTTTCTCCTCACATATCTGATCTCACCAGATATACTTAGAGTAAAAGGTGAAGCACCATGAACAAAGAGAGTTATACTCTCTCTATTTAATCCTCTAAAGAGGCGTTATCAAAATTACCTTATGGCAAACTCTGATGAACAATAAATCCAAAATTTTATTGAATCTAGAGCACTTCTTAGATTCATCCACCGGTTAGATTAATTCCTAGTACCCTAGAGTTGGACTGTATCAACTATACACACCAACTAGTTTGTAGTGGCCATTATTCTTGACAAGCTAAACTAATAGGAGATATAAGCAGAATAATTATTAAATCACTAATAGAACGTTTTAAATCATGAGTATACTAATTATACATTTTTAATTTAAAACGCCCTCCCAAGTCATTACATAATCCGAGTAATCTCTCGAACTAGAAGACGATAGTTTAAACTCTATTAAACTATACAGCATGAAGTAGATCCCATTGAAATTTACTCAGGGCTCACGTTGTAGCGATATTGGCCTTTTTAAACCCAATAAGTAGACAACACTTGTCAATTGCATCTCGTGCAACTCTTATCCCTTGATCCTGAATACACCTTATCCTCACGCTGTAGCAATATTGGGTAAGTGTATTCTAAATTAACTTGTCAATGATCAAATATATGCTACCGATACTACCCTCACACTGTAGAAATATTGGACAATACTTTCACATATATTTGCCTCATTTCATGTTTAACCGGTATACTCCAAGCCCAACCAACCAAGTTTCTTACGCTGTAGCAATATTGAAAAAAGGCCGACGTGACTTGTCTAACACCGTATTGACAAGACGGATCAGAATAAAGCATTATCGCATAACATAATATTCTTCAATCTAATTAAGAGAGATTTTGTTTCTATCCCTGGTCTCTATTCTCCTAGGCAGAGTGATTCTCAATTAATTAATTTTTCTATGCAATACCCTACACACACGTCACAGATATTACAAATTCGGGTATTGAACCTTACAACACATACGTATAGTCCTTTTGTCATGATATCCTAGATGTGCGAGGATATAGATTATCACCATTAAATCCCCTTGTGCTCATCCATGTCTTATCTCCTGACTCGTATCTCTCTAAACAATATGTGTAAACTCCTTTGCCATATTGTTCTACCGTGATGGAACTCTTTCCTAGGATTAATACTTGTGGCCACAAGATTTTTTGAGATACAGTCTCGAAGCATCTGGATATTAAACTCCTTATGCGAACTGACAGATCCTATATCTGTACACACCGAACTCCATAAGCATTGGACCATACCCAACGGTCACACCATGAAAGGTCTGTGATATACATGGAACCAAAGTATGGTGAATCACTTACAAGCCTACCATGGCACTCAGGTCAAAGAACCATATACACTACTCAACTCGAAAGGACTCTCCATTGATGGCTTACACAGAGTGTCTATCGGAGGCCCCCGTGAGTCTGTCCCATATCCAGTCCTAACTGGATACCCATATGTCAATGCGAGTTCCGCTCACGATCGACTAGAAACAACCATTTATAACCTGTAGGTACGACATATGCTAATCTATATATAAATGTATCCACCGACAGACCCGCATTAGTAGAAATAGATCATAGACAATAATTCGAGAACATAATTGCGCAACTAGCATTTTCTGGCATCCGATTGCAACTTTTGCAACTATGTAGTTACTAGTATATTCCTAGGTCTATATCCTATTACAGATAAGGCTCCAACTCTTTGATCTAATGAGTATTATAACTAGCTAACACTTAGTTGTGCTAACATTTAGCATTTATATCTCTCAGCATGACTAATTGTAGGCCCTTATCTAAACTCCTTTAGATCTGATCTGAACTCCTTCAGATCGTACAATATCTGTAAGGTTACATTGCATGGTACCATGTAAATAGGTATTAGCGATTTAATGAGAATGTACACTTGTATAAATACACAAGTATATGTACATTCAGGGATGACACGTAAACATCGACCCTAACAAGTATATCTAGATTAACAAGTGCTTTCAATGCGACTTTCTCTCTTTCTATATATTTCTTAATTTTTTGCAATCTTGAAAGGGAAAACTTAATGTACTTAATAGCATTACAAATACTAGAAATGGACTCATTCTCGATAGTATCTTCTTTATGGTTTGAAATTGTCTGAAAATGTATAATCCTTTTATGCAACTTCTACTTCTCATCAATAAAGTGGGATGTTATACCAAGTAATTCTCATTTTGAATTGAAGTCCAAGTATTTTTTGTGATCGAAATTCTCTATTTATTAGAACTTAAAATACTCTTAATAAGACATCCTACAAGCTCAATGATGTCTCTTGTAACTATTCATCAAGATGGAACATTAAATATTAAACACGTTTTTCTCAGAAACTTAATAAACCCTTCACCCTCCATAATCTTAAAAGGTAACTCATCTTTTATGATGTATCAAAGAAATTATTTTCTAATTTCTTCCTTATTAAACCAGATTGCCACAACATTTGCAACACTTTATTCTCCCCAACATTCACATTTGTTTTTTCTAGTACTAACGCCTGTTGTTTATCATCAATTTGTGTGCTTTGATAAGTAGCACATCTCATCAAATGTGACCACGTTTTTTAAGTTCTAGTATTACTACCGTGACATCTATACAACTTCTCACAATACTTACATTTAGCTCTTTCTCCACCTGGTAGCTTGGTGAAACTTTCCTAAACTTTTGATCTCAAGTGACTACTATTATTAGCAACACTTTGCCAATCTCCTTCATTTTATGAATTATGATTCATTCTACACCAACCAAATCCAACTACAGCACAATTACAACACTATCCTAATGCAATATATAATTCATAATTTTCTTATAACATCAATGGTAAAACAAAATCATACCAATAGCAAAACAGTAACAAAAACAGCAATAAAACAAAAGCAAAAAATAGTTTCACAGCAATAAAAGTACAGTAATATAGCAATAAGGTAGCAACAAAAATAGTAGTAAAACAGCAATAATAACTACAGTAAAATAGCAGCAAAAACAAAAGCAAAATAATAGTAAAACAGCAACAATAAAAAAAGCAAAATAGTACCAAAAGTAAAAACAAAACGACATGAAAGTAGCAGCAAAAATAGAAGAAAAAAATAAAAAATAAATAAAGAAAACTATATGCACTAAAGCAATAGCCAAACAACAGGACAAACTTTAATTAAAATTGCTGACATTAAACTGACAAACTTTAATTAAAATTGTTGACATTAAACTATATGAAGATTAGTTAGACTAGACTCCCATTTCCATAAGAAGTTATATTGCTACAATGATTATTGTTATTGTTTTCAAGGTTCAGTATTGCCAACATGGCTTATCTGTAATAGTAGTCACTTACTGGCAAACAACATAAGAAATTTCTGCCTATCCACGTTCACACTTTGATAACAATCTAAAAACGAGAATCAACAAAGAGCTCAGTAGTCATCCATGAAAGAATGTTTCTTTTACGCAGATACGCCATAAAATCATCATTTCTTATCCTTTGCACAATAATGGTGTTAGAACTATAAACACCCAACAACTTAAAACAAAAAACCACAATTGTAAGAAGTTGACTTTAAGGTTAAGATTTAAGATCACAGTGGCAACAACCCTTTCTATAAATATCTATCATATTTGTGAACCAATTTTTAAATCTTTGTTTTATGGAAATAATATTAATTTTAGTGTCATTATTTCTATTTTGATAACTATAAGTTTGCATTTTTATCTGATATGAGAAGCAACATTCGTTGATAAATAATTATACAATAGTGGTCTTTATGAGCTAATTGATCTACACTTCTTACTTAGTGTAGCTTTTATATGAGTCGTGAGTTTAACAGGTACAAAGTAAAGGGACATGGGGCATCGATTCACTGAAATTACAATTTGAACCTTAACCCAATTTAAATTTCACGTCAAGCATCACTTTTTGTCAATTAAATTCAATTAAAAAATTAAATTTTACACTTCACAACAACCCATCACAGTGTACAAAATTAAAATAGAGAAATTGAGCGACATTCAACAATATTAAACCAAGGGAAAAAAAGGATTACCAATTGTCATGTCCGTGTTGCTGGGTAGGTAGCCTTGGCTGAAGGAAAGAGACATTGATTTTGAGAGATGAGAGTGAGAGACAAATTAGGAATTAGGAAATACAATTAGGGATTTAGGGTTTTTTTTCACTTTTTAGTTTTAATCTAGTGAGTGATGATAATGCTAATTTTCTAGAGAACATATATATAGTATGTGTTCGTTATAATAAAATTTATGCATAAATTAAGCAGCGAAATTAGAAATTTAATCTCTTAATTTAACAAACACATTTAAAATTTAAAATTTTATTATTATAATAAAAATAAAAATTAAAGATCACTTATCAAATTTTTAAAAATTATCGAATTAAAATTTACAACGAAACATATTCACTGATAATTTTAGGATTCACCTATAGTAGACTTGGATCGCTAAAATAATAACTCAATTTTTAACAATAATATTTAACTGTTAAATATTAAATAATTAAGTTTTTAATTATTGTTTAAAGTCTTTAAATTTGAGATTATTAATTAAATCTTTAGATAATTATATTTATTTCTAAACAATTAAATTTGTTCTTGTTAATTCAACTCTTGAATCAACAAAAAAAAAAATCTCTCAATTGCTCAGTCATAATCGATTATGAACTTAGACGAGGAAGAAGATAAACAATGTTAATAAAGAGCAACATTTGCTAAAAAAAACACTAATCTTTCTCTCCCTCTCTTAGTTGACCAAACCATCCATGTTAATGGACGAGGAAGAGATCAACTTTTGAAAATGGGAAAAAGTCCCATTTTCATTCTTCTCTTTTGTCGAATCCCCACGTGATCAAAATAAAACATTTTTTTTAATTACAAGACAACTTTGTTGAATTGTCAACAATAGGTCCCACAATGTATTGGTACCCATTCTTTTGCCGAGACAATTGCTTCTCCAAAATTGAAAAATATTTTGCAAGCCATTTCCTTCTTTTCTTAAGCAGCCATACGGCCCCACCAAAATAAAAGTATACCATGTCTTGTTGTTTGTCAATTATTATCCTTTCTAGCATGTAATATTAAGATAAAACAATTTTCTCGTCATTTAAAAGGCAATGGCCGACCATAGTATTTTATAAAAGAAAAATCTTAATATTTCATTTCAATTTCAATTCCCTTTCTCCACATGAACGGCCCACCAGCATATATAATAATTTAAGATCATTCGAGCATGGGGGCTCAGCCAAGTTGGCTGAGCCCCTCAAGTTCTCATATCCCCACCTGGGTTCGACCCCCCCTCCCCCCAGGTGGTGCGGAAATGTTGAAAATTATTGTAATCCCCCTATTCAAAAAAAAAAAAATAATAATAATTTAAGATCATTCTCACATGTTTAATTTTATTTTAATCACATTAATAAAAATTAAGACATGTAATTTGTAGTTTAATAATTAAATCAATTGTTTAATTTTAAAAATAATATTAACAATAATTATTAATATATTTATTAATTCAAAATATTTTTAAATAAATAAATAACTTTATTTATTTTACAAATAATAAAATTTTAATAATTTTTAAGCCAAACAATAAATAATCTATAATATGCTAAATGACATTATTTTATTGGTCAACAACTATTATTAACCAATTAATGTATTTAACTCTTAAGTCTTGACACATACACATCTTAAGGAAACTTGAAACAAATATCCTAATTTGTTAAAATTTACTAGATTTAACTATTCAATCCAGTGCGCTACCCCAATGTACAATAAGTACATTTTATATTGTATGACTCCCTAGGTTCACGCCCGATTTTTTAAATAAAACTATTTCATAAGTCCGTGATCGATTCCTCATGCATACGTCATAGATATTACAAATCAATACGTTAAACCATACCAGCTGAGGTCATAACATATTCGTATAATTCCTCTGTCACTTATATTTTAGAAGAGCGGAGACATAAATCACCACCGTTAAATCTTCACGTGCTTATCTATGAACTTATCCCAGATTCATATTTCGATAAACAATATACACAAACACTTTTGTGATATTGTCTAACCCTGCGAAAAACTTTTTTTCTGGGTTTATACTTGTGGCCACAAGATTCCTTGAAATACAATCTTAGAACATCATGATATACAACTCAACAATGTGAGTTGACAGATCTAATATCTATATACACCAAACTCTATGAGTATGGAACCATACCCAGTGACACGTAGCGGTCAAACCATGAAAGGTGTCTGACGTACGTGAAACCAAAGTATAATGGATCACTTACAAGTTCACAGTGGCGCTCAGGTCAAAGAACTATGAATACTACTTAACTTAAGAAGGCATATCATTTATGACTTTATGGGATGTCTATTGAAGGTTCTCGTGAGTCTATTTGGTACTCAGTCCTCACTGAATATCCGCATGCATATACGAGCTTCTATAAGCTCGTGGTCAGCTAAGAACAACTATTTGTATCATACAGATATAGTATACCCTGATCTATATATAAAAGGGATTCACCAATAGACCCACATCCATGAAAATAGATCAACAATATAGTTTTGAGAACATACTTATGTAATGACATTTTCTAGCACCTATTGCAACTCTTTGCAAATATGTCATTATCAATATATGTTAGGGTTATGCCTACATGCCATCCTAGTTTTGTATAAATATTTGATATCTATATAGTGTATTTTTGTTATATCGCTAATTACTTCTTAATAATATAGTTCAATGATAAGGTCTAAAGAAGTTTAGACTAGTGCAAAGAGTTGACAAATATTTCAAGAGTTAAAACATTGTCTGTAACAGGATAAAGACATCAAAATATGCTTATAATGACATAGTTGCAAGAGTTGCAATGAGTTGCTAGGATGTGTCATTATGCGAGCATGTTCTTAAATATATTATTCCTGATCTATTTCTATTGACGCAGGTCTATCGATAAATCTCATTAATTCACATAAATCAGTGTATATCTATATCTGTAGGGTACAGATGGCCATTCCTAGCTGACTATGATCTTGAAGATTGTATAGGCATATGCGTATTCATTTAGCACTGAGCACTAAACAGACTCATAAAGACCCTAATAGATATCCTATGTTGCCCTCAATAGAAGGTCCTCTCAAGTTGAGTAGTATACGTGGTCATCTGACCTAAGCACTATGGTGAGCTTGTGAGTGATCCACCATACGTTGGTTTCACGCATGTCCGAGACTTTTCATAGTCTGACTGCTAGGTGTCGCTGGGTATGGTACAATGCTCATAGAGCCCGGTGTGTGCAAATATGGGATCCATCAGCTCACATAGGGAGTAATATATCCAGATGCTCCAAGATAAGATCTTAGTAAAAAAATTTGGCCATAAGCAATGAACCCAGGAAATGAGTTTTTAAAGGGTTAAATAATATGGCAAAGAGTTTGCTTATGTTGTTCAATGAGATGCCATTCTGGACATAGGTTTATAGATGAACACATGGGGATTTGACGGTATTGGTTTATATCCCCGCACATCTAAGATATATATGATGGAAGGACTATACGTAAGCGTTGTGACCTCAACTTGTATAGTTCAACGCACTGATTTGTAATATCCGTGACGTGTGCGTAGGGCATTGCTCACGGACTTATGGAATAGTTCCATTTGACGAATCGAGCATGGACTTAGGGAGTCCTGCGATATGAAGTGTACTTGTTGTGTACTAGGGCAGAGTACTGGATTAAATTGTTTAATCCAGTAATATCCAACACTACCACAGAAATACGTGTGTGTCCGTATTTAAGCGTTAAATACAACAATTAGTTAATAATTGTTATTCACTAATTATATAATGACACGTTACGCATTATGGACCATCGGTTGAGTTTACTCAAGTATGAAATTTAGTAAGACCTACTAAGGGGTATACTTGAAAACTATTCATAAAGGGTAAAATGATCATTTCACATAATAATTATTTAATTATTAAATAATCATAATATCTTTATTATATATATTATTTTATAATATTATATATTTTAATAATATAATATATATTTATGCAAGATAGTTGTCATGTATTTATATATATAAAATATCATTTTTATTATTTTATTATTATTATTATTGCCCTAAGTGGCTAATTATTATTATTTTAATATATAATATTATTATTATCAAATGAGATATATATATATATATATATGTATATTTGTGTGTGTGTGTGAAGCTATAGGAAAATAGAGGTGTGTGCAATTGTTGCATTCTTTTTTCTTTGTTATATTTTCATTTTGAGAGAAAAGAAAAGGAAAATAATCGGCTATTTTAAGGGGGTTAAGGGTTAATCTCGTGTTGGATTAAGGAGTTGTTGTTCTAGCTCATCAAGTCCATCAAGTTGGTGACTAGAGCTGCGTACGAGTGAGACTCTGGCGAACTCTTAACATATACACGTGTAAAATGTTACACGATCTGGTGATTTTTCAATTTTACTTTTGATATATTAATTTGATTAATATATGTTTCTTGTGTTTATTGTGTGATTTAAATATTTCATTGCGCCAAATATGTATAAGATATGTATTTTATACAATGAACACAGTTATACATACATACACCCATGTATATTTTATCTCCAATAGTATACTCTCAAGTCTTTGTCCCATTACAAATCCTTAGATATGGTTGACTTTTATAACCTGCTAACTCTTATCAATGCTAAGTTTTAGCATTTATAACTTTTAGTGTTGTTAACTCTTAGCACTGATCTAAACTCCTTTTGACCAATCTAAACTCTTTCAGATCATACAATATCTGTAACGTTCCAACCATGGTACCATATATTATAGAATTAATGATTTAATATGAAATATTTATTGTTAAATATTAAATAATTAATATTCATACAATATTAAAATAATACGTAAGCACCAGTTCCAACAAGTGATTGTATATGAGGAAACTTATGTTTGTGTTTTTAAATCCCCAATTATATAATGCCACATGGCAATTTTATTTAAATTTATTGAAATACCCAATTTTTTTGTTCAGTTTTCATTTTAGAAAACTTAAACCAAAATCGAATTGGATCAATTGAATTTCCCTATAAGCATAACTGACTAGTTTATTCATAAAAGAAGTCCAAGTTATCATTTTCACATGAACTATTAATCTATTCTTTACAAACAATTACACAAATTAGTTCTGCTTTACTTTTATCCATAAAAATCTAAAGATGAATTAAATCTAATTAACCTAATACTATCAAATTAAACCTAAGATTAATCAAACGAAAGCAAAGAGGTGAATTCACTAATTAAGAACAACCTAGGGTTTTAACTCATCCTATAGTATTTCATTAAAATCATCAACCTCTTAGTTAATCTTCTAATAATTGATTGGCTAGACTCTAATATCTTTATAAGGCTCTGTCGATAGTCAAGTGACTATATTATGTATTTTAACAATTACTTATATGTCTATGGTAATCAGATGAGAATGTAATTTATTAATACCAGTTTTAAATCATACCATACATGCCATCTATATATATGTCTATCCTATATAAAACACATAGTTGTTACCCTATGATCATGCTTAAATAATCCAAGGCTAAACACATGAATCCATCCGTTAAGTTCAACATAGTTTCTTAATCATTGAAGATATTGATCAAGTATCATGAAAGCATTAAATACAAGATAAAATGAATCAATTATATATATTAAGTTCATAAACAAAATTAACAAAATCCAACTACATACTAGTTTTAATAGTTTGACCCTAGATCAAAGAAGTTTAGTTTATCACAAACTTAAAAGTATCAAAGTAATAAAATAAAGACATCATAATCAAGAATATATTGATAAGAACAGAGATGAAAAACTAATCAAAGAGACTGTTTGAGTTGCGCTTCTCTCTTAATCATAACTTGAAGCTTGAATCTTAATTTTCATTATTGAATTCTTAACTTTTATCTCTTATTTTGTGTTGCAAATTATTTTTCTAAGTTTTTCCTCTGATAAAGTTTGTGTTTTAGCTCAGAAAAGAGATTTTTTATAGGTTTAAGAAACCCTAAGATCGAGAGCCTTTGAGTCTAAGTCAAAATAGGACAATTGAAGATGTGTTTTAGTTGTAGCATAGACGCCACAGTGCTTAGGGCTGAGCACTGTGGCCCTCGAACCTAAAAAATGACAACTTGTGGAGTCCTTCTAGGCACCGTAGCACTCAAATCAAGTACCATGGCATTGTAGTAGCACACTGTAAAATGCCAATGGGAGCAAAAAAAATACTGTAACAAGATCACTGTAGCAATTTGATATTTTTCCTTATAAACATTAGATTTTCAGCCCCACTTACTTTATTAACTCCAAACCTATAAAATTAAGATAAAGCGCATAAAAAGGCAAAAAAAAAATTAATTTCAACTAATAAATATTAAGTTTAGAATATTAAAATATTATACTAACTAACCTCTTTCAAATATCCTCAAACTTAAGACTTTACTTGTCTACGAGCAAAATAAAAACAAACAATCACAATTTATTATTGACTCTATAAAAACTTAAAACTAAAACAATCCTAAGCCGATTAGATGATCAAGATCTTTGTCTCATGGGATGTTAAATGATACAAGTCTTTTTCAAAAATCTATAAACGATTTTTAATAAATCATCATACCATTCATCAAGTCCTTCATTCTCTTATATAATTGCTTACTTGTATTTGTGTGTATGTGTAATAAGCAAGTAATTTCGTCAAATGAAACTTATATTTACTCAATACTTAAGAAAGTACATAAAGATTATATCTCAGCATATTTCAATTTCTAATAACACTACCATAAGCTTACTTTAAATATTACTCTCTACTAATGTAGAAAGACGTGTTTAGGGATCTATTTAGGACTTTTCTTAGCTTGTAACGTAAGGTTAAGGTCAAGGTATAATATAAAGATATATATGTGAAATTCAAATTATACTATGAATGCTTAGACTTTACTTAAAAATTTCTTGATTCTTTTTCTTCTTGATTTATCTCATCTCCCAAACTTATGATATTTTTATCTTTCTTTTAATCACTATTTTGCAAAGAATTTCTTCTTTTTCTTAAGCTGAGGGTATTGTGCTTTAAAGATCTGTCTCTTTTTTTTCTCAATTTTTTTATAATGGATATCCCCCAAACTTAGATTGATAAGTACCTTTAAGATTTATTACTTTTCACTTTATACTCTTTTCATATATAATCACAGTTGTTTTTCCTAATATTTCTTAGTAAACTCATGGTTTATGTTGTTTTGGGTAATTTTAGGATAAATAAGCTTAAAGACTTTAAGCTTGTAATGTGATTAAATAGAAAAATAGGGATATAGGCTCAAAATGAGTAACTAGGGATAAATCTATATCAAATGCAGGCTAGAAAAGGCTTAATCGATCCAAAGATGATTTAATGTTATTTTTCTATTCATTTATTTTCTAAGATTTTGCCTCAAGCAGTAATCAAAAAGTTCTAGAGTATTAGTCCTTGACACTTGAGTATACTTCTTAAGCATGAACATCTCTAAGCATAAAGTATCTCTAGATTAAAAGAAAAATTAACTAATACTTGCTTGATTTAATGTGCTAAAAAAGAAGTGAGAAAAAATAAAGTTGAACCCAATCCAAGATTCTTAATTTAAGAGTTATCTCAAGCGTCTATTGTTTCCTAGAGATTTGTAAAAATAAATTCAGTCAATATTCTATTTCTTATTATAGACGAATGATTATCTTCTCAACCAAAACTAACAACTAAAAAACATTCACACACAAGACGACCAATCAACTCATGTAACAAAATAAACACAGGTTATATGTTTTCCACCTCCAAACTTAAATTGAAGATTATCCCTAATGTCAAAATATAAAGAATGAAGAGTAAAACACTTTCCTGATAAGTGAAGTTTAAAGCAATACAGCGTCATATTTTCATGAATGTAACTATGGTTTTCTTTCCTCCCAACATTTGCAAATACTCGTGTACTTCTTTGAATGCTCATCTAGTTGGTTTTATTCCTAACAAGAAAAAGAAACTAAAATAACTAAAACTGAAATTAAGAAAATATAAAAATAAAAATTACTTGAGTTGCTTTCCAAAAGGCGCTTAATTTAACACTATTGGCTTGATGAGGTTCTGTACACTTTTATGCTGAATCAAAGGTGATGGTGGAAGCATCCTTGTATGTGGTCTTCCTGGCCTTTCTTTATTTTGACATCCATATCTTTGCAATTAATCTTTAGACAACAACTTTCACCTCTTTCTCCCTGCACTTCTCTGAGAAGATTTTAATCTTAAATCGAGAAAGTGATTCTCTTATGCCTTTCTCTATGATCCTTTCATCGTATTACTGTTCTTTCTTTTATTTCTTTTCCTTCTATGCTTCATCGCATTCTTTTGAATGTGAGGATCTAATGTCTCCATGTCTTTGAGCTGCATGGTGCTTAGGTGTACCATATTAATGATGAAACAATATTCACTTTCTAATGGTATCTTGATTTCCTTGAAGACTTTGAAAGTGATAGTGTTATATTGCACTCTCATAGTCAACTATTTTTGTACATCTTTGATCATTTGTTTGATTGCTAGGAAGGGTCTTCCAAGAATGATAGAGATCTCATTGTCTTCTTCTATGTCTAGAATGATGAAATCTGTAGAGAAAATGAACTTATCCACCATTACTAACACATCCTCTATGTTTTTCTTAGGATAAATAAGAGATTGGTTAACGGCATGAGTGTGACATTAATAGCCTTTACTTCTCTCGAACCTAACTTATTGTAGATGGAGATAGGCATGAGATTAATGCTCACTCCTAGATCACATAGAAGTTTACCAAGATCATGATTTCTAATAGAGCATAGTATAGTAAAGCTTCTGTGATCCTTGAGCTTAGGTGGTAGCTTTTTTTGAAGAATGTCACTACACTTCTCTGTCAATGCCATGGTCTTATAATCTTCTAATATCATCTTCTTAAAAAGGAAATTATTCGTAAACTTAACATAGTTAGACATTTGTTCAAATGCATCTATAAAAGAAAGATTAATATGTAATTTCTTAAAGATCTCAAGAAATTTAGAAAATTGATTATTTAGCTTCTTCTGTTGCAACCTATGAGGGAATGGAGGAGGTAGAGTGCACTACTGATTCTGCATAGTACTACTAGTATTTGCTGCTGTGTTATCACTTTTCTATACTTCAGAATTGTTTTACACTTCAATATCAGTTTCTGCATTTTTCTTTGCTAAATATTCTACACTTATCTACGCTTCTGCACTTTTTTCTTTATTAGCATGTTGTTGGTCAGCATATGGTTTGCTCATCTGCATTTTTTGTTTCAGCATATGATTTGCTCATCTGTAGCCTCTGAGAAAAAGGTATAGGTAGTCGATAAGGTTGTACTTCATCTTGCTATATCATCTTCTTATTCTTCTTCAAGCTTGATGGTGGTGGTTTGAATATATTATCTTGTAGGATCTTACCACTTCTCAAGTTAACAACTTGACATTGCTCTACATCTCTTCTTGGATTTGCTTTTGTGTCATTTGGTAGAGCTCTTTGTGGTTATTTATGTACTACAACAATAAGTTGTCCCGTTTCAACCTTCAAACTCTTCAAAGTCGCTGAATGGTTCTACATAATGGCGTCATTTAACTTTATATAGTTTATGAACATTTCTTATAATGATGGCTTATTATCTTGTAGTGGCTAGACTCCTGAGGGATTCATTGGTTTAGATAACTCTCATTAGTTGTTATGCTAAGAGATTTTGGGATGATCTCTTCACCCTGGATTATAAAAGTTTGATTACGGGTTAAGTTACTGTCGATTAAAATTACCCACATAATTTATTGACTTCATGCACCGTCCATTCATGTGGTTATCCCCACAAAAATCACAAGTAATTTCCTGGGTTTTACAATGTTTAATGCATCAATCTTTTTAGATAACATATTAATTTTGCATTGGTAATGCATTGATTGTGTCAATCTCATGCATACTGGCAATTCTCATAGGTGTAACTCTTTCTGTTGGCCATTAGTAGCTATTAGACACAATTTCCCCTAATAGGTCATAAGTTTTATCCGTAGACTTATTCATCAAAGCTCCTCTAGTTACGGCATCTACAATGGTCTTCAAATGGCCTACTATTTTATTATAGAATGTTTGAACCTAAAAGACATTTAGGGACCCCATGGTGAGGACACTTCTTTAATATGTCTTTGAAGCATTCCCATTGTCGGCGAATCTAAGGCACGTGTGGGTGTATGCATGTGTAATTGTGTCTATTGTCTAAATACATATCATATACGAATTTAAATCCAACGAAAAGGTGAAACATGCAATAAACACAATAAATAAATATATTAATCACATTAATATATTAGAAATGTTAGAGAACTCACCTCAACGTGTAATGTTATACACGTATATTCCTATAGTCCACATGGAGACCAACTCGTGCGCAATTCTAGTCACCAACTCGGTGGGCTTGGTGAGCTAGAATAACAGTCCGATATCTGGCACGGGATTAACTCTTAATCCCCAAAATGGCCGGTGTGTGATTTTATCATTTTCTCCAAAAGGATAAAAAAAAATGGAGAGTTTGAAGCAATCTAGCATTGCTTCATTAGAAGCATAGAGAAAAATGAAACAATTTCATTTTTTCCTTTTTTTTTTCTCTTCTTCTTCTTTCTTTCTCTTTCTCTCTATTTCGGCTCTTTTCTCTCTCGGGCATCAAATGCCTAAATCACACACTCCTCTCTCTCTCTCTTTCTTTATATTATATTATATTATATAAAAAGACAGATATTTGATTATTTAACAATTAAATAATCAAAATGAGAAATGACCATTTTGCCCCTCGTAAATAGTTACCAAGTTTATCCCTTAGTGGGTCCCATCAAATCTCACACTTGGGTAAACTTAACTGAGGGTCCACAATAAGTTACGTGTTATTATACAATTAGTAAATAACAATTGTTGACTAATTGTTGTATTTAACACTTAAATACAGACACGCATGCATTCTCGTGGTAATGCTGAATATTGCTGGATTAAACAATTTAATTCGGCACGCTGCCCTAATGCACAATGAGTACACTCCATATCACGGGACTCCCTAGGTCCTACGTCCGATTCGTCAAATGGACCTATTCTATAAGTCCGTGAGCAATGCCCCACGCACACGTCACGGATATACAAATCAGCGCGTTGAACCATACAAGTTGAGGTTACAACATATACGTATAGTCCTTCCCTCACGATATTTTGGATGTGCGGGGATATAGATTGTCACTGTCAAATCTTATAGTGCTCATCTATGTCTTATCTCCAGACTCGTATCTCATTGAATAATATAAGGCCTCCATGAGATGAGGGCGGGGGTTCGAATCCTTGGGGGCACAGGTAACCTGAGTAATTGTGTACTGGGACGTCGGTGGCTATGAGTTGTCATTCAGCCGGTGGACCAAGGATTTGGTAGGTCCCATACATTTTAACACCCATGTTTCATATAGCGACTCACCATCAATCTGACTAAATAAGGTGATGTCATTCCTCGTCTTCACTGTCTTTGTTTGTGGGAAAATTTTGGCTATAAACTTCTACGCTAAATCATCCCATATTGATATAAATCTGATGGCAATGACATCAACCAACTCTTGACTTTGTTCCTCAATGAGAAAGAGAATAATCTAAGTCAGATGGCATTATATGAGATTCTGTTGTACTTGAAAGTATCATAAATCTCAAAACAATTTATGATGTGCATGTTAGGATCATCAATTGAAACTCTGATAAACTATAAAAACTCTTTCAGCATCTGAATCATACTCAGCTTGATCTTAAAATTATTTACATTCATGGTTGGTTACTGAATACTAGACTGAACACCATTTAAAATAACGACTATATATTCTTTCAATGCTTTCTGTGGTATCATAGGCTCAAATATAGAATTGTTGATGTGATCATTATTATTCTCCATGTTTAAAGATTGCTAGTGTTCACATTGAAGTTTGTTCAATGTTTTTTTAATCTCAGGATCAAAAGAAGTCAAGTCAGCACTTTTTGCCCTTTGTATGGACGGTCAAAGCAAAATAAAAAAAAGGTTAAAGTAAAAAGAAAAAACTAAAATCTAAATTAAAAGCAAAGTAGTTTGGTATTAGTGTTGATCTAAAGAAAACTTGATGTGTGTGATAATAGTTAAGCGTAATTGTATGATATCGTATCAAGTAATATAGGATTTAAGTCCAAGTTATCATTCCCACAAGGATTATTAAGCTATTTTTTACAATCAATTACTAAAATTAGTTCTACTTTACTTTTATCCATAAAAAATCTAAAGATGAATTGAATCTAATTAATCTAATACTCTCAAATTAAACCTAAGATTAATCAAACAAAAGCAAAAGGGTAAATTTATAAATTAAGAATAATTTAGGGTTTCGACTCATCCCTAATATTTCATTAGACTCATTAACCTCTTAGTTAATCCTTTAATACAAATTGATTGGCTAGACTCTAATCTCATCACAAGCCTTTGTCGATGGTCGAGTGACTATATTACGCATTCTAACAATTACCTATATGTCTATGATAATCAAATGAGAATGTAATTCATTAAGACCAGGTCTAAATTATACCATACATGCCATCTAGGTATATGTCTATCCTATATGAAACTTATAGTTGTTACCTTATGATCATGTATCAAACTATCCTAGGTTAAACACATGAATCCATTTATCGAGTTTATCATGGTTCCTCTATCATTCAAACTATTGATCAAGTATCATGAAAGTATTAAACACAAGATAGAATGAATCAATTATATGTATTAAATTCATAAACTATGAATTAATAAAATCCAACTACATACAAGTTTCAATAGTCTAATTCTAAATCAAATAAGTTTAGCTCATCACAAACTTAAGAGTATTAAAGTAATAAAACAAAGACATCGTGATAAGGGCATATTTGTCATATATTTTTTTATATTTTTATTTTGATATTTTATTATTTTATGAGAATAAATGGCTAAAATGCCCTAGCGCCACAAGGATTTTTGCTCCAGTGCTAGAACAGTGATCAAAATAAAAAAATAGAAAAAACAAATTACCTGTTTAAGTAGTAGTTCATCGCCTCAGTGCCAGCTCGTCATTACGCTAGTGACAGCCTAGTGCTCTAGCACTAGACCTTTATCGCTTCATCGATACGGCTTTTTACACTCAGTGCTCTAGCGATGGCAATATAGTGCTCCAGCGACAATACGATTTCTGACTCGACAAGAATTAGAGATTTCAAGCTTAAATCAATCCCTATAAAAGGTCACTCGTACCCAGCCTTTAAAGAATATCCAAGAATATCAATAACACATAACACAAGTCTTGGAGAGCAATTTGAGCTTAATTGAAGGATCCATAGAGAGAGATTTAAGGCGTTCTATATCAATTTGCTATTGATTGTATCGTGATATCTTATTATTTTTGTAGCTGTTCTCTTGTAGCCATGAACTAAATTTTATTTCTAGGGTTAATACTTAAACTCAATATGTGCACTTAATTGCTATATCTTTTTAATATTTAATAAACTTAATTTTTTATTATTGAAGTTACTTGTTCTTAATGCTTCAATATATCTGACCAATATATGGTGAATAAATTGATAATATTTAGATAAACTCGGAAGAGGAATCATTATATTTATACCTAGGTAATTTGATGCATGATTGTAGAGTAACATTCAATGTTGCATAAGCAAGTTTCAAATTAGAATAGGAATATACCTAATTGGCATGTATGATCAATAAGACTTAATCTTAATGAATCTTAATTTATTATAAGTACTATAGGAATATACGTATTTCATAGATTAAGGTATACTTGCATGACCTTAGAAGAGGCTTGTGAATACATTAGTGTTTGATCAATAACAAGAACTAAGAGAGTTAAATATTAGAGGATTAATCATTAAAAAGTATATTGAAGGATAATGTTATCCCTAGGTTTTCTCTATATTGCTATCATCCAAATCTCGTTACATTGTGTCAGTACTTTTATATTTTTTTACATTCATTCTTAGATTTTTATTTTTCTGAATAATTACTAGAAAGACATAATCTTAATACTTTGTTAAAAACGATATTATCCCTGTGGGTTTAACATTTGACTCTTTTGTCCATTTATTATTTACATACAATAGTGTATACTTGCACTCAATTTATGATATAGAAATATCGCATCATATCATAATCAAGAACATAATGATAAGAAAAGAGAAGAAAAAGTAACCAAAGCGACTCTTTGAGTTGCTTCTCTTTCAATCTTGACTTGAAGCTTAAACTTGATCTTTAATCTTGAATTATTGGCTTTGATATCTTGTTTTGTGTTGTGAATTATTTTTCTAAGCTTTTCCTCTGATGAATTCTATGTTTTGACTCAAAAACAAGTGCTTTCATAGGCCTAAGAAGATTGAGGGGGTGTTTTAGCTATCGTACGGGCACCATGGCGCAGGAGGTGAGAGCCACAGCACTGGACATGGAAAATGGCAACTTGTGGAAACTTCTCGGGCACCATGGCTCTCAAATCCAGTGCCACAACATTTAACTTTCTGTTCTGGGAGCTTGGCACTGAAGCACACACTATAACAAAATTATTTTAGCAAAATTTGATATTTTTGCCTTATAATCATTAAATTTTTAGCCTTATTTGCTCCATTAATTTCAAACTTACAAAAAATGATAAAGCGCATAAAAAGTCAAATAATCTTAATTTCAACGAATCAATATTAAGTTTAAAATATATAAATATAATACATAATTAACCCCTATCAATGCATAACAAAAACACCACGTCAACATCAATAATGCAATAAACTTTCCTATTTTTAAAACTTTTAAAATGTTTTAGGCTAAGTTAATTTGTATTTATTTTAGAAAATTTTTTAAAAGTGGTCCTCTTTTTTATAGGTCAATATTTTTTAGGCCTCAAATGTTCTTAATCTTTTATAGCCAAATAACAAATATTCATACTATTTTATCCTTAACAACATATTCCTTATACTATTGAGCTAGAATTAGCCATTTTACTCTCAAAACACTTTGAAAATTCTAAGCAAGTGAAGAAGTAAGATCAGTTAGTTCGGCAGTCACATTTTGAATATTAATAACTAAAAGGACTAGTTGTGGAGTTACAAATTCGAAAATGAACAAAAATTAGTTAGTTTTGAATTTTAGAGTATATATTTATGTTTTTGTTGGTAATGTGTGAAATAGTTAGATTTAGAATTAAATGGGTGGAAAAAAATACTAAAAATGATCAAAAACAACTAGAAATGGCCTAACTCACTATAAAAGCTACTTGCGCATGACGTACGTGCCAGTGCTTGAGGTAAGCACACGTAGCACATCTGCCACAATGCACACTTTTGCAAGCGCCATGGTCTGGTACCATGTTTAAAGCGCAAATTGTTTTTTATTAAATTTAATTTAATTTGATATTATATTTTGGCTATTAAATAAATAAATTAATATTTTTGTTAATATATTTATTTATTATGTAATTAATTTATTTTCTTGTTTAATTTTAACAAAAACTTAATACAATTTTAGCCTCTTTAATTTTTGTAATTGGTTTAATTTATTAATTAAAAATTATTTATTAAAATATTTTGTTAATTTAATTTATTATTAATTACTAATTGATATTTATTTGCTATCTAATAAATTTACTTTTTTTTTGTTTAATTTTAATTATTTCATTCCCTTTAATATTTGTTAACACCTTATTCAACTTGTTGTCAATTTTATTAATTCTTAATAATTGGTTTTGATTTATTTAATTATCTTCTATTGCACTAATAATTTTTATTAAATTTATTTTAATTTGATATTATATTTTATTTTATTAATTAAGTTAATGAATTATTGAATTACTTAATTAATTAATAATTTTTGTTAATATATATTTATTATTTAATTAATTTATTTTCTTGTTTAATTTTAATAAAAAATCAATATAGTTAATTGTTTAATTATCTTCTATTTCACTAATATTGTTTTAAGGATGCAAATATATATCGAAATTATTTATAGTTTCAAAAAATTAGCTCTTTTATGCATCGATCATTGCTTATGCAAAAAATTGTGAGCCGTAGAAGCCATTAGCATAAGTGGACTACTAAACATGCATAATTATTTAGGACTATATGTTGGGTTAGATGTGTACGATATCCCATTCTTATGTATCTTAGTGCATGAGATCATGTTAAGACAAGTATATACCGAAAACGTATATGAAGAATTATGGTCAGAGATTTGAACTGAAAACTTATAAATAAACTATAGGTTAAATATTTTGAAAATATGAGGATTTTGACCTATAAAGACTTAGATTTGTGGTTTGCTGCGATAGATTTAAGTATTGATGATGAGACAGATACCGTAAAAATTTGTCTCTTTTTTTTTCAATAAAATGTTGGTGCCATAGGATGATCGTAGAGAACTCCAGTATTTTTTTGCTTAGGGTTATAAAAAATTTGGATGAGTTCAATATCTACCTATAGGTTACAATTGCATAGTCTGTTCTCTATGACAACTTATGCAACGTGGTCAGGAGAAGAAAGTGTATAACGCATATGATTTTACTCATGCATTCTTGGCAAGTAATTGTTTCGATTCATAATTACATTGAAATGTAGAGAAAGCATTCGAACAACCATTTGTTGATGTGAAATTATATTTTTTATTATCTCAAGTTTGGATATATAAGATAATTTTGATCTACGGATTGGTGTTTACATGTTAAGATGGTGACCATTTTTACACCTATTTAATTGGTATGGCAGGGGTAATCCACTGTTTAAAGAAATTGTATAGGTTTTGTTTTAAAATAATACAGATTTGGTATATTTTTACACCATGTAATCACTTTTAATTATATACATATATATATGTATATAATTTTTTCTATTAATAGTTAACAATTTTGTAATTTTGTGTAGGGTTTGGAGGCACATGAAAAGTTGATGGCGAGACAACATAAGAAGACTGAGGAATATTGTAGGGCAACAAAGTCTCCAGTTTAGACCATATTATAAAGCCAAGCGTCCAATTCACCGATCTCAATGATTATATAGATGTTCAGCGTGGCTATCCCTCCAAAGCCCTACCAACATCTAAAGCGATGGTATAATTTTAATAAATTTTATTTATTTATTCACTATTTGAGTTTGATGGATATTACACTGTGAAGATTGATTATAATTACTTATGTATAGTTTAAGTTGATTATGTCAGCATAGTCAGACACGTCATTGTAGTTTAATGCTCTTGAGAAAAAGATTGATGATCTATGGGATGAGATGGTAGTCATGAAAATAGAGATAATGACCAGGTCTGAGTTAACGACCAATATGTCCATGGAAAAAGAAGAGATATTGCATCAGATGAGACTCATGATGCAGTATCGCTAGCCATTCAGCATGTTCGAGGACGCAGATTAGATGATTGTGCATTTTTTACACAGTTGATTTTGTACATTCATTACAACTCAACATATTCATTGGTGTTATTTATTTCAAGGGAGAGAATGCATGATTGATGACGTTTAGACATAGACTCCAATGATTGAGTGTCAACATCAATGGCAGCCAAACATACAGTATGCAACAAAGAACCCTGTAAGTGTGCAAATTATACCTAATGCTACTACATACCTGATGAGCATATTTGGACGTTAGCATAAGGAAGTGTAGGTTAAACATATATCATATATCAATCCTACCCAAAAGAAAAAAAAACTAATGAAAAGAAAGGTAGAATTGCAAGTTAAGGCTCCGTATGATGACTCTGAGGCTGATTTGAATCCACAACGACGATAGATTTTACCGTATGTGCGAAGCTTTAAGATTGGACTTATAATGGGAAAGGATTTTTTCCTTACATAGGCTCAATGCTTATTCGAAAGAGTTTAAGGAGATCATTCATTCATGACTAGTTTGATGATTTTGTAAGGACATACTTGCGTTTTTAATTTTTAAAAAATGAATTAGTGGTATTGATACTTATACAAGTATGTGAGGTTTTGCAGCATATTAATGAGCATCTAAAGCTATTTCATCAACACCAATGCCATTATATGCACACGTACTCACAGAAGTGCATGGTTATATATACATATTTTTTATAAATTATTTTCTCAATTATTATTCACATTATATTATAAATTTGTTGGTATATTTATTTTAATGTAATGTCATATATTTTGTTTTAGGAGTCCATTAGATATGTGCACCAATAAAATGCTAAAGCACTAGATGGTATTATATGATATTTTTCGTTTCTATACTATGAAGAATGAGTGAATGGGGATTTATTTAGTGATAAATTATGGATTGAGGTAGATAAGGTTATGGCCATAAAATAATTTTTTTTTTCGTTTTTATACAATTAGTTCATAATAAAACTATAATTGTTTGTATAAGTATATATTCCATTCAACTACAAATATAAGTATTGGATGGCAGCATAGGTTGATTTGATTCATACGAGGATTACACTCTACGATTCCAACATTAATGCATATGCTAACTAAGGATAGGAGTTTATCTCTCCTTGATGTATTCTCACACCATCTTATCTCTGAGAATGCAAATTTTTTGACTTTAGAAGAGAAAAAGTTAATCATAGTATGACATCATTCAAGCTCATATGTTTAAAAAAAGATGTGCCTCAATAAAGGATCTAGAGTACAGATTGTGATGTATTCACTTATATGTTTATTGAGTACCTAATGTTGGGTCTACCATTCAATTTTGGCCCTGAGATTGATACTTTTTTTAAGAGAAATGATAGCCATAGATTTATGGATCCATGCCACAAATGATGTATAGATATATAATTGTGTTATATTATTGTTTGTTGTGCAATTGTGTTATATTATTATGTGTTATCCTTGTGTTTGGTTGATATGTACAGATATTTTATATAGGTATGCAAAAGGTTATATAGATGTGTACATATATTTTGTATAGATATGAAAAATGTTATAGTTGTATATTGTCCTTGTGTTTGATGGATGGTATAGAGATGATGTATAGATGTGAAAGATGTATAGAGGCATTAGTGATAATCTAGAGATTTAAAATGTTGTCAAGGAATGAATATACGTAGGTGTATGCATATACATATTTAATGCGACGGAAGCATAAAATATACGTAGGTGTATGCATATGCAATTGTGTCTATTGTCTAAAATACGTATCATATACATATTTAACGCGGCAAAAGCATAAAATACATGCAATAAACACATAAATAAATATATTAAACATATTAATATATTAGTAGGTTAGAGAACTTACCTTAACGTGTAACGTTATGCACATATTTCCTTGGAGTCCGTATGAAGACCAACTCGTGGGTAGTTCTAGTCACCAACTCGGCGGGCTTGGTGAGCTAGAATAGCAGCCCGATATCCAGCACGAGATTAACTTTTAATCCTCAAAATGGCCGGTGTGTGTTTTATCATTTTCTCTAAAAGGATAAGAAATGGAGATTGAAGCAATTCTCAATTGCTTCTTATGGCACCATAGACAAAAATGAAATAATTTTATTTTTTTATTTTTTATTCTTTTCTTTTCTTTTTCTTCTTCTTCTTCTCGGTCATTTCTTCTTCTTCTTCTTCTCTTCTCCATTTCTTTCTTTTTCTCACGGGCACACACCAACACACTTCTCATCTCTTTCTTATTATATATATATATAAAATAAAATATTAATAGAATATAAATAATAATAAAATAATACATAATGGGTGCCAAATAGTTGGCACCCAAAAATAAAAATATTATTATATATATAATAATATATAATAAATATTATATAATATAATATAATAATATATTATAATGAGAGATATCTTAATTATTTAACCATTAAATAATCAAAGTGTAAAATGACCATTTTATCCCTCATGAATAGTTATCAAGTCTACCTCCTAATGGGTCCCACCAAATTTCACACTCGGATAAACTCAACCGAGGGTCTACAATGTGCCACGTGTCATTATACAATTAAGAAATAACAATTATTGACTAATTGTTGTATTTAACACTTAAATACAGACACGCACACATTTTCTGTAGTATTGCTAAATATTGCTAGATTAAACACTTTAATCCGGCACACTGCCCCAATGCACAACGAGTACACTCTATATCGCAGAACTCTTTAGGTCCTATGCCCGATTCATCAAATGAAACTATTCCATGAGTCCGTGAGCAATGCCCTACGCACACGTCACGAATATATAAATCAGCGTGTTGAATCATAAAAGCTGAGGTTACAACGCATACGTATAGTCATTCCGTCATGATATCCTGGATGTACGGGGATGTAGATTGTCACCGTCAAATTCCTATGTGCTCATCCATGTCTTATCTCTAGACTTATATCTCACTGAACAATATGTGCAAATTCTTTTGCCATATTATTCCACCTTGGTGAAAACTCTTTCTCGGGATTAATACTTGTGGCCACAAGACTTTTCGAGATACGGTCTCAAAGTATTTGGATATCAAAATCCTTATGCGAATTAACAGATCTCATATTTGTACGCATCGGACCATACCCAACGGTCACACCGTGAAGGCATGTGATATGCATAGAATCAAAGTATAGTGGATCATTCACAAGCCCACCATGGCACTCAAGTCAAAGGACCACGTATACTACTCAACTCAAGAAGACCCTCTATTGGCAGCTTACATAGGGTGTCTATCGGAGGCCTTCGTGAGTCTGTCCTATATCCAGTCCTAACTAGATCCTCATATGCCAATAGGAGCTCCAAGCTCACAGTCGACTAACAACGACCATCTATACTCTATAGGTACGACATATGCTAATTTATATAAAAAGGTATCCACCGGCAGACCCGCATTGGCAAAAATAGATCAGGGACAATAATTCGAGAACATACTTGCGTAACTAGTATTTTTTAGCACCCTATTACAACTCTTGCAACTATACAGTTACTGGTATATTCTCAGGTCTATGTCCTATTACAAACAAGGTTCAAACTCTTGGATCTTTGCTAAGTATTATAACTAGCTAACACTTAGTTGTGCTAATATTTACCATTTATATCTCTTAGTGTGGCTAACTATAAGCTCTTATCTAAACTTCTTTAGATCTAACCTGAACTCCTTCAGATCTACAATGTCTATAACATTACATTGCATAATACCATATGAATAGGTATTAACGATTTAATAAATATGTACACTTGTATAAATACACAAGTATATGTACATTTAGGAATGACATGTAAGCACCGACCCTAACATAAAAATATCCATAAAACAAGGGAAACTTTGCTGGAATTTTACTATATGAATATAATTAGATATATTTAACAATCAAACAACAAATATCAAAATAAATCATTGAAACAAACGTACAGCTCCATTGAAACAATGTAAGCTAAAATTAACAATGTATACATTGATTACTATATAAAGCAATAGGGTATTGACATGTCTATCAATTATGTCCATGTTGTTTACAGTGATTATAAACATTCTTTGATAGTTCTCCCTTTTAGATGAAATCTGCTTCGTCCAATGTCTGTCTGCCTATTGACGTACTATAAGAGACTGGATGTCAACATTTCTTAATTCATTTATCTATCTGATAAATAGCCAACTGAAAGGACTGACTGGCTATAGGCAAAAACTAAGCACTCTAACATGTAATAAGTCAAACAAAGTCTCCTACACTCTAATCTCTTATATCTGCATATGACAATAGCATAGGGATAAGGTAGTTAATGAAAATCAAACTTTGAATAACTGCATGTCTTTGTAATGATGTCCATTATTTCATTTTTACTTCCATCTTTCACTAGAAATCGTGAATTATCCATTGGATGAACTATCATTTGACTAGCTTTACTTTTGTGCTTCATCACTTTATGATTTTCATAGTCATTAGAAAAGATGTTATAGCTTTTGCTGCCTTCTATCTTTTATAAAACTATTGCTGCCTTATCTCCTATATCCATTTAACCAAAGCGATCGCAAGAAAAGATCTTGCATCTTTTACAATTGTATTAATGCTCTCTACATTATTAGTGATCATGATGTCATATCTTCTAAAAGCATAACTGATCAAGCTCATTTCTTTATACCAATGTCTTCACCTAAATACTTAGTTATATCAGGTCTCATCTTTTGCATTTTGTTTATTTAGTGTTAAAAGTTAAAAAGGCAATATACCTTGACAACAATAAAATAAGCAATTAAAATTCCTTAATTTTTCTTTTTTTTTCTTTTAGCGGTATCTTGTCTTTTTTCTCTAAATTTTTCTTCAAGTGACAAATGTAAAACCTTCATGTGACCCCAAATGGCCCTTTTAATACTAGCATGTTAATCAGATATAAAAACTAGATCGTGATGGTCATCAATTACTCATTATAGTTTAGCCATAAATCATGTCTAAGAAGCATCGTTTTTATAAGTCAACAATCCCTCATACCAATAAAAAAAAAATTACTTCCATCTTTATGTACTCCCAAAAATATTATATCGAGATAGGCACCTTTAAAAAATATTTATTAACTGCATTTATGGGTCGGATGGATGACAGAAAACCTCGAATGCAAGGTTTCAATGCCATAGAGAAATATATTTAAAGTAATTGTCCCCATCAATTTCCAAGTAAGTAACCATACGTGGGTTTTGTTGTTCTAATACATAGCAGTATGAATGAAACAATCTAAATGAATCCTCTAAAGTACCTTTTTATTAACCTATATGTATGCTCTTTGACTCACCAAGTAGTAGGATATGTTAACTAAACACCAAATTCTTTACATAAGTCTACTTAAATTTCTTTTGGTCTATAAATTCTATTGATTAATGCAAACTTTTTTATTTTATTATTTTACCAATAATACGATTCTTAACTTATCGGTGACTATCAATAATTAGTCTAAAAATATGTGTGCTCTATATCTATTCTCCTTACGATAAAGAACTCTCACTCTTTCATTGATACTACACGTAATCTCTATTTGCATATTTCATTATTGTATTTTGCCTTAAATAATCTTTGGTAGACTTATGAACTTTGAAGTTCCAATTACCCTTAAGTGTTAGTATGCTTATAGCCTCATGAATTTCATCTTTGCTATCATAAAAATTTTTCATAAAAACTTTCATAATTCTAGTACACGATACCTTATTCTATATGTTCAAGTTTAGTAATAGTACCAGAGGTATAAACTAAAAAGGGTGTTCTACTTGAATTGTATCTTTGATACGATATTTCTATATCTTAAATTGAAATGCAAGTATACATTATCGTATGCAAGTAATAAAGGGAAAAAAGAGTCGAATGTCGAATCTACAGAGATAATTTTTACTTTTCTCTAAGTACAAAAATTATGTCTTTCTAGTAATTATTCAGAAAAATAAAAATCTAAGAATGAATTTAAAAATTAAAAAGCAACAACACAATATAAAGAGATTTAGAAGATAGTAATATAGAGAAAACCTAAGGTTAATACTATCCCTCAATATATTTTTCAATAATTAAATCTTCTAATATTTAAATTTCTTAATTCTTGTTATTGATTAAGACACTAATGTATTCGCAAGCCTTTTTCAAGGTCATGCAAGTATACTTAATTTACCAAATACTATATTTCTATGGTATTTATAATAAATTAAGACTAATTAAGAACAAGTCTTATTGATTATATATGTCAATTAGATGTATTCTTATCCTAATTTGAAATTTACATATACAACATTGAATATTACTCTACAATCATGCACCAAATTACCTAGGTCTAAATATAATGATTCATTTTCTAAGTTTATTAAAATACTACTAAATCATTCACCATATATTGGCCAAATATATTGAAGCATTAAGAAAAAGTAATTTGAATAATATAGAATTAAGTTTATTAAATATTAGAAAGATATAGTAATTAAGCACATATATTGAGTTCACGAATTAACCCTAGAAATGCACCAAATTACCTAGGTCTAAATATAATGATTCATTTTCTAAGTTTATTAAAATACTACTAAATTATTCACCATATATTGGTCAAATATATTGAAGCATTAAGAAAAAGTAATTTGAATTATATAGAATTAAGTTTATTAAATATTAGAAAGATATAGTAATTAAGCACATATATTGAGTTCACGAATTAACTCTAGAAAGAATATTTAGTTTATGGCTACAAGAGAATTACAGCATATAAAGAAAACATGATACAATTAATAGTAAATCGATATAAACATTGAATTGCTCTTGATTGAATAGCTTAAAAAAGCTTATTGCTAAAGAAAGCCTTGAATTTCTTTCTATGGTTGCTTTAATTATGCTCTAATTGCTCTTTAAGACTTATGTTGTGTGTCTTTTGAGTGTCTTGTGTGTTCTTGTATGTTCTTTGTGTCGGAGATTTAATATACGTGGGTGTATGCATGTGCAATTGTGTTTATTATCTAAAATACGTATCACATACATATTTAACGCTGCGGAAGCATTAAAACATACAATAAATAATATATTTAAAAGTGTTGAGAAATCACCTGAACATGTAAAGTTATACACGTATATCCTCGGAGTCTGCATGAAGACCAACTCATTAATAGTTCTAGTCACCAACTCGGTGGGCTTAGCGAGCTAGAATAGCAGCCCTATAGCCAGGACTGGGTTTAACTCTTAAACTCCTAAAATGGCCAGTTGTGTGTATTCTTTCTTTTCTCTAGAAAGAGAAAAAATGAAGATTGAAGCAATTCACAATTGTTTCTCCTGGCACCATAAAGAAAAATGAAACAATTCTATTTTTTTTTTCTCTTCTTAGCACCATGTGAGAAGAAATGAAAAAATTCATTTTCATTTCTCTCCTCTCTCCCGTCACACCCACTCCACCAATCTCACACACTTATCTCATAATATATATATATATATATTCAAATAATATTATAATATTATATAATATAAATAAATAATATAAAATAAAATAATGAATGTCAACTATTTAGCATCTAAAATAAAATAATATTAAATAATATAATAATAAATTATAATGAGATACTATTGATTATTTAATAATTAAATAATCAATGGCATGAAATGATCATTTTGCCCCTCATAAATAGTTACCAAGTATATCCCCTAATAGGTTCCACCAAATTTCACACTTGGATAAACTCAACCGATGGTCCACAATGCGCCATGTGTCATTATACAATTAGCAAATAACAATTATTGACTAATTATTGTATTTAACACTTAAATACAAACGTGCACGTATTTCTGTGATAATGCTGGATATTGTTGAATTAAACAATTTAATCTGGCACACTACCCTCAACGAGTACACTCCATATCACGGGACTCCCTAGGTCCATGCCCGATTTGTCAAATAGAACTATTCCATGAGTCTGTGAATAATGCCCCACACACACATCACGGATATTACAAATCAGCGCGTTAAACTATACAAGCTGAGGTTACAACGCATACGTATAGTCCTTCCATCATGATATCATGGATGTACTGAGGATATAAATTATCACCGTTAAATCCCCAAATACTCATCCATGTCTTATCTCCGGATTCTTATCTCACAGAACAATATGTGCAAACTCATTTGTCATATTGTTCTACCCTGACGGAACTCTTTTTCGGGATTAATACTTGTGGCCACAAGATTTTTTGAGATACAGTCTCGAAGCATCTAGATATCAAACTCCCTATGCGAGCTGACGGATCCCATATCTATACACACCGAACTCCATAAGCATCAGACTATACCCAATGCAACACCCAGCGGTCACACCATGAAAGGTCTATGACATGCGTGGAACCAAAGTATGATGGATCACTTACAAGCCCACTGTGGCACTCAGATCAAAGGACCACGTATACGACTCAACTCAAGATGACCCTCCGTTGATGGTTTACATAGGGTATCTATCGGAGGCCGTCATGAGTCAGTTCTATATCTAGTCCTAATTGGATACCCATATGTCAATACGAGCTTTAAGCTCATGGTCGAATAAGAACGACCATCGACAGACTCGCATCGGCAGAAATAGATCAAGGATAATTATTTGAGAACATACTTATGCAATTGACATTTTCAGGCACTCGATTGCAACTCTTACAATTATGCAGTTACTAGTATATTCTCAGGTCTATGTCCCATTACAGATAAGGCTCTAACTCTTGGATCTTCGTTGAGTATTATAACCAGCTAACACTTAGCGGTGCTAACATTTATTATTTATATCTCTCAGAGTGGCAAATTGTGAGCCCTTATTTAAACTTCTTTAGATGATCTGAACTCATACAATGTCGGTAATGTTACATTGCATAGTACCATATAAATAGGTATTAGCGATTTAATGAGATGTACACTTGTATAAATACACAAGTATATGTACATTCAGGAATGGCACGTAAGCACCGACCCTAACACTTTAAAGACTGGGGACAAGTGGCCTTTTCTAAGGATTGATTTAAGTTTAAAAATCTCAATTCTTGTTAGGTCAGGAATCGTTCTATTATTAGGGTGCTATCATACTATTGTTGAGGTGTTGTGTTCAAAAGCTAGAATTGCTACAACCGTGAAGACATAGCGCTGGGTGTTGGGTTGTCAACACTGGAGCAAAAAATCACGACTTAAATAGATCTTATTTCTAATTTTTTTATTTTGATCAAGGTTCCGGCATTAAAGCGAGAATGCTTGTAGCGCTGGGGCGACAAGTGCATCTTTTGAATATCTTTCTATTTTAGTCCTTGATTTTTGCTCATTTATTTTCATAAAATAATAAAATATCAAAATAAAAATATGAAAAAATAAATGATAAATATGCCTTTATCAATCTTCTCTTCCATACAAATTATATGCATCATGCGATGCTTACGAAGAGAACTATTAGAAATATAACATAGTTTGCCTTCTGATATGTCATTCAATCCATCAGCTTTGGTTCCATAATCAATATTTTCATTACCATTACCATCACCATCATCATCCCCATTTTTCTAACTATTATAGTTTGTGTAAGTTAGGTCTTCGTTGAACCTTGGAGGGGAATAATGATAATCATTTGTAGTGTTTATTGAGAATACAATTGTTGGTATTGTTGAGACTATATTACTCATTTGGTTGTTACTAGCTGTGAATATGAAACGATTAAGGCAAGTTTGTTCATTCTCGTTGGGCACCTCTACATTATTTTCACTTACAAGAGCTCGAATATTTATTGTTACACATAAAGGTGTCAAAGGTTTTTAGTATTAAGACTCAGTCAAAACTCCACATCATCATCATTTCAAATTGAAATTGGTCTTAACTTCAACGTCTCTAAGTGAACAAATATTCTCATAAATACTTTGTAATGCACTTGATCAACTTTAATTACACGATGAATTGTTTTTAATAGTGCTTCATATTTTACATTCTTTGGACTGAAATATCAACATTCTCGAATTTAATATATCTTTTATCACCGTCACTAGAACTCTCCCACCTTTTCTCTAAGTATACAACATTGAAATACGCATCATGATAACTATAACGAAAGAAAAATTGCCAAAAATATGATTAAAATAAAAAAAATTCTAAACAAATGTATGTAGTGCTTGAAAATAGCATGTGCAACATACTAAGCATATGCCCAGCACCTCAGTAGACCTACACATGTGCCCTGCGAGCATGCTTAGCGCATGTGTGCAGCACCTATTAAGGTATAAAAAAACATACACACACACGTGCTCAAGTGCGTATAACTCCTGTAACTGTTGCGCTAACTGCCTCTCAATTTTTGTGCATAGCTTTCAAAATTAAGTTTTTTCACTCTTTTTGCACTAACACTATTTTGTCTCATTTTCATTCATTTTTCTAAACCAATGTACTCATTTTAAATACATATATTGCAAAAATCTTTCATTTTCTAAGATTATTGCATAATATATCTTTAATTTAAGAAACTTACAAAGTATTTGAAATTGATTTGTCAAGAATTTGTTGTCCACTTGATCGGATCTTAAATATTGTTTTTAGAGGCTTTGGGTCTTTTTTTATTGGTGAATTGCTTCAATTAAGAAAAAAACATAGTTAAGGGCAAAAGTGTTTGGTTTTATATCTTTTGCACCTAAAGTTTTTTATTTAATTTTTTAAAATAAAATCATTTATTTTATTTTGATTTTAAATTAAATTAATTTTATTTATTTACTAAATTAAAGAGTTAATATATTTATAAAATTTTAATGTTGTTATTTTAAACAATAAGTAATTAAATAAATTAAATATATTAATAAATATATTTTTTATCTAATAATTAAACCAATTTAAAATGCCAACACTATAATTTTATAAATATATTTATTCATTAATTTAATTAATAACTAAAATTAACATAGTTTTAAATTAAAATAAATTTAATTAAAAAATAATTTTTAAAATTTAATAAAATACAGTGTTTTGGCCATTTTTTAGCCATCCCGGTCACCTTTTCAACCATATTTCATTAAAATATACTCATTTAGCACCAAATTTACTCCTTTTTCACAAATTCTACACACTTTTATGAGAGAGAAAGAGAGAGAGAGTGAGAGAATTGAAAATATTTGATGTTGGGAGCAAAAGTGTTCAAATTTAGCCTTTTTAACTATAAAAGATTAAAAATTTTATGTATGGCTAAAAATAATACTCTATAAAATTAGTGGCTATTTTCAAAAAAAAAATTCTTAATTTTATCACTTTATTATTTGAATTTTTTAAGTTAAATTGCATTATTTTTCAGCTAAAAAAAAATTAAAAATATTAAAATACATGAAAATTATAGATTTAATTCATAAAATTTCTTTATAGTAAAAAGTTTTAATGAAGAGTAATAGTAATATTTTCTAAGTGGCATTCCGATCCAATGACATGTTATTATAATTGAATTGGAAAATGATGTGACAAGTTCTATTGAGAATAACTAAAATTTACAGTGCAAATGAGAAAAGACATTATGGCTTGATATAAAAAAAAAATTTGGAATAATATTTAAAAGAATAATGTTACATATCCAAGTTATTGGCTTAGTTTTTCTATTTTAAATAATTCATCTAATAAATTATTAATATGTCATTTAAAATAAAAAATTAAATATTTAAATTAGGATGAATAACATTAATCTTATCCAAAAAGTATAACATTATAGTGACTGAAAAACTTGTTAGATATAATACTAATAATTCTCTGTATAGAAAATTGCTCTTTCCTTTCTCTAAAAAAATAAAAAACTCATCACCTTTTTACTCCGTTGATGAGAGGTATCCTCTCTCTTTGGTGGAAAATAGATCTATTTCATTCTCTTTCTTCATCCTCTTTTTTATTGCAAAATAAGTTTTCACTTAAATTTATATTTATGTTAGTATTTTCTCTTAGATTTAACTTTATGGTGGTTTTTGTATTTTTGGTTTCTTCCTATTTAGATTTTGCAGATTTATGGTGGATTTTGTAATTTTTTTGTCTTCTTCCATCTACATCTTTGTGAACTTGGGTGGTTTGGGGTGATTGTCTTCTAGATCTAAAAATATATCATGTTACTTTGGTTTAACTTTTACAAGAAATCTACAATAATACCATGCGAAAAGATTTATCCTAGTGGTGGATAACAAAGAAATAGCAGTGGTGGTGTCTCATTTGTGTTCAAAATTTAGAGGTGCTCCATTTTCAACTCATTGTATTTTTTAATTTTTAAAATATAATTTTTCTTAGTCTAAGTCAAATAATTTTTCACTTTCTACAAATTCTTTATTTTTTGTGAGATTTGTATTCCTCCTTTTTAAAAAGGGTTTGTGTTCTCTTTTCATAAAATTTACTTTATTAGAGTATGATATAATTATTTTTTTTTAATAAAGGTATGTGTTTGAGCATGTTAGTGTGTAAGTATAATATTTTATCTTAATAATTCTCTAATTATAATATTAAATATTTTTTGATATAATATCAATAATATTTTATCAATAATATAATATCAAAAATTCAAAAAAAAAAAGGTATAGCATTAAATATTTGAACTCAGAAGCCTTTCTTCTTAATTTTGGTAAAATTAATGTGACATTAATATTAAGATTTTATAAAATCAACCTTGATGACCTTTGAATGTGAAAAGAAAGGGACAATTTAAGTTTTTATTTATTTATTTAATTAGTAGAGATAGCGATCGAAGCTAAGCACTCCCAAATGGCTGAAACATCAAAAAGTCGTGAGTAGGCGTTATGGACCATAGACTAATGGTGGAGACGACAACAGAGCATACTTTTTGTTGTTGAAATGGAGCAGGAAAGAGTGTGTGTAAATTGTAATACAAACACCCTGCACATCATTGATCACATCACTTTTAACAACTCCTGCTCTCTTCGCTATTTTGTGGGTGAAAGAAACAAACATGTTGTTCTCAATTCTCGACACTTGGGTTGGGTTATACACGCAAAGCATAGCAGCTTAATTATTTAAATATTCAAAACAACATTATCCAGGCCTTCTGTTTCATTTCAAAAGTCCAACTGCCTTGGAAACATATGCCCTAAAATACTCGTCAATTTACATAATCTGGCCACACCCCCACCTGAAGCAATATTTGCACATCAGATATAAAGCAAGAATATTATGCAACCCAATGGGAAAATTGTTTATGACAATCATTTCAAAATTGTGAAATAATTAGAAATAGAATTTTGTGAAAGTAAAGTGAAAGCTTCTTTCTGACGGCAAAAGTTGGCTTAGTAATACTAATATTAGTACATATTGCATGAAGACAACAACCAGAAAGTATGTACCCTTTTTTTAGTAGAGTGGTTAGAGCAGTTGAAGAAAGAATATCTCCCTCCGTATTCTAATAATCTCTTTGAATGGCCTTATAATTAGGTGAAGAAATGTAGATTCTTTATATTACTAGCTTAGCTTTTGCACATCTCAATTATCAACAACAATATCATCCAAATATTCCAATGGTAAGTTGTTCTTCTTCTTCCTCACTTTCAACAATGAAAGACTCCTCAAAACCATGGCGACCATTCACATCAAATTGTTGTTCAGTTGAAGACCAAACTATTTTTGGGAATTTTAGCCGCTGCAAGACATCAAGATCGGATTTCTCCAAGAACGTTGCTCCATTGCCGTCATTTCGACGATTATCTTTTTCTGATTTAAGTCGTTCTTCATCGATGCGTATCAGTGAGGATCTTGCCCAGTCTTTTGGGAATGATTTGTATGATTTTCAGCTAAGCGAGTTACGTGCCATAACTCAAAACTTTTCCGGCAACTTTTTGCTTGGAGAAGGTGGCTTTGGAACTGTGCATAAGGGTTATTTTGATGATAATTTAAGGCAAGGATTGAAGGCTCAGGCTGTTGCTGTAAAGCTTTTGGACATTGAAGGCCTGCAAGGACACAGAGAATGGCTTGTAAGATTTTTAATTTTTATTTTTACTTTTCAATTATTAGAGGTCAAATTTTCCATTTAATTAAAAAATATGGCCATAATTAGTTGTTAGATGTGGGCTAAGTTTAAATAGGGTAACAATATTATTGGAAATTTTTCAAAAATAATAACAAAAACCATTAATTTCCCTCTAATCTCTTTCGTCTTCAAACGTAAAAGTTTATTAGAGTAGTCGAGTTGAAAATCATATTTATTTTTTCGCGTCAAAAGTTTATGTGTCAACAGGTTGAAAGTTTTTTCTTTTAGCATAATTAATTAAGACAATAATGCAATGAGTATTCCCTAAAACGGGGAAAGAGTCGATTCATAATAATGACCTTCAATTTATGAATTGGTTTTGATATTAAACTATTATTTATTATAATTCCGCAGGCAGAAGTAATATTTCTTGGACGGCTTAGGCATCCACATTTGGTTAAATTGATTGGGTATTGTTGTGAGGACGAAGAACGTCTCCTTGTCTATGAGTTAATGCCGCGAGGCAGCTTGGAGAATCACTTATTCAAAAGTGAGTTGAGTTTAATTTACTCTTGATGATTCGGGTCATAAATAGATAGCAAATTTGATTCCAAAATTTCAAAGAGCAAAATCAAAATAAATAGTGATATGACTGATTTGCAATTTGCAGGAATCTCAATATCTTTGCCATGGGGCACAAGACTGAAGATTGCAGCAGGAGCAGCCAAAGGTCTAGCCTTTTTGCATGGAGCTGAGAAGCCTGTCATATACCGCGACTTCAAAACTTCCAATATCTTACTTGATTCTGTGTGTTAATAACTTATATTATCATCAGCCTCAATCTTCTCTTTTTATCAATTAAATTAACAGTGTACCTGATATGTAATAGATCTATATTACTTTGCTTTTTGTGTGTCAATTACTTGCAGGATTTTACGGCTAAACTATCAGATTTTGGACTGGCCAAGATGGGACCAGAGGGATCAAACACACACGTTAGTACTCGAGTGATGGGTACTTATGGATATGCTGCACCAGAATATGTGTCAACAGGTAAGTCTTTTGTCCTTATTAATTTAATAAAGTAATTAATTAACGAAATTATAAAAGTGACAGTTTGATATGATGTTAATTTCAGGGCACTTAACAACAAAGAGTGATGTTTACAGTTTCGGAGTGGTATTATTAGAACTACTAACAGGAAGAAGAGCAGTAGATAAATCAAGGGCAAAGAGTGAGCAAAACCTTGTTGATTGGGCAAAACCTTACTTGACTAGCAGCCGCAGATTGCGGTATATTGTGGACCCAAAACTTTCCGGCCAATACTCGGTCAAAGGAGCTAAGGAAATGGCCCTTCTTGCATTACAATGCGTTAGTGTAAATCCTAAAGACAGGCCCAGAATGCCATCCATTGTTGACACTCTTGAAAGCTTACAGAATTTCAAGGACATGGCAGTTTCTCTTGGACATTGGCCAGCATCTCCAAAATCCAATAAGAAAGGATTTTCTGCTAAACCAACATCGTCTGATATTCGATGCGGGAGTTATAGAAAATCTTCACCTGTTACTCCAATAAGAATAATATGATTTTGTAATATGAAATAATCGGAAAGCCATTTAAATTGTAAGCTTATCTGCCCGCCTATGTAAATATGTTAATCGTGTGTACATATATTATCTTGTTAATGGCGTATCAAAGCCTTTCAATAAATTATATCAACACAGTAAACATTGATGATCTTCCATTAGTAACTAGATTTGCTTCTTTTTAGCTCACAAAAATGCTTTGAGAATATAATTTAATTAAGAAAAATTACAAAATAATTTTCAATTAAAAGAATTAATGATTGTTGGACTCATTATCCAACGGCCGGGCCAATGTTAATTTACATATTTTGAATTATAATTCACTTTAAAACAGATTCAATCTCATTATTTAAGGGATTTCAGCTTTAAAACAGAACTCATCACATTAGATAACCCGATCCATCAACCTATGCCCCCAAGTTGTGTAAACATATAATGAGGTAGAGATGAATTAAAAAATTACCATTTTATTCAAATTAGTTGGTTAAATAACTATTTTGTATGAAGTCAAATTTCTCGTGAACTAAACAATTTCCACTTAAATCTTTCTCTATATTTAATGCATTATCAATTAAAATTAGAATTAATCTCTAATCAAATAAAATTAATCACTTTATGAGCATAGGTCATTTATGATTTAGATTTTTGCATTATAAATAAAGTCGAATTATCGTTGATCATTTATTCAAAATTCTCTATTCAATATTTATAACATTCTACTTATCTTTGAAACACTCATCAATTCGAAAAATTTCTTTTTTAATACTTTTGCATAAATTAAAAGAGTTATCAATGATGAGAAGATAATTTTGTGAAACTCCAGCTTCTAAGATATTTAATCATAAATTTATTATTATTAGTAGTAGCAATAGTAATAATAGAAGTAGTGTTTTTTACTAGGGTCAGGGTTTTTGTTTTTGTGTGCAGTGACGGAGATGCTATAGTTGCATGCTCTAAGATTGTGTCTAATTTGTTCCAAGTTATTTTTCATGCAAATATAAGAGTTTTTTTTTATAATGCTAGAGTTTTGTATTAGATCAAAAATCCTAATTTGGCCCATTTCACTCTTTAAAACTTTTGTTTTTAATGAATTTTTACCCTCTAAAAGTAAAAATGAATTTAATAAATAAAGTACCAAAAGTGTTATTTTTTTCCAAATAATATACTAAAGTACTTATTAGAGACCATTTTAAACAAATAAATTACTAAATTTTATTTTAAAAATGAGTCAAAAGGTCTCCATTAACTTAGAATATCGGCATACCTTTTATTTTGAATTAAATGTTCCAAGTAGATTTTATTCTAGGGACTTAAAAACATTGGATCTTATTGCAATGCCATGCCTACTAAAACATGACTCATAGGTAGTCTTCTCTTATTATATTTATATATGCGTGTTGGATTAATTTACACGTCAATAGATTTTTGTACAGTGACACTGGTATTTTTGAATTTACTTTTAAGAATAAAAATTAATATATATTTTTTAATTTGATGTTATATAATTTTAAAACACATCTAATTGCATCTACTACAAACAAGTAATATTGAACCCGTAAACCCTTGATACTTTTATTCAATTAGTAAAATTGAAGTTGTAATATGAGTGCAAAAAGATAAGAAGCCAAGGGCTGATGCTTTAGGCCTACCACCAAGCCCATTATTTACAGACCTGGGCCAAATTCATTTGACCTTGGCCACGTTAACAGAAGCCCAAGTTGTTTCCTGCATTTTCCAGAAATTTTTTCATATAAATGAACACCCAGGCCCATCGATGCTGTTATCCTTGGTTTGTACTGTGTGTGATAACCTCAAACAACAACCATCTGTCATATGATACGCAGGGGAGCTCTTTGCATCCCTTCAAAGTTCTCATAATTACAAATTATAATCTTAATTATAATTATAAAAAAGACTAATCATATTTTCAAATCAACGGAAAATTTCCCACTTGAGTTGCCATTGTAGAATTCGAACTTTTTATTTTCTATTTTAAATTAAAAAAAATCGTATATTGAGTTGACCCTTTTATAATAACTTAATATTTATAATTATACATTAAAAATAATGAAAATATACTTATTACTTAACATCTAAATTGACATCTATTCAACATGAGTGAAATTCATATTATTTAGGTTTTAGACAGAAAATAATAATAAGACTAGCTAAAAATATGCCTTTTATTTGTAAAAATAAAAAAAATAACAATTTTTTTTTATCTAAAATAATTTGGATTGTATAAACGGGGGATCATTGTAAAGCACCTTATGATTTGTCAAGTTTTAGAAAGTTCTGAAAAAAACTTAGATTAAAGTTCTGAAAAAAACTTAGATTTTTAATTTATTTTTTTTCCTTTCATTTGATAGTGGCTTAATTTTAAGAAACTCACTTCTTAGTGGATGCCATATATCTTAAAGTCTAAGGTGCTCCATGTGAGATGCCTAATATACAGGCATAAATTGGTGGGTGGGTGCTATGGAAGAAGTATACAAACTTACTCAAAGTGCCCTTGTCTATATTTTACTTGACTCCACCATTAATAAAACCAGAAGAGAGCTCTATAAAAGTCCAATAATGCAAATACGTGTATCACAAATTACCCAAAACCTGCCTTGTAAAATGAATGTGATTTGATTTCTAAGCCGCGCGGGGTTTGCTTTGCTTCGTCAAAATTATCGACATGCAAATGCGTTCACTCCAAACAAACCGAACAATTTTGACTCGTTCGTCTCACATGGGTGGTGGATGTCAACCCTCCCTCGGCGGACATTGTTATCTGTTATTGCCCAACTCAACTATGTTGATTGTGGATTAATACGATTTCTTAACATAAATTGTAATTCTTTGTATTTTGACACACAACAGCCTAAATTGTCCACTAATATCTAATATAGTAATTCTTTGAAATTGTAATTAGATTTAGACCCTTCATAATAAAGTTTTTTAAATATGAAATAATAATATAAATAATGGACCAAATTTTTTTCTTTATCTCATTTTTTATCTAATCTTTTTTTTGATATAAAATTGATAATTGTAAGAAATAAAATAAATTTTTATCGTACATAATTTATACAAAAATGGGTGTTAAAAAATTCTATTATAATTCATAAATAAAATAACCTTCGCTTGGATGGCTTATATAGTCTAATATATTGTGCTACATGTGACAAAACCTCTAAAAATTAAGCAAATTCATGATCATATTAAATTCACTGCATGCCATATAGGATATAGCACAAGAATGAAGAATCTAAAATTTTCTTTTCTTTTCTCAAAAGGAGCGTGAGAAAAGCACTTAAAGAAAAGTCCAAACACAACCCACACACTTGCTTAAGTGCGTGTCCACCTCCCACCACTTTCCCTAACTTTTCAGCATATAGCACAGATTAGAAATTAAATATCATATTTCATATTTGATATTGATCATTACCATCATCGACAAAGGCCAAAACCAAAACCAAAACAAAAACAAACATTTTTTCTCCTTGATTTCGCATCCCCATAGAGATGGCCTTCAACAGCAAATCCAAGAAAGCTAGCAATTCTATTTACCAGTTTAATCTTTGCACCACCCTATTCTTCATAGTTCTCTTCACCATCCCAGCTCTTTTTCTCCTCCACACATCTACCACCTCCATTTGTACAAATTTGTCTACAAATCATGCTAACAAACCTTGGTCCGGTGATCTTCGAAATGCAGAATTCGCATGGAATCGTCTTTCATTTCCGGAAATTAATCATCCCCCACAAATTACACTCAGAATTGCCGTTTTTTCGCGGAAATGGCCCATTGGGACGACCCCCGGCGGCATGGAGCGCCATGCATACACTCTTCACGCGGCTCTTGCTCGTCGAGGCCATCAAGTTCATATATTCACCTCCCCTGTGAATAACATTAATAACATTGACAGCCCATCAACATCTCGAGAAAGAAATAATAACAATTACCCACAAATTCATTTCCACCAAGGTGAAGCAGGCAGGTGGCGATACAACAAAGCATGGGAGCAGTTTGATGAAGAAAATCAACATGAGCCGTTCGATGTGGTTCATTCAGAAAGCGTGGCACTTCCTCATTGGTTAGCACGCAATGTTCAGAATCTAGCAGTTTCGTGGCATGGAATTGCCCTTGAGAGCTTGCAATCTGATATTTATCAAGACTTGACGCGTAAACCTCTAGAGCCCATATCGCCGGCTTTCAACAAAAGTTTGCAAGGAGTTGTACCAAAAGTTCTTAATGAAATAAGGTTTTTCAAGAACTATGCTCACCATGTTGCGATAAGTGATAGTTGTGGGGAGATGCTGAGAGATGTGTATCAGATTCCAAGCGAAAGAGTCCATGTAATCCTCAATGGAGTGGATGAAAACGAATATAGAGTTGATTTGTCATTAGGCCAAGAATTCAGGTCCAAAATTGGAATCCCAGAAAACGCCAGCTTAGTCCTAGGCGTAGCTGGAAGATTAGTGAAAGATAAAGGCCATCCTTTACTTTATGAAGCCTTCTCCAAGCTCACAACCAAGTACCTAGATGTGTACTTGATTGTTGCAGGCTCAGGACCATGGGCACAAAGATACAAGGATCTTGGCTCTAGAGTTCTTGTTCTGGGCTCAATGAGTCCTTCTGAGCTTAGGGCTTTCTACAATGCTATCGACATTTTTGTGAACCCGACGCTGAGACCACAAGGCCTTGATCTAACTCTGACGGAGGCGATGATGAGCGGAAAGCCAGTGATGGCATCGAGGTTTCCTAGTATAAGAGGGACGATTGTCGTGGACGATGAGTTTGGTTTCATGTTTGCTCCAAATGTAGAGTCGTTGTTTAAGGCATTGGAGGGTGTAATTAAAGAAGGGCCAAAGAGGCTTGCCCAAAGGGGAGAGGCTTGTCGGCAATATGCAGCCTCCATGTTTACCGCAAGTAAGATGGCATTAGCATATGAGAGGTTATTTCTTTGTATCAAGAATGAAACCTTTTGTACCTACTCATAGATTATAATTCTTTCAGAGACTTTATTTGTTCCTTCTTTTTTATTATGAAGGTCCTTTTTTTGGTTAAAAAAAATTTTCTTCAGCATATATAATAAGATCATAATACTTTATTTTACTCTGATCATAATCAATTAATTTTAAAATAAACATACATGATGTGAAAATTATTAGATATATGTAAAAATTATATTAATGATAATGTCCCACTAAAAATTTTCATTGTCCTTCAAGATTTGTACGCACTCAAAGCTGCTAATTTAGGTATATATTTAGTTGTAGTATTTTAAGCATAAATGCAGGACAGTAGAATGAGTAAAGGTGTGTGAATAAAGTTATGTTGTCATAACCAATTAGTCAAGAGGACACATTTCACGTGTCTTCTATAAACCCATATAAAATTTGTCACTTTAACCTCTAATTGTTTCTAATATATTAATAATAATTTTTTTTCTAAATAATAATCCAGTTAGTCTTCACCATCATAACGAATAACTATTAAAAGGTATCTTCTAAGAACAAAAGTGTCTTTTAACATAAAATGTATCCACTACTTTAAGTTTTGATATTTAATTAATTAATTTAATTTGTTAAATAACGGTAAAGTAATAGATAACTTAAGTGGCCCATTAAAATTCATTAATTACAAGTTACTCTTAATATTTGAATTTTAAATAAACTCTTTATGTGACTAAAAAGTATGGATTAATCAATTAGATAACTCCTCTTTAAATACCTATCTTCTTATTGGGAGAATGTAATTTTTTTTAAAAAAAAAAAATTAGATGTTAGGCAAAACACAGACAGAGAATGTATTTGAAAGAGTTTCTAGCCTAACAAGATAAGTTTATGAGATTCCACAGCTCCATGCAATATTGAGTACTTAGATAGACTAGAAAAATTTTGGTGCATTCTCTTTTAAAACTCAATCGTTTGAATTTAATCTAATTGTTAGGCTGGAGGTAAGATTTTAACACTTTCACTTTTATCAAATAATTTTTATATTCATATAATTTATAGCCAATTCATATAATTTATGGCCAATTCATATGCTTTATAAAAATTATATTTTATAGTAATAACGTAATTATAAAGATTTGTAATTGATACTAAAAAATATTATTATATAAGTATGTTCTTAAATACTATATTATGATCTATTTTTATCGATGCGATCTATCGGTGATTTTAAGAATGAACACTGAACAAACTTACGATGATGCCAATAGACATCCTATGAAGCCGTCAATGGTGAATCCTCTCGAATTGAGTAATATTTGTGGTCCTTTGACCTGAGCGTCGCGGTGGGCTTATGAGTGAATCACTGTACTTTGATTTTACTGATGTTAGGGACCTTTCATGGTCTGATTGCTATTTGTCACTAGGTATGGTCTGATGCTCATAAAAATCACTATGCATAGATATGAGATTCGTCAGCTCTTATAGAAGAGTTGTTTATTCAGATGCTTCGAGATTGTATTTCATAAAATCTTGTGGCCATAAGTATATAAAATCCCGAAAAAGACTTTTTCGTAAGGTTATATAATATTGCAAAGGAGTTTGTGGATATTGTTTTACGAAATACAGATCTAGAGATAAGTTCATGGATGAGCATATGGGAATTTGACGGCGTTGATCTATATCCTCGCTCTTTCAGGATATAGGTGATGGAAGGATTATACGTATGTGCTATGACCTCAACTTGTATAGTATAACACGCTGATTTGTAATATCTGTGACGTGTGCATAGGGCATCAGTCACTAACTCATGGAACAGTTCTATTTAAAAAATCTAGCGTGAACCTAGGGAGTCTCGCAATATAAAGTATACTCATTGTGAACTTAGGCAATGTACCGGATTGAATTGCTTAATCCAGTAAACTTTTAACAAAATCTAATATTTGTTTCAGCAACTCTCGAGATACACACGTGTCAAGACTTAAGTGTTAAGTACATTAATTAGTTAACAATTATTGTTGACCAATTAAATGGAGACACATGACGCATAGTAAGCCTTAAGATAAATTAACTCAAGTATAGGGTTTGGTAGAACTCACGTTGGATTAAATAAAGGCTTAAGGGTAATATCACTTAATTGATTATTTAATTATTAATTAATTAATTAATTTTTTAATTATTAAATATATAACTAACTTGACTATGGTTAAAGGTTAACTATTAAGTTAAGTTAAATAGATATTTTAGTTTATTTAATAGTTAAATAAATTTTAACTTAATCTAAGTTAATAATTAATTAAGGTTAAGTTAATCAAAATATCTAACTAATTTAATTTAATCTAACCTAGGTTAATATATTAATTAAGTTTAGATTAAAAGCTTAGATATTTTATAACGGTTAAGTTATTAATAAAGTAATTATGGTTAAGAGTTAACGACTTGAGTTAGTTATTTTATTAATAAAATATATTAAATTTAAATGCCTATATAAGTGTAAGGATGAAACAAAAATTGGCAGGAAAATGCCTTTGGTGGCCAGTCATTTGATGGAAAAGAAGAAGAAAATTTATGTTTAATTTTAAGTGTTAAAAACAACAAGATCAAGAGATCAAAAGTTGGTCTTCTATTATTCATCTTCTTCTTTTTATATTAGACCACCATTGTTGCATTAAAAATTATTTTTTTGATAAATTTAAATGTTGTATAAATCTTAAACAAATTAATGGTTTAAATGTTAGACTATGGAGATTAAAAGTTAATCTCAGGGTTTAAGTGTTAAACTGGTGCTGGAAATAAAGTTACTATTCTAACAACTCAAGCTCAACCCGTTGACTTCTAGAATTGTCAACGAGTCTATTTTGAGCGGTACTCCAACTTGTATCATTTCAAAGACTTGACAGGTGATTATTCTCAATTTTAGTATTAATGTGATTAATATCTATTTAATTTGATTAGTGTAATGAAATGTAAAATTTATCGTATTCATTATTTAGGAAATTAGATTTTCAGTTTTCACTACGCATAAATATATGTATTAATGAACAACGTACATGTACCCACATGCATACGCACCCAATAGAATACGGTTTTGAACCGTACCCTACAAATGGCATCATAATGTGTTTTATGGTGTTTGATTGAGTATTTTTGAGTGTAATTGAGTTGTTAGTAAAGTTTCGGGTTTGTGGTTATGCATTTCAAGTGTTGAAAATGCTCAAACAAAAAACAAAAACAGCAACCAAACCGTCGTAGCATTCCAATTTAGAACTGCGGCACTAAGGTATCTCTTTTTTTTTGTAAAGATCTTTTGTAAATATTGCTGTAAGGATGAGATTCTTACTAGAAGTTTTTGCACCTTGTCAACTTTTAATAGTGTGTATTTTCAAAGATGAATGAAATATATTTTGTATGTATCATGTGTTTAAGTATTCTAAGTAAGAACTTCTCCATAAAAGATTTTAGAGAGGCTTTCTGTATACTAAGTATAAAACTTTATAAAAATAAAGTGAGGAGGTTAATATGTCTCTCCTAATTATCGTACATAGACTAAGTCCTAAAAAAGTGCAACTTTATTGACTATGAGACAGTTAATATACCTCTCAAATATGATATTCATCTTTCTAAGAGGAAGTTTCTTTGGGAAGAAGATGAAAGGGTTAGAGTGTCTAACTTATCACCTGCATCAGCTGGAGATAGCTTAATGCATGCCATGTTATATACGAGACCTGAATATGGATGAGCGTAAGTATTTTAAGTTGGTATCAGTCTCTTCTAGGTCATGACCATCAGATGGTTATGAAACATACCTGAAATATTAGAGGTATAGAGGATAAGTTTATGAATAATGGAGAAAGTTTCTTACAAGTGAAGGAACGCACATATACAGACTTTCTGTTTGATCTGGATGTTAGAAGGTCTACATCTAGTTATGTGTTCTTCTTCATCGGTACTAAAGCAGTTAAAAATGTGTCATTTAGATGTCCATAGTTAATTCTACCTTAAAGGTAGAATATGTTATAGCTTGAGAAGTCTGTAAAAGAAAGCAATATAGATATTCAAGCTAGTTGCATAGCTTAGAATAGTTATAAGCTTAGTGGATCCTATGCCACTATATTGTAACAATAACGAATAATTGCTTAAGCCAAGAAGCCATAAGCCACCCAAGTATTCTGATGATGTGGACTTTGAATACTACATAATTAAAAAAGTTCTTGGCCACTGGAGATGTGATAGTGTCTAGGTTCATTCTATGGATAACGTAGCAAACCCACTCAGGCTTAAACTCTTAGCATGTTTGAGAAACACATAGGGGGTATTGGTATGAGATACCAATACAAATGGCACTAGAGTAAGTAAGAGTTTGTTGGAGCTGGTGCTTACATGCCATTACAATGTTGTATGAATAATAATTGTTAATGTTTATAGAATATACATTTCTAGTATAATCGTTAGTATTAAATACGTATATGGTATAGTACTTGTAATGTTACAGATATTGTATGATCTAAAGGAGTTCAAATCTGGTCAAAAGAAATTTAGATTAAGGCTAAGAGTTAGCAACGCTGAGAGTTATAAATGTTAAGAGTTAGCATTGCTAAGAGCTAGTAGGTTATAAGAGTCAGCTATATCTATGGAGTTAGAGCCTTTTCTGTAATAGAACAAAGACATAAGAATGACTAGTAATAACATAGTTGTAAAAAATTGCAATAAGTACTAGAAAATATCATTATGCAAGTATATTTTTAAACACTATGTTGCTGATCTATATTCATCGATACGGGTCGTCGGTAGATCCCTTTCAAATAAATCAATGTACGTTTATATTTGTAGGGTACAGATGGTTGTTCTTAACTGATTATGAGCTTAGAGTTCGTATAGATATGTGCGTATCCAGTTAGGACTAGATACTAAACAGACTCATAAGGACGCCAATAGACATCCTATAAAACCGTTAATGGTGAATCCTCTCGAATTGAGAGTATTCATAGTTATTTGACCTTAGCGCTATGGTGGACTTATGAGTGATCCACTGTGCTTTGGTCTACGGATGTCAAAGACCTTTTATGGTCTGATCGCTATATGTCGCTAGGTATAGTCCGATGCTCATGGAGTTCAATATGCGTAGATATGGGATCCGTCAACTCTCATGAGAGAGTTGTATATCCAAATACTCCGAGATTGTATTTTAGGAAATTCTGTGGCCACAAGTATCTACAACCCCAGCAAAGAGTTTTTTGTAGAGGTTAAACAATATCACAAAGGAGTTTATTATTTTACAAAATACAGATCTAGAGATAAGTTCATGAATAAGCATATAGGAATTTGACGGTGTTAATCTATATCCCCGCTTTTCTAAGATATAGGCGATGAAAGGATTATAAGTATACGCTATGACCTTAACTTGTATGGTCTAATACGTTGATTATAATATTTGTGATGTGTGCGTAGGGCATTAGTCACGGGCTCATGGAGCAAATTGAGCGTGGATCTAGGGAATCCCGTACTATGAATAATACACGTTGTGCACTTGGGCAGCGTATCGGATTAAATTGTTCAATCTAGAAAGTTTTTAATAAAACTGAATATTTGTTTCAGTAACCCTTGAGATGCGCATGCGTCAAGACTTAAGTGTTAAGTATATTAATTAGTTAACAATTATTGTTGACCAATTAAATAATAACATGTGATGCATAGTGAGCCTTCAGGTAAATTAACTCAAATATAGAGTTTGGTGGGGCCCATGTTGGGTTAAATAAAGACTTGATTGTAAAATCACTTAATTGATTATTTAATTGTTAAATAATCAATTTATTTTTTTAATTGTTAAGTAAATAACTAACTTGACTATGGTTAAAGGTTAACCATTAGGTTAAGTTAAATAGATATTTTGGTTTATTTAATAGTTAAATAAATCTTAACCTAACCTAAGTTAATAGTTCACTTGGGTTAAGTTAATCAAAATATCTAACTAACTTAACTTAATCTAACCTAGGTTAATGTATTAACTAAGTTTGGTTAAAAGCTTAGATATTTTATAACTTAATGGTTAAGTTATTAATAAAGTAACCATAGTTAAAAGTTAACCACTTAAGTTAGTTTAAAATTTAAAGATAACCAAGTTAACCACTTGGTTAAGTTATTAATAAAGTTAACCATGGTTAAAAGTTTTACTATTCATCTTATTTTCATTATTTTAGGGCATCATTGTTGCTTTAAAATTTATTTTTTTGATAAATTCAAATGTTGAATAAATCAAAAACAAATTAATGGTTCAAGTGTTAGACTATGGAGATTAAAAGTTAATCTCAAGGTTTAAGTGTTAATTCGATGCTGGAAATGAAGCTACTATTCTAGCAACTCAAGCTCACCCCGTTGAGTCTTAGAATTACCAACGAGTCTATTTCAGATAGTACTCTAGCTTATACCATTCCAAGGCTTGATAGGTGATTATTCTCAAATTTAGTATTAATGTGATTAATATCTGTTTAATTTCATTAATGTAATGAAATGAAAATTTTATGGTATTCATTATTTAAAAAATTAGATTTATAATTTTCGCTGCGCATATATATATATATAATGTATGAGATATAAATATATGTATTAATGAACAATATACACGTACCCATATGCATATATGCACCCAATAGAATACGGTTTTGAACCGCACCCTACAAATGATATCAGAGTGTGTTTTCTTGGTGTCTGATTGGGTGTTTTTGAGTGTAATTAAGGTATTAGTGAAGTTCTGGGGCTATGGTATCTCCTTTTGTTTTGTAAAGATCTTTTGTAAATAATGCTGCAAGGATGTGATTCCTACTAGAATTTTCTGCACCTTGTCAACTTTTAATAATGTGTATTTTCAAAGATGAATGAAATACATTTTGTATGTATCATGTGTTTAAGAATTCTGTTATATAGCAAGCCGTAAGAGTTATCAGGGTTTTCTAACCTTTTGCTAATTTATGTCTCCTTGGAACCCCTAAGTCTAATTTCATACCTTTATACTTTTGACTGTGTTGACTTTTGCCATCTCTTGAGCTAAACATAAAAATTGTTAGTGTTGGCATGCTTCTCTGACTAAGTTTGGCCTTTTATTTGCTTTGAGGCATGATTGGGTTTATGACTTGTTCAACTAATGTTATTCTGAAGGGTTGTATGGATAATTTTTGTGGTCTTAAGATAATTATTGCATATGTCTCATAGCCTTAACTTATTTTAGCAATTTAGATCTAGTATGAATGTTCTATTGACTTGTATGATTCAACCTGCATATTGGTTAGTCTCATGGGCATACATGGTATATATGCGTGAATTTATCCTTCATGCAATATTTGGCACTTAGTGTATAGGTGTATATGACATAGAGAGTTTCTAAGAAAGGTGTCTAACCTCTGTAAGGCATATATTAGCCTTGTTTTATAAGCACTTTTTGTTACTTGTTTTAATAACTATTTTTTACCTACATTCCAAAGTAAATACATAGAGAGTGAAGTTCAGTACTTTTATTGTGCTTTTAAGGCATCCTTATTCTGAGTGACTTGGATCATGCATCTAAGATTTTGATTAGTTTGCTTATTGATATGGCTATATTGAACATGGCCAGCTCTAGAGTTTGACCATTCTTTCATTCATGTGCTTCATATACTTAAGGGCTTTTTATATCATATTAGTTTTACATTATATGAGTATGTTGAGCAAAAGTTTAAATATATAAACTTCTTGTATGGCATGTTTTGATGCCAGTGCCTTGTGTGTACCCTCCTTGGTGTTTTATCTTTTGGGTAATTCTATAGTTTGGAAATATGTTGAAGCATGAAGAAAAATACCTTGTTATTTTGTGTTCTAAGGGGATTTTTGCCCCTTGTGACTTATTTTTGCTTTCTAAGATTTTGGTTAGCCTGCTTATGGAAGGTATAACTAAATATTGACGGCTTCTCTGTTATGTACAAGGGTGTCTTCAATGCCTTTGTGAGTTAGACTATATTGTCTAAGGTTTACTAAGCTTCTTGTGGTAAGTATTGCCAATTAATGATGGCTTTCTTTTTCTGTGTATGCCTCTTTGTACACAAAGGCATTTCTCTCTAGGTTGATTTATGCGGCATGAGCATGTTATGGCTAGGGTATCTGTACACTTTTTTTATATCTTGTACTAGTATCTTAGTTATAGGTATTACTTTTGGTGTTGCTTGCATACTAGTTTTTTATAATTCATATGCATATTAATTTAAGGTTTAATAATGACTTCTCTTCTCTTTGTATCTCAGGGTGACCTCAACCTTTGTAACTTAGATTATATTGTCCAATGTTTATTAAGTTACTTCAATGCAGGTGTGAATAATCAATTCTGGTGGTGTTTTTTCTTTAGCCTATGTTGGCATTTTAGCTTTATCTGAGCTTTTATCGATAGACCACATCGTAGTTACGTTGAATCTGAGTACAAGTTATTTTTTATAAGTCTCTTCTCATGAGTCCTTGCCATGAGGATCTCCTAATACAAGAACTTTGCCATACTTGCTTCTCTTATAAGGCAACATCAAAGAGATATCTTAATGAGAATAATGTCGTGAAGTCATCTTGCATAGTGATAATGTTATAGAGGCTTCTTTCATAGGGACTACACCATAGAGGCCTCATGCATGAGAACCACGCCATAAAGGCTTCTTCATTAGAGAAGATCTATTAATGTATCTTGACATGGAAATAATGTTATGAAAGCTTCTGTAAATATTGGGGATCCATGGGATAACATAGGCATCTTTTATAAGAACTAAACCATAGAAGCATTTAAACATTGCTATGCACAGGCTTCTGATAAGTATAAAATAGATATACATTATTTGCCTATTTTAGCTTTAATTATTTCTAGTTAAGAGTAATTGCAGTATATTTATACATACTTGTGTTAAAATTATAGGACAAGTGCATGAATAGACTAAAGAGAGAACAACAGCAAAAAAAAGGCCAATTTAGAGATCGAAGTACAAAAAAAGAACGAACGCTACTGTTCCACATTGAGCATTGAACGCCGCGGCATTGAGCATTGAATGTCTCAACATTTTTGGGAATTCAGACGTGGTAAAGTTAGTACAGAGGATGAACAAAGTAGAAGGCAAAAAGTTTTCGAGATCCCGAATGCTCTAGCATTGGAATACAATATAGTTGCACCACTTTGTCAATGCCCCAGCACCAGTTATGCAATGTAACAGGTCCAGGACACTCCAGTGTTACTAAAGTTCAATGTCGTAGCATTCGTACATGATAGCTTGCAACACCCTATATTATAAAGGGAAACGTTGCGGCGTTACAATTATTTTACGAGGAGAACATTTCACCTTCATCTTAGCATTTAGGGAACATGTTCTAGGTCAAAATTCTCACCTTCAGACTATAAAGAAATATATTTCAGCACTTGAAAAATCATTTAGAGAAGGATTGACATAATCAATTGAGGTTATTACTTGCAAGAGAAGCATTAGAGCTAAGGCTTGGGAAGATCATCTAAACTTCATTTCTATATTTGTTGATCTAAACTTGGTTTCATTATATTTTATCTTGTAATCTATTTTCTGAACTTCATTATGTTGAACTAAATTCGACTGTTTAGGATTATAGACTTGAACTTAACTCTTTGTTTATAAATATTTCAATTTTGAATACATGAACTTAGTTTTTATTCATTTTGTTGGTACTTAATACTTGCATTATCTGGCCAATCTTATGTATGAACTTTGGACTCATTGAGATAAACTTGGAAAAGGCATCTCATTGAATAGCCTAGGACAAAGTGATATATGATTATAGAGTAACAACTACAAGCTCCAATTAAGATAGGTATATACTTAGTTGGCATGCATGGTTAAGATAACTCGAACTTAATGAATTTCATTTAATCTTGGTATCATAAGAATATAGATATTAAGTTAATTGGAGTGCTATCGCTTGACCATTGGAAGAGACTTGCAATGAACCTATTGTTGTGACTAATAAATAACTAAAGGGTTATCATTCAAAGCATATCCATAACAAACATAGGTTAAGGGATAGCTACACATCCTAGACTTCATTTATCATTGAGAGTGTTGGAATTTGTATCTTTCTTAGTTAATTGTTAATTTAACAATTAATTTCATTATTAATTGCATTAATTGGTTTGGATAAAAATAGGAGAATCAATTTTAGTACTTAAATAGAGCGAAGTACTAGTCCTCGTGGGTATCAATACCTCTTAGCCTTTATTAGTTGTTAGCAATAGCATGCATTTGCGTTTAGGATAAACATTCACCTCGTAATATCATCAACAACTTTCATATACCAAGTCAAATGTAGGTAAACAGGTTAGCGCGGGCATCTAAGGGGATTATTAAAATGCAGGCAACCTATTCGGGATGTTTTTCACATAAGGAATTTAGAAAACAACAGGAAATTAGTACAACACGACCTTTTATGATACACATAAGAAGATTGTATAGGGACTATTTCTATATAAGGTCTTTAAAACAAAATGAATTTTTATTCTATTGGGATATTATAGGGTATTAGACCCTATAAATGGTCCAGCTATATTGCAAACTTTCATACAACTAGTATAGGAACTTCTTTGAGAGTTACATTCAGAACAATTTGACCTCACTAAACATTTTATTTAGTATGGCCTTCCTTGTAAGAACGACTCTTAGCAAGGGGTACAACCTACTATTAGCCTTTCACTCCTTTGAGTGAGAGTGGTTACCTTGCTATTGAGTGATATGCCAAGGAAGGCATTAAGTTTATAAAGTCAGTCTTCTATGTTTTGTAATAATGGACATCTATGTATATGCTTTATATCTAAAAGAGATTCCTTTCAAACACATGGCACAAATTTGCTTCTCTGAGAGGCATACTTTCTTTGGGTTAAACCCCAAATCCATCCATTAATAAAAGTGGTGATGTATGCCCAAGAATAGTGGCAAGGCTAATGTTCTTAGAAACAATGCCAAAGTTAGTGTTTTAGGAATAATGCCAAGACTAGCCTGCTTGGGAACGATGCCAATGCTTAGCCATCCACTGTTTAAGTAGGGAATGTGCTATCTTCAAGGTTTAGCTATCCAATGTATGAGTAAGAAATTTGCTTGGAAACAACTCCAAAGCTTAGCCACCCACTATATGAGTGGGTAATATGCTTGGTAATAGCCTTAAAGCTTAGCCAGTTACTGTATGAGAGAGGAATATTCTTGGCTTAGTCATCCACGTTATGAGTGGACTTATAGCTTAGATACAATATGAAATTTAGCTATTCACTATATGAGTAGGCATCTAATTGGGATGCTATAGTAGTTAAGCGCAAGTGCACGCTATCATATCAAGTAATATAGGATTTTAAGTTCAAGTATCGATCCCACAAAGACTATGCGATCTAATTCTATAAATCAAGTACTAAAATTGTGCCTACTTAACTTTTATTTAGAAAATTAAAATCTGAAATTTATTTAACTAATCTAATTATCTCAATTAACTAAACAAAAGCAAATAGTAGAATTCACAAATAAAGATAATCTAGGGTTTTGACTCGTCCCCTAATATTTCATTGGATTCATTAACCACTTAGTTAATCCCTTAATACCAATTGATTGGCTTAGACACTAATCTCATCACAAGCCTCTGTTGATGGTCAAGTGACTATATTGCGCATTCTAACAATCACCTATATGTCTATGGTAATTAAATCAGAATGTAATTCATTAAGATCAAGTCTAAATTATACCATATATGCCACCTAGGTATATGTCTATCCTAGATGAAACTCATAGTTGTTACCCTATGATCATGCATCAAACTACCCTAGGCTAAACACATGAATCCCTCAATCGAGTTCATCATGGTTCCTCAATCATTCAAAATAGTGATCAGGTATAATGAAAGCATTAAACACAAGATAGAATGAATCAATTGAATTTATCAAGTTCGTAAACTAAAATTTAGCACAATCCAAATCCATACTAGATTCACATAGTCTAACCCTAGATGAACAAATTAACCAAAAGTATCAAATTAATTCGTAAAGATCAACAAGAACATAATGATAAAGAAAGAGAAAAAAAAAAATCAAAGTGACTCCTTGATATACTTCTCTCTCAATCTTGATCTTGGTTCTTCAATCTTTGACTTTAATCTTTGATTTGTGTTGTGAATTCTCTCTCTAAGTTTTTGTCTCTTTTCTCTCTTTTTCTCTTCTTTCTCCTCTTAGGGTTTTTGACTTTTTATTTATAGGCTTTTGTAGCAAAATACTGTTTCTACGCCACTGTTCACCACCACGAGCGTTGTGGCGCTGGGTTGTGAGCGTCGCAGCACTGGCTTATGGGCACCGTGGCGCTCAGCTAATGACCTGGGCACCGCGGCGCTTAGTCATTGGGAGCTGCAGCGCGCAGCTCTGGTGGCCATTTCGTATTTTGAGCGTAACTTCTTCGTTTGATGTCCGATTCGCCTCTAGTTTGCTCCTATACGTCAAATTTTCTGTCATGCATCTATTTATAATCAAAAACCACAATTAAATAGCCAAATATTTATGGATTAGAGTAAAATACAAAAGTTGAGTACAAATTATACTAGTACTTTTACACCCCTATCAGCATCCTATAAATTTAATCCATTTGTAAGGTATGAAGTGTGTGGGCATCATTAAGAGAAAAGTTGTGCTTTTATTTTTATCTCTAAGTAAAAGGCTTATATAAAGCTTTATTTGTCCTAAATTTTCATGTTGTACTTATTGGACTAAACAGTAGTACCTACATGTAGTAACTCTTTAATAGCTTGCCATTTTACAATCATAGATTGCTTGCCCATTCATTGTAGTCAAGTAGTAATAGCTACTATCATCAGTTTCCCAAACAATGTAGGGGCTTTCCTATTATAGCGTGAACTTGAAGCATAGGGCCATAATTTTCTTTGTGTGCCCAACAACCATAGCACGAGGTTATCTACGTTGATGCCTATGTCTTAATAAACTTGACATATACTTCTACAATTCTATGTTAGTATAGTGTCTTCCTATTTTTTTCTATGACTTCAAGTTCTACCATAAGATTATGTTGTGTGATATGGTGTGTGATGTGTATAGATGTATATAATTTCAAAAAATTAAATACGCAACGGAAGTATTCACACATATTAAACAATATGTAATATATTCAAGCATGTATGATCATTCAAGTACATATATATATATATTTCATGCATGATATAAAATGAATAACAAATAAATAACCTACCCGGATATGAAGGTAGCTTTACAAATCTTCAAGAACTCCAAGCTTCAATTTGTTGAGCTCACCTAGAAGTGTTCCCTTGCACAATTCTAGTTCACAACTAAATCCGGTGGGATTGTGAAGCTAGAATGGCAGCCTTGAATTTCCAGCAAATGATTGTTTTAACACTTAAAATAATTTGTCCTTATGATTACTACCAAGAGATGAGAAGAATTGGGTGTTTTCTATAGTTCTTTACAACTCTATATGTTGTAGCTTGGTAAGCCTTTGCATTTTCTCTCAACACTTTGAGAAAAACACTTAGGAAAAGCTCTCAATTCTCTCTCTTTTCTCCTAGAACGAATTTCACTCTATCTTGCACAATTGAACTCTTTCAATTCTTTCTTAAGTGCAAAGAATGATTTCTCTTAGTGCTCCACCACCACTTAACCATGTTTGCCATTACAAATATTAATCTATCATATTTTTCACTCACCAATTTGATTCAACCAATTGAATCAATTTCTAGAGAGTAAATGGCATTTAATCAATGTTAAGTGGTTTTACCACTTCCTTAGTGCATCATTTAAGAATTACAAAGTGGTAAACTTTCCTTATTATTAATAACAAGTGCATTCTCCATTAGTAAATGGTGTTTGCCACTTATTCCAATTAATAATAATAATTTGATTAATATATAAAATATTAATAATTCAAAACTATTTTGAATATTTACATTTACCATGTATGTATTTACCAAGCAAGGTAAATAGGTAAATACATGGTAAATAATTTATGGAGCAAGATTATGTCACTTGTCAAATTTCTTATTGGTTAACAAATCTTGTAAACCAATAATGTGTTTTACCTTCAATTTTTGACAAGTGAATAATAAAATGAACCTAGAAACATTTTTCATTTTTACTGAAAATTGTTGGATTAATTATTCAATCCAATTCGCCGCCCTAGTGCACAACGAGTACACTTCATATTGTGAGACTCTCTAGGTCCATGTCCGATTTGTCATATGAAACTATTTCACACGTCCGTGAACAATGTCCCACACACATGTTACAGATATTACAAAACGGCGCATTAGACCATACAAGTTGAGGTTATAACATATTCGTATAATTCTTCCATCATAAAAATCCTAGAAGAGCGGAGATATAGATCAACACCGTCAAGTCTCCATGTGCTCAACCATAAACTTATCTCTAGATTTGTATTTCAATAAATAATATCCGTAAACACTTTCACGATATTATTTTCCCAAGAAATTCTTGGATGTCTGCTTATGGCCATAAGACTTTCTGAAATACAATCTTAGAGTTACATGATATTTTACTCACCCAATTGAGTTGATGGATCCCATATCTGTACACACCGGACTCCATGAGCATCGGACCATACCCAGCGACACTGAGCGGTCAGACCATGAAAGGTATCTGACATATGTGGAACCAAAGTATGATGGATCACTCACAAGTCCACCGTGGCACTCAGGTCTAAGGACCACGAATACTACTCAACTCGAAAGATCCTCCATTGACGGCTTTATGGGATGTCTATTGGAGATCTTTGTGAGTCTGTTCAATATTCAGTCCTTACTGAATACTTGTATCTCTATACGAGTTTCCACTAAACTCATGGTCTGCTAAGATTAACCATCTGGACTATCTAGATATAGACATACACTGATCTATATATATATATATTAAGATCTTCACTAGCAGACCCGCATTAGTGAAGGTAGATCAGGAACATGAAATTTAAGAACATATTTGCATAACAACATTTCTTAGCACCATTTGTAACCCATTGCAACTATGTCATTATTAATATATTCTTAGGTCTTTGTCCCATTTCAGACAAGGCTCTAACTCTTTAGATTTTACTAACTCTTAGTTCTGATCTAAACTCCTTTAGATCAGATCTGAACTCGTTCAAATCATACAATGTCTAAAACGTTACAAGAATCTTACCATATTTATAAATAAAATAATTAGTGATATATTGAAATCATAAATGTATAAACATAAAGCAAATATTTATACATAAAAGGGATGGCACGTAAGCACAAATCCCAACAGATTAGCCATTGGAATCAGGGAATTATCTTATGCAAGTATCACTCTTGTAGTATACAGAGTTTAACTAGTGTTATGGCCTCAAACCTAAATGCGAGAGAGCACAGAAAGGGAAAAATGGCTTTTTTCGATGACATTCTATAAGCTTATAGGTATTATTGAGGTGCATACTCTAATATGTGGAGCACTTATGCACCATTTTGTTATGTATCTTTAGTAGTCTTTTATTAGTTACCTCATCTTAACAATTGCCTTGGGGGTACTATGGCATAAAGCATTTGTGTTTGATGTTCTAAACACCCCAATGTGGTATCAACTTGTTTGTTTACAAATGGTATGTTATTTTCATTTATGATCTTGTATGGCATGTCAAAGCAACATATGATGTGTTCTTGTAAGAATTTAAATACGGAAACACTTGTTGCCTTCTTTATAGGGATGGCCTTGACCCATTTTAAGAAGTAATTTATAGCTATCAATATCTAAATGTGTCCTTTAGTAGGAGGGTTAATTGGCTTGACCAGGTTTAGCCACTAAATGTTGAAGGGCCAAGGTTTTGTAATGTATTATAAGGTCATAAGTTGTGCTACAGAATGGCATGGATTTATTAAGTGTGGCACATTTTTTACAAAGTCTTTGGCATCGTTCTACATGATAGGCTAATAATAACCCAATTTAAGTAATGATAGTACAACTTTCACTTGCCTTGGTGTTCCCTATATTCTCTAGTAAGGGTTTCATACAATACTTTTTGTCCCTCTTTAAAGCTAGGCATCTTAAGTTGTCTCCATTGAGGCTCATTTAGAAGAGGATCATGCTCCTAATGAAATATTATTTACTGGCTCATTTGAGCTTATGAGCATTCAAGTGAGGTGGTAGTCTACCATTGAGTAGTGATTCTATATAAGGCACATGCCAATCCTCCCCTACTGTGGTTATGAACATCTTTTCTTTATAAATCATCATTTGGCAGCCAAGGTAGTTGGCTTGTATAGCTTGTGTTTGCCTCTACATTTTTGGTTAGTAGTATTCAGCCCTCTATGCCTTTCTTTATAGGTTAGCCATATATTCTATGTTGCAGATAGATTTGTGAATGTCTTTTAGAACTATTGGCCTTCTTACTATTGGATACAATGCATGAGTATTACTTTAGGAAATCTTTTGTAAAGGTTGCCCATGACTAGTGTGTGGTCTCTAAGGGCCTTAAAGTGTAGATTTTATCCTATATCTTGTAGTGCTCATTTGATAACTTTTTGTTATCTTCTGTTACAACCTGCATTGCATCCAGCATTCTGGCTTGTACTAGAGTGGATTTGTTGCATTTTCTTATTGTGATGCTTACTGGTTCATCAGTTAAGTCCATCATAGCCCATAGAATGGCCAAGGCATTTGCACATCTATTCTTTACTCATGTCGTGTGTTTCATTACAACCTCCTCAAATGTGGCAAATAGTTGTTATATTATAATTCTAAATGGTAATAATGATGGCCCTTGTACAACAAACTCACCTTTGATTTGCTGGATCACGAGATTTGAGTCCTCTATAAGTTTGATCCATTACTCATTAAATCTTTAGGTAGTAAGTATGCCTATGATGGCTACCTCATATTCTACCATATTGTTATTGCAAGGAAATTCAAGTTGAAAAGAAAAGATAGAGGGCTTTCCTTGTGGTTTGATGGTCTTAAAGCCAAATTTACTGGCTGTAGCGATAGTTAATCCATTAAAGTAGAGCTCTCATAATTCATTTTCATCTATGATACACACTTGCTTCGGTAAAAGCCCTTGATATTTATTTTGATATGGAACTTTTTACTTTGTAAAAAATGTTACATCATGTCAATTACAACATGACCATTGACTACACTTGGAACCACACAAGTGATGTCAAAATTTATAAAGATGAGAAGCCATTGTTTTAACTTGCTAAATAGTACTAGCCTAAGTAGTAAGTATTATACAGGGCCTGTCTTTGTCATGAGGTAGAGTAGATGTGTGATGAATTAAAGTTGTAGCCTATATGAGGCATATACAAGAGTAAGAGAAATAATTATCAATTGATATAGTAGATGAGATGCTTTTATTGTTAGCCATCCTCTTAAGCCAATATGACACCTATAGTTGTGGTTGTGGTTGTGGCTAGGAGATAAATGTGGAGTGGTTTTCCCGTATTAAAAGCTCTTATGGTGGGTTATATTAGAATAATGCATTGGATATTTAAAAAGTATGCTTGTTATACTTCATCCCACTTAAATTTCATTTTTAGTAAAGAAGGGAAGTAAGAGAATAAGTAGCTAGTCTGAAAATGAACCTCTGTATATAAGAAAGTTTCTAATGAAGCTTTTCTAATCATTTTATAATTGTGGAGGTGACACTAAGGCTACATTTTATAACTTGGGCGGATTGATGTCTATGCCACTTTGGTGGACTAGGAACTTAGAGGAATTTTCCTGTTAAAACCCTAAAAGCATACTTTTAGAAGTACATTTTGAAGCTATATAAACAATAATGCTTGCCCATATTTTTTAGGATGGCTAGACAACCTTCTCAAGTTGAATTTTGGGCCGACTAGTGCTAGCAATTGGGTTGGATTGGGTGGATTTCACCTAACCCAAACTCATACCTAAATGGGTTGGGTTACTTTTAACCCACCTTGTTACTTAAATTTTAAAAATGGGTTTGGGTTGGGTTATCCCCAATTAAAATGAGTATAACCCATGGGGCCATTATCCAATTTTTATTATTAAACTTATTTAAAATAAATTGAACTACTTTTTGAAAGAATTTTTAAAAATATTTATTCAAATTATTAAATATTAATTATATTATAACTAAACATAATATTATTAAATTAATTTTAAAATATACAAATTACTTAAACAAAATAATTTAATATCATTAATTATTGTACTAAAAAATTAAAAAAAGCATATATAAAATCATTAATTATAACAATGTAAACGTATTAAAATATATATAGTTGTCAAATGACCAAATTACATGAAATAAAAAAAATAATATATAAAAAAATTATCTTCAAGTTTCTCCACAACCCTACATCATAAAAAAATCAAAGATTATGTTTAGTAATATTAAATATGTTTAATATAAAAAAAAACTAATAATATTTATAGAAATATTCACCTTATGTTCTTCATCTTCTTTATAATCTTCCTTCCCGTTATCAGTTAATGTGTCAATTCTCATCTTAAAACAGGTAGCTAATTCAAAATAAAAAGAAAATACAATAAACAACATGGTAATAATAGTAAAAAAGTAAATAAAATATATTTTAAAAATTTTTATACCTCCTGATTTATCACGTAGCCAACTTTGACAGCACATCAAAGCCTCGATTTTGTTTGGATGAAGGCTATTACGATGTGGAGTAAGAATTCTGCCATTGATATTAAACGTTAATTTAGAAGCAACCATGGTAATTGGAATTTCTAATATGTCTCTAGCCATATGAGCCAATATAGCATATTATTTGCATTTACTTTCCATAACCCAAAATATCAAAACCCTTCTCAAATGTTAATACATTTTCATCTAAATATAGTTTTAACTCTATCTTACCATTCAAAGTACTGCCTACCCTCACAAAGTCCTGATAACTCAAAAATCATTGGACTTTTCTCTTACGAGGAGGCCCCATTTCTATAGAAATAGAAGATGAGCTATTTTGAGTGTAAGAACTGTCATTTGAAAAAAATTTCAACTGATACTCCTTCACCAAATCTTCACAAAATGTGCATATTTGATCAACATAATAAGGAGAGTCAACATCATAAAGCATAGGAAGGTAATATTCAATAAACCTCATTTTATACCTTAGGTCCAATATGGAAGCCACACCTACAAACCATGAAAGTTCTTTCAATATTTTTCAAATTTTTTTATCATGCTTAAAGCCATATTTCTAATCTCCTCATAATTCGATGAAGACCAATCATTCAAGGATAATTTAATCTCATAAACATGATAAAAAAAATGTGTTTGATATGGGATATGTTGTACCAGAAAACAAACAAATGAGATCATAGAATGATTTCAAATTATCTTTCAATTCATCAATCAAATTCTACTCTTGCTCACTAAGCATAGCAGTGTACTGTGCATCAATTTGATACAATCGACTGAAAGCATTCTTAAAATGTAATGCAGATAAAAACATGAGATAACAAGAATTTTATCTAGTAGGACAATCAAGCACTAATTTCCTACCACTTGTTATATTAGCCCGAATAGCATTATCCTTAAATTTTTCTCTTCTTTTTTGTGATGCATTCTAAAAAATAACGCTTCCACGAATTTTGCCTATTATATCACCAACCATGTCTAATCCTTCCTTTATAATCAAATTTAGGATATGGGCACAACAACAAATATGAAATAAATTTTCACTCGTAAGCAAGTTAGACTTTTCAATCTTGGTTAACAAACAACTAATCATACGATCATTTGTAGAATAATTATCAACAGTAACTGAAGATACCTTGCGCTCAATATTAAGTTCTACCAAACAAGCCATCAATAAGTTAGCAAGTGTTCTACCGGTGTATGGATGTTGCACACGTATGAACCTACAATAATAATTAAGGAAAAAGAATAAAATATTATAATTAACATTGAACAACAACAATATTTTGTTATATTATAAATAAAACTTAAGAAGTTACCTCAAAACTTGACTCCGTAAAGCCCAAGTGTCATCAATAAAGTGTGCAGTGATTACCATATACCCTTAGTTTTGTACATCCGCCGTCCACATGTCCATTGTAATAGCAACCTTACTTTGAAGACCCTCCAACCAACTCATATTCTTCACCTTTTCAAACTCATACAAATTAATAATTTCTTTTTTATTGTATTACAAGTTATGTTCTTTCATAGTGGATTAAGGGATACTAATATCTCTATAAATCCTTTATGCTCCACTATACTCAATGGGTACCCATGTTTGATAATTGCATATGCTATTGTTTTCCTTGTAACTTCTTGATCAAAACTCCAAGTCTCTACTATTGTATTTCCCTCATCATCTTATACAGTTTTCAATGCACTTTTACACTTCATCATTTCATTTTGCCTCTTTATATTATATTTGTCCATATGGATCATCAAATTATGAGTTCCATCACTACTTCTCCTCACATACTCTTTACTACAATATTTACATATAGTGTTTTGCTCTCCATTGACTTCTTTCTTATAAAAATGTTGCCACACAACCAATCGCAACCTTGTCATTTTTTTCTCACCACTATCAATTTGGATAGATTGTTGAGTTGAAATTTCACCACCCCTTTGAACATCATCATCCACTTCATGTTATGTAGGATTTGACATATTTGACTTAAAAAATGAATAACAAATAAATCTATAAGTAAATTGTAATAAAATTGATAGAAACGGTAAATTAAAGTGTAAAACATATGGTTGTCAAGTTAATGTATTAGAGATTGGCAAACTTATTGGCTGCAGCAACAGACCTTGACATAAATATGATACTATGTCTTATCATTTCTTACACAACAAATGTCTTATTATCTAGTAACAGTCCTTGTCACGCCCCAGACCCAACAGATCTGACACACGACATCACTTACATTCATTCAATAATACTTAAACATTCATTTTAATTTCTTTCAGAATTATAGCAATTGAATTATGACTGGGACAATTACTAAACCGGAGATACGCAGAGTTTTCTCAGAGATTAACACTCTACTACGTCACCAGTAGCAACTTTGTTACCGGAAGCCCAGAATATATTCATTGCAAATTCTTAAAATCAATCCATTACTACACTTGGTGAAACTTAAACTAAATCCAACCACACACAATAAAATAATACATAAGTATTTATTCAACAGGGACAAATCAAATATTTTATCCTACGTGTCCCCAAATGAAACACTTAGCAACCTAACAACTTAGGGAACCCAAGGAACAGCAGAAGTCTTGCCAAATCCGCTAAGCACACATGTACCTTATTTACCTGAAATCACCATAAACTATAATGAGTATAAAACTCAGTAAGCATACTAGTTTTTCATATATCAAATACAAATACATATATGTACACAATGCATATGTATGATATGTTGTTATCAATCAAAATCATAATCTTATCAAATCACATATCATGTAAGCGCTTACACATTCTTTCAAAACACATAATAGGAATACCATCACTCAACTACTACTTAGTAGGACTTACATATCACATATCACATAATGAGCCAAATGTCACTCGTAGGTGACATACCGTATGAGAGGAATAGTACAAGTGAGGTCTTGAAATTACACATATATAATGCTCATGCCAGAAGGTAAAAGCCAAACCCTCACCCTGATCATCGGTGAGTCCTCTCACATGCACCAATACGCCACCACACGAATGTGATGACTCACACTTCCTTTAGGTACCAATAGGATCCTCCCTACATACGGAACACATAACATATACCAATCCCGAAGGAAATGCCACACATAAAGGCTCCACAAATCACATAAAATGCCTACTAAGTTAACAGTGAGTTCAAGTACCCTCAAAACACAAAATATTTCTCATGGACATATTACACTTCAAAAGCTTTCTTTGTTAAACATATCTTATTTTGAAAGCTCACTTTCAAAAAACACATGTATGTCCATGCTCAATGTCAATGCTCACATTCATAAACACATATTTACATTTCATATCAAAATATACTTTGACATAACATAAACATATTCTTAACTACATTTACAAAATCATTCATAACACTTACTATGTTTATTGTGATTCCAGTAAAAAGTCTAGTATACTTACCTCTTAACACTTTCAGCTACAAGACTTAAATCTCCTTAACCTATCAATGGAGATTAATCCTTTCATAAGCCTCACAATTCACACAAAATACTTTAAATAGCTTACAAAATTATACACAATGCATTTATCACATCAAATTGGTCTAAATACTTGGTTTCTCAAAACCTGTCATTTTGACCACTTACACTTAACAAAATTTTCTAATACATCAAATGATGTCCAATTACTCCGAAATCAGAATATATCATTCTTGACTCATATATACTTCTTATATATGAATATTATATCAAAATTCCCACACAATCTATTCCATACACACCATCGAATCCAAACTACAAACCTGACAGGATCAAGATACTTACTGAACAGTATTCAATCTCCCAATTTTATAAAATCATATACTAACTCAAAAATTATAAAAATACCACATAATTACTCTTAACACATATCTCAGTCCATGATAAATATTTCTCTTCTAAAACACTGCCAAAAATATTTTAAAACTATTTTATTCCATACCTTTAAAAATCTGTTAATCAAATACTGTAATGAGCGGATATACTTTAGAAAATCATAACATTTCAACCACATTGATCTAAATTCTCAATTCCGAGTATATCATATTAGACATATAAAATTATCATATTCCACAAATTCGTAATTTTTGAAGATCATTCAGTAGGACAAACATTGTTCGTCACTGTATTATACTGTTCACATAGGAAATTTCCAGAATTTCAGGGTCATTTTGGTAAATTCACAACAAATTCAATTTCTGAAATTTTGAATCGATTCAAAGTCTCAGATGATCCTAAACATGTCTAATTTCCTATACTCAAAACTCAAAACCAGAATCGAATCACAACAATTTATAAAATTCTTGGATCAAGAGACTATCAAGCAGAAATTCTACAATCCATCATGATTTATCAAACTATCTTATAGATCATCATCAATTCTCAAAATATCATACGAAATACACATCAAATCCTCAATTATACATATTTCCAGAAATCAAAACTTAAAGAAATTAACATAATTAACACCAATAAATTGAGAAATAGTTGTGATATACCTCTTAAAATCCAAAATTTCAATTTCTTCTTCTTTTTCTTCTCCTTCTTCTCTTTCTCTCCCCTCTTTTCTCTCTTCTCTCTCTCTAAAAGAGGTAGCTCGACCAAAATGAGATAATTAGAGTTTTAAAAGTGTATTTTTATACTAAGTGGCTAATTTTTAGTATTTACAAATTTACCCCCAAAACTTTTAAAGTATTACAATTTGGTCCCTAAAATAAATATAAAGTCTTGCAATTAAACCCAATGCTAATAGTATCACCTTATCCTATACAAACACTACTAATAACAATATATAAATCAGGTATCACCCATATACAAATAAAATACGTATATTTATATATATAAATACTTATTCTTACTAGTGGTAGATACTGGTTACTACAGTCCTGCCTAAAAAAGACCCAATATCTTCAAATTAATCATCTATGTACACTAACACATGCATTGACTCAAATGCCAATTCATTCTACTTATATTTCCAACGTTACCCAAATGAAAATCACATGGCATCTCATTAATCTATTAACAAGAATTTCCATAGATGTATCGATTTTGATCCCAAATATTATTCCTCTCTTTTTTTTCTTGGCAACTATATGATAAGTATAATACATTACATTACATTACGTTAAACCCTAAGAACTGCCCTGAATGGTTCTGTCACAATTACTAATATTAATAATTATGATTCCAAACAACTGAATATGAATAAAAAAAAGGAAAAGATTCTCAAAATTCTGTGAAAATTTAGTATGAATTAAGTAGAAAAAAGTAGATTCATATAGTACTTCAATCAGAAAAGGCATCATTTCCAATTTTGGTGCATACAAATCACAACAGAGTTAAACAAATTCCAACAAAGGAAATTCCAGTTCATAATTTGCTTTGAGTCTCGATACAATTTCTCAAGGACTTGCATTAACTTTATTAGGATTAATGCTGAATAATCACAAATACTATTTCGTGTGTCATCACTTTGAAGCAAAGAAAAAGGGAAATTAAAAGAAACAAACATAATAAATAAGAAAAAGAGGAAAAACTCACAATTAAGAGATAATTATTCATTAGAAATCTTACACATACAATAAGCACAACCTAAAAGCCAAACCAAACCCAGAACCAAACACTTTTTCCCCTTATCTCTCAATTGGCCTCCCTATTAAAGCAACAACTTAGAAATCTTAAATGGGTTTTGCATCTTAAAAATAATATTTTGCAATCCTTCTAATATAGTAAAAACAACTATTAATAATCTATATTTTCAGAATCAGAGAATGAGTGAGTACCATAGAATCAAGAGGAAAATCTTCGTTGAAATGTTGATTAGCGAAATCAGCTTTGAACCTTAGAACTTTTGCGAAATTCGATTAACAGAATTAGTGGCAAATCTTTGTTAAGTACCTTAGACCCTCTATGGAATCAGCTTCAAAAGATTGACAATTTTAAAAAGCTAAATTTTGTACAGATTTTAGGGTAACATGTTATATATGTCAGGTATTCAGGTCGGGGTTGGGTTTTATAGTGCTCACCCGCATCTGACCCAAAATATTTTGGGTAAAAATTACCTAACCCTATTTTAACTTTTTTTGTTTAATGATTTACTCGAATACCCAACCCAATCGGGTTAAGAACCCACGAGTTTAAAAACCCGCGGGTCATTTTACTAGCACTAATTTTGGCCACTAGATTTTCCATGTAGTCCTTTATTTCTAGACCTATTTGTCATAAATACAATAGTAATCACTCTTTCATCGGTTGCTCCTACAAGGGTGTGAAAGGCAGTATTTTGGGTATCAAGTAATATATAGCCATTTTTATATAGTTATAGCAGTTGAAGCCATCTATGAATGACAACATCATCTCGCTTGAAGTATAATCAATTAAGATATCCATGTTTGGCAAGGAAAAATCGTCCGTGGGATAGACCTTGAGATCTCAAAAGTCAATAGAGCCATTCTTTGTTTTTTTACAGGAACTATGTTGGCCAACCAGGTGGGATTCTTGATGGGCTTCATGAATCTAGCAGGTATGAGTTTCTCTACTTCTTCTTTTATCTTCTATTCCAAGTTTAGATGGATGCTATGGTATGGCTTTTTGACTGGCTTCATTCATGATTGTATGTTGAGTGCATGGCAAGCCATTTAAGGATCTTAGGCGGGCATATTTTAGTATCTCTATGCATATACATCACTATACCTTTTTACCAGGTTTGTAAATTAGTTTTTCTCCTTTGCTGAAAGCTTGGTGCTTACTAACACAAGCTTTTGTTGTTCTTTATCGGATCTTAGAGTGACTGATGAAATATTTATATAACACACAATTAAGCACAAGTATACGCTATTATAACAAATAATAAAGGGACTTTTAAGTTGGATGTCGAACTCACGGGAATAATTTTTATTTTTTACTAAGCATTAAAATTGTATCTTTCAAGTAATTATCCAAAAAAAAAAATCAAATCTTCAAATTGTAAATAATAGAATTGTAGAAAATAAATGATACAACTTAAATAAAATAAAAAAATAGCAATATAGAAAAAGCCTAGGGTTAATTACTAATCTTCAATATATTTTCTAAATATTTAATCTTTTAATATTTATATCCTTCAATTCTTATTATTGGTCAAGACACTAATATATTTACAAGTCTCTCCCAAAGTCATGCAAATATATCTTAATTTATCAAATACTTATATTCTTATAGTACTTGTAATAAGATTCATTAAGAAAAAATCTTATTGACCATATATGCCAATTAGGTATATTTCTATCATAATTTAAAACTTGCATATGCAACATTGAATATTACTCTACAATCATGTATTAAATTATCTAGGTCTAAATACAATGATGCCTCTTTCGAGTTTATCAAAGTATTACTAATTCAATCACAATATTGATCAAATATTATGAAGTATTAAGAACAAATAATTTGAATAATAAAGAGTTGAGTTCAAATAAATATTAAGGAAATCAAATAATTAAACACCCATATTGAGTTCAAGTAATAACTCTAAAAATTAAATTAGTTCATGATAATAAAAGAATTATTGCTAAAACAAAAAATAAACATAATACAACCAAATGCAAACCAATATAGATGTCAATTTGCAATTGATTGATATGCTAAAGATTTGTTAATAATCTCTTACTTCCTTGAATTCTCCTTACTTCTTTCTCTAAAATTGCTCTTTTTCTATGCGTTGTGGCTTTAAGAGCCATAAGTTGTGTGTTTTTTTAGGTCTGAAATGAGTGGCTTTTATATAAGGATTGATTGGAGTCTTAGAGTTGTATTTTTTTTAAGTTTAGCAAAATTACACTCAAAAGAGTAAAAATAGTTTATTATATTATTTAATTAATTAAGTGCTAATTATTTAATTACTAACTATTCATTATTAAAATAAATAAATTAAATAATTAAATATCTTAATTAATAATTACATATATCAATAACTATATTTTATTTAAAAAAATTACCAATTTAAAATAACGACACTTTAAATTAATATTATTAAATATATTAATTCATTAATTTAATTAAGAACTAAAAGTAATTTAATTTCAAATCAAAATAAATTTAATTAAAAAATTAATTAAATTTTTTTGAAAAATATATTATTACTATATTAATAATTAAATAAATAAAACATATTAATAACTATTTATTATTAATAAATTAATTCAATTTTAAATAACAACGAAAATTATATTAATAACATAATATCTATTCATTTATAATTTAATTAATAATTAAGATTATTTAATTTAAGTCACGCCTCGTGGTGGCACGATAGCGCACCACATGGCTTGACTATGAGCTTAAAATGCGCTAAGCGTGCATGTTGGCATAGCCAAGCGGTAACTAAAAATGGCATTTTAGTTTTTTTTGGGTTTTTTAAATATTTTATTTATTTATTTATTTATTTATTTTTTATAAAATTTATTAATTTATTATTAAATTTAATTTTTTCACAAATTTTATATACTTAGATGAGAGAGAAAATTGAAATTTAAAGATGTAGATAAAATTGTTCAAATTTAACTTTTTTTTTTTACTATAAAAATTAAAAAATTTATGCATAATTGAAAAGAATACTCTATGAAATTGCGGTTTCAAAAATTTCCCCAAAATCAAATGTCGACTCGAACGCGCTTGGTCCCACGCAATCCTAAGATAAGAGACAAATACGCCGAAGGAAAGAGTTAGCCGTTACGGAGAGAGCTGAGGATTCACTTCAAAAAAAAAAAATTATGAGCAAAGCAGAGGATTCACTTAAAATCAAATTTATAACTACATTCTTTGCTGTCTGTCCAGAAACAAAACCAAAACAAATGGCAGATTTTGGATACTTTTCAGACGCAGACGATTCCGCAGTAGAAGATCTCATCTCTCAGACAAAAGAGCTTTGTGTTCTTGAGCAAGTCTCTGCTATCAACTGTTCTGGTTTCACGGATTCAGTACTCCCCACTGAGTTAGAACGCCGATTCAATAAACTCAAATCATGTCCTGTCACTAAACCCAAGACCTCCATCACTGATAATCGTCATATTCATACTGACTGCGTAACTTCTCTTCATCATTCAAAGAGCGAGGTTTTGTTCGATTCTAAACAAAACCCTGATGGGAATGCGGGCTGGCGGGGAGAATCAGTATCTGGGTATGATTCATCTCCACTAAATTCTTCGGATTCTTCAACAGGAAATGGGATTTTTTCGGAGACCAAACAAAACCCTGATGAGAAAATGGTTTTTAATGAAAAGTCGAAACGTGGGCCAGTTCCTGTTCCTGTTCATTTTCCCTCTCCATCAGAACACTCAAAATCGAAATCAAAGTCTAAGACCAATTCATTTTCATCTGCATGGAGTTCTCCAAGCTCATGGTTGGATTCGCCTTCTCCACCTCAGAAAAAGGGTTGCTTTTGGTGTTCTCCGAAGAGTGTTCCCGGGAAAAAGAGCAGGGAAAATCCAATAGTTGGTAATGATCTTGATTGGTGTAAAACAGATGAGTTCTTATCGGATTTGAGTACATTATCATTTGAAGAGCAGCAAAAGATGCTGAGAAAAGCAATGAAGGAGGACGAAAAGGTTAGCCGAGAGGCAGAGAAGGTTGTCAAATGGGCAAAGCAAGCCTCAATGAGGATGTGCGTTCATGGCACTCACGATGATGAGCTAAGCGATGGTTAGACTGAATACGAGTTAAACTTTTCATGGTTTTCATTTTGCTTAGTTTCATACTTAGATAATTGATATAAGATAATATCTGCTTTCACAATTAATAAGACACAAATTTCTTGTACAATAGTTTGTTCTGTTTTCTATTATACGACGCATAATATCCATTATAGATGCATTTTAAAGATTTACTTTCATTTCAATATGCTTATATGCAGTGAAATATGTGGAAGTGTGTGTAGTTCATATTGGCAGCTTCGAAATGATTTGCTCCTTATTGGTTCTTATAGGAAAGTCTTTGCAATATCTGGCAACTAAATTTGATATTCTTAGTTTTATTTATTGGATCATTCTTCTTTATTTATTTATTCTACTTCAAAGGGTTCCCAGTACCAATATTATTGTTGCTTGTTTTGGCCGCAAACACTTTGTTAAACTGATCAACCTTATTTGTCTGTTTGAATTGAACTAGTAGAGGACTATAACAGTTGTAAGAAGCTCTAGGTGTAGGATACTTCTTTCTTATGTTTTGTATCTTATTCCCTTTATAGCTTTCGATTCCAATAACTAACTTAACAAAGCAAGGCAGCTGATTTACCAAACATTGAAAGAGATGGACTCGTGAACTTGATACTGAAGTGGATGAGCAATTCCAAAATTGACTGGATGAGGTGGCATTTATGCTATAAACTTTTAGTAGACTCTTGAAAAACAACCATGAAGGCATGATGTCATGATAATGTAGGAAGATAAACTTATGACAAATGCATCTTTTATGCTGGAAATTTAGAGAGGGAATATATTTTGTTTATAATGCATATATTTAAGAATATTGTGTACATTTTTATATCAATAAAGCAATTTTGTTGTTTCATCCTGTTTTCATCGCAGTCCATTATAGAACTACATTGTTGAAAGTATTCTTTCATCCTCTTCTGTACAAATTTCAGGATTTGTTTCCAGATTAGCTTAAAAACCTGATTTCCTTATTATATAATTCTCAATTATGCTGCACTGTTAATAATCTAGCATTTGCTCTCATGGACTTTACTTAAACATTATGAATTTCCTATGATGGAAAAACATCATGTTGTAACTTTTATGTTTATTGATATGAAAATTATACCATAATAGATTTGGCACAAGATGTATTGCATATGGTATTTTATTGGATATAATTTTGTTATTGATTAAGTATGAATATAAGCTTCTTGAAATTTCTTTGCACACCCATGGCTACCTAAGTTTGAATAAAAATGGGAGGTAAGATTGGTGTTTAGTGGGTGAAATTTCTCATTCTGTTAAAATCTTTAAAATAGAAAACAGAGAATAAAAAATAAGCTTCTTTGAAATTTATTTGGTTTTCAGTTTGAAAATTATGGCATTATGGATCTGCCAAATGCTAAACAAGATTTACCTGGATCCCTAGCAATGAGAGAGTTGCCTTAACAAAATTGACTTGATTTTTCTTACATTTGAGTTGATGACTGATATCTTCCAAATTTTACTGGGATCTACTGTATAAAATGTGAATGCATTTTCCCCTCAGTTTGTTCAAGAGCTAGGCAAGACATTCTCCTAATTAATGCCATTCGTTTTCTTCTGTTTTATCATTCTAGGCGACCGTGCTGTATAGCTGATACGATGACTAGAATTGGGAACAGAACACTTCATTTGTGCATGATAGGATTTTCTTTTGCTTAGGGGTAAACTCAGAATTTTTGCTTTGATAGTTTTTACCTAGGACAAAAGGATCTTGCCTGTATCTTGATAAATTTGTCTTCTGTAATGCTCCCATCTCAACATTTTTCATAAAAACAAAAGTTCAAGATAATCCTAACTTATTGTAGTACTCTATATTCTTTGGTAGGTGCATCAACTCTCTTGCATTTGCTTTAAGGTACATAGAGTTCATTTAGTAAAGAGGTGTAAAGCACAACAGTTAAATATATTTGATAAATACAATTTTCACTCAACAATTAAATATTTATCAAATCACCTTCTTCCTGAAAAAGAAGCATCAGATGCAGAGCATGATCACCAGCAATATGTTTATAGTCCAGCTCAGTTGCTAGCTCAGCAAGCTTGTACAGCGCAACATTCAAGTTGTTTACAAAGAGTAGTTGTTGAGAATCACTACTACAAAGAAGGGGTTTCGTAATATAAAATTTGTAATAAAAAATTAACACTATCATAAATTTACAATAAATTCTATTACAAAATTTTCGCTACCATTAATCTGTGATGAATTATATCACAGAGTAAATTAATATTAAAATTGATAATAGTATTTTAACACTATTTTATAATAAATTCTATCACCAAATTATTTGTGATAGCAAGCTAGTAAAGTATGTTTACGTGGACGTGTGTTGTAGGATTAAAGGGATGACGTGGACAATTACTTAAGGTCAAAACGACAATGATTTGGAATTTTTTTTTTAATTATGGTGCGTTTAATAAAACGTTGTCGGAGTATATGCGTACAAAAACAACAGTGTGCAGGCATCTGGTTTATTTATTTTTTAATCGGTTTTTTTTTTTCTCAGCTATTAATCGGTTTATTTATTTATTTTCTTAAGGAAAATGCCTTTTTTAACCTCAAAATGACGTCGTGTGGGTAATTGCTAGTACCCGACACAACGTCGTTTTAGTTGAACAAATTTTTAAGATGAAAAAGCCAAAACGCCATTATCTGGTTGGTGTTCTTTGAAGAAGAAAATGGCGTCGTTTCATATGCCCACAACGAGTAAAATATAGTCTCTACACTTGGTCAATTTCAACACCATCACTTTCTCCCCTTTTCTTCTATTTCCTTTCGGTCCACACTGTCAAACACACAATTTGTTTCTTCTCGAAAAGAAAAAAGTCTTTGTTGTGCGGATTTGGAAGTGATTTTGTACACAAGTAGACAAAATTGCTAGTGTCATTGTTTCAGGTAAAATATTTGAAACCCTAATTTGTTATTGCTACATTTTGAGACTATATTGGATGTTGTTGAATAAGATAAATATAATTTACTTTCTCAAGCATTATTTTGTATTGGGTGTTTGTTTTGAATTATTATTTTTTTTTGTACTCGCTATATGAGATAACATGTTGATAAGTTGGATTTTTGTTTGTTTTATCCTCGGCATGCATGTGGTCCCTGAGTGGGCCAAATTTTATTGTGCTTTTTCTTTTGTTTTCTAGGGCATGCATATAGTTTTTGTTGTGTTGTTTGCATTTTTTTTTTTGTTTATTCGGGGGGGAATGCAAGTGATCCCTGATGTTCTTTATATGCTATACTGGCCTTGAAAGATGTCTGGTAAAGTTTTTTTTAATTTTTGTTGTCTCGTGATCATATTTGAAAATCTTTGGCCCTTAAATGCTATGTTTTCCGGCCATCTTAGAATATGTCAAAATATCAGGTTTTGCATTTTCAGGACTTTCCTATATCAGATTTATTAGTTTTTCTCTGACACACTATAAATATGTAAGCCCAAAGCTTCAGATATAACCATGTTGATCCAAATATAGGAAATGGGTTAAATTTTCATAAAAAAGTATGTGGTTCTATTAAAAAAAATAGGTTAAATGAATACTTTGAGAACTATTACTTGCACCAATAGATAGGAATCACATATAAAGGCTAAGAATTACCATCTAGGCATGATAATGTGACCAAATCATTAGTTAAAAATTAATAATTATTCTTATAATAGAAATTCTCAAGTGTAGATACGGGCAATTTTTTGTTTTTTTAATTCAAACATTCGGCTCTTATAGTATAGAGGAAGCTGGTCTGCTAAAATTATTTTTAAATTGTTGATGTTTGTTGAGATGACACCTTTAAGATGATATTTTAATTTGTTGTATTTGTAAGTTCTAAGTTCTTGTTTAAAGTTTGCTAAAATGAAAGTAGTTATATTTGCTTATTTATCTTGCTTCATCAATTTTTTTGGTAATGCAGTTTATAAAATTAACTGCACTGGAGAATGAGTGGGGTATAAGATATACTAAAATTTTTTAATTATCCCAATTAATATGATAGACTATGGTTTGGATTGATTATCACTTGCCATCCTTCCGATTAAATACGTAAGAGCATATTGGAAATTGCTGAGAATTGAATGGTTTACAATTTACAAATAATATTTTTCAAAATTAAATAAAATTGAAAAAGGTTTTTAAGATAAGAATTTAATATTATAATATCTTTCTAATGAATAATATATATATATATATACATTATGTATATTATATAATGTATGGTGTTGGTTGTGAAATAGTAATAAATTAAAGTTGTTATTTGTTAAAGTAAAGTTAGGTTAGATTAAAAAGAAGATAGAATATAAAGCTGGGTTTTAGTTTAGACTTAAGTACAAATTTATTTCTAAATCCCAAATCCAAAGTACGGCTGCTGTCTATAATCTATATCCATTAACCATTATGATTAAATTTAATCCATAGCGGGAAAACACATAACCTTGCCATTAGCCTTTTTTTTTTTTTTTTGAATAGGGGGATTACAATAATTTTCAACATTTCCGCACCACCTGAGGGGGAGGGGGGGTCGAACCCAGGTGGGGATATGAGACCTTGGGAGGCTCAGCCAACTTGGCTGAGCCCCCATGCTCCCTTGCCATTAGCCTTTAGCAGTAGCAGTGACCATGTACATTTAATTATCATTGCAATCTACAAAATCGTATACATATTTGGGGTCTTTGATGGGTAAGAGAACATAGTGAGATATTGAAATTTGTCAAGATAAATAAACTAATGTTGCATATACATACTATGTTCAAAGATACATAGTATAACATATAAAAAGTAATTAGTTTATATTATTATCTTTTTTTTTTTAAAAAAGTGTCATCTATTTGATAATATGGTAATTTGCCCCCAACTTTGATAATGAATTCTATGTTGAAAATTATTCCAAAGTGAAAAGTTAATAAAAATTATGCTTACATTAAATAATCGATATAATTAATTAATAAATCACCCACAATCGTTGGCTTTCATAATCGTAACTTCATTATCGAATAACGCAGGTCAATTTTCAAGACATTTTCTTTATCCGTGACATAGATAAATCTTAGATGTCATTTGATAGATTGATTAAAAAGTATGAAGAAGGGGTTGAAAAGTTCATTGATTTTGTAACCTCGAATTCTAAAGAGTCAAAGTTGGTAAGATGTTATGTCTTAATATGAGTTTTAACACAGTCCAAGATATGAGAAATTATTTATTCATGACTAGCATCAATGAAAGCTATAAGACATGATATTAGCATAGAGAACAGATACGTTCCCTGGAATGTGCAAACAATTATATGCCCGATGCATCAAACACTTACTTTGATAACACTGTTGAAATAGTTCATGAACCAAATAGGCATCGTGAGCATGATGGGGATTCATTTTCTAAATTGCTTGAGGATTTCCAAAAGTATTTGTACCCCGGATGTTATAAATACACCAAATTGTTAGGGTTGATGAAGTTGTACAATATCAAGGGGAAACACGGGTAATCAAACAAGAGTGTTTTTAAGTTGCCTTCAAGGTATTCTTCTTGAAATAATGTACTTCACACTTTTACACTTTTAATAATAACTTAAGGTTATACAATGGATTCCCTTTGCTGCACTGCTGACCTAACTATATAAATTATGTACAGGGTCATTTTCACGTAGATCTTAGCAGTAAGAAACATATTTTACATTCTATGGGCATTGCTCATCGCACCTTCAGATATCATTTGACAATAGATTACAGTCTACCTCATAAAGACAACAAAAAAGCATTGAAAAAACCTCTGGCAAAATATAAATGGATAAAAAAATAGATTGGAATGCGTTTATTAAATCTAGGTTGTTAGCAAATTTTATAGTAAACCGGTTATCAAATATGAGTTGAGTTTACTATTCCTTCACTAAAGTTGTCTTCTTAAATTTTTTTTGTGTTGTAATGCAGAAATTTAAAGAGAATTGTTGAAACAAAATGAAGGCTAACAAGTACACCACATCTTGTGTCAAAAGAGTTATGTAGACCTCCTTGAAGAGCTATTAACTGCTAGAACAATATCCCATTTTTTATATAAATTTCTTATGTGTTTAATTGATATAATATTAACATATTAGTTGCTTTGCAACTAGATAGAGAAAAATGGGCTGCTAGAGACAGATTAATTGAAGCATCACTTGGAAGAGAGCAAGAAAGAGAAAGAATAGTGAATACACTATAATGTGCAATCTATTGTTTCAAATTTTTTTATAAATAATAAATTCCAAACAAGTTTATTTTTTTATAGCAAGTATAATCAAAGCATTCTAGATTAACATGTTGTGCGGATGTCATTGTAGGACAAACTTGAAAGTAAAGCGAGAAATGGTCCAGTCAAGTTCAAATGTATTAATGACATTTTAGCTTAATCTTTACAAAGGCTCTAGCAAGTATATCCCTGAAAATATCTATTACAACGTACCTATTGAAGATGTGTTATTGGCGTTAAAAAGGGAGAAGTATTATGAAAATTTAGCAAGAATGAGTGAAAAAGTAAAAGCTTTAGAGGAAAAGGTCTTCAAAAACAGAAAAGCTTCAGAGGTGGTCAATTCCAACAAGTTATTTACAAGAAGTTGGATATAAATGCTAGCTTAGCAAATGTTAATCTAAATAGGGTAAGTATATTCAGTAAAAAAATTTCATTTAATCTATAAGACTAACAACTACTAATATATTAAAATAATTTGTTTTAGAATGATAAGACCTTTATTAAGGATGATGATACCCCCAAGATAGTCCGCAGATCAACCATAAGAACACCCTTAAAAATCCTCAAGAATATCTGTGAAGATGAAAAGCTATGTAGTCCCAAATAGTTACTAATGTATTTTGATTGTATAAGCCAAGGAAGAAAAAGGATGTCACTCTTAATCTTTTTCTCTTCCTCTCTCTTATATATTGAGGCACTAATAAATTTATTTATATTATATTATATCTTGACTTGTAAGTTGCTATCAAAATGCTGAGGCAGAAAATGGATGTCAATCCTAACCCCTTACACGCCTTTAGAAGGTCTACAAGATAGGCAAAGAATTACAATTTGGCTAGATGCCTGCAATTGGCAATGCTTAAGATAATGGTTGACAAAATTCTTACAATGATAGCCAAAAAAGTGAAGTTTGAAGGGGGATTTTTGGAATTAAGTATAAGATATAGGTACAACATCAAGACTGTAAGTATGTGTTGTACTTGACACTATTAAGCGTGACCTGTATTCAGTTGCATATAATATAAGTACACTACTTATTTAAATTGTAATTTTTGCCTTCCTTTCATTTGTAATAATAATGAATCTAATTTGATATATTACCCAAGTCACTATATGAAAAACTAAGGGTCTCCAAAATGACCCAAAAGTTTGGATTCATTGATCCTTATGTTGTCTCCATGTCAGGAAATTCAGTATCAAGAATAGTGGTTATTGAACATTTGCATGTAATTGTTGATCGACTTTAAACCACAGGACAGAATCAAATTTGACTACTTCCTTATAACCTAGAGTATGACATATTTTACTAGTTAATTTATGCTTTATTCTATAAATCCATTTATTAATTGATTTTATTTTGAATTCACACAGTTTTCATTGGGTTCTCATTATTATTGACTTATAAAATTGTGTATCACATAGACCCTATAGGAGACCACATATGCCACAACTTCCACACAATCTTGAATAAATGCAATTTTATCTTCTAAACAATAGTTTAATTTCTCGTCGCCTTATTAAAATATTAAAAGTTATTTTATTTTGTGTTTGTAGTGGCATTTGCATTCATTTGATATGGGGATCCAACAATAAAGATCGACCATTAATATAATACAACACTTATATATACCTATTAACTAAATTTTAATTTAAATTATTCATCAATAGCTTTTTGAAAACTATTTTTTAGGCCCCAACTTAATTAGAAATAGTAGACTACAAGTTTTATGTCATGGAGTATATGAGATATATAATAAACGATACTGACTTGGTTTTGCATAATGTAGGTTACTTCTAAATCATTTTATTAGTTGTGACATAAAAGTATTTAAATGTTTATTAGGGAAAATGACATCTTTGTCCCTTAAATTTGAATATTTACGCAATTTTGTCTCTCTTATTTTAAATTACCCAAATTTGTCCATCTCCATTAGTCAGTTACCATTAAGTTTGAGAGAAATGAATTATTTTGGTACAATGTCTGTTTTGCCTCTAATGGTTATGCAAGTGTACTCAAATGTTAATATTGTTTTCACGTGTCAATAAATAATTAGATATTGATAAAAAAAAAATAGACATTTGGCATATTTGGATAGGTTAAATTTTAATATTATTTTTTAATTTTTTTCAAAATTTATTTTAAAAAATAAATCATTAAAATAAAAATAGAAACCTCTACCAGTACAGACATTTGGCGGTGGCGGGCCACCTTCGGCCATCGGACTCCAATCATGAAAATGATTAAAATTTATATTATTATATTTTTTTGTAATCTACACAATAGTGTAATCATTGTTTACAAAAAATTTTAAAAGACGACCAAATATGCAATGGGAGTCATAGAAGACAACAACTACTTACAGTACAGTCGATCTATCCAATAGTGCAGGTGGTGCATGTTACCATCGCTCCGTTTGACATACACTGTCAGTGGCCACCGTCCTTCATTCAACTGTAGTACACAATAAACAGAGCGACAGTGACATGTACCACTGGCACCATTGGATAGATCAGTTACTGATCTATCCAACGATGCTAACGGTGTACGTCACCACAGCACCATTTAACATGCATCGCTAGTGGCGGTCGTCTCCCATAACTCCCATTGCATATTTGACAGTCTCTTGGTCTTGTTTTATCAAAAATAATCCCACCAATATGTAAATTATAAAAATTAGAGTCCAATGATATAAATTTTTATCATTTTTATCGTCAAAGTTCGGTGGCCCACAGTAGAGTTATTTATTTATTTATTTAATAAATTATAATCATTTGACACATGTCACAGTGTATGAATATTTTCTTATCAAATTATAATTTTTCCCTTTAACGGTAAGATCTAAGGATAACTGGACTAACGGAGATTGACAAATTTAGTAATTTAAAATAAAAAGAAAAAATGGGATAAAAGGCTAAATTTAAGGGACAAAGATGTTCTTTTTTATTTTTTAAAATTATTTTACTTCATCTCTTTCAAGTTGATGTGTAAGAGTACATACACTAAAGAAGAAATTAATGAGTTTCTGATCAAATGGGCGTTATTCGTATCTATTAAGATATAGAGTAAATAGGAGATATCACACTTTAGCCTATTTGTTATATGTTCAATTGCCTTGATTCTTTTTTATTTTCCACGTTGAACAGAAGCTAATAAACAGTTTTTGTTCTTCGAGTTTTACATGAATTCTTTTAGGCTGATATGTTCATGGCTTGCAACATTGTTGGTTATTATGTTGTTGATGTGTTCTTGGAATTTTACTTGCTAGATTTTGAACTTAAGTTGAATTGTTGGATTTTGATCACTTAAGTTGCTCTAATGTTTTGCTAGATTTTTAACATTAACATGTGGAAGTAGTACTTGTTGTATTGAAGTTGATGATGTTGCTGGAAGTTGTTAGAATTTGAACCAACTTGCTTGAAAATATTGTGCATGTGAAAAATGTGTCAAGAGGTTCAGCAAGAATGTTTTGTATATACAAACTTGCTAGAAGTAGTACTTGTATTAAAGTACAAAATGAATGTTGTAATTCTTGCATGTAAAATATATATGTTGATGGTTGTGCTAGATTGTAGGCGGATATTGTTTATATATAAACATAAAGTTAAATTATATAAATATATTAAAATTACCTAATTTACTATTTCTTTTTTCGTGATCAATCAATTTTTATTGTAAAATAATCATCATAATGTATCACAATTTTGTATAAGTAATTATCACAATTTTATGTTAGTAATGTATCATAATTTTGTGTTAATAATTCATTACAATTTTTATTTTAGTACTCTATCATTAAATTTAACATGACATCATTAGTACATTAGTTGCCAATGCAGTTTTTATGTCATCATAAACAGTGAATGTTGACATCATAACATGTCATCATTCTGACATCATCAACTATGTCATCCCTATGTCAACTGCCACATCATTCCCTATGTTATTTGCCACATGTGCCATGTGTACATTCAATTGCCATTTGACCAAAAGTATCATAACTTTGTGATTATATAAATCTATCACAAATTTAGCTATATAACTAATTTGTGATAAATTTCATCTACCACAAATTAGTAAGCTCACTTTAATAATAGATAAAATTTATCACAAAATATATTTTGTGATATTTTTCATTATAATCATATCCCCATTTTATAATGATAAATGTTGATAAATTAAGGATTAGAAGTATTAGAGAATCATTTTAAGTAAATTAAAGTTAGTTACATTGAAGTCAAACTTTAGTCAAAGATGTCAAAAGTTTGTTAAGCATTTTCCTACTAAATCTAACAAATTTGGAGCTCTCTTTATTTTTCTAAAATCCTCTGCTTGTTGGCATTATAAATAGAGCTCTTTTGTATCATTTTATTGCATTCATTTTTCTTTAAAAAATAAAAAGATATTCTCTCATTTTACTTTCAATTTTTCAAATATTTTATGTTTAGCAATATTTTCTTAAAAATAGTGCAACTTTCTTGAAAACTAGACACATTCTTAAAATTCTCAGATTCATTTTTTGGTATTAGAGCCCATGGCTTATTCCTCTAATACTTAAAAAATACACACTTTGAATTTGAATACACAAATGAATTCATTAGCAACAACTCAAATAATACACTCACTTTATCAACAATAATCAAATTTGACTGTAACAACCTTTTATTGTGGAAATCATAAGTGCTGGTTTGTGTTAGAGGTAATATCTTAAGGATCTATTGTTAGGAGATAGAATATGTCCATATCAATTTGTCATCTTAACAGATGAATAAAGCCCTCTATTACAGAATCCACAGTACCAGATTTAGAAAAGGCAAGATTCTTTGTTTGTAAGTTAGCTATTCTCATTTATGAGTGAATGATAGGAATGAAATAGATACATATTTTTGTCCTTAATTTACTTAGCAATTGTTTATTTTTAAGTGAATAGAGGACTATTTATGTGCTTAATTTTGAATTTTATAGAGATTTAGCATGAAAAGATGAAAATTAAAGAATTTGGAGTAAAAATGCAAAAATTGAAGTCAATTAGGACTTAACTGCAAAGATTGGAAAGTTTCAAATGAACGCTGTATAGATAAGGATCACAATAGTCCAGCATTTGTAAGCTTAAGGATGCTCCAATAATGCATGGAGAATACTGCAGTAGTAATTCCAGGACCTCGAATACTTCAGTGATAACAAGTCACCCCTGTCGCGATGTGACTAATTTCGTAACACTATTTTTCAAGGCTCAATGCCCCAGCGTCAAATGATCACCACTACAACAATGGAACCTTTAGAGTTAATGCTTCAGCGTTGAGCAGAGAACGCCCTAGTATTGGGGCAATTCATATCAAATTATAAATACAACTCTAAGATTCCAAGACTTCTCTATAAGGATTTTTAAAGCATTAATAGCATAATTTTAAAGCAATTTGGAGAGAGATTTTTGTGCCTATCAAGAGAAGTAAGGAACTCTTGTAGAGATCAACTAACTGTATAGCAAAATTTGAGGCATTTGTGATTTACTTTTTAGTTTTATCATGTTTTTAATTCTCTTTTGTCTATATTCTTTTGTTGCTATGGTTATAGCTTGAACTTAATATGTAAGTTAATTGTTATACTTTTTATTATTTTATAAACTCAAATTATTATTCAAATTATTTTCTTTTAATGCTTTCAATATTCCTAACTAGTTATTGATTGATTTAAGAACACATTGATAAACTTGAAAAATGCATTATTGTATTTAGGAATACATTGATAAACTTGGAAAAAGCATTATTGTGTTTAGGAACACATTGATAAACTTAGGAAATGCATTATTGTGTTTAGTTTAAGGTAATTTGATATATGATTACAGATTAGCATTTGTAAGTTTCAATATAGCATAGGAATATACATATATGGCATGTATAGTTAAAATTGTTGGCAGATGATCTAGTACATATAGGCGTATGCATACTATTGTGTCTATTACCTAAATACATATCAAATACATATTTAAGTCTAACGGAAGCGTGAAACTTGCAATAAACACAATAAATAAAATATATTGATCACATTAATATATTTATAGGATAGAGAACTCACCTCAACGTGTAAAGTTATACATGTATTTTTTTTGGAGTCCGCATGGAGACCAACTCGCGGGCAGTTCTAGTCATCAACACGGTGCGTTTGGTGAGCTAGAACAGTAGTCATATACGCAGCACTGAGTTTAACTCTTAAACCCTAAAATAGCCAGGTATGTTTTCATCATTTTCTCTAAAATGATAAAAAATGAAGAATTTGAAGCAATTCACAATTACCTCAATTGGAACCATAGAGAAAAATAAAACAATTTTATTTTTTCTTATTTTTTTTCTCTTTTTTTTTTCTTCTTCTTCTTCTCCATTTCTCTTCTTTATTTCTCTCATCTCTCGACCAAAATGTAACACCCACCCAAAATTTCACTCTCTTTATATATCTAATATATATAAAATAATAATATAATAAATTATATTATATAAAATATTAATATAATAATAATATAATATTACATAATGGGTGCAAACTATTTGGCACCCAAAAATAAAATATTATTATATATAAAACATCATATAATAATATAATATAAAAAAATATTATATAATAAAATAATATAAAATAAAAATATATTATATAATATAATAACAGAGATGTTTTGATTATTTACTAATTAAATAATCAAAGTGTGATATGACCATTTGCCCCTCATAAATAGTTACCAAGTTTACCCCTTAGTGGGTTCCACCAAACCCGCACTTGGGTAAACTCAACAAAAGGTCCACAATGCACCACGTGTTATTATATAATTAGTAAATAATAATTATTGACTAATTATTATATTTAACACTTAAATACAAACATACGCATTCCCGTGGTATTACTGAATATTGTTAGATTAAACATTTTAATCTGGCACGCTGTCCTAGTGCACAACGAGTACACTCTATATTGTAGGACTCCCTAAGTCCTACGCCCGATTCGTCAAATGAAACTATTCCATGAGTCCATGAGCAATACCCCACGCACACGTCACGGATATACAAATCAGTGCGTTGAATCATGCAAGCTGAGGTTACAATGCATACGTATAGTCATTCCGTCATGATATCCTGGATGTGCGGGGATATAGATTATCACTGTCAAATCCCCTAGTGCTCATCCATGTCTTATCTCCAGACTTGTATCTTATTGAACAATATTTGTAAACTCTTTTGTCATATTATTCCACCCTGGCGGAATTCTTTCCCAGGATTAATGCTTATAGCCACAAGACTTTTCAAGATATAGTCTCGAAGCATTTGGATATCGAACTCCCTATATGAGCTGACGGATCCCGTATTTGTACACACCGGACTTCATAAGCATCGGACTATACCCAGCGACACCCAGCGATCACACCATGAAAGGTCTGTGACATGCGTGGAACCAAAGTATGGTAGATCACTTACAAGCCCACTGTGGCACTCAGGTCAAAGGACCATGTATACTACTCAACTCGAAAGGACCCTTCGTTGACGGCTAATATAGGATGTCTATCAGAGGCCCTCGTAAGTTTGTCCTATATTCAGTCTTAATTGGATACCCATATGTTAATACGAGCTCTAAACTCACAGTCGGCTAGAAACGACCATCTATACCCTATAGGTATGACATATGCTGATCTATATTAAAAGTATCCACCGACAGACCCGCATCGGTAGAAATAGATCATGGACAAGTATTCGAGAACATACTTGCTCAACTAATATTTCCTGGCACCCGATTATAACTCTTGTAACTATGCAGTTACTAGTATACTCCTAGGTCTATGTCCTATTACAGACAAGGCTCTAGCTCTTGGATCTGCTATGTATTATAACCAGCTAACACTTAGCTGTGCTTACATTTAGCATTTATATCTCTTAGCTTGGCTAACTATGAGCCTTTAGCTAAACTCATTTAGATCTGATCCAAACTCGTTTAGATCGTACAATGTCTGTAACGTTACATGCATAGTATCATATTAATGGGTATTAGCGATTTAATGAGAATGTACACTTGTATAAATATACAAGTGTATGTACATTTAGGGATGGCAAGTAAGTACCGACCCTAACAATCTCCCACTTACTCTAGTGCCATTCCTGATGGCATCTCATGCACATCGACTCTATGTGTTTCATAAACACTTTAAGAGTCATCGACTTAGAAAGTAGATCTGCTAAATTATTTATAGAACACTTCTACCAATAATCACACCTCCTTCAGCCAAGATCCCTCTAGTCATGTGAGACTCCTCTCAACATAATTAGAGTATTAGCGTCCTCTTAACACGTTGGCTTGTACTATGGCCTTTGTTTATCACAAACTTATGTGATATGATCCATCTGTCTTGGAATTCTTTTAAGGTCAGCGATAAACCTACGAATCCTTAGTGTCGCTTTTGTTTTACCAATCTAAATTAGCAGTGAATCCTAGTTTAATGTAATTCCAACTCATCTAGTACTAATGAGAATGAGCACATTACTTAGATGTAGACTCTCTATCATCTAAGTTAAACTAAAAGTCTGACTCCGTGCTTCTTCTCAACTGTAAGTTACTTTCTTTATATTTGAGAAACTTATCATTTGTACCTTTTAGGTACCTCAAGATATGTTTGACTACCATCAAATGGTGGTCACTTGAATCAGACTGAACTCGGCTCGTAACTCTTACAGCCAAACTGATCTCAGGTCTCAAACACATCACAGCATACATCAAGCTCTGAAGAGATGATGTATCTGATGTGTCAGACACTCTAACTTTCTCATCTTTCATCTGAAGAGATACTGTCATCAAAAGATAAACACAAAGTCCAAAAGATATGTTAACTATCTCATAGTTAACAAATCGTACCCTTTTAGACGCTATTGATGTGAAATGATTTAGGAGAGTCCTATCAACTTCCTAACTCTTTCTTAGTATAAAGAAAGCATCTCATAAATCATTTATAGAGAAATTCTTACAAGTCTCTTATGACGTATTATAACATACTATCTTTATTCCAATAACCATTATGTCATCAACAAAGAGCATCAAGAAGACTATCATGCTCTTACTGACATTTCATGTACATTAGACCAGAAGTCTAGCTGGACGTAAAACTTTCAGGCTGTTCCATGAATATCTTTTACTCGAGGTATCCATTCTGGAATGCCGTCCTTTACATTCATCTACCAAACCTCAAGTCACAATGTGCTGCAAGAGCCAATAATATACTAATTGACTTTAGCATCAATATTGGTCTATAGGTTTCCTCTTCGTTAATCCCAGATCATTGAGGATTACCTTTCTAGAACCAATATAGAGCTTAGAAGGTCTTTACCTTCTATCTAGCTCCTACTACCCCTTTGTAAACTCTTTATAAACAATGAGAACAATTCTCACAGGTAGCTTAACCAAGTCCAGATTTAATTATGATGCATAGATTCAATTATTATTTTCATGACTTCTTGTTACTCCTCGATTCGATGTTTAACATTGTCTTCCTATAGGTCAAAGGATTATTTTTCTTCTACAAAGAAAACTCCAAGTTCACCTTTAGGCGTCAAACATACTCAATAGGTGAGCTGGACATCCTTTCAGACCTATTGAGAAAGGTGTGCTAAAAGGTCACTATTTAATTAAGTCTGAGTTCCCATCATTGGTTCATTGATTTGTAGATTGACTTCATCAAGTTCAATCTTTCAATAATTTCCACAATTCACGAGAAACTTTTTCTCTAAAATAACGGTATACCGAGAAACGAACACATTTTACTTTTTTAAATCATAGAACTAGTATCCTATTGAATTATAGAATACACAATGAACCTATACTTGTACCTCTTGGGTGCTATTTGTAGTAAACACTTATCCACAATCGGTAAGAATATATATTTATATATATATATATATATAAATATTCATATTTTATTTGTATGTAGGTAGTACTTGATTTATGTATTATTATTAGTACTGTTAGTATAGATTAAAGACCTACTGTTAGTACTAGGTTTATTTGCAAGACTTTAGATTTATTTTAGGGACCAAATTGTAATACTTTAAAAGTTTTGGGGGCTAATTCATAAATACTAAAAATTAGCCTCTTAGTATAAAAATACACATTTGTAACCTTAATTCACTCATTTTGGTCGAGCCACCTCTTTTAGAGTGAGAAAAGAAAGAAAGAGAGGGGAGAGAAAGAAAAAAAGAAGAAGAAAAAGAAGAAGAAATTTAGAATTTAAGTTTTAAGAGGTATATTATAATCCTTTCTTAGTTTCTTTGTGTTAATTTAGTTAATTTCTTTAAGTTTTGATTTATGAAAATATGAAAATTTGGGGATTTGATGTGAATTTTGTAAGATATATTGAGAATTGATGATGATTGTGTAGATAGTTTGATAAATCATGATGAATTGCAGAATTTCTACTTTATAGTCTCTTGATTCGAGAATTTTATAAATTGTTGTGCTTTAATTCTGGTTTTCTTTTTTGAGAATATGAAATTAGACATGTCTAAAATCATTTGAGACTTTGAATCGATTGAAAATTTCATAAATTGAATTTGTAGTGAATTTACCAAAATGACCCTGAAATTCTAGAAATTTTATGTGTTAACAGTATCATACAGTGAAAAATAATTTTTGATCTGTTAAATGATCTTAAAAAATTATGATTTTATGGAATATAATAAATTTATATGTCTAATATAATATAGACAGAATTGAGAATTTAGATCAATGTGGTTAAATTGTTATGATTTGCCAAAGTGTATCAGTTCATGGCAGTATTTGATTAATAGATTTTTAAAGCTATGAAATAAAATAGTTTTAAAATACTTTTGACATGGATTTTGAAGTAAAATATTTATCATGGATTGAGATGTGTGTTAATAGTAATTTTGTGGTAGTTTTATAATTTTTGAGTTAGTATATGATTTTATAAAAGTCAGAGACTGAATACTATTCAGTAAATATCTTGATCCTGTCAGGATAATAGTTTGGATTTGATGGTGTTTATAAAATTGATTGTGTAGGAATTATGATATAATATTCATATATAAGAATGATATATGAGTCAAGAATGATATATTCTGATTTTGGAATAATTGAACATCATTTAGTGTATAAGAAAATTTGTTAAGTGTAAGTGGTTAGAATGACAAGTTTTGAGAAACCAAGTAATTAGACCAATTCGATATGATAAGTGCAATATGTATAATTTTGTAAGCTATTTAAAGTATTTTATGTGAATAGTAAGGCTTATGAAAGGGTTAATCTTCATTGATAGGTTAAGAAGAATTAAGCCTTGTACCCGAAAGGGTTAAGAGGTAAGTATGCACCCTAAAAAATTAACACACTTTCAATTGGTATTAGAGCATGATTATTGTGTTGATTGGGTGATTGGAGTGATAATTGTGTAATTTGAGATGTCCTAAGACTGTGGGTAATGCATTTCAAGTGTTGAAAATGCAAAATTGGGAAGTCGGTCTATGGCACGATACTGTGGTGAAGCTAGCGCTGCGGCGCTGGGCCTTTTTAGGCTCTAACACTGTAGCGCTAGATGAGAAGCACCGCAGTGCTAGGGTTTTCAGACCCCAGCACCGCAATGCTCAAGGCTTGGCACTATGGCACTAGAGATTCTGATCTTCAGTGTTGGGGTAGTTGACCCCAGCATTAAGAGGCTAGCACAGCCTGGCACTGCAGCGCTTGAGGTAGTTAACCTTCGTTTTACAGCCCCGATAGGTGAGCCCCGCTACGCTGAATACTGTACACTTCAAATTTTTTTTTTTGAAATTGTTTAAAATAAATTTATTCATGCATATAAGATTTATAAGATGCAGTAATAAGAGTTATTAGTTTGTATTATAAACAAGGATCATTTTTCCTATGTTAGTAACCATAATGAAATCCCTACTGGTGGAGGTTAGTTGTGTTTGCAAAGAAATAAATGATTGATTGAGAATCACCACTTCATGAGATGGGACCAATATTAAAAAATCTCTCTTAATCAGATTGAAGAGTATTACATTATAAGATAGTGTTTTACTTGGTTAATCTTGTCAATATAGTGTTAGACGGGTTATATAGGTCTTTTCTCAATATAGCTACAGTGTGAGGGATTTAGTCAGTGTGATTTGGATTATACTGGTTAAATATAAGATAAGGCAAATATATGTGAAAGTATTGCCCTAGATCACTACAGTGTGCGGGTAGTATCGGTAACATATATTTGATTATTGATAAGTTAACATATATCACCAGGAATAAGAATTGCATGAGATGCAATTAATAAGAGTTGTCTACCTTTTAGGTTTATATAGGCCAAGATTGCTACTTTGTGCGGCTGAAGTAAAATACCAATAGGATTCACTTCTCATGATCTAAAACGTTATTAATTAATGATTAAAAATGTTCCACTATACATCTCCATATTTATCTTATAGAGATAAAATACTTGTCTTATAGAGATATGATAACTATGAGTAATCCGTTAGTACGCTTAATCAGATAGTATGCTTAAGAATTTTTGAATTGTTCTAAATTCAGAAAATCTTGGATATATTATTGATCAAAAGATTATCAATAGGTGTTTCTAATTATATCTCTTTAGAAGATGTGAAAATTTAAAATGCATAAAAAGTAATTTGAGAGTCAAATTATATACCATGGTCTCAATGTTTAATGATCTTTAGCATGAGCATGAGCATGTGCACATGAGATGTGCAAGTAGTATAATGCTTATTCTGAAAATTTATTTTATATATCTAAACCATAGATAGAAAATAGTTACAATGAAAAATGTTTCCATTGTGATAAGGTTTGAAATAGTATGTATTGCTATTCTAGGAACCTTAATTTAGAATAAATAGACCCTTAGATATCTGTTTACCAAACATTGATATTTCAATAGCATATGCTACGAAGCTATGAAATGAGAAGTACAGCTTCACATAGGAAATAGAAATTTCTTAGACGTGGTAGATGTTAAAAATTTTTAAGTCACTTCTCTATTCTGGCAAATACTCCTCAACATAAAGGTGTCTTGGAGTAGAGGAATCAGACTTTATTAGTTATAGTCCAATTAATGTTATACTTCATCGATCTTTTAGAATATCTGTAGGTTATGCTCTAGAAACTGTTGTTTATTAATTTAATAGAGTTCCATCAAAAGTTGTTCCTTCTACTCTGTATGAGATATGGATTGGAAGGAAATTGATTCTTCAGTATATTAAGATTTGGAGTTATTCTCATTGCATAAGAGTTATGCAATAGAAGAAACTTGCACCCAAAGGGTATCCCAAGCATTTAATAAGATACCAATTCTATGATCTACAACAATGAAACTTATTTGTTGCTTATAATACCACATTTCAGAAGAAAAAGCTTCTCATAGATCGTAGGGATTATAGAAAGATTGAACTTGATGAAGTCAATCAAAATGTATATGAACCGATTGTGGAATTTCAAGTTCAAATGAGTGAAATACCTTTACACACTCTCCTCATAGGTCGAAAAGGATATTAAGCCCACCAATAAGATATGTTTGATACTTGAATATGCTTTTGTTATTTTCTTAATTGAAGAAAAGAATTCTTTGAGTTATAGAGAAACGATGTTTGACATGTTTATTCTTGTTTGTTGCAGTAACATTCTAGATGGTCAAACTTGAGTTGAGTTAGGAAGCAAAGGATAGAGTTGCTTAGGCTCGAAAATAATCAAGCTCTATCAATGATTCTCAATTATTAGAATTTAGAAAGCATAAGCTTGGTTCGCCAACTTGCTAAACTTCTTAAGAAAGTATAAGAAGAAAAAAAATAAGTAATCCTCAACTCTTTCTCGGTAGTGCTTAGTCATCATACAAAATTGGTTTATCATTGCTCATGATTCTTTCCTAGTCTTTTTCAATAATGGAACAATGAGATAGCGGTAGAAAGCGTCCTCGCCCATCTCATACTTTTGGCTCAAAAGGTCTAATAATGATCTCAGGGTGTGCTTATGCTACTTGGTCTAGGCAGCAAAGTAGCCACCTTAAAATAAGAGGAGTTATAAGCAGATCGGCTGGTCGGAGAGTTAGTCGTAGAAGTTCTTTAGTTAATAGAGAGAAGAGATTGATCATGACCTCTATTAATTCTTTGAGTTCATTGCCCTCTCCACAATAACCAGGTAGGCCGAGTAGTCTAGTGTAATGGATAATAATATCAGACTCTTCAGTAACTCCCTCAAGTTTAACTGTCCCTAACCTGGGAAGGCCACAAACACAGCTAGGGTCTTCGGCCTTCACCTTGTCTAACATTCTAATTGGCAAACAAGATTGGTATGGCATATGGTGCACTTGATAAGGGAGGTTAAATATGCAATAAAGGCTACTCGAGCTAAAACCACCTTGAAGTATGATGCTTCGAAGTTCTTTATGTACAACATGAGATATGTGCTCGAAGTAATTTCCAATGAATTATATTTTTTTTTATATATATCTAATAGGTTGTTTGGTCATTAACTACTTATCTTTTTATTCATGCAACCATTATTTTAACTCAACACTGAGATGCGATATAGGATGCTATAAAGAACAACCATAATTTGAAGGAGGTTAAGGTCATGGTTGCTAGTCTCAATGAGGCTTTCTCGAAAGCCAATAAGAAGGTTAAGTAAGGGAGCTGGAAGCTCAAGGATTATATGGTTAAGGTGAAGAAGGTTGAGCTTAAGGCGGTTACTATAAAAAGTAGAGTTTCAGTTCTTCAAGCATAGATTCATTAGCTCAATATAGCGGCTGATGAGTCTCAGAGCTTGGTAAGGACTTTTTGTGAAGATTGTACTGTATTTCAAGACAGAACAAAGAGCTAGAAATTGTTCGGGTTGATAATGTTAATGGCTCTGAAGACTAGTTCATGGAGAGGGTTAACTTGGGTTTTGGGAAGTGTATTGATTTATTTAAGGTACACTACCCTAACCTAGACATAACTTGGCTATAGAAAGTGATCGCTAGTTAAATGATGGTTAGGGAGAGCAAACTAGGTGCCCTTACAAGTTAAAGATTCAGATGCCAAATTGATTCGTCCTCAGCCTAAACAGAACACTCATCCTCTTCTTATTGTTTATGAAAGCTCTCCGACCAAGGACTTCTCTGCCCAACTACTGAAGAACAACCCCTTACTGCTTAAATGAATTTCTTTGTAATTTGTTTTTTCTTTTTGCTTTCTTTGTGCTTTATAATGAAAACCCTTAATGCAATATATTTTTTATGAAGTAATGAGATTTCAATATATTTCTAGTGATTGAGAACAAAGTTATTCTTTCTTTATATCTGATCATATTTCCATACTTAGATTTTCTTTTTCTTTTGTTCTTTAGTAATGTTATATATATACTCATTCTCGGTCATTTCAGGCTTTATACTTTGGTGCTTAATGTATATTGCATAGTTTATCGATGACTAAGTCTTTATTCCTGAATCATTAATTATACTCGATGAAGGTCTTGGGCTGAAACATTTGAGTCTGAGGATTGCTCGAGAATTCAACTTATGAGAGCGTGCTCTAGACCTTCATCCTTTAATATGAGTCATTAAAATTGGCTATTACTTCAACCTTCATGGCTTTGTAATCCTTAGGTGACCCTTATGGGATCTTAGATCATTTGGAAGGGTCATATGTGGCTTATCACCTCAACCCCATTTGCTTTTCAATTATCGAACAATCCTTATAAGACTTTAAATCATTTGGAAGAGTCATGAGTGGCTCATCGCCTCGACCCATTTCACTTATCGATCCTCATGAAATCTTAAATCATTTGAGACGGTTTTAGGTGGTTATCACTAACCCTCTTATCTTCTCAATCCCGGAGCAATGCTCGTGGGATCTCAGATCATCTTGAGGGATCTTGAGTGGGTCATCACCTCGACCTTCTTTGCTTTTCCATATTCACTAAGTGGTTAGGGAAATTGGTCTTTGTATTGATTTCCAAATTTGTCATGCTAATGAGCACTCGATCTTTTGCAAGTCCTAGTGGACATTGGTCATTGTTATGAAAAATTATTTTGATGCAGATTATGGTACTTTGTCCTTAATTATTGTTATCTTGATAGGCCATTGTTGGTCATTCTCGAGGATTAATCAGTTGCATGACTTATTTCCAATGAATATTAATCTTGTAATTTTGAAAGAGAATGATAATTTTTAAATACATTGAATAAGAAAAATTGAGCACTATATGTGGTCATTTATAAATGGATAAGATTATAAAAAAGAAGAGTAATAGTTTATAATTCTCAGGATAGTATTCTTGAGGGGTTCAACATTCCATTAACTATTCATCTATTTGTATGCTCTAACTTGTATGTCTATGGTATGAGTTTCCGAGCACCTTGTAATGCCTTTAATTAGGGCTGCAGACTTTCTTGGTCGAGTTTTTGGTATTCAATAATGCTTTCCTTAAAGCTAGGTCATTTTCTACAGTTTCTCCTACTCGAATCGTCTTGTTATAGTACCGAGTGACCTCTACTGGTACACCACGATTTAAATCTGTCAATTCCTTCTGGTTGACAAGGTCTAAGTTTTCTTAGATTGAAGCATTCTCATATAGATTGCTTATTTATCCCAAGTCCTAAATCTCAAGTATGCAAGTGCTTGGTTATTGTGTTCTTGACATAACCTTCAACTCGAGGTCGGCCCTTTTTTTTCTAAATGATTTATATTCCCTTCCTTAATTGCTATCAAGTGAATTGAGCAATAAGCATATTGTTCCAAGTTAACAGGAAGGCCTTCTTTGGAATAATAGACCAACTCGTTGGTCGGTCACTTCGCGGGGCTCGTATTGTTTGGATTTGGTGTATGATGTGTATACATACGTATAATTTTAAGAAATTAAAATACAGCGGAAGTATTCATACATGTTATACACTATATAACATACTCAAGCATATATTTTCATGTATGATGTTTCAAGCATATATATATATCTCATATATATTTTCACATGTATGATAAATGAATTGTAAGTAAATAACCTACTCGGTTTTGAAGGTAGCTTTACAATTCTTTAAGAACTCCAAGCTTCAATTTGTTGAGCTCACCTTGAAGTATATCGTTGCACAATTTTAGTTCACAACTGAAACGAGTGGGATTGTGAAGCTAGAATGGCAGCCACAAATTTCCAGCAATGGATTGTTTTAACACTTAAAACAATTTGGTCCTTATGATTTATTACTAGCAAAAAATGAGAAGAATTAAGTATTTTCTATAGTTCCTTACAACTCTTTGTTATAAACCTTTTGTTACGATTTTGCAAACTCTCTCAACACTTTAAGAAAACACTTAGCCAATTCTTTCTTCTCCCTTCTCTTCCCTTGGCCGAATCTTACACTCTCTTACCCACAAAATTGAACTCTTTCAATTTTTGGTTAATGTAAAAATTGATTACTTCTCTTAGTACTCCATCACCACTTAACTATGTTTACCATTACAAACAATAATCAAACATGTAAATCCACCTAACAAATTGATTCATTCGTATGAATCAATTGTTAGAGAGTTAATGACAATTAAACAATGTTAAGTGGTAACACCACTTCACAAGTGCACTATTTAACAATTTCTAAGTGGCCAACAATACTTATTAGTAATAACAAGTGCTTTTTTCATTACAAAAAAGTGTTTGCCACTTATTCCAATTAATAATAATAATTTCATTAATAAATAGATTATTAATAATTCAAAACTATTTTGAATAATGACATTTACCTTATATGTATTTACCAAGTAAATTAAATAGGTAAATACATGATAAATCATTTATGGAGTAAGATTGTGCCAATTGTCAATTTCTTATTGGTTAAAAACTCCTGCAAACCAATAATGTATTTTACATTCAAGTATTGACAAGTGTATAACATAAGGAACCTTGAAACATATTTTCACTTTGCTGAAATTTTTTGGATTAATTGTTCAATCCAATACGCTGCCCTAGTGCATAACGATTATACTTCATATTGTGAGACTCTCTAGGTCCATGCCCGATTTGTCATATGAAACTATTTTATACGTCCGTGAACAATGTCCCACACATATGTTATGGATATTACAAAATAATGCATTAGACCATACAAGTTGAGGTTATAACATATTCATATAATCCTTCCATCATAGATATCCTAGAAGAGTGGAAATATAGATCAACACCGTCAAGTCTCTACATGCTCAACCATAAACTTATCTCTAAATTTGTATCTCAATAAATAATATCCGTAAATACTATTACGATATTATTTACCCCGAGGATAAAACTAATTTCCCGGGATTTCTGCTTATGGCCATAAGATTTTCTAAAATACAATCTTGGAGTTTCAGGATATTTTACTCACCCAATTGAGTTGATGGATCCCATATCTATATACACCGGACTCCATAAGTACTGGACTACACCCAGCGACACTCAGCGGTCAGATCATGAAAGGTATCTGATATGTGTGGAACTAAAGTATGGTGGATCACTCACAAGTCCACTGTGGCACTCAGGTTTAAGGACCATGAGTATTACTTAACTCGAAAGATCCTCCATTAACGGCTTTATGGGATGTCTATTGGAGATCTTTGTGAGTCTGTTCAATATTCAGTCCTCACTGAATACTTGTATCTCTATACGACTTTTCACTAAACTTATAGTCTGCTAAGACTAACCATCTAGACCATTCAGATATAGACATACACCGATCTATATATAATAAGGTCTTCACTGACAAATCCGCATTAGTGAAGATAGATCAAGAATATTAAGTTTAAGAACATATTTGCATAACAACATTTTCTAACATCATTTGCAACTCTTTTACAACTATGTCATTACTAATATATTCTTAGGTCTTTGTCCCATTTCAAACAAGGCTCTAACTCTTTAGATTTCGCTAACTCTTATAACTTGGTAACTCTTATCAGTGCTAACTTTTAGCATTTATATTTTTTAGTGTTTCTAACTCTTAATTCTGATCTAAACTTCTTTAGATCAGATCTGAACTCTTTCAAATCATACATTGTCTAAAACGTTACAAGCATTTTACCATATCTATATATATTAAAATAATTAGTGATTTATTAAAATCATAATAGTATAAATGTAAAGTAAATATTTATACACAAAAGGGATGGTATGTAAGCACAAATCCCAATAACTCTCACTTACTTTAGTGCCATTCACGATGGTATCTAATGCCCATTGACTCCACATGTCTTTCAAATATTTTTGGAGTTAATGCCTTAGTAATTGGGTTCGCTACATTATTCATAGAGTCTACTCTACGAACTATTATATCTCCTATTGCCAAGATTTTTCTATTGACATGGTATTTTCTTTCCATATGCTTAGACTTTTGGTGTGCTCTTGACTATTTTGCTTGTGCAATAGCTCTGTTATTGTTGCAGAACAATGGTATAGGATCCATTGAACTTGGAACTATTCCAAGTTCAGCGATAAATTTGCATATCCAAACCGCTTCTTTTGTTGCTTCTAATGCTACAATATATTCTGCCTCTGTTGTAGAATTAGTTGTTGATGACTATTTATTACTCTTTCAACTTATTGCAGCACCATTGAAAATGAATACATATCTAGATGTAAACCTTCTATCATCTAAATCAGACTGGAAGTATAAATCTATGTATCCTCTCACTTATAGGTCATTTTCTCCATATATTAAAAACTTGTCCTTAGTACCCTTAAGATATTTTAGGACATGTTTCGCAGCCATCCAATGGCCTTCGCCTGGATCAGACTGATAGCGGCTTGTAACATTTACAGTCATACTGATATCAAGTCTCGTACACATCATGGCATACATCAGGCTTCCCACAACTAATGCATAAGGTATGTTAGACATTTTAACCTTTTCATCTTCACTCTGAGGACACATCTTCCTCAAAAGATGAATGTCATGTCTAAAAGGTATATTAACTGTCTTACAGTTAATGAAACTATACCATTCTAAGACATTATCTATGTACGATGATTGAGAGAGTCTTATAAGCCTCTTAGCTCTATCTCTATAAAGCTTAATACCTAGTATATAGGAAGCCTCTCCCAAATCCTTCATGGAGAAATTCTTACTTAGGTAACTTTTGACTGATTGCAACATACCAATATTGTTTTCGATAATGAGTATGTCATCCACATATAGAACCAAGAAGACTACCATTCTCCCACTACTCTTTTTGTACACACATGATTCTTCTTCGTTCTTGATGAAACCAGATCCTCTGATTACCTCATCAAAATGAAGATTCCAACTTTGGGAAGCTTGCTTAAGTTTGGCTGGATGTAAAACCTTCAGGTTGTTCCATATAGATTTCTTCTGCAAGATATCCATTTAAAAATGTTGTTTTTACATCCATTTGCCAAATTTTATAGTTATAATATGCAGCAATTGCTAGTAAAATCCGAATTGATTTAAGCATTGTTATTGGTGAGAAGGTTTCCTCATAATATATCCCAGATCGCTGAGTATAACCTTTCACCACCAATCGGGCTTTGAAAGTCTCAACTTTCCCATCAAGCCCACGCTTCTACTTGTAAATCTATTTACAACCAATAGGAACAATTCCTTCAGGAAAGCTCAACCAAGTCCCAAACTTGATTGTGATGCAGTGGGTCAATTTCAGATTTCATGGCCTTTTGCCATTTTTCCAAATCGATGTCCAACATCGCCTCTTTGTAAGTTAAAGGATCTTTTTCTTCAATCAAGAAAACATCAAGAGCATCTTCAGGTATGGAACCATACCTATCAGGTAGCCTTGATATCCTTTTTGTCCTACGTGGAGGTTGTGTCAAAGGTATTCTGCTTGATTGAACTTGAAGTTCCATTGTTGGTTCATTCATATCCTAATTGAGTTCATCTAACTCAATCTTTCTATAATGTCTATGATTTATGAGAAACTGTTTCTCAAGAAAAGTGGCATTTCGAGTAATGAACACATTTCGTTCCTCAGGATCATAGAACTAGTATCCCATTGAATTCTTAGGACATTCAATAAACCTGTACTTATATCCTTTAGGTGCACGTTTATCCTATTACGTAACTTTTACGTAAGCAGGACAACCCCAAATCTTAACATATTTAAGACTTGGTTTCCTTCCAGTCTATATCTCATGTGTAGTGGATGGAACGGGTTTTGATGAAACTCTATTCAATATATGAGCATCAGTTTCTAGTGCATAGCCCCATAGATATTCAAAGAGATTAGTGAAGCTCATCATTGATTGGATCATATCTAATAAAGTTCGATTCCTCATCTCCGAAACACCACTGTGTTGTGGAGTACCTGGAGGACTATACTGGGCGAGGATCCCATTCTCCTTTAAATAATCCAAAACTTCAATGCTTATGTATTCACCCTCTCGATTTGATCTAAGACATTTGATAGACATTCCGGTTTGTTTCTCTACTTCAATTTGAATCTCTTTGAACTTTTTAAAAGTTTCTGACTTGTGTTTGATAAGGAACACATATCCATATTGTGACAGATCATCGATAAAGATAACAAAGTATCAAAAACCACCCATCGCAGTGTGATTCATTGGACCACATACATCACTATGTATAAGTTCCAATAAATCAGTGGCATGGTGTCCAATACAAATAAATGGAGTCTTGGTCATTTTTCCTTGAATACAAGATTTATAAACTGGATATGATTCTATGGTCAGATTAGGTATTCGACCATCCTTGATCAGACGGGTTGGGCATCTAACCCCTATATGACCTAATCTCATATGCCACAATTCTATATTATTTAAAGTTCCCGCATTATTATTAGCATTCACTTGTATATTCATGACATTTTCTGTTATATCTAATATATAATGCATATTTATCAACTGACATTCAGCTAACAAAATATTATTTAAATCATACAAACATAAGGAACGATTTCGAACATGCATATGATATCCTTCACTGTCCAATACAAGAATTGAAATAATTTTTCGGATAATGTTTGGCACATAATAATAATTATTCAATATAATAATTTTATTATATGGAAGTAGTAAATTAAAACATCCAATAGCCTCGACCTGTAAGAAATCTCCATTTTCAACACGAAGCTGTACTTCTCCTGGTTGTAGCTTTCTAACTTCCTTTAGACCCTGCAACACATTGCAGATGTGAAAAAGATAAGCGGTATCTAATAACCTCGACTTGTAGGAAATCTCTACTTTCAACACGAAGCTGTACTTCTCCTGGTTGTAACTTTTTAACTTCCTTCAGACCCTACAACACATTGCAGAGGTGAAAAGGACAAGCGGTATCTAATACCCAACCAATACTAGCATCAAATGCTAAGGAAATGTCAATAAAAGGTAAGTGTATACCTGATGGTGTCTTTTTAATCATGGCAAGGTAATTTGGGCAGTTTCGCTTCCAATGCCCATCTTCGTTACAATGGAAACATTTTCCATTTGTTTTGTTCTTATGTTGAGGCTTGGATATATATTGCTTTCGAGGACCCATTCTAGGTGCATACATTACTTTTCGTTTATTCCTCATTTTGGACTTCCTAGAAGTCTTCCGGGTAGATGATGAAGCACCTTGAACATAAAGGACCGTACCCCCTTTGTTCATGTCATCTTGAGCTATTTTTAACATGTTATGCAGATCAGCATAAGTAAGAGTCAATCATTGTATATTGTAGTTCATAATGAATGGTGCAAATGACCCTGAAAATGATTGAAGAATCAAGCTATTCCCCAATTCATTGCTCAGTAAGAGATTCATGGTTTTTAACCTCTCAATATATGATATCATCTTGAGGACATGAGGACTTACTAGACTACCCTCGGGTAGTTTAGCTTGAAAGAGAGATTTAGCAACCTTATATATTTCAAATTAAGGTTAGTCACCAAATAACTCTTTTAGGTGGAGCATGATACTTCTTACACTGTTCATGTGGACATGCTCCCTTTGGAGCTCTGTAGACATTGAGCCGAGGATGTACGATTTGACTTTCAAATATTTATCTAACTATTTTCGATATGTCTCATTTTCTTCTGGAGAAGCATCATCAGAAACAACTTGGGGTAGGCGCTGATCTAATATATATCCAAGTTTATCAGAATTCAGAACTATTCTGAGATTCATAAGCCAGTCAACATAAGTTTCTACACCTTTTAATTGGTATGCATCAAGGATACGAGCTAGAAGGTTGCTTGAAGCCATTTGATCTTTACAAGACAAAAGAAAAGATGTTAGCGAAATATTTCAATCACTAATAAATAACGTTTTAGATCATGGGTATAATGGTTATACATTTTTTAGATAGTTATACATTTTTTTAATCTAAAAAATGCCATCCCACTATTTTATATAATCCCTTTAATCTCACAAACTGAAAAATGATAGTTTAAAATTCTTTAAACTATATAATGAGAAGTGGATCCCATTGGCATTTACTTCAGCCTCACGCTTTAACAATATTAGCCTTTGTAAACTCTAAAAGGTAGACAACTCTTGTTAATTACATTTCATGCACCTCTTAGCACTGATCCTAAATACACCTTATCCTCACGCTATAGTAATATTAGATAAGTGTATTCCATATTAACTTGTCAATGATCAAATATGTACTACCAATACAACCCTCACGCTTTAGCAATATTGGACAATACATTCACATATATTTGCCTCATCTCACATTTAACCGGTATAGCCCGAATCACCCCGATGAATCCTTCACGCTTTAGCAATATTAAGAAAGACTAAAGTGAATCGTCTAATACCGTATTGATAAGACGGATCATATTTAACATTATCTCATAATAAAACATATTCAATCTAATTAAGAGAGATTTATTAATCACATACTCGTTTCATATAAATGATTAATATAGATCATTCAATTAAATTTTACGCAATCACAATTAACCCCACCAATAGAGCTCCCATTGTAATTATCAGTATATTTGAATGATCATTTCATGTTATGACAATTTATGACAATTGTAGAAGTATATAATAACAACAAAATAAGTCAAAACATGGTAAATTAAAAAAAAATTCTGTAATAGTGACGGACGCCGCGGCGTTAGATAACGGATGCCGCGGCATCCAATGAAGATAGGTCTGGCACCGCGGCGCCCAGCACTTAGCGCCGTGGCGCCACTTCCAGTGTGTAGGCGTCGCAGTGCTGAACACTATCACCTCACCCGATGTCCAAAATTTTTTTTTTCTTTGTTCCAGCATTCAATTTATTTTATGTTAATCATAATCCAACTTCATATGATCAATTCAAAACATCAACACGTTCAAGAACTCACAACATAACATCATGTTCAATTTTAAACATCAACATGCTTCAAATCAAATATGACAGGACCCGACCCGAGACCCTCTACTATAGATCCCAGCGGCCCTGCCGGGCACCCCGACGGAAGTTCCTCCGAACCTAACTGGGTAAGTTAAGAAATTCCGCGAGGCGAACCCCTTTTTAATTCTTGTTACTACTAAGAAGATCTAGTAATATACGTGAAAACGACTTTTTAGTTTTAAAAACAAACGGACAGAGTTTCCCTTGTTTTTCGAAAAATCCACATAAACCTGCAAAGAAATTTCACTTCTAATTCCAACACATCTCAATTCTAGCAATTCGGACCTCCGGTCCTTTTCAAATCAAATCCAACACAACTCAATTATTTCGTGTAAATCATAAAATAAGCATAATCATAAAAGTAAAAATGACCATCATAAACTGGAACTCTCTTCTTCTTGATTCAACACATACTTACAAATATACATGCCTACAACTATTATGCATAAAGTAAAGAGTGCTATTAGCACATTTACATGTACAAAAATTATCTTTGGATTCGGCCCACTAATCGGCGATAGGAGAATCAGCAGCTTGCGTTCTGAGACCTGCACCTGGGAAAGGGGTTTAAAACATAAAACATAAAACGAGTGAGCTAAAGGAGCTCAGTGAGTGTAAATGAGAATTCAATTACAAGAATATTATACAAAGATAGCAATTTCTAAAGTACATGCAGAAATTATGCTTCTAAAACGGATGTAAAATTGTAAAACGGTTTATAATATCATATGCTAATGAAATCTTGCCGAGCGGGTTTTATCTACATCTTTGGAAAACTATATTCAGAATCTGTATAACATAATAACTACTGTGTGCATATAAATGCATAAATGCTATCGGTAAATCGAAAACTAGTAAAATCCTCGCTCGACCATTTTCTTTCTAAATTATACCAATGGTAACCCTAAAGCTCTATACCCACGCAGCGACTCAACTAGCACCGCATACGTGAGTAGGTCACGGGGCACCTCAACTAGCAGCACCCACAGTAACATCTCAAGACATCTCACTGGCTACGCAGTGGAATCCTACATCGCATGCATATAGCGAGACAATATCCCGTACCCATAGAGCGACTCACATGACTCGACATCCCAACTTCCCGGAGTTAGTGACACACCCCCAAGACCTGCCCATGTGCACGGGATATACCGGTCGGGTCTAATACAATCATCACCACTATAATCTGAGGGTACCAATGGCCTTAAAACAAATGCAGTAATTTTCAAACTGTTTCACAAATCGATCATGTAAAAGCATGTCTATGAATATATCAAGATCATAAATCATGTTTATGCATCGAAAGCTTATAAAACATACATAGTCATTGTGTGAAACATAATAACCGAAAAGTAAAAGAAATGGCAGATTTTCACTCACAACCGCTCCGTGCTCAATTTCGCTCCCGATTCCTGCTCCCGTTAACGCTCTCGGTTATCCTCACCTACGCGCCATAAATGACATTTAGAACCAAATCGAACACTAGAATCTCATTTAACTACTAAATGCCCTAATCGGCATACAAAGCCCGGAGGTAAACTACTTCCCGATTTTAGTTACGGAGCCATAATCGAAACTAACTCACCATCCGGCGCCCTGAAAATTATTGAACACCTTATCATTTGATTGGACATACTTGCCCTTCACCTTTCCAACATGGACAATTATGTCCCATTTTCTTCATTTTTGGGTTTTTCATCAACCATATACATTCCATTCACAAAATGCATCATTTACACACAATAATTCAATCAAAACACCACTCAATTCCTAACTTCCCTAAAGTGGCAGAATTTCACCCTAGGTTACAACACATTCTTTTTTTCAATTTCTTGTTCCAATTACAACAAAATCATGCCAATTTCATTCTAAAGCCCTAATTACAATCAATTGAAATCTCTACAACAAAATCACCAAAAACCCTAATTCTCACCTTGCCAATTTCTTCAAATTGATGACTCCTTCAAGCTCCAAACTAGAATTTAACTCAATCTAAGCCAAGAATACACATAAGAACATCAATTAACACATTCTTGAATTCTCACTTATCAAACTCATAAAAGATGCTTTTCTTACTTCTTTTTCTTGAATTTCCACTAATAGAGACTTCAATTGAGCTTAGGGATTGGTTTGTAACCTTAATTTGGCTTGATTACACATGAAAAATCATGAAAAAAAAACTTGAATAGTCACTGTAGCAGCACCCCCTTTGAAGCTCGAATTTCTCTCTTTTTTTGGCTAAGTGTTGGTTTGATCTCTCTTCAAATTTCTACACACTTCTAACATATATATAGTGCTCCCTCAATTTACCATTTTGCCCTTCAACTTTTTTAAAACTTCTAATTTGCCATTAGTTAAAAACTAATTATGTAATTAGTTCATTTGTAACTATTTAGTTAGAAACTAACTAGAACTTCCAACTTGGCAATCCATGAGATTTCTTCTAATTGGTCCATTCTCTAATATATGGATTATGTTTCTCAACAAAGGCTTGTTCCATTCATAACCCTTAAATGGAAATTCATGTAGTAAATTAGAATTTTCTTTTCCAAGTCAATAGAGAAAAATTCTAAAAATATTCTAGGGTCGTCCGGCGCACCAATCAAGTGTGAAATTACCAAATTAGGTATGATATCTCTCACGTGCACTATAAAGAAAATATTTCTAATAGGGTTAAAATCGAGTAACCCTACGGTGTCTTATTTGTTCTATACCAAAATTTAGGTGCCAATACTACTAATAGGGATTGGATATTACAAAATATCATCATGTTGTTCATCAATACAACATCAACATGTTAAAATTCAACAATATCAAACATCATACACCAAATCAGCATGCTCTAATACCACTTATTTGGGTTTGGTGTGTGATGTGTATAGATACGTATAATTTTAAAAAATTAAATACGCAGCGGAAGTATTCATACATGTTATACACTATATAACATACTTAAGAATATATTTTCATGTATGATGTTTCAAGCACATATATATATCTCATATATATTTTCACATGTATGATAAAAATGAATTGTAAGTAAATAATCTACCCAGTTTTGAAGGTAGCTTTACAATTCTTTAAGAACTCCAAGCTTCAATTTGTTGAGCTCACATTAAAGTATACCGTTGCACAATTTTAGTTCACAACTGAAACGGGTGGGATTGTGAAGCTAGAATGGCAGCCACAAATTTCCAGCAATGGATTGTTTTAACACTTAAAACAATTTGGTCCTTATGATTTATTACTAGCAAAAAATGAGAAGAATTAAGTATTTTCTATAGTTCCTTACAACTCTTTGTTATGAACATTTTGTTAAGATTTTGCAAACTCTCTCAATACTTTAAGAAAACACTTAGCCAATTATCTCTTCTCCCTTCTCTTCCCTTGGCCGAATCTTACACTTTCTTACCCACAAAATTGAACTCTTTCAATTTTTGGTTAATGTAAAAATTGATTACTTCTCTTAGTACTCCACTACCACTTAGCTATGTTTGCCATTACAAACAATAATCAAATATGTAAATCCACCCAATAAATTGATTCATTCGTATGAATCAATTGTTAGAGAGTTAATGACAATTAAACAATGTTAAGTGGTAACACCACTTCACAAGTGCACCATTTAATAATTTCTAAGTGGCCAACAATGCTTATTATTAATAACAAGTGCTTACTCCATTACAAAATAGTGTTTACCACCTATTCTAATTAATAATAATAATTTTATTAATAAATAGATTATTAATAATTCAAAACTATTTTGAATAATGACATTTACCTTATATGTATTTACAAAGTAAGGTAAATAGGTAAATACATGGTAAATCATTTATAGAGCAAGATTGTGCCACTTGTTAATTTCTTATTGGTTAGAAACTCCTGCAAACCAATAATGTATTTTACATTCAAGTATTGACAAGTGTATAACATAAGGAACCTTGAAACATATTTTCACTTTGCTGAAATTTTTTGGATTAATTGTTCAATCCAATACGCTAACCTAGTGCATAACGATTATACTTCATATTGTGAGACTCTCTAGGTCCATGCCCGATTTGTCATATGAAACTATTTTATACGTCCGTGAACAATGTCCCACACATATGTTATGGATATTACAAAATAATGCATTAGACCATGCAAGTTGAGGTTATAACATATTCATATAATCCTTCCATCATAGATATCCTAGATGAGTGAAAATATAGATCAACACCATCAAGTCTCTACATGCTCAACCATAAACTTATCTCTAGATTTGTATCTCAATAAATAACATTCGTAAACACTTTTACGATATTATTTACCCTAAGGATAAAACTAATTTTCTGGGTATTTTTGCTTATGATCATAAGACTTTCTGAAATACAATCTTGGAGTTTTAGGATATTTTACTCACCTAATTGAGTTGATGGATCCCATATCTATACACACCAAAATCCATAAGCATCTGACCATACCCAGCAACACCCAACGGTCAGACCATGAAAGGTATCTAACATGTGTAGAAACAAAGTATAGTGGATCACACTCACAAGTCCACTGTGGCACTCAGGTCTAAGGACCACGAATACTACTCAACTCAAAAGATCCTCCATTGATGGCTTTATAGGATGTCTATTGGAGATCTTTGTGAGTTTGTTCAATATTCAGTCCTTACTGAATACTTGTATCTCTATACGAGTTTCCACTAAATTCATGGTCTACTAAGACTAACCATCTTGACCATTCAGATATAGACATACACCAATCTATATATAATAAGGTCTTCACTGACAGAGCCGCATTAGTGAAAATAGATCAAGAACATTAAGTTTAAGAACATATTTGCATAACAATATTTTCTAGCACCATTTGCAACTTTTTTGTTATTATGTCATTACTAATATATTCTTAGGTCTTTGTTCTATTTTAGACAAGACTTTAACTCTTTAGATTTCGCTAACTCTTATAACTTGGTAACTCTTATCAGTGCTAACTTTTATCATTTATATCTTTTAGCGTATCTAACTCTTAGTTCTGATCTAAACTCTTTTAGATCAGATCTGAACTCTTTCAAATCTTACAATGTCTAAAACGTTACAAGCATCTTACCATATATATGTATATATTAAAATAATTAGTGATATATTGAAATCATAATAGTATAAACATAAAATAAATATTTATACACAAAAGGGATGACACGTAAACACAAATCCCAACACATATTGCTCCTCAAAATTGTTGTGCTTCTTTAGCATCACTATTGGTAAGTAATTAGTGCTATAGTACCTAAGCGCAAATGCACGTTATTATATCAAGTAATATAGGATTTTAAGTCTAAATATCAATCCCACAAGGATTATTCGATCTATTTCTATCAACCGATTACTAAAATTATATATACTTGACTTTTATTTAGAAAACTAAAATCTGAAATTCAATTGATTAACCTAAACAACAAATAAACAAAGAAATCAATTCACCAAAGGATAATAATTCTAGGGCATAGACTCATTCCTTGATATTTCATTGGATTTATTAACCACTTAACTAATCTCTTAATACCAATTATTGGCTTAGACACTAATCTCATCATAAGCCTCAGTCGATAGTCGAGTGACTATATTATACATTCTAACAATCACCTATATGTCTATGGTAATCAAATGAGAATGTAATTAATTAAGATCAAGTCTAAATAATATTATATATGCCACCTAGGTATATGTCTATCCTAATTAAAACTCATAATTGTTATCTTATGATCATGTTTCAAACTATCCTAGGCTAAACATATGAGTCTCTTTGTCAAGTTCATCATGGTTCTTCAATCATTCAAAATATTGATCAGGTATAATGAAAGCATTAAGATCAAGATAAAATGAATTAATTATAATAATTAAGTTCATAAATTAAGAATTAACAAAATCCAACTACATACTAGGTTCAAAAGTCTAATTCTAAAAATAAAAACTTAAGCTATGGTGAAATAAAGAGTTCTAGAGCTTATCAATAATAACATGAAAATCATAGAAAACTAGAAAGATAAAGAGTTAAAGAGATAAAAAAAAACTAATTTTTCTATTGTCTTTGATATTCTAATCTTCTTAATTCTCCAAAAATTTCTCTTTCTCTCTCCTTTTTTCTCTCCTCTTGATTCTTTAATTGGGATTTTTTTATCTTTTATTTTATAAGTTTATGTCTTCAATTTAAGGTAAAATATCAAATATAAGTCAGATTATGATTATTGTACACGAGTTACTATTCATAAGCATTGTTTATGGAGGGGTACTGTTTACGCAGTGTCGTAGCTTGTATTAGGGTGCTCTAATGCTATACATGCGATTTTTTAGCGCTATTCTAGGTGCTACAATACTAGGCACTGTAGCAAATTTACTGTAGCTAGTTAATATAGCAAAATCTACTATAGCAATTAGATGTTTTTGTCTTATTTTTATTAGATTTTAATCCTTATTTGCTTCATTGATTGCAAACCTATAAAATAATAATAAAATACATAAAATGCCAAATAATTTTAATTTAAACAAACAAATATTAAGTTTGAAAGATGAAAATATTAGACTTAATTAACCCATATCAATAAGCACATTTTATACATCATATTGTATCTCTCACAACTTGATATTTATTTATTTTGAGCATGATATATGTGTTAATTTTTATTTTGTAGATTTAAAGTTAACGAGCTATTGAGAATGAAATCCAAAGAAAACAAGGTAAAAGTATCAAATATGACACATAATGTCATATTTGTACTATAGTAGTTTTGCTACAGTACCTAGGGCTTAGATGCTAAATCAAGGCCCCATGGAAGAAGCTTGGCACCTAGGCGCCATCAACACCCTAAAACATTTTTGAACCTTCCAAGCCCATTTTTAGAATTTATATAAAGAAGATTAAATGCCTCATTTGTAAATAAGGAGAGAGCACAAAATTAGAGAGAGAAACAAAAGATTTTTAGTGAGAGAATAAATTTTGGAGTTTGGATTCTTAAAGACTCTTAAAGATTGAAGGCCCAAAGAGATATATCTAACTAGTTTTCTTTGTTCTCTTTCTTTTTTACTTTAATTTAAAGTTTATGTTTGTAATTTGTATTGCTTTAAATATGATTACTCTTGTAAACTTTTAGATTATTGTAATTTGTGCTTGACTATAGTTGGCTTATTTTGTTGCTTTAGGGGCTTGATGTAGCTTTATTATATACTATGTTTGGATAATTAGTTTATTAATAACTATTTCTTATGTTATTCATTTGTCAATTTTTTGGATTTAATGCTTCTCGTTTGATTTGGAAATTGACTATTTAATTTAGAATGGTGGGTTATATGCTTAGGATATATTAACCCATTTGTTGGACTTGAAAAGTATGGTCTTAGTTTTTATTGAGTTGAAAGACTAATAAAACTTAGGTAATCAAATAAAGGGTTGTGTAATGCATGTATAGATAGACAAGATAGATAGGAATATCAACTTGAATATGTATGTATAAGATCTTATTTGACACTCGAAAAAGGTAATGAGATTAATATTGAATCCCTTGATTAATGAGTTTACAAGAATAGTTCACTAAAACATAAAAAAAATGAAAAAGGTAGAGTGAAATCAAAATCCTAAAATCTTTTTACCATAGAAATCTTACCTACTTAATTTGTGAAATTGTTAGTTTGAGCATCTTTGTTTTCATTAATCAACCTAGAATTAACATTAGCGTAGATAAAATTAGATTGTTAGTACCATAATAATTATTATTAATTTACAGGACCAATTCTTATGAAAACGATACTTACTTGTCACTTTATTACTTACTCACGACCCGTGTACTTGTGATTATATATTTGTGTATGTTAATTTTGTGAACAACTATCAATAGTTCTTTTAGCTCCTCCATCTCTTGTCTTGCTCGGCTCATTTCTTTTACTAATTCAATTTTTTGAACAATGCTTTCTTCATCTTGGTGCACTATTTTGTCATCTTATAACTCTAGTGACCGTTGTTTGTTTATATAGTTAGGATTTTCTATTTGGGCAGTCATAGATTAAGTGATTATTTTATCTGCTATTGAATGATTTCCCTTCACGACTTTTCATTCTATCCCCTACAGACGACATTAAATTGTTGACGAATTTGGGAGGTTATTGGCCCACAAGTTGAATTTATTTTCTTGAGAACAGTAGCTAGATCTCTCTAAAGGTTGGGTTAAGATGGTCACTCTTGATGCATGCTAGGCTTTACAAGTGTTCAATCCAAGACTCCAAACTCATTCAAGATCAATCGATCAAAATAAGCAATCACAAATAAGAATAATCTTGTAATAGTTAGTTTAATATAAACTTATATCTACTTCACTTAACTTAATTAGCTCACCCAAATGCATTAATAAATGGTGTTTTTACAACAAAGATATAAGAAAGCAAAGTGATTACAAAATTAAAATAAAGAGACATGTGGTGCTATACATGTAAATAGAGTTTTTTAGGATTCTTTATTTGCTCAAAGTAATCTTATTTTTAATCTAGCGAGATAGAGTTGAAAAAGAAAGTGATTTTTTTTCTTTCCATGTTGCATAAAATTTAACCCTAAAGTTGTAAGGGCTTACGTGTATGACCTCTTGAAGGATGGTGTTTTAATTAATATCGAAACTTTGGTATAGTTATTAATTTCTTTAAACCGTAGAGGTTTAGTTGCCATTTACCAAAGAAATGTATTTGCTGAACAACGAGGGAATAATTTTTGCTTCATCCTTCGAATAAAAATGGCATTCTTTTATGAAAATGAATGAATAAATAAATAAATTTTTAATCGCTACAAAATAATGATGCAGATTATTCAAGAAATAAAATCGATTTACATTATAAAAAGGATAAATTATTAAACTTCTATGAAATGTTTGTCAAGATTTATACAATTGTTTTTTTTTATCGAGAATACTATTAAGAAATAAGAATAGATAGGTAATATCAAAAAGTTTCTTGTGTTTATTTCTACTGTAGAACAAGTCAATTATTTTATATTGATATCTTTTATATATATAAGAATAGGGAAAAACGTATGACCCGGCTGTTATTATTTAAAAAAAAATATTAGTTAGCAAATAATTTTTTTTTTAAAAAGAAAAGAAAATACTGAGTAAAAGAGTAACCACCTATCTGTTTTCAGAGTAAAAAAAGCAAAGCAATGGACTTGCTCTCAGTCTCACCCTCTTCCACTTCAACCTCCCACTTGTTACTTTCTCTTTACAAATCTAATTCCTTTCCTTCCATTTCCAATTCTAAATCCAAATCATTGTCTCTCGCTTTGAAACCCATTTCTTTTCTTAATACCCCTAAAATCTCCACCACCAAAACCCTAGCTCTTCAACAACACGATGTCGTTTTATCCTCGGCCCCTCAAACCCCAGCCACCGCCATGCGCGGCGCCGAAGCTGATGCTATGGGCCTCCTGCTCAGGGAAAGGATTGTCTTCTTGGGTAATAGCATTGACGATTTCGTTGCTGACGCCATCATTAGTCAGCTTCTGTTATTGGATGCTCAAGATCCCACCAAAGATATCAGGCTCTTCATTAACTCCTCTGGTGGTTCGCTTAGGTATTCATTTCGATTTCCGTTATCAATTTCTTATTTATATTTAATAAATTGATGATTTTTTTTTAAAAAAAAGAAAGAAATTGCTAATTCAGAGTTCATAAGTAGCTTATATTATTTTCGTGAAATTTCAGCGCCACAATGGCTATATACGATGTGGTGCAGCTGGTGCGAGCAGATGTGTCCACAGTTGTACTGGGCATTTCAGCATCAACTGCTTCGATAATTCTTGGTGGTGGTACTAAAGGCAAGCGACTTGCCATGCCCAATGCTCGAATAATGATTCATCAACCTCTTGGAGGAGCTAGTGGTCAAGCAATAGATGTCGAAATTCAAGCTAAAGAAATCACTCATAACAAGAATAATGTCACTAGAATCATATCTAATTTTACTGGTCGCCCATTTGAACAAGTGCAGAAAGAGATTGATAGGGATCGATACATGTCTCCCATTGAAGCAGTTGAATATGGAATTATTGATGGAGTTATTGATAGAGATAGTATCATTCCTCTTGTTCCTGTCCCTGACAAGGTCAAGCCAAAGTTTAATTATGAGGAAGTTCGCAAAGATCCAAGGAAATTCTTGCAACCAGATGTCCCCGATGATGAGATTTACTAGCATGTAAAATTCTATAAAGGTATGTTAATTTTATGATTGTTTTTCTTCGTGTTTCATTCATAATTGTTGGAATAAGCCTCAAGGATATGGTGCTTGCATAGTGTGTATCTACTCTACACTTCTAGTTATACTAGTGAACTAGATTTTGTGATGACTGATGGAGTAAGATTCATAAGAATCTTAGGGAAACCTCAAGTAGTGTGTACCAAGTGTCTTAAAGTTTTGTCTCTGGAAGAAGTATGCATAAGAATCCTCTGCAATTTGCTACAAGTCAGAAACATAAAATTTTTCCACTTGTTATTTGTCAATATAGTTAATCTTGTGTCAATATAAGGTAATTAAATCCAATCCGAATAGTAAATTTCATTTTTTTTTTCCTTTGTTTCAAAATAATGTAAATTTATACATGAAACATTAGAAGTCAGGAGATTGATACAGAAATGATGACTTCATTTTCTGAAACCATCCCTATGTATTGTATTTTTATTCTTTATCCCTACTTCTTTGCCTAGAGATTCTCTATCTCTGCTGGTCTCAACTGATATTCAAGCAACTTCTATTATCAGCACTACATGTCAGTTCATGGTGACTTGCATTTAATCAAAGTTGCGACCTATTTGATATTCATTTATGACCCTGTCATTTATTTAGTTAGAGGAAGAAGTTATGAATGCGCACAAGAGTTTTAGAAACATTTATGAATACCCATGCCCTGCTTTCTTTTTCTTCAAAACTTCCCTTGTGGTAACTGTTTCCATTCATTTGAAGTGATCATCCTCTGACCTGTGTATTGGTCTCTTGCACGCAGAGGGAGTTAGTCAAGTTTTCCCAACAGGTTACTAGGATTTGTTGCGCATATGGGTACTGCTAACATAATGCAGACCAAAAACTTTTCACTGCTCGTTTAATGTTTACAAATGATTCTCTTAATATTAGTAATTACTTTAAAAATACAAAGGAGAAGTGATCTTTCAAGTTTTCTATTTTCCCACCCATCTGTATCAAGCCTGCGCTTGTATGGCTTTCATTCCTTCCCTGTGCTCTGACTATCTTTATTCTTGCTTCCCAAATAACTATTTCACTTTCCCCGGTGAGTGTCAGTTAATTCAATTGGTAAAGCTTCCCCAATGATGAATCAATAATAAGCTTCTTTATCCTCCCATCCCCCAAATGTTTTATTTGGCATTGTTATATCTATGTTTTAGCTTCTTGTCTAACAATTCTAATTTTCAGAATATTTGAATTGTATGTTTGCAAATCAATAGAGAGGAGAAAAAGTTTCAATAAATGAGATTTTTAGAAACAATTGGCAAGTGGAAGATGAGAGAGAATGTTGTTTTGGTTACTTCTTGAAGTGATTTAGATGACATGACTTCAGTGTTTCCTAGAAGTTTGATAAATCAAAAGTTGTTCTCTCGTGTAAGCTATAGTATGAACTTCAATATGTGGTGGTTCACAGCATATAGAATCATTTAGAAGATTTAGGAAAATTTTGTGAAAGTAGTTTATATGTTGGCCTTGTTGTTCTCTTTTATGGTATTGTTGCTGCCATTATTGTGATTGAAGAAAGTTCTTTTCTACCGTTTTTCTACAAGGGCTTCGAATTGATGAATTCTTTCAGCTGCCATGCTACGAGTTCCTTACTAATGTGGGCAAATTTTTAATCAGATCACTTCATGGTTGGAGACTGGAATTACATACTGCAGAACACGGAAGCCATATCAAGTTAGGGTGATTTACGATTATTACATTTCCTTTCTTTGAACTAGATTATTTGAGAAAGGCTTTGAAATTTCATTTCTTCTCTCTCTGTGTTGTACAATACAACATTCATTCAATTGTTCTCTTGCCTGCATGTGAACCAAATTGAACTTTGATAATTTTACTGTGACTAAATAATTAAAAGTGGGCAGATATGGGAAGCCAAATCGGAAATTAGATTTTTTTTTTTGCATGACTTGTGAATAGGGCTGTACAAAATCATTTTTTTCACCTATCATTCAGTTATCAGGATTTGAGCTGATGTTACTCGGGTAAGCTAGCCTTGGATTTGAAGCACATGTTTTTACCTTGTATGTGTTTGACTGAGAAAGATAGGCTTTAGAGAGAACATGAAGAAGAACAAAATTTTATTAGATATGAAAGTCATGAAATGCTGTGTTGTGTTACTACCCAATTTCCTAAAAGATAGAACGATTAAGCAGAAACGTGGTCCCTGGGGATGAAACAATGGTGACAGTGGGTGTGTTCTCAGTTTGCTACGCTTTTATAATTTTTTACTCAAAAGCCACCAACTTGTTTGCCTTGAAGAAAGAAAAGAAAAAGAGGAAGGGTTAATTTACGATACCGAGATTAAAATTCAGTATTAATATAAAAAAATTCGAAACTATTGGATAAAATCAATGGTGTATAATATTTATAAAAATAAAATTTTATTTTAAAATTAAAAAGTTGCTAAATATTTAGTTGATAATTATCAATTGTTTAAGTTAATAATAAAATTAATTCAACCATTGCTAAATCGTTCCGTCTAGAAGCATGTGGCGCCATCAAGTTGTTCGGGTCAGAACAAGTGAACGCGACAAAGCCTTCAATCAATTCTAAAGTTTTCTATGTCTTGCATGCCCGCTCGCAATCTGACAATCTCAAGCCGCCAGCCACCGTCGTCCACCTCCAGTTGTCTGCCAGCCAGCAGGTATAATATGCTGTCAAAAAAAAAAAAGAAAGAAAGAAAGTTGTTATTGGAAGGAAGGAAGGAAGGAAGAACAGAGCTGGGCATTGTGGAGGCGCTGAGATGAGGAACGGGCGATACTGATGATGATTGGAATTGCAAAGCCATTGATGCTATGATATGATTACAAATAGAGAACGAGAGAAAGTGTGTAAAATAGAAAAGTGTGAATATGAGGAACCAAAAACGGCTCAGATGCTTCGTCAAATTAGGGTAAAGTTGGGATATTTTGCAGTACGAATTTGGTATCTTGCACATTTAGAAGATGGTCAAATGGTGAAAGCAATTCCTGTAGCAACAACTTTTGAATTATCCAAGAGTTTGAAAAATTACATCTTGCCTTGAACATGCAATTGTTATGCTTTGATAGGTTGATGATATATATATTTTTTTCCCATTTTCTCCTAATGTTTTAGCCATTAATGAATTGTGAAATATTATCGTTATTGCTGCTTATTGTTATTTTCTAATAGCTTGCTGTGCAGTTTTTTTTTTTTTTCTCTTTTCCATATTCTACTTTTCCCCATTGCTCTTTTTTATTATTTTAGTTTGCTAGTTATTTAGCATGGTATCTTGAAGTGTCGATTATATTTGTGTAGTTTATGTTTTCCAAATGAATATTGTATTTCTTGCATGCACCTTATTGTCATATTTAATATTTATGTAATAGATTGATGAATATTAAATTGTATAGATGAAAGACGAGGAAAGTAAATTTTGAAATAAATGATGATGGGAGTAAGAAATATGATTTGAAGGAGAATGAAGATTGAAGTAGTTTTTAATACAAAACTTAGATAATAAACATTGCACCTATAAATGTAAACATAACAAATTCAATTGTATTAAAAAAAAACATATATAACTTGCAGTATATGTAAACTACTTAACTTGAATTACAAAATAATTAATTATGTCGACGGCTAATAATTACATAAATAATTATGCAAAATATACATACTATATGTAAATTTAATATAATATTTGTAAGTCTACCAAATTTATAAATTTTTTTTTATTTGTAAATTAAACTAAATCTTATAAATATAATATAAAATTTGTAAATCAATACTGAACTTATATATTTATGTAAAATAATATATATATATATAACAAATTAATCGTAAATGAAACATAACATTTGTAAGGGAATTTCGAGTAAATAAGAAAATTATAAATCAACACAAAAATGTAAAAATAGATATAAATTTCGTAAACTATACGTATTATGTGCAAATTTAATATAATATTTATAAATCAATATTAAACTTGTAAATGATATTTCTTACTTGTAAATTAAACTAAATCTTATAAATATATTCTAAAATTTGTAAATCAATAATGAACATGTATATTTACGTAATATATATATATATAACAAATAAGTTGTAAATGAAAGATAATATTTGTAAAAGAATTTAAAGTAAATAAAAAAATTATAAATCATTGCAAAAATATAAAAGTAGATATAAATTTCGTAAACTATACGTACGATATGTAAATTTACTATAATATTTGAAAATTAATATCAAACATGTAAATTATACTTTTTTACTTGTAAATTAAACTACATTTTATAAATATAATGCAAAATTTGTAAATTAACATTAAACTTATATATTCACATAAAAGTTATATGTATCACTAAAATATGGTAAATGAAATATGGTATTTATAAAAGAATTTAAAATAAGTAAAACAAATTTTAAATCAACACTAAAATATAAAGTAGACCTAAATTTTGTAAACTACAGACGTGTAAAATTAATATGGAACTTGTATATGATATTTTATACTTGTAAATTAAATATAGCCTAATAATATAATATAAATTTTATAAATCAACATCAAACTTGTAAATTCATCATAAAAAAAAATAATAACAAAAAATTAGTAAATAACACATAATATTCGTAAAATAATTTAAATTCCATAAAAAATTATATACCTCAACTATAATTTTAAAAATAAGAACAGCAAATATAAAAATATTTATTATGATTATTTTATGACAAAAAAATATTTAATACTATTACTCTTTAGTTAATTAACTATAATAATAAAGACACTTCATCATATTTGCCCCCAAATTAAACTGAAGTTAAAAAGATTAATAAATCAAGTTTATATTAATCCTAATATAGATTTGATTAAGTATTTTAAAATTTTAATTATCTTATAAATTTTATTATCCTATTAACATTACGGTTAAGAAAATTTTAAAAAGAATATTGCAAGTGTTGTAGACAATTAGATTAAATTAATATTCCACATTAAATTAAATTGCATGTTAACCAGTTAAAAAAAATTCGCTATACATTTTACATTTCTTTTACATGTTTCTAAATTTCACATATTTAATCGTTCAATTAAATTATTTCTTAATTTAATAAATTAAAAAAAGCGCCATTATGGTTATGGGCTATATCAAATTGCAATTTTTTAAAAAATAGTGTGACAAATACAAATACAAAAAAAAAAGTAATGTTATACTTACTTTGAATTCTAATTTTTTACCTATTGATGTGCCACTAATGAAAATGTGTCATATACCATCATTTATAGATTTTTTTTAATTGGATTAATAATGCGGTACTATGATTATATCTAACATTGAATATTATTTCATAGTAAAAATATTAATTTGAGGTACAAAGTAAATAAATACAATATTACTTAACAATAAAAATAAAAATAACCTAATAAAATTGTAAATTTCATCGCTTCATATTAGTTTATCATATTAAGAGAATTTTTTTTATTAAAAAATTATTTAATTTATCGACTCATAAAATTTATATACTGTATTCAGCTTGTTAAATTTATACACATTAAGAAAATAAAGAAATTCTTATATACAAAATTAATATATAACAGTTTAGCAAATAATTTTATCTTACTTCTTAGTTTTTACATTATAATAAAACTAAGTTTATTAATGGAGATATTTGAGAATATATACTATTGTTATGTAATAGATTAGATTCTTTTGAATAATAATTGATTAGTAATATAATATGTTCAAAATTAATCAAAATATATAATTAATTAATAATATTATATGTTTTAACCAAAGTGATTTATGACACTTCAAAATAATATCATAATGCATAGATTCAATTAAGATGAATGATCATCTAATAATAATGTTCCCCCTGGATATTGGCAAACAAGGCTTAAGGTCTTCAACTCATAATGTACAAATACCTTAGACCAAAAGAGCATAAAGAGGGTCTGGAACATATAAAGACCTAAAAGAAAAATGTTAGTCCATAAAACATCCTTGAATCAAGGGTACCTTTTTTGAGTTAGTCAAAATAATGGTCGAAGTTCGATTATCATATTCGATCTTTAAGAAAGAGAAGATAAGTTCACACCCTATGAGCTAGTCAGAACAATTACTGAAACCCGACTACCCTATTTGATAAGACTCTTAAAGGAGAACTATAATTTTTTCGAGCTAGTCAAATTAATAGTCAAAGCTTGACTACCTTGCTTAGTCAAATTCATTACCCACAAAGTCAAACAAAATAATAGTTGAACACCAATTATCCTGTTCAGTCAAGCCTTGAAGACAAAGAGAAGTAAAGGCTCCACTAAAGAAGACCGAATAGGAGAGAAAATCTCCTTTCACCAATAAAGTCATAGATATCGAGCTACTAAAGGGTTTAAGATGCCAAACCTCCCAACTTACAAAGGGACAATAGATCCTTATCACTATGTTAACTAATTCACTGATTTACTATTGATCACTAACATCAGACAAAATTAGATGTGTTAACTGTTCTATAACAACTTGGATAGACAAGCCTAGCTATGTACAAGAGCCAAAGGCAAAGAAGTATCTCATCCTTCAATGAATTGACCACAAAGTTCGTCCAGCATATTTGAAGAGCATATGAAAGGGTTAAAGATCCTCAACAACTATGATAACTCGAACAAGGCCATGCTGAAAGCTTGAGAGATTTACATAAAGATATCACAAAGAAGTGATCCACCCTGGAGCGTTTAACCTATCAATTGCATTAGAGGTGTTGAAAGATAGACTTAAGATAAACCGATTATGATACTTTGTATCAAAATATTCATTTGCCATATATGCAACCCTAACAAATAGGCTCATCAATATATCAAGATTGAAGAGGATGAAGTTGTGAAGAGGGTGAGCAAAGTAAACGTACAAGGAAAAAGCAAAGGGGGAGAATTCAGAAAATCCCCTGAAAAAAAAAAAGAAAACCTAACAAAGAACCACCAAGTTTATGCAGAAAGATCTACCTTAGAAAATAAAATAAAATAAAATAAATAAGAAAATCTCCTCTTAGAGTGGCCAAAATCACAAGGATGATTACATTCCAATGACAGTTCTGCCAACCAAAAAATTCAGGGCTCTAAAAGATAGGGGTCTCCTCGAAGAACCCTTACCTATTCGAGCACTACTTAGAAAAGAAATAAAAATAAGTGGTATAAGTTCTATCAAAACCACTGCCACACTACCAATAAATGTATACATCTATGATCTTAAATTGAACAGTTGATAAGGAATGGATACCTCAACGACTTTAGAGCTGATCTTAGGCAGAAAAAGATTCAGGATAAAAGAAATCACGAGTACAAAGATTCCTAGATATAAGAGACAACCATGATCATATCAAAGGGCATGACTTTGGCTAGAGACACGAACAAACATAGAAGAATTGCTCTTGGTACTCATTAGTGGGGCATTAGGTGATTTATAACACCTCAACTACCAAAAATCCACGAGTACACTCTGTACCAATAATGTTCACTAAAAATGATGCCAAAGATGTCAGCTATTGATAGAGGATAATTAGGTCTAATATTTCTATCTTTCAAACTTAATATTTATTCTTTTAAATTAAGATTATTTGACTTTTTATGTATTTTATTATTATTTTGTAAGTTTAGAGTCAATGGAGTAAATAAGGATGAAAATCTAAAGAAAATAAGGCAAAAACATCAAAATAACACAATACCCCACAACAATAGATTGCTACACAGTACCAACGCCGTAGCACCCAAAATTTAATGCCACGACGCTATGTGAACAGTTACATAGTGAGTAGTACCTCATGAACAGTGCGTGTGAATGGTACTTGTGAACGGTAATCCTAATCTGACTTATATTTGATGTTTTATCTTAATTTGAAGATATAAACCTATAAAATAGAAGATCAAAAATTTTAATTAAAAAATCAAGAGAATAAAGAAAATGAGAAAGAAAGAAGATAGAGAAAGAGTAATTTTTTTAGGATCAAGAACTCTAAAAGATTGAAGACTGCAGAAAAATTAGTTTTATCTCTTCAACTCTTTATCTTTTTAGTTTTCCCATGATTTTCATCATATTATTTTTGATAAGTTCTAGATAGTTTTATTTTACCATAACCTAAGTTTTTATTTCTAGGGTTAGACTTTTGAACCTAGTATGTAATTGGATTTCATTGATTCTTAGTTTATGAACTTAATACATATAATTGATTCATTCTATCTTGTGTTTATAGCTTTCATTATATATGACCAATATTATGAATGATTGTGAAACCATGATGAACTTGACAAAGGAATTCATGTGTTTAGTCTATGATTGTTTGATGCATAATCATAAGGTAACAACTATGAGTTCCATATAAAATAGACATATAGCTAGGTGGTATATATGGCATAATTTAGACTTGATTTTAATAAATTACATTCTAATTTTATTATCATAAACATATAGGTGATTGCTAGAATGTATAATATAGTCACTCAATCATCAACAGAGGCTTGTGATGAGATTAGTGTCTAAGTCAATAATTAGTATTAAGGGATTAATTAAGTAATTAATGAATCCAATAAAATATTAGAGAATGAGTCCATACCCTAAAATTATTATCCTTTGGTGAATTGATTTATTTTTTATTTTTTATTTATGTTAAGAATTAGGTTAGTTAATTAAATTTCAAATTTAATTTTTTGAATAAAAGTTAAGTAGATGTAATTTTAGTAATTGATTGATAGAATTAGATCGTATAGTCTCTGTGAGATCGATACTTGGACTCTGAATCCTACATTACTTGATATCATAGCGTGCGTTGCACTAGGTTATTATAGCACTAATCAGCTACCTACATAATGTTTCACTAGTCATGACAATTCATATAGCCAGAATGGAAGTGAACAAGGTGTTTGTCAATATAGGAAGCTCAATTAATATAATATCCATGGAAACACTCACCAAAATCGGCATAAAGAGTCTCAAAATGCAATACATACAAATCTCCCCTCTATAGATTTAGAGATAGTTGCATAATTTCCTTAAGAGTTGTTAGTCTGTTAATATCAATAAGGGAAAATCCTTACAATAAGACAACAATGACTAATTTTATATCAGTCGACCAACCGATGCCTCACAAGGCAATGTTAGGGAGACCCTTCATGATCAACTATAATACCACCATGTCCATGCATTATTTAAAACTTAAATTTTCTATAAAAGAATGAGTAAGAATCCTCCGGGTTGATCAGAAGAAAGCTATAAGCTATTATGTGATCACGTCAAAGAGAACCTTCTACATCATCACCATAGACTATGAGAGGAAAACCAATTTAAATCTCTAGAACAAATGGGTGACCTATTTTTGATACTTGTTCAAAAGGGAAAACCTAAAAAGGCCGTGAAGATAGGCTCACATCTAAAGTCAAAAATAAAAGAAAGAATGATCTCTCTGATAAAAGCGTTTTCTAATATCTTTGCCTGGTCGCACGAAGACATCCTAGAAATAGATCCTGCCCTCATATCACATACAATGACGTTCGACCCATCCTTCAAACAAGTTAAGTAAAGGAGAAAGTTTTTAACCAAGAGAGAAATGAAGCAGTGACACCAAAGTTAAGAAATCCTTAACGATAGGTTTCATCTAAGAAGTCCACTGTCCCGAATAGTAAGCCAACGTTGTCATGGTAAAAAAAATAAAATGGGAAGTAGAGAATGTGTGTAAACTTTACGGATCTGAACAAAGCCTACCCAAAAGATAGCTTTCCCTTGCCAAAAATTAACTAACTCATAAACTCAACAACTAGACACACTCTCATCAGCTTCATGGATGTGTTCTCAACATATAATTAGATCAAAATGTTCCCACCAAACCAAGAGATGACTTCTTTCATCACTTATTAGAGAATATACTATTACAAGGTCATGTCATTTAGACTTAAGAATGTAAGGGCCACTTACCAAATACTTATAAACAAGCTTTTTAAGCCCCTGATCGAAAAAAGCATGGAAGTATACGTAGATGACATGACTGCCAAGTTCAAATGAGTAGAGAACCACAATGATGATCTTAAAGAAACTTTCAAGATTTTAAAAGAACATGACATGAAGTTGAACCCTAAAAAATAATCATTTGGGGTCAAATCAGAAAAGCATTAGGCTTCCGAGCTATCAAAAGAAAGGACAAAACAAGATAGACCTACAGTGTGAGGAAGCTTTCTGTAGTAACCAGTATCCACAACGGTAAGAATAAATATTTTTATATGTATAAATATACGTATTTTATTTGTATGTAAGCAATACTTGATTTATATATTTTTATTAGTAGTGTTTGTATAGGTTAAAGTCATACAATTAGCATTGGGTTTAATTGCAAGACTTTAGATTTATTTTAGGGACCAAATTGTAATACCTTGAAAGTTTTAGGGGTAAATTTGTAAATACTAAAAATTAGCCACTTAGTATAAAAATACACTTTTAAAAATCCTAATTCTCTCATTTTGGTCGAGCTACCCATTTTCAGAGAGAGAAGAGAGAAATAGAGGAGAGAGAAAGAGAAGAAGAAGAAGAAGAAATTGGAATTTTGGATCTTTAGAGGTATATCACAACTAATTATCAATTTATTGTTGTTAATTAAGTTAATTTCTTTAAGTTTTGATTTCTGGAAATATGTATAATTGAGGATTTGATGTGTATTTCGTTTGATCTTGTGAGAATTGATGATTATCTATAAGATAGCTTGATAAATCATGATGAATTGTGGAATTTCTGCTTGATAGTCTCTTGATCCAGGAATTTTATAAATTTTTGTAATCCGATTCTGGTTTTGAATTTTGAGTATATAAAATTATACATGTTTAGGATCATCTGAGATTTTGAATCGATTCAAAATTCCAGAAATTGAATTTATTGTGAATTTACTAAAATGACCCTGAAATTCTGGAAATTTTCTGTGTGAACAGTATGATACAGTGACAAACAATTTTGGTCATACTGAATGATCTTTAAAAATTACGAATTTATGGAATATGATAAGTTTATATGTCTAATGTGATATACTCAGAATTGAGAATTTAGATCAATGTGGTTGAAGTGTTATGATTTTCTAAAGTGTATAAGCTCATTGCAGTATTTGATTAACAGATTTTTAAAGCTATAGAATAAAATAGTTTTAAAATACTTTTGGCAGTTATTTTGAAGTAAAATATTTATCATGGATTGGGATATGTGTCAAGAGTATTTCTGTGGTAGTTTTACAATTTTTGAGTTAGTATATGAATTTATAAAATTAGGAGATTGAATACTGTTTAGTAAGTATCTTTATCCTATCAGGTTAGTAGTTTGGATTCGATGGTGTGTATGGAATGGATTGTGTAGGAATTTTGTTATAATATTTATATATAAGAAGGATATATGAGTCAAGAATGGTATATTCTGATTTTGGAGTAATTGAACATCATTTGATGTATTAGAAAATTTGTTAAGTGTAAGTGATCAGAATGACAAGTTTTGAGAAACCAAGTATTTAGACCAATTTGATGTGATAAATGCGTTGTGTATAATTGTGTAAGCTATTTAAAGTATTTTGTGTGAATTGTGAGGCTTATGAAAGAATTGATCTCCATTGATAGGTTAAGGAGATTTAAGCCTTGTAGCTGAAAGTTTTAAGAGGTAAGTATACTAGACTTACTACTGAAATCACAATAAACATAGTAATTATTTTGTATGATTTTGTAAATGGGGTTAAGAATATGTTTATGTTATGTCAAAGTATATTTTGATATGAAATGTGATTATATGTTTATGAATGTGAGCATTGACATTGAGCATGGACATACATGTATTTTTGAAAGTGAGCTTTCAAAATAAGATGTGTTTAACAAAGAAAGCTTTTGAAGTGTAATATGTCCATGAGAAATATTTTGTGATTTGAGGGCACTTGAACTCACTGTGAACTTAGTAGGCATTTTATGTGATTTGTGGAGCCTTTATGTGTGGCCTTTCCTTTGGGATTGGTATATGTTATGTGTTCCGTATGTAGGGAGGATCCTATTGGTACCTAAAGGAAGAGTGAGTCATCACATTCGTGTGGTGGCGTATTGGTGCATGTGAGAGGACTCACCGATGATCAGGGTGAGGGTTTGGCTTTTACCTTCGGGCATAAGCATTATATATATGTTATTCAAGACCTCACTTGTACTATTCCTCTCATACGGTATGTCACCTACGAGTGACATTTGGCTCATTATGTGATATGTGATATGTAAGTCCTACTAAGTAGTAGTTGAGTGATGGTATTCCTATTATGTGTTTTGAAAGAATGTGTAAGCGCTTACATGATATGTGATTTGATAAGATTATGATTTTGATTGATCACAGCATATCATACATATGCATTGTGTACATATATGTATTTGTATTTGATATATGAAAAACTAGTATGCTTACTGAGTTTTATACTCATTATAGTTTATGGTGATTTCAGGTAAATAAGGTACATGTGTGCTTAGCGGATTTGGCAAGGCTTCTGCTGTTCCTTGGGTTCCCTAAGTTGCTAGGTTACCGAGTGTTTCATTTGGGGACACGTGAGATATGATATTTGATTTGTCCCCATTGAATAAATACTTATGTATTATTTCATTGTGTGTGGATTGGATTTGGTTTAAGTTTTATAAAGTGTGGTTATTGGATGATTTTAAGTAAGAATTTGCAATGGATATATTCTGGGCTCCCGGTAACAAAGTTGCTACTGGTGACGTAGTAGAGTGTTAATCTCTGAGAAAACTCTGCGTATCTCCGGTTTACTAATTGTCCCAGTCATAATTCAATTACTATAATTCTGAAAGAAATTAAAATGAATGTTTAAGTATTATTGAATGAATGTAAGTGATGTCATGTGTCAGATCTTTTGGGTCTGGGGCGTGACACTTTCCTAAGATTTAATGAGTATTTAGCTTAACCACTCCACCTCACTATGCCAAAAGTAGGGGACCACTTAATCTAATATTTATGAGTCTCTAATCAAATAATAAGTGCAACACTAGTCAAAGAATAAGAGAGCATCCAAAGACCAATTCATTTCACCAACAAAGCATCCATCGATCCCGAGATTTATTACTTACCAACAGAAAAACTAGCCTTGGTTATAACTGAACAAAAATTAATGCCTTACTTCTAGGCCCATACAATAATCGTCCTTACCAATCCCTAAAGAAAAATTCTTCACAATTCGAACCTCTCCAAGCGACTTGTTAAATGGGCAATTGAGCTCAGCAATTTTGACATATAGTATAAACTGAGGGTAGCCATTAAGGCACAAACCATTGCTGACTTTATTATGAAGTGTACACATAAAGAGAAAGACGTAGAGCTCACTCGATGTAAAGAGTCCCTGAACACATAAGAAGAAGTGGCCACTTAAATTCCTATTTAGACACTCTTTGTTGATAAGGCCTCAAACTCAAAAGGGTGTGAGGCTGACATAATTCACATTAATAAGAAAAAGGTGAGCTTAACTGTGTAGTTAGGTTCAGCTTCTTACCTACTAATAATAAACCTGAATACGAAGCCCTCTTTATAGTACTAAGAATTACATGAGCACTCCTTGCAAGAGAATTCTAATCAAGAGTGTTTTACAACTCATTATCAATCAAGTCAATCAACGATATGAAGCCCAATGGACTATATAGATGAATACCTAAAAATAATTCGAGGAAATAGTTATTGAACAGATATCGTGAGAAGAAAATCACAAAGTAAATATCATAACACAAATAACTTTGATAAAAGAGGCTTTGATATTACGATCTGTTCCCCAAAAATTCATTTCCAAACCAAGCACACAAGTTGAAGAACTTAAGGGATGTCATATAGGTAAATCCATAACCAAACTGGGTGGACCACATCTGAGACTATATAGAAAATAGGGTTCTACTCTAAAAAAATAAAAACATGACATTTGAAGTATCAAGCAGCTTGGTACACTATCATTGATGGCATCCTTTACCGAAGAGGGTACTGCCTTCCCTACTTGAGATGCGTAACACCAGAAGAAGATGGATGCATTCTTAGAAGGATACATTAAGGAATTTGTTGAAATCATTCCGAAGTTGAAGCCCTCGCATACAAAGCCTTCAGAATGGGGTACTACTAACCCATCATATTCGATGACACTAAGAAGTATGTTAAGAAATGCAATGCATACCAAAAGTATATTAATAGCATCCATGTTGCCTCAAAGATTTTAAAGATAATAAATAATTCTTAGCTTTACGCATAAAAAAGGCTCAACCTGATCAGTCATTTACCTTGCAGAGAAGTATTAACCAAGTACGCCATCGTCTCAGTGGATTACTTTACTAAGTGGATATAGGTCAAACCCCTGACAAACATTATAACGAAAAAACAAAAGACTCTATTTAAAAAATATAGTCTTTAAATTTAGAATACCTTACTCTATCATCACGAACCATGGAAAACAATCGATAATGAGAACTTCAAAGAGTTTTGCTCACAGCTCAAAGTTTAACTCCTATTTACCTCAGCTATTCATTCCAAGACAAACGAACAGGTGGAGTCCTCAAATAAACTTGTAAAAAGGCTGCTCAAGAAGAAATATATTGAGAAGAATGGAGCTTGGGCTTAAGAGTTACCTAAGGTCTTGTGAGCCCTCCGAACCACTAGCAAAATAGTAACTAGAGAAATGCTATTCTCCTTGGCCTTCGATTGTAAAGCTGTAATCCCAGCAAAAGAAAGAGTACCCACCCACAGAGTACAAGGAGAAAGAACAAAAAGCTCATAAAGGGAAGTGATAAGGCGTAATTGTATAAGCTATTTTATCTTCCTAACTTGATATTTGTTCAAGTTATCCCAATAATTTGGCTATTTATGCATATTAATGTTGTTTTATGGGTTTAAGCACTATTGGAGCAAAAATACCAGAAACCGAATGCAAATGAAGCTATTTGAGATGAAAATTCGAGAAGGGACTAAAATGCTCAAAACGTGAACAGTACAAGTGAACAGTAAAATTTTTATAGTGCATGAACAATGCAATGCCGGGGCATTCGATTTGAGCACCGGGGCGCCACTTCCAGAGAGTGAGCACCGCGGCATTAACCTCGAATGCCTCGGCACTGAATTCTGGGCACTCTTTAAGGGCATTTTTGTCCTCTTTTTTTAACCCTACCTATATAAACACTCATTGTTGAGCCAAGAAAAAAAGATAGAAAAGAGGGGGAGAAGAGGCACGAAATTTGGCAAGGAAGAGAAGGCTTGAGCTCAAATTTGAAGAGAAGAAATGATGTCTCCAAGGTTTCATGTGCATTATTGAAGATATTTGAAGGATTGAAACCTTGGAGACATCCCCAAATTCGATTTTCCCTTTTCTTTTCTTTGTTTTTATCCTTTGTTGTCATTTCAAATATGAATATTAGTTTTAATGAGATGTATCTATGGATGGTTGGATAATTTTAATTGTGGTTGGATTTTCATGTGATTAAACTTGATTCTAAGGATTGATGTAGTTTTATTTATATTATGTTTGGATGATTTAGTATAAATTCGTGTAATTCATTTATGTTTCTTTATGCTTAATGCTTCTAATTGATTGATAAATGAATTGGTTGTTGTGAATGTATGGATTTATGCTTGGAAGAGATTGATCCATTTATAGGATTTTGGAGAAACATAGTTTTAGGTTGTTATTGAGTTGAAAGGCCAACAACACCTAAGTAATCTTCTTGGTTTTCCTTAGGGTTTGCATGAGGTGCACTCCAAGTGTTTGATTAAATGCGTGATAGACGCAAACTCTTTAGGGTGTGCTATTATGCCTAGGGTTACATGTGGTGCTCTCCGTTTTAAAGTGTTTAATAAGCGTGACAAGCCAAACTCTTTAGGGTGTGCCATTATGTCTAGAATTTCATTTGATAAAGTGACAGTGATAATGAAATTAATCCTTGGGGTAGTCACTTAAGGGTAGCTTAATGCGTGTATATATAATGGGTTAGATAGACATATCAACTTAACTATGTATGCATAGTATCTCATTCGAACTCGAAAGATGGAATGAGATTAGTCTTAAGCCCTTGATTAATGAATTGAACGAATTTGCTAAATAGGAAGAACATAGGAAGAATAGAATGAAATCAATACTTTAGGATCCCATTTGTATAGAATTCACCATATCGCACGATTATCATTTTGTTGTAGATTGTAGGTTCTAGGCCTTAATGGAACTTTATTGAACATTATGTGTTGAAGTTGCTATATGATTAATGGTTATCTTGTGTTATTCGTTTATGTTTTTTATGCGCTTTATGCTTCTAATTGCATTGAAAAATGGATTGGATGAATTAAACATTTGGGTTATGTGCTTGACAAAGTTTAATCCATATGTCGATCTTAAAAAGCATAGCTTTGAGTTTGTTAAGTTGAGAGACTAATGAACTTAGGTAATCATTATGATCTTCCTTAGGATTTGCATAAGGTGCACTCCAAGTGTTTGATTAAATGCGTGATAGGCACAAACTCTTTAGGATGTGCTATTATGCCTAGGGTCATATGTGGTGCTCTCCGGTTTAAAGTGTTTGATAAGCGTGACAGGCCAAACTCTTTAGGGTGTGCCATTATGTCTAGAATTTCATTTGATAAAGGGACAATGATAATGAAATTAATCATTGGGTAATCAATTTAAGGGTTGCGTAATGCATGTCTATATAAACAAGTTAGATAGACATATCAACTTGAATATGTATGCATAGTATGTCATTCGAACTTGGAAGATGGAATCAGATTAATCATACACCCTGGATTAATGAATGCATAAATTGGTTGTTGATTACTAATGACAAAGACTATAAGAACAATAGAGGGAAATCAAGTCTCTAGAACCCTATTGCCATAGATATCTCTTTTCCTTAATTTATCTAGCTAATTAGTTTTATGTTGCTTTGAATTAAATAATTCATCCTATCCTTTAGATTAACCTAGATAAAGTGAAGTTGCCAACATCGTAGTATTTACCATTAATTTAGGACACAATCCTCGTGGGAACGATACTCTATTCATCACTTTATTACTTGTTGTGATAACATGCACTTGCGTTAGTTTGTGTTATAAAAATCACATAACAGGAAGCATAGACCTCTTCGAATAAAAAAAAGATGCAGCTAAAATTTGAACAGATGTCTATCAACAAAAAATTGCTTGGTATTACAACAAATGTGTTCAAGTTTGAGAATTCTAAGAAGAGAACTTGGTCCTGATATAATTCTTACCAAGTATAAAGGATCCAATAGATAGAGCTCTGAGACTGAATTAGGAAGTTCTTTATAAGATAATCGGGAGAATTTGACTATGTGCCTAGAAGTTGAACTCTTGAAAAAAAAATATTATCCATAGTTACTTTATTGAATCTTTGATAAAAAAATTCCCTTTTTTCAAAATCATGTTAAAGAGACTCATAGTCATAAGACAACTAGTACTCTTAAAAGAAAGCCAAGAATAATGCTACAACTTAAATATTGTATTATCCAAGTGTAGGTTGTCTTATAGTATACTCGTGAGCCTAAGTGTTGTATCCATAGGGAGTGATCACCAATAGCAAAGGATGTTTGCCAATGTTTAAGAATAATGAAGTATTGTACTCAAAGATGAAGAAAATATTGGTTGATTTTAAAAGAAAAGATTACCAAGGGTAAATTAAGAAATCAATTTAAAAGAACACTAAGGTATTAGAGATCCATACTTACTTGGGTTGTAGTAGAGTTCCTTTGATCTTTTTCCTCACTTAAAAAATGATTTCAATTGATAGAAAATATTATTTATAAAAATATGTTGTTGATATGTAGAAGATCTTTCTAAGCATTTCTTGTGTCCTTAGTCTACAAAAAATCAAGGCTCCCAATAAACCAAAACAACTTTCATAAATGATAAATCAAATTATTTAAATAAAAAATATAAACATTTAAAGCACAAGAGTAGGATTAAAGTGACAAAATTACAACTCCATTAAGTATTTCATTCCTAGCTAGAAGTTTAGAAAGACATAATGAGAGAATATAAGAAGATGTGTTTAGAATTAAATCTAACTTCCTAATTTCCTCTCTAAGTTTAGCTCTCTCAGAGCAAAAATAAGTCTCCTATTTATAGGAAGACTTGTACTAAACAAAACATAATAGAGGGAACCATATGAATATTAAAGAAATCAAAAGAAAGGAGACAACTACTTATTGCACTTGATTACCACTTTCACCCACTTTGAATATACAATTTGACTATGATTCTGTCTGAATCAAAATCAAATAGAAAAATGTACGTTGTATATATTCCTTCTAAATTTCTAAATTAAGTGATCTCATCTATATTTGATAAGTATTTCTCAAGTTATTGTCAAAATATGGAATACAGTTCATACTATGCCTAAACTACAGATGGATTGTCTTCTTGGTCCATAGTCACCTTTCAAACGTTCGATTTAAAAATTCTTTGTGAAATCTATTATTGTAGTGCATGATGTTAGCTTGTTATAGGATCAATAATTTTGTCAATTAGATTACTAGACAAAAAGTTATGCCTATTTTACTGAACTTACCACAAAATAATAAAAAAGTAATTCGTTAAAGCATTATAACTATGCTTAAATTTGAGAGGTTAATGACATTAATAATGCAAAATGATGATTCAAACCCTTATTAAATGTATAATTTCAAGTGTTCATCAAATAATACTTCATAAAGAAAAAATTACTTATCATTCATTAGATAAGCAAAAATCTTTACAAGGTAATTAGAAGAATACAAAAAGAGAGTCAGCACAAGCTTCAGCCCTTCATAGCTTAAGCACGCATCTGAGTCGATTCCTCTTCAATAGCTCTAAATAAATCCTTCAAAGACTCTACTTGGTCCTCAACGTATTTGACTTTGCTCTCTGCCAAAGCAATGCTTTTAATAGCTTCCTCTTGGAAAACCTTGCTTTGGCACTTAATCTCTGAGGCCTTGCTCTCAACTATCACTATCTTAGCACACATCTCCTCAAATTTATCCACCAAGGATTTAGACTTACTTTTTTTTGAGCCGATATTGCTTTTTAGCCTCAGTCGGGTCATTCTTGAGGTTAGTGATCTTTATACCATCATGAATTGTCCCAAGAATAGCTTGTCGACAAAGTGACAGACTATACACCATCTGAAGAAATTAAAAGGCGAAGTGCTAACATACACAAAGGAGATAGTCTAATAAAGATACAAAGACAAAGAAATGAGATTACCTTAATCACACATGTTAGAGATATTTGGAAAGTAGAGAAATGATCCAATCCCATATTCGTTGAGATCAAACAGATACAATCGAATGCTTAACTTCCCTAAAAAGAGGAAGTAAATAACAATGTCCGCCTAAGTAGCAGTAAAGAAAACCAAAGACATCACGGGTGGATTCCTTATAACCAAATCGTGAACCGCATCTTAGTAAGCAGGTTCCTCTCTTAACAATGAAAGCCCTAAGTCAGGTTAAGAAGACTCAACTAGTTGCTACCCTCATTCTTTTAAAAAATATGGCTTTCGAGGAGTAGTCACCAATACACCTTAACTCGAATTAATATAAGCAGGCTGGCCACGATCAATGATAGTAGATTGTCCTTGACTAAGAGTGGTAGGTTGACCATGACCAATAGTCAACCTCTGGTTTTGGTGGTCCCTACCAAAAACACCAGTACCAGACTTATGGATAGAAGGATGATCAAAATAAGACTCTTCTTGGCGTTGCACTTACAACCACCATCGCTACCTTGCATATTTGCTAAAAAACAATAAAAACAGATATCAATATTCAAATAAGTTAGAAGTTAGAGGGATAATACACACCTTTTCCTAAAAGAAATTCACCCAAAAGAGGAACACTCATGTTGTTCTTCTTCACTAATGAGACTTCCTTACCATCACTTAATGTAGTCTTAACTATCACTTTTGCTCAATCCTTAGAACCACATGGATCAACTTGATTTGAGAAGATATAATTCCTAGAAAAAACCAAAAGCTACCAAGAATGAGGGTTAAGAATCAAGAAAATCAAAAGCCTCAACTTTCTAAACAAGAAAGCTTCAAGAAAAATAAAAGTTTATAAAAACTCAAAAGAGATCCCTCAAAGAACACCTATAGAAAAAGAAGGGAAAGCAAAGAAATAATTTAGTCACAAAGAAGACATTACTTGCGTTGGAAGATGAACCTAGAAGATGAAAATTTAAGAAGAAAAGCTAGAAAGATACAATACTTTTCTTCTCAAGAATGGAGCAAAGCAAAAGGTAGATTACAAAAATGTTTAAAAATAACTGCCTTTAATATAAGAAGACTTTTAGGCTTTTAAAGCCTAACCAAAGATCTAATCTAACGATCTAGAGAGATCTTGCCTAAAGTACTTGCCCAATCTAAAAAAAAAAATAGCTTATAACCGCCAGACACCCTAAAAGATTCTAAAAGGGCCACATAAATAGGGTCATACCCAAAGACATCATTGATGAAAAAAAGCCCAGAACACAAAGAGGCACATTAAATGTGAAAAGAAGAAATGGAAGCCAAACAGAACCTATCGTAAGGTTTCTTAAACACAATATAGTCTCCAAAATGTAGAGTTATTAAGATAAAGAAATTATACAAAGAAATAGGGCATACGTCAACTACATAATCGAGCACTCTGTTCGAAATAAATTAGTGGTCAACCTTAAGAGCAGTCCTTAGTAATCTTCAAAAATTAAGGCACATATTCAAAGACTTAGCAAATATTTAGCATATTTGAACAAGATAGTAGGTGATAACAATATTCAAAATATCAGATGTGCAATAAAGAAAGAACTCAAACAACAAGATACAAACATGAAATAGAATAAAGTATTTTTCATTCATTTCCAAAACAGTTCATTACAAAAAAAGTCAAAAAAGAAAAGTCAAGTAGTATGGGAATAAGGTGACCTTTAACAAGAGCAAAGGTGGAGACAAGATTGTAACCAGCTTGAGGAGCAGTAAAAATGTCAATAGCAGCCTAGACATGAGCATCATCATCTACCTGAGCAACAGCAGCCTCAGCTTCAAGAATAACAACCCCTTTATCAACTCCTTATGAGGCAACGAAAAGCTCCTCTACCTATGAGTGATCTAGCATAGCCATTTTTGAAGATATCCACTAACTAAGTCAGGACCTCAGATACCTTCTTGAGCCACACAAAAATTGAATAACTTGATCTTCCTCTCTAACTCCTCTTTTGACTACCATAAAGAGGAGCTCTCATTCTGAAGGACCTTAACTTACCCCTCAAGCTCATTCACCTCAACCTTAAGCCCAACGATCCCACTTTTAGCCAAAGCAGCCTTAGCTTCAATTGCCCTTCATTTTGCCTTCGTCTTCTTCTTGATGTGCTTCAACTTAGCAAAGTAAGAGTTAATCTCACGCTTGAAGAACCCCATTTGCTTTTTATTTTCCTTTAAAGCCTTCTTAGCCTTAGTAGCTTCAACTTCAGTAGCCATTGCTTCCTAAACATCAATCACCGCCTTAAAAATATCATGATGATGATTGTTGTGGTCAACCATTCCTTAAAAAAAAAAAGAACAAAGAAAATCAAGAAATTAATAAGTATGAAGTCACAATAAAAGAAGTGGAAATAAAAAAGGGAAAGATTTCAGAATAGTCAAGATATTACCTCCAGTAGGCACCCAATCCCATAGGATACGGCTTGAGAAGTGCTACATGTCAATATTAGTGAAACATGTTCCTTGGGAAATGCCCGTTCTACCTATTTTAAAAGAAGCAATATGTGCTCATACCTCTCATTTTTCATAAAAGGGGGATAAAAAATGTGAAGAGACATTAATCTGTGCCTCGACTAGGGCCTTAAAGTTGAAGGCCCACAAAGAGCCCTTGCATTAGCTCTGACCTCACCAGATTGAGTAAGAGGTAAAGAAAGAGAAGGAGTTACCCCATTAAGAGAAAGAAGATTATCCACACCATAAAGTAGAAGACTTTCACAAGTAAGAGAAGAGACGACAACTGGGTTTTCCCTATCAAAAGCCTTCAGAGCCTCAATGCGAGGTACATCAAACAAGGACTCCCCCAAGCCTTTTATTCTCATGTTGCAAAGATTAAAGACTAGCATATACTTTTTCTCTTCTGTAGAAATAAGCGACCAACATCAGAAAAAAGCCTCTTATTGTCTTTCTCCATTGATAAGCGAGTTCCATACATTATTTAGCACTCATTTTAATATGATATTTGCTCATTTTAAGTATTACAAATGTGGCCACTCATAAATATATTGATTATTTTGTAGGTTCTATCTAAGTAGAGAATAAAAGAGATCAAGTTTGATGAGAACAAAGGTAAATAAGTCATTTCAAAAGTCCCCAAGCTGCAGCCTCAATAAAATAAAGAAACCAAAACCCAAATGTTAAGGCCACAACCTTAACTTGACAGAAACTTGAGGTTGCAGCCTCAAGTCGAAAAAGGATATGACTCCACGGCTCCACCACTTACACTTTGTAGTTTGCCTTTTTTACCCTAATTTTTTAAAGGTTTTTTTGGGAAGACCTATAAATAAAAGATCAAAGGCCTCATTTTAAGGAGAGGAGCACCAAATAGAAAGAGAAACAAAGGATTTTAGTAAGAAAAATATATTGAAGCTTGAATTTGGACAAGATTTTTGAAGATTAAAGGCTTCCCAAGATTTCTTCAAGTAGTTCATTTTCTTCTCTCTACTTCATTACATTTATTTCAAGTTTGTAATTGTATCTTGCATTAATTTGAACATGAGTACTTTTATGAACATTTGGTAGATGTAATTGAATATTTCCTTATGGATTTCTAGATAATATATTTTAGGGCTTGATGGAACTCTATTGAACACTATGTGTTGATGTTGTTATATGGTTAATGACTATTTTATATTTATTCATTTATGCTTTTTATGTGTTTAATGCTTCTAATTTCATTGGAAAATGGATTGAATAATTTAAATAATTTGAGTTATATATTTGGCAGAGTCTAATCCATGTGTTGGTTGTAAAAAATATAGTTTTGAGTTTATTGAGTTGGGAGACTAATAAACTTAAGGTAGTCACATAAGAGTATCTTAATGCATATATGTATAATGGGTTAAATAGGAATATTAACCTAGTTGTATATGCATAGAGTCTCTTTCGACACTCAAGAGAGGTAATGAGATTAGTCATACACCCTTGATTAATAGACACATAAAATTAATTGTTAATCACTAATGATAAAGAGCATAAAGACAATAGAGGGAAATTAAGTCCCCACAACCCATTGTCATAGAACTCTCATATCTTTAAATTACCAAAGTATTTAGTTTTAAGTATTGTTAATTTTACAATTCAATTATCCTTTAGATTAGCCTAGATAAAATTAAATTGTCAACATCATAATATTTAGCATTAATTTAGGATTCAATCCTCGTGGGATGATACTCGCGAACACCCATAGCTGTAAAAATATAGATAAAAAATACTTATCCACCAATATAAATGAAAAAGACACTCAAAAGTAATAAAGATAAAGAAATTACCCTCGTTCCAAACTCGAGCGAGTAGGGATGTCTCTGATAAGACCCGAGAAAACAAGATTACCCTAGGAGAGAAACTCCTTATAGGGACCACTGAAGGTAAGAACTGCTTAAACATTGTCTTCTTCTCTTTGGAAAGCTTGGGCATTAAAGACCAAGAAATAAAAAAAGATAAAAAAATAAACGTCAAACAAAAGAAGCAATGTAATAAACAATGGGAAAAGAGAACTAATAAGCAAATAACCTTTCTGAGAAAAACTTCGAGGGCATGATTGAGGGCTATAGAGACCCTTATAAACTTGCCCCCATTCTCCTCCAGTAAGAAACCAATGTACTTACCATCTAGTGTTCCTATAAGGAAAACTCTTTACAGAAGCAGCCTTTTTCTCCTTATCATATATAGTAAGTTAATAAAAAAATTTCTACTGACCAGAATTAGCCCTTGTTTATTAAAAGCTTTTGAAAATATGGACCCTCGAGGTTTACCTTACTCTATATGATGTAAAAGTCCATAAGAACCCTCAAACTATTCAAATTTAATTGGCATAGAGTTAAATTCAGGTGGGACTACATATCTACAAAGAAAAATTAAAGTGGCAACCTCAACCCAAACTTAAAAAATCTTAAATTTAAAGCTACCTCCCCCATCGATAACAAATTGACTTACTCATCTCTCTGTGGAACCCTCGAAGTAATGAAGTCAGAGATTTCCATCCCCTTCCTCAATTTAACAAGAACTACCTTGCCCACACTAGAATGGTGTTAAGGAAGACAATCTAACTCAAAATGAGCTTTTTTAGTGCTTCGAGCAATAGTCTTTCTCTTTTTCTTTGGCATACTTGTTTGGTCAGATGTTATCTCAAGCTCTTAAAGGGCCCTAGAGGACACTTTATTACTAAAAGATTACTTAGACTCATCTGGGTCATCTCTTTCCACAACATTTGCCTTTTGGGCTAAGCTCTTACTTATAAAATGAGTTATTGATCATCTCGAACACTTACATCTACTATACCCTAGGCTAAGCTACTTTTAATACTAGAAATATCTCTAAGGGAATCTAAATCTTAACCAGAGACAACATGGGATTCATTCACAAAAGACATGATCTTACACCTAAAAAACTTAGAAGATAAAACTCATCAAGCAACTCTCCAAAAAAACTCGCTCACAAATACTAAAGGGAAAAGAGACTGTTAAACGATAGAAAAAAATGCAAGAAATGAGCGAAAAAAAATATAAAGCCAAAGAAGAAAGTACTTGCTAGAAAAGAAGGTGGATGAACTGTATCACCAAGAACTTAAAAGCAAGAGAAACTTTTTGAATCACAAAGACAAAGCACTCTTTAGAGAATGGCAATAGAAAAGTGGAGAACTGAAAAAGTTATAAAAGCATATATATTACTAGATAAAGAGAAATCTCAACTTTTGATTCAAAATTCAAAATCGAAAACAAGGTTAAAAAAACATCTTCTCAGCTAAACTGAATAATTGACAACTAATTTCTAATATGACGATATAGCACCAAAGAAAGGGAATAACTACTTATTATTATTACCAGAAAATGGTGAACTTCTTAAAAGATCGCAGAGGATTCAATGCAATGAAAGGCACCGATTAAAAATAAGAAGTTCAATCACAACCATAAATTATACGTCTACTACATATGGGCCCAAACTTAAAACAGAGAAAGTCCACCTGACAGAGGTGTAACTATAATAGGGCCTAAAAAATTGAGGACATTGATCAAACATAAAGCACTCAATGAGCACCTCAATCTAAGAACTTTACTTATAAAAATTTTAGTGCTAACAAGTTAACAATGAAAACTGAATGGCTATTGTTTCCCACTGAATTTTGGCGAACAAAGCCCAAGGTCTTTGGTTTATAAGGCACAAAGACCTTAGACAAAAAGAGTCTAAAGAGGATCTCGATCACATAAGACCTAAAAGAAAAGTGTCGACCCAAAAAATATCATTGAATTAAGGGTACTTTATCTGAGCTGGTTAGAACAATGGTCGAAGCCCAGTACCCTATTCGATCAGACTGCTAAAAAGAGAAGGCAAATCCACACCCTTTGAGCTGGTCAGAGCAATGATAGAAACTCATCTACCCTATTTGGTTAAACTTCTAAAGGAGAACTACTATCTCTTCGAGCTAGTCAGAGCAATGGTCAAAGTCTTGCTACCCTGCTCAGTCAGACTCATCACCCATAAAGCCAAACAAAATAGTCGAACACTAAATATCCTGTTCGACTAGGCATTCAAGAAGGAGAAATAATCTCTACTCATGTCAAGCAAGGGAAGATCTAAAAGACCACCTCGAATAATTAAAGTAGTTCTTAAAAAGAACTTAATCTACAACAGATATAAAGAGTTGTGGACAAAGTCAAATTTATCAAGAAAAAAATCTCTAAAATAAAGAGATATTCCTAAAAGCATAATACAAGAAGGAAAGGTCTATAAAGACACCTACATTAAAAAAGATTTAAAAAGTTATAGGTAAAACTCACATCCTTACCTTATAAATAGAGGAGGAAATTAGCACTAAGAAACATATTAAAGATCATCATCTACAATCTGAGATTATTTAAAAGATCAAAGAATACACTGATCCCATATACACATAGCAATTTGCTCACTTTTTTACTTTCTCTTGTCTTATTTTTCTTTTTTTTTCAGGCCCTCACTAACTTAAGCATCAGAGGACTTATGCCGAAAAAACCTTCGATGCAGCCTCACATCTCCTTTGGTTGCAAGATCTTTGTCGGACACTTTATTTATAGGGACAGAACCATTCATTGGTTCAGGTTTTGATCACATCTTTATCGTTTAAGCCAAACTTCCCTACATAAACAAATTTAACTAGAATTTAAGCATTTATATTTGCATATGATATATTTATTGTGTAAAGATATTATTTTGTTTTCAACAAAATTACGTATAAATTATTATTAGCATTAACACTTGGATACAACACTAATTATTTTGTATTGAATTATTTAAAAAAATTAAATGCAAGACAAAGTTGTAGAGTAAATGAATGTATCATCTATTTAATATTTGTAACATAGAATTGAGAATGAAAATTATAAATAGGAAATGAAATTAAATTTTTTACATGCAAATTAAAGATAATATAATAGTTTAAATATAAATTATTATACATAACTTGAATTTATATCCATATGTCACATAACTTAATTACACTAACATGAAGGTAGTAAGTAACAATAAAAAAACTTATTTTATTTATAACGTTTACACGTCAATTTTAGTTTCTTTGGTAAGATATAGAAGTTAAACATTTATTTTTTATGTGTAAACTTGCATTACATAATATTGTAATGCATTATTACAAGTTGTTGGTCTATATTACATGTTAGTATTAATAATCTTTGAAACTTAATTTTTAATTTTCTTCATATTAGTTTTTGATTCTTATTTTTTACTATTATTGATAGGGTTTCCTCTAAAATATATTGCAATTTATATTTAGATTATATTTTAATTTATGACCATTTAAAAAAAATTATTGATTAGTTTATGTTGAACTCTAAATAATCTATTTTTTTATGTTTATATGGATAATTATTTCATTTTTCTTGATATTTATAAATAGTTTAATAAATTGAATACATTAAAAGTTTAATGCACAATTTTTTTTAGTAGAAATTTAAGATGAATTATTCCTTGAAAAAGAAATAAACTGTTATGTTTAAAAAATCAATGATGAAGATTAAACTACGTAATCAAATGGCTAAAATTAACTATAGTATTGATGCCGTAAAAATTCCTAGGACATAGTAGAAAAATCCAAGTGGAAACAAATAAATCTTAACGGTAATGGAAAATGGAAAAGTTACAGCAACTCCCATTTATAGATTTTTTTGAGCGTGTAACGAGAGATGTTCACATTTTAATTGAAAGTCGGTAATGGTGTTTATTATAATCCAACGAGGCTGCCTCTTAATTATAGTTTAAATAATCGTAAATGTGTTTTGTGTTTGTAGTCATTTAAATTCGAGTAAAAATATAAGTAATCATTAGAATTCAAGTAAAAATTTGAAAGTAAGAGTTGGTGTTTAGTGAGTGAGTTTTTTATTTATATTTAAATTTTTTAAAAAATTAAAAAAAATTATGCAACTTTTATATATAATAATATGTCTTTAATGTATGGATAATACAAATTAAATTGAAATTTTTTATGATTAAATTTAATAATATATTGTAGTTATGGGCAAAAATAAATTAATAAGTAAATATCGAGTGACAATGCATACTCACCATAATTATGCGGATTGCATGGCGTTGAAGAGAATGGTGGTACCTGTTTGCTGACAATGTTATATAACTTTCTTTCTCATTCCTTTTTTTTTTTTAAATAACTTAAATGTCGATGATGTTTGCATGGTTAAGTAAATTCAAACAAAGAGGTTCACAATGGTGGCAGTAACAATCTCAATCGATGACAAGAAACAGTAGTTAGCGATGGCAGTTTGCTAAAAATGGTGGATTTTGTAGTTAAATTTTATAATTTTTAAAATAAAATCATAATAATTAATTTTTTTTGATAATTTTTTAAACTTAACAAATATTAAAAAGTAGAATATGGGGGTCGGTCAAATTGACAACAGTTTCCTTATAAGTATATACCTCTCTTAACAGAGGTTAGAAGTTCAATTCCTCCTCCTTTATTAGAAAATATTTTTTATTTTAAAATATATTAAAAAGTGAACCATAAGTTACCAGATAAAATGCACTTGGCACATACGCCTACTGTTGGGCCACATGTCGAGCGCAATCCCCCTTTTAATCTTTCTCTTTCATGGGTTTATTTTCTAATTTATGCTACAAGTGACGAAGAATTAGATTAATAAGCAAATATTCCCCGTTCAATATTTATTTATTTAAGAAAGTGTTAACCTAGTTTAGACTCAACTTCATATGAATAGATTATTTTAACTCTGTTCTTTAGGTAGAGATGATCATAAATATTCTTTTTTGCATCGCAATTATTCAAGTTCAAGTAAAAATAGAGGCTAAAATTAGTATTTAATGAGTGAGATTTCTTATTTTCATTCAAATTTTTTTAAATAAAAAAGATATTATTTTAATATTTGTTGGACCCATTATCGAAACGCCCTAAACAACTCTCATATGGCACAACCTTTGAGAGTACTCGACTCAGATTTCAAATTCAACATGACTGAATCCACTGATTTATGTTTCTTAGAAACGAATCATAGGTCATGTCAAATTCAACATGACTGGACCCGCTGATTTATGGACCTTAGAAACGGATCATGGGTCATGTAAGTCATAATGAGGTTGGAACGGATAAATCCTATTTAAATCTTTCTTATCTAATTAATGACTCTGAAGTCAATTAGAATTCTTAGTTAACTCTTATATAATTAAATTCATAATTTGATAAGGATTTGAATTTATGCATTCACACTTTGATACATATTAGAATTTGTGCATTATAAATAAGCATGCAACCTTGTTCATAATTTATTCTGTTAATAATTCAATTCTTGGCTATTCAATTTAGTTTATTTAATCAATAATTGATTAGAGAATATTGAAAACATTCTACTTGTCTTTAGAGTACTCTATACATAAAGCACTTTCTCTCTTAGGTAGTTATTGACTTGAGCATCGGATTATCTTTTTTGCAAGGAGACAGTGCTCTTCGAATAAATTCAAGGAGTTATCAAGGGCAAAAAGATAAATTCGTAAAGTTCCAACCTCTAAAGCTTTTAATGACACTGTCTTTAAGAAGTTTGAATAAAAAGCCAAATTTTTTTACAACTAGTTATAAAAAAAAAAATAAAGAAAAAGGAGGGGAAAATGGAAATAAGAATGGACAATTGAAACCACCATGTAAGGATTGCATGCAATCATGTTACATGCAAAATTTAAATTGAAAAGGAAATGGAAAGAAGAGAGAAAAAGAAAAAGGAAAGAAAGAAAAGAAAAAGAAGAAAGAAAGATAAAAGAAAAATAAAGAGAAAAGAGAGAGAAAAAATTAACAAATGTAATGAACAAAGAAACTAAAACACCACATAATTCAATGCAAATATTAAAAAGAAAAAAAATGGAAGAAAATGAAAATCAAGTTACAAAGTTAAATTCATATATGTATTAAGTGATATTTGGTAATTCTTACTAACATCATAGTGAGGCTGAAAATAACATGAAATTTGTTGATGGAGGGAACGCTATTTTTCTTTTTGAGATTAGGTTGAAGCGAAGACCTTAAGTTCAACTTAGAACCATAATCTCCTTGCGCAACGAAATAACTTGTTAGTCAAGTAAAATACCAAGAATCCAAAGCAGAATATAAAAGAGCACAACATATTCTTACATGGTTCACCCAATTGCCTACATCCACGATGGATCCAAGGATCCTAACCTCTCTTATTAACTCCCTAGAGATTTTACAAGATAAATCTAATGAAGAATCCTCAAAATGACCTAATGTTTAATGTACCCTTATGCTACCACGAGCAATGAACACTCAAATAACGGTTCCACCCTAGCACACACAAGCACTTAGTGTCTATCCAGTTCTTCCCCTTTCTTAGAGTCTCTCTTAATGCTTAATCTCAACTAAAGAGTTTACAAGTATTTATATATGGTTTATTTCGTGCCTTCTAACCCTATTCCTTATTGGAGTAAGAGTCCACTTATTTTAGAAGTCCTAAACTTTCCAAAACTCAAAATTCGAAACAAAATCGATTTCTTGACATTGTTGGCATCGGGACGCTCATCCCTGGGCGCATTACACCCATCGCCGCAACGTTGGGTTACTGTGCTTGGCACTGCAGCGCTCAGCCTTGATGCTCCCTATGTATATTTTCTTTGCTTCCTTCGTGTCTTCGAGCCCATTTCGCTTCCTCCTTCGTCTCCCACGCGTCCTAGACTTCTCCATACGTGTCTCACATGTTCTAGACTTCTTGTGACTCTTCACTTTGGTATTCATCTCAATTCTTGTCCAACTAAGATTGTTGAATCACCAATTTTTCAACAAAATTAAATGATGAATGTGTGTGATAGTTATTTGATTGAAGATGTTTTAGGTTAAGAAATTATGTCAAGATCAGTTAACCGAGAGGTTTATGGCTATGTTAATAATTAATAGAAATAATCTCATAATAAATCTTATTATGAAAGTAAATTTTAGATATGTTCTAAATGTTCTTCTTAGTCTTTTAATAAGTGGATAATTTTTATTGATTGAAAAAAGTTTAAAATGAACATGTATTAATATAATATGATTGTCTCTATGAACATATGTGCAGAGAGCATGTTAACATGCTAAAGAATGTTAAAATACAAAATGAGTATTGAGAATAAAAGTGTTGGTGTATTCTAATAGTTATAATTGTAAAAACTACTATTAATTTAAATAAAAATTATCTTACAGTAACTTTGAATACTATCAAAGAAAGTCTTTGTATTGAGTTAAATAGGTGCTATATCAATTTTTGATATGAATGTGTACTAGAAATCAATAGAATTTATGCTAGAACAATATGTTGAATAAAATTTATAGTTTACATATAATTCTAGGTTGTATTGGTGATTATAAGACTTATAATAGCAAATATGAGTGTAATTGTGCTTTCCAAGTTGTTACCGTTGACCTGCTTGAACTATTTGATAGGGGTAAACCATGTAGTATAGGCAAAATCATTAGTGGCATAATAGTGAGATACGTGAAAACTATTTATGAATCACTGTTTTTAGAATATAGAATTATATTCATTTGCATATATTATAGTTACATGCATATGTCCAATAGATTTTGCATTGTTAGATTAGTAGATAATCATTTGAAACCCTTCTATATACTCATATGTTCAAATAAAATTATGGTGTACTTGGTATATTAGATGGAAACACATACATAAATTCATTGATGTTCTCAAATTGGCACTAAAGTGGTTAAACTTGGGAAACAATAGCGCAATACTAATTATTATTCTTTTCCTTGACCATTTGAGTATGAGGAGTTTCAGTAAGGAAATATATAAATGATTTTATATTACATTCTTAAATAACTTATAAAATTATGCTAGGATTTATTTTAATTTTTTCTTAATAAGGATAAATCTTTGATGTAATGTGATAGAATGTCTAAAGAATATAAAGAATGTATGGAAGAATTCTTAGAATTTGCAATATCACATTCAAATAACTATAATTTGATAAGATGTCCTTGCATAAAATATCTTAACATTATGGTTCTATCTCCATATGAAGTTAAAGATCATCTCTTTATGTTTAGTATTTATGATAAGTATTAAGACTTGGTATCATCTCTATAATACAATGGCCAAGATGTGAACAAAATATGGAAAATTACTTTGTTGAAACAATAAAAATGGTGCACCAAGCATATAGACATTATGATTATGTTGCTAGATCCTATAGACAACTAGAAAGTGTTAATAAATCTTTGTACCCGATTGCACTAAATACACAAAGTTATTTAAGTTGATGAAGATGTATAATTTGCAACGGAGATTAGGTTGGTCAGAATAGATTTTTTATGACTTGTTAAGTTGTGTATATGATATTTTATCTAAACAAAATTTACTACCTTTATCAATTTATGATGCCAAAAAGATATAGAATGCGTTAGGCATAGAGTATCAAAAAATACATGTGTGCCCAAATGATGATATATTATTTAGGAAGAATTATGGGCATATAAATGAATGCGCTTTGTATAGAAGTTCAAGGTGGAAGAGTCAAGGTTAGGAGAAGGGTAAAAAAAGAACTAAAATTCATGCCCAAGTGTTGTGGTACTTTTTAATTATTCCAAGGTTGAAACGCAGGTTTTAATCATCACAAACTGCCAAAGACTTGACATGGCATGGATATCAAAGATGTAAGGATGGTATGCTTCATTATCCTTCTAACTTTCTTTCCTGGCAGCTTGGTGACCAAAAATGGCTAGAATTTGCTTTTGAGAATAGAAACCTTAGATTGACTCTTTCAATCGATGGTATCAATCCTCAAAAGAACTCTAAATAGTACATATATTTGTTGGTCAGTTGTACTAATTACTTATATCCTTCCAACATAGTTGTAATGAAGTGAAAGTTCATGATGTTATCTTTGTTGATATTTGGCCCTCGTCAACTGAGTAATGATATTGACATCTATTTGGCTTCATTGATTGACCTTAAAACTTTTTAGGACGTTAGAGTTCAAGCTTATGATGCAAATAAAAAAGAGTATTTTATGTTTAAGGCTATGTCATTGTGGATAATAAGTAATTTCCATGCACATGGCAACTTATCCAGTTGTACTATAAAAGGATATCATGCATGTCTATATTGTAGGGACAAAACTTTTGCATGTAGGCTTCAACACTCGAAGAAGAGTTGTTATATGGGCTATATAGGTTTATTTTGGCAAATCATTAATATCAAATGTAGAAGAAAGAGTTTAATAATAAATAAAAGACTAGAAGTCCATCTGATCCATCAAGTGGTAGCAAATATATTTAAAATGGAAGATATTAACCATACATATGGGAAAAAAGAAAAATTATCTGGAAGAATAAGAATGAAATGAAAAATGCATAACTTGGGGATAATGAATTAAGTTGGAAGAAGAAGTCAATACTTTTTTAACTTCCATATTAGAAGTATTTATGTATTTGCCATCAATTAGATGTCATGAACATAAAACAAAATGTGTTTAAAAACATCTATGGTACTTTGCTAAACATTTTTGGAAAGACTAAAGACGGTGTTAATGCAAAGTTAGATCTTTGAAAATTGAGATAAAAATAGAATTGAGTTCAAATGTAAATGAAAAAAAGCCCAACAATACCTACATGCAACTTGTTTCACATTAAGTTGGCTAAAAGGAAAATGTTTTATGAAAGATTGACAAATATTAAGGTACTAGATAGTTACTAAAACTTGAAGAACTTTATGTCCATGGATGATTTAAGAATTCAAGGACTAAAATCCCATAATTGTCATGTTTTGATGCAATCAAAATTCCTTCTAATAGTGATGCACTCAATTTCAACAAAGCATTTCTAAATTACTATTACTAGAATGAGTTACTTTTTAGTAGTTTGTGTTATAATGTGGTTGACCTGCCAAGTGGAATGCGTTACAAGGTAACATTGTTGTTACTTTGTGTTTGTTTGAAAAATATTTCTACCTTTCTTTTTTGATATTATGGTTGACATAACAGTCCATCTTGTAGAATAAGTTTGGGTATGTGGGTTAGTATACCGAAGATGGATGTATCCATTTGAGAGGTTCATGAAAGTTTTAAAGATATATACAGAATTGTAATTGGCCGAAAGGTTGCATTACTGATTGTTATCTTGTCGACGAGTCAATGGAATTTTGCGTTGATTATTTGTCTAGGTTAGATGCCATTAGAAACCCTATTGGTCAAAAAGATAAAAATGGTAATTGACAAACTATTAACTAATGGGACAATTATGAAAGTACTTCATGATTTGCTAATCAAGCTTATATGCATATCCTACATAATACTTGCAACTGTATATTGAGTATGTGTTTTCTTTTATGATAATTATTTATTACTTTCCATTAATTTAAATTATTAAATTTTCTTATACTAATAATAATTCTTTGACTTGTAAACTATGGAGCATTTCATGTGGTTAAAATAAGAATACCCACGTCATTCACGTAACACAAAATAGTTGCAAGTAGGGATGTCAATTTTATCGAACTCGGATCCGAACCCAGACCCTGATCTAGATCTTGAACTTAACCCGAAAAATTTAGGGTTTTTTGGGATTCCAATCTGGATTTTTGCAGAACCTAAAAACCCGACCTAGATTTGGATTTTATTTATTTTAAATTTTTTTAATAAAAAGTTATAAATTAATTTATAATCTTTAATATATATTAATATAACAATTGATTTACAAAATAATACCCCAAAAGTTCAAATTTAACCTAAAAAATGAAAAAAAAAATATTTTAAAACATCTTAGTTTAAATCCGTATCCAGATTTAAACAAGGATTTTTTTTAAAAAAAATTTCCCAATTTTTGAATTACCTTGATTTGGCTTGGTTAAAACCCCGAAAGACTCAAGTTCTAAGTTCATGAAAAAAATTTGAATCTGGATCTTGCCATTCCTAGTTGCAAGACCAACATGATTATACTTTTACTTATTAGGTCAAGGATAAGGTATGAGCTTAATAAATGTCATTTTCTTTGTCCTCATTACTTTATAACTAATTGATTACTCATTCTTCCGTACTTCTAATAATGTTAAACTTATAAGTTGTAAGTGTTATAGAGAATGAGAGTTCGTCTCATATGTCATTAAATATTTATCATACGAACTGAGACCAAATATTATTAAATACATGGGGTATAAATTAATCGTTGCCATTTTCTAACAAATAATCGAGATAGTAATCTATTACTCAAAATAGTAGTGTTAATTTGGGTTTACAATTGTTGATCTCAAGCGTTTTGATCATAAGTCAGGCCCTTTTATATTGGCTTCTCAAGCCAAGCAAGTTTTTTATATTGCTAATCGAGAAGATAACCGGTTAGCAATTGTTTACTCTTTACCTGAAAGAGTAAGTGTGGTGTATTCAACCATTGAAGAGGTGATAATGTAATAAGGCATTCATCATTAATCAATAAGCACTAACTATTGATTCTTGTGATGTGGATGATGAAAATCCTATCATGTACACCCAACTAGAATATTATATTATATGGTTTACCTAAGTTCAAATAAGTATATAGCTGTAAGTTGAAAAACTCTTTTGTTTTTTTAGAAATTGAAGCTTGTATAGAATAAATCAGTTAGTGAAATTTTTTGTACTAGCTTATATATAATTTTTTATATACTATTTGACTTGGTTGACTTGATTTAATTTTAATTGTTGCTACCTATATTTGTTGTGTGTATTCAAATACTGTTGAAGCTTCTTGACATACACTATATACTAATTATAGTTTTCTAACTTTCACTGTAATATGTTAAAGGATGAAAAGGAGAAAAGGAAAAGAGAAAGCTTCATAACCAAAAACAAGTTCTTCAAGTGCTAATGAGCTGTTAGACCTAGAAAATTGAACAATTAGAGATCTGACAAATAATACAGGTCAAACAAAAAGTGACAGCAAAAATTTAAAATTCAATACAACAAGAAAGATGTTCTAAAAGGTGAAGAGACATTGAAACTCACCAATGTAGTTAGTTTTTTGGCGTGGCAACTAGTTCTTATTATTTACACCGACTGGTGCAAAGTTACTTTATACCTAAAGGACAATCTTTGGAAATTTTATGGTATCACTATCTTTTCTTAGTTATAACTGATGGCAAAAAATTTACTAAGTACATTTCCTTGTCTTTGCAAAGAAACTATGACATTAATCATCACAGTAAGAAGCAAGTGTTCCAAAACATAACAACGACTCATAGATAGTTCTAATACCATTCAATGGCTAATCACATCATGCCAAACAAGAATGATCCCAGCGTGTTAATAAAACTCCCCATCGATTACCTTTGGATCAAGCAAAATCATTGGGATGCCTTTATTAAGAGGAATACATCAAAAGACTTCGAGGTATATCATTACGTCTTTAAATATAGAAAATTCTGATGGAAAACATTTCATTTAAATGCTAACTAATTTACTATGCTAAGAAGCTAATAAGGGCATCTTCAAAATAGATGAAGAAATGTAATAAGTACAATCACTGTTTGGGCTGAAAAAGATATATAGGCCTAATTGAGGAGATCATAATATTTAATAGTTTCCTCTTCGTTACATGACTTATTAGTTCTATATTTATTAATTATTCTTAAGTTAACAATCTATTTTATAATTTTTTGTTTACTATGTCTTATATAATTGTTAATTCACAGGTAGTTAACATAATTAAATAAGATACCATAATAATTTTATGTTTCTCCATTGCATTCAGATGAAGGAGACTAGCTTATCAGAAATGGAGATTAAAAAAACCTACTATGGAAATAAGCTCGAAGAAATAAAAAATGAGGATACAACTCCGATGTTGTGGAAGTTATCCAGAAGATTATAATGTTTAACCTTCTAGAACTTAAATTTAGATTTTTAGAAATAATTTTAATAATATATTATGTATTGCCACAAATATAAGTTTACAATGCCCTTTTTCATTCTTCTTCAAGACTTTCTTAAAAGTTAAGCAAGAAAATGTTGTCACACTTAAAGGAACCAGTGACATACTTGCTCTATCACTAGGAAGGCATTCCTCCATAGGATATATTTTATTACAGAGCACATATTTCAATTTCCCCATTGGTGAGGAGTTGTTAGAGAGGGAAAGAGAGCGATATAAGTAAAAGTTAGCTAAAGTTAATGTCAAGCTCGACAATTTGGCAGAGAAGTTGAATAAAAATAATAGAGGATTTAAGATTGCTAGTTCAACTACTCAACAGCTAAGTAAGAAAAAATTTGCAAAGAGATTAGAAATGGATGCTTGTGTGCAAGAGAACCTACCTGACTATGATGTAAGATATTATACTTAACTGTTATGTTTAAAATTATTGATATGTTATTTTCTTGGTCTTGATTAATGAAATTTTAAACAAAGATGCGAAAACCCCTTTGAAGATGCCTTAGAAAACTTACAATTAGAATGATAATGAGAAAACCTTAAGGAAGAAGTCCTGAAAGTCTCGAGGGTAAGAATGATGATGAAAAAATACCAAATAAATAACCACGCAAAAGTCCAAAAAAAAAGACCAAACCCACTCCTTCTCTTAAGGTACAATTATTATTTGTACTTTATTTTTAGAATATGCCATGAACATTATCGTCTCTCTTATTGCTTTCATTTATAGTCAAAGTAAAACTAGAAAGTTGCTTAGTTTTTTGTAAGATATATTGAACTTAGTTTTTTTTTTTTTTTTTTTTTTTTGATGTAACTAAAATGGAAATGCCTTTTGCTGAATATGTTAAACTAAAAGTAGAAAATAATGACTAAGCTTCAGCATTTTATAGGGGTTAAGAGTTTTTATCATCCTTTACTCTTTGTAGAATACCTCAAAACTTATCATGCTTGTTGCATATACAAGAAAAATAGATTGTTAACACAAACAATTAAGTGATATTCACAATATCAATGTTCAGCCCTAAAGATCCATTAGAAGGAAAAACAATGCTACCCAAGATTTGCAAGTGGTAATATTTAAATTATGCTTATTTCTTAAATGAACATGTATTAGTAAATGTATTTTTTCATTCCTCCTATGATACAACACTAAAATATTATATATTTTCTGTATAAAAATGACGTTCAAGTTAATGTTAATTTTAAGAACCTCGATAAATAGCCTCTGCCATCTTCAAGAATTTTTTTTAATCTGCCACAAAACAAATTCTAAAAGTAATTTGTTATGATATTATTAATGATGGTTTTAAATTGCAATCCATACAAATAAATATATGTCTAACTCATGTTGGTTCTGTTATTACCCTAGGATATTAACTAACCTGATGTTGGTCCATAAATTGTACTGTTTCAGCTCTGAAAAGAAGGTTTTTTTATTTATTTATTATATATTAAATTAGTATGAGTAAATTGCAAAGTATTATAATGTAAGTAATTAATGTTATAGAGCAAGTATTTTTTTAAAAATATTTGAAGTGCTGTGACATGACCACCCAATTTTGCTTTGTCTATTTGATATTAGTGTCTCTAATTGGAAGGCAAGATGCAAGGACCATGCAAAATGATCGGACTCAGCACATTGCTAATCATTTGAAGTATTTACAACGTGGTCACTTGATTCTAATGTCATACAATCCCAAGTAAAATTTAACTTTTTATGCAGGCATTTATATTTATTCATTATTATTTCTTTGACGAACTTATTTTTTAAATTAACTTTCATTGGTCCCCATGGAAATTAACTTGTCAAATATATATATATATATATTACATGGACCCCTTGGAATAGAGTTTGCATTAGAATTTAAAATTGATTGTTAACAAGTGGTCATATTCTTGTTATTAGGTCAATTTTTGTTAATAATGCAATATGCTGACAATAATCTTTTTTTTTTCATATAGTTCTATAATAATAAATTTAGCCACCAAGGAAACTAGACCAAGAAATTTGTTCTAACCTAGGGGTTAACACATACTATGAATTGCTAATGTGTTTTATAGTTTAATTTATAGAAATGTTTATTTAAGATATTATTGTGCAAGCACCCATTTAAGAAGGTAATGTTGAATGTAGATATTATATCATGGCTTACATGAGGGACATAATAAATTATGTAAATATTTTATAGAAAAATGTAAGTTATTTATTTACAAATTATAATTTTTTTAGCAAGATGACTCTTGACTTACTAATGATTTAATGCTTATAATTTAAACTCTTTTATACTTCAATTCCTATAACCATTTTATGGAAAAGAAACTTACATCGAATAAAAGATTGATAATGTCCATGCAGAGTGAACAACTTTTATTTCTACCAAGCTCATATATTTTTTACCACAAATACCACCCCTTTTTATTTATAATTATTTGTTTCATTAAGATAGTAATAATACTATTATTTTTTTCATAGGACCGGTTCAAAGATTTGAATAAAGGATGGAGGTTATGACAGTGATAATTGGGCTAAACATTTTTTGTCTATTAATAAATTTGCTTTATTGGTTGGGTGCTTTGAACAATTGTGTTTTCAAGTATTGAATATTATTGTTTGGGTCTGTGTTATGTTGAATTGGTGGAATGATGTTGATTTAGATGAACAATTACACTTGGGTACAATTCTGGTTAGCTACTTGTTAGGTTGTGTTATATATATACATATATATATTATTGTAAACATATTATGGATTTAATTATGTCACAATTTATAGTGAGTTTATTTTGATTCCACAAATTTGCATTAAATATTTATACTAATGAATTTAGTTTTTCAACATATTAGATTGTATGATTTTATTACACGTTACTGAACAAAACATGTTATTACATATAGAAAATATAAAAGAAAAAGAAAAATTATTTAATTAATATTCATTTACAGCTACATATTATTGATGTCAAGTATTAAAGTTGTAACACTATATATTATAATTTTATTTTGCTTTCTATCATAAAGTTGTGACATTGAATGTCATAACTTTATGTTAGTTTCTATCATAAAATTGTGACAATTAATTTTACCACATCATCAATCATGACCTGCCACGTCACATAAAAATAATGCTATTTTACACATGGCATTATTATATTAGTAGCTACGTTACATGATAACTCAACTTCACTAACCATTTGGCATACCACATCAGCTATCATGTAAGATGGTTTGTGATAGAAATTTCCTATCACAGATTAACCAAACATAGTTTATTATAATTATATGATAGATGCATTCTAACACACATATAAAATAGGCATAAGGTGATAGAATGATTTTATCACAAAATATGATTTATGACAGAAAATATATGTCAACATATCCCTTTTTTTTTCTAGTAGTGGCACTATTAGGGTTGGTGCTTACAAGCCATCCCTGAATGTATATACTTATTATTTATATAAGTGTACTTTTCTATTAAATCACTAATGCCTATTTATATGGTACCATGCAATGTATCATTACAGACATTGTATGATCTGAAAAAGTTCATATCTAATCTAAAGGAGTTTAGATGAATGCTCATAGTTGACCACGCTGAAAGATATAAATGTTAAATGTTAGCACAGCTAATTGTTAGCTGGTTATAATACCCAGCGAAGATTTAAGAGTTGGAGCCTTATCTGTAATGAGATATAGACTCGGGAATATACTAGTAACTGCATAGTTGTAATTAAGTGCCAGGAAATGTCAGTTCTACAAGTATATTCTCAAATATTTTCCTTGGTTTATTTCTACCGATGCGGGTCTGTCGGTGTGTACCTTTATATAGATTAACATATATTGTACCTATTGCATATAGATGGTTGTTTCTAACCGACCATGAGCTTAGAGCTCGTACTGACATATGAGTATCCAATTAGAACTAGATATGAGATGGACTCACGATGACCTCTAATAGACACCCTATGTAAGCCATCAACAGAGGGTCCTCTTAAGTTGAGTAGTATACATGGTCCTTTAACCTGAGTGCCATAGTGGACTTGTAAGTGATCCATCATACTTTGGTTTCACGCATGTCACAGACCTTTCATGGTATGACCACTGGGTATCGCTGGGTATAGTCTGATACTTATAGAGTCTGGTGTGTACAGATATGGGATTTTTCAGTTCGCATAGGGACTTATATATCCAGATGCTTCGAGATTGTATCTCAAAAAGTCTTGTGATCACAAGCATTTATCTCGAAAAAGAGTTTCCGTCAGAGTGGAACAACATGGCAAAGGAGTTTGCACATATTTTTCAGTGAGATACAAGTCTGGAGATATGATATGGATAAGCATATGGGGATTTGACGGTGATAATCTATATCCTCAGCACATCCAGGATATTATGACGAAATGACTATACGTATGCGTTATAACCTCAACTTGTATGGCTCAACGCACTAATTTGTATATTCGTGACGTGTGCGTGGGGCATTACTCACGAACTCATAGAATAGTTTCATTTAATGAATCGGACATAGACCTAGGGAGTCCCTCGATATAGAGTGTACTCGTTGTGTACTGAGGCAGCGTGTCAGATTAAATTGTTTAATCTAATAATATCCAGCACTACTACTAAAATGCGTGCGTGTCTGTATTTAATTGTTAAATACAACAATTAGTCAATAATTGTTATTTACTAATTGTATAAGGACACATGGCGTATTGTGGACCCTCGGTTGAGTTTACTCAAGTGTGAAATTTGGTGGGACCCATTAGGGGGTATACTTGGTAACTATTCATGAGAGGTAAAATGGTCATTTCACACTATGATTATTTAATTATTAAATAATCATAAATATCTCTTTATAATATATTATTATATAATATTATATTATTATTATTATTTTATTTTGAGTGCCAAATAGTTGGCACCCATTATTATTATTATTATATAATATATTATATTATTATTTTATTTATATTAGATATATAAAGAGAGAGATGTGTGTGATAATGTATGTGTGTGTGTTTTTGTGTGGAATGGAAATGGAAAATTAAGAAAGAGAAATGAGAAGAAATGGTGTCGAGAGAAAAGGAAGAAGAAAAAGAGAAAAAAAAGGGGAAGAAAATGAAATTGTTTTATTTTTCTCTATGGTACCAAAAGAATCAATTGTGAATTGCTTCAAATTCTCATTCCTTATCCTTTTAGAGAAAAGGAAGAAAATACACTGTTGACCATTTTAGGGGTTTAAGAGTTAAACCCAGTGCTGGATATAGGGCTGTTATTCTAGCTCACCAAGCCCACTGTGTTGGTGACTAGAATTGCCTGCGAGTTGGTCTCTATGTGGACCCCGAAGATGTACGTGTATAACTTTACATGTTCAGATAATTTCTCAACCTTTCTAATATATTAATATGGTTAATATATTATTTATTATGTTTATTCTATGTTTTAATGCTTCCGCAGCATTTATATATGTATATGATCCGTATTTTAGGCAATAGACACAATTGCACATGCATACACCCACATGTATTAGATCTCCGACAGATAATCTATATCACATCTAGGATATCATGATGGAAGGACTATACGTATACGTTGTGACCCCAACTTGGATGGTCGGCGTATTGATTTATATTTCTATGACATGTGTATGGGGCAGTGTTCACGGACTCATGGAATAGTTTCATCTGACGAATCAGTCGTGAACCTAGGGAGTCTCATGATATGGAATATACTCGTTGAGCACTGGGACAGTATAACAGATTGAATTGTTTAATCCAATAATATCTAGCACTACCATGGGAATGCGCACGTGTCTGTATTTAAGTGTTAAATACAATAATTAGTTAACAATTGTTGTTTACTAATTGTATCATGATATATGACGCATTGTGGACCCCCAGTTGAGTTTACCCAAATGTGAGTATTCGATGATTTCTCAACCCTTCGAATATATTAATATGATTAATATATTATTTATTGTGTTTATTATATTATTTTAATTATTCTGCTGCTTTAAATATGTATGAGATGCGTATTTTATACAATGAATAATGTTGTACATGCATATACCCACATACAAAAGATCCCCTACAAATTTGGTATTAGAGCCAGAGATCAAATATTTGGGTGTTGTTTGAGTGAATGGATGTAAAAGGCTCAATGTAAATGGTGTATCTCAAGTGTTGAAATGGGTATACCAAAGGGAATACACTAGGCACTGTAACGTCAAAGCACAAGCGCTAAAAGTTCTGCCTCTAGCGCTGTAGCACTGAAGACCTGTTGCCACGGCGCTGGGAGTTTTTGCTTCCAACACCGCAGCACTGGTTAGCCCGCACCGCGGTGCCAGAGATTCTGCTTTATACAGTTCACAATATTAGTATTGTTCACAACTATAATAAATTTGAACAGTGTTTCAAAATTAATTTTGCATTTGTAGGTTTATGAGATGTAGTGATAAAAGTTATCAATTTACATTATAAATCGAGGTTTGTGAGATGTAGTGATAAGAGTTATCGGTTTGCATTATAAACTAGGATTAATTTTTGTGTTAGTATCCACAATGGGATCCCTACTGATGAGGGTTAGTTGTGTTTGCATAGAAATATTGATTAATTGAGAATCACCTCTCATGAGATGGGAACCTTGGATAGAAAGAAAAATCTCTCTTAATCATATTATATTATGTGATAATATTTTATTATGATTTGTTTTGTCAATACGGTGTTAGATAAGTTACATCGATCTTTTTCCAATATTGCTACAATGTGAGGGATTTGGTCGATTGGGCTTAGACTATGCTGGTTAAACATGAGATAGAAAAAATATATGCACACGTATTATCCAAAATTGCTACAGTCAGAGGGTAGTGCTAGTAACATATATTTGATTATTAACAAGTTAATCTGAAATACACTTACTCAATATTGCTACAGCGTGAGGATAAGGTGTATTTAGGATCAAGTGGTAAGAGTTGTATGAAATACAATTCACAAGTGTTGTCTACCTATTGGATTTACAAAGGCTAATATTACTACAACGTGAAGCCTGAGTAAATTCCAGTGGGGTCTACTTCCTACTGTATAGTATAAAAGAGTTTAAACTATCATCTTCCCATTCGAGAGATTATCAGGATTATGTAAAGTAATGGGAGAGCTTTTTAAATTGAAAAATGTAAATTGTTATACCCATAATTTAAAACATTTTATTAGCAATTTGATAGCCATCCTGCTTACATTTTCTGTTATTTTAGCCTGTCAAGTATAATGACCACTACGAACCTGTTGGTGCACATAGTTGATGCAGTCTAAGTAAAAGGTACTAGATATTACTCTGACCTGTAGATGAATCTCATAAATATTTTGGATTCAAAAATGCTTAGATTTATTGTTGATTAAAGTTTGCCATAAGGTATTTTTGATAACACCTCTAGGGGATATGAATAGAGGCAGTATGACCCTCTTTGTTTATGGTGCTTCATTTTCTACTCTAAGGATATCTAGTTAGTCCAAGGGTGTGAGGAGAAGAAGATGAAACAGATGCCCAGGATAAGTCCTCAAAGGCAATATTTATCCAAAGATCAACAAGAGAGCAAAGAAGATAGAAAGTGTTTCCACTGTAATAAGGTTGGGTATTGGAAATTCCACCACCTTAGATGCCTTATAATTATCAGGATGACTTCTACAAGTTTGTGTTTGACAAACATGGACATTTGTATGACATATGATGCCAGTTTAGACTGGTTATGAGATACCATATATCCCTTTCATATCTGCAATATGTTGCAGGGGTTGAGATAGACTAGACTACAACAACTTGTAGAAGTAATGTTAATAGGAAATGATGATTTCTTACAGGTTTAATATGTTGGGCAGTTTGACTTATTTCTTATATATAATATAATAAGTGTATTGCATAATTGGTATGATATCCAGAATATCATCTGACAAATTATATCCCTACCTGTACTTGATAGTGAAGGATATCATATAAGGATTTACACATAAAACCTTTTCAGCTTTGATATATTCTATAGAGTTGGAATGGGCTCTCCTTTCATAGTTTATAGCATATATGCTCCACAGTCTAGTTTTCTAACGACTTTGTAGGGATCTTTCTACGTCTCAACCATTTTTATTACACTTTTTTCTTTGTTTACATTAAAGGATTATCTTAGTACTCGATTTCCTCGCTATTTTTTTTATTTTTTGATTTTACTATCCATTTGCTTCCAATCTCTTTTTGTATATTGCTATATGGATGACTGTAATATCTTTAGCTTTATCGGCAAGGTTCTTTACCAAAGAGAGAGTTTCTCATTCGATTGTAGGTCTATTATCTTTATTTTTAAAGTTAGAATGAAAGCTTTCATGGAGAGTATTGCTTCTGTTTCATAAACCTAGTCAAAATGAGATTCTTATGGACTGGTTTTCTATTATTTTATACACCCAGAGCACCTTGGTAAGTTCTTTTAGCCATTTTTCTTTCTTTCGCTCTAGCCTTTTTCTCAGGACTATGAAAATTGTTTTGTTTAGTTCTCTACTTGCCTATTCCCTTATGGATAACTCCTGGAAGGGAATCTTTGCTCAATTTTGTACTTTGCGCAAAGGTGGTTACCTTCCAACAAACAAAATACATTCTATTGTTTGAGACTAGTAATTGTGACATCCTAAAATCTGGCTATAGGATTAGTCTATAGAAATTTCTTTACCTCATATCCAATGATGTTGTTGTTGGCCTTAGCTTCCACCCATTTGGTAAAGTAGTTAATTACTAATAATGCAAATCTTTTTCCTTCTGCTAGTAGGGGTACTAGTCATACTTTGTCCACTCTATACTAGATAAAAGGCCACAAACTTGTGACTATATGCAGGTTCCCAACTATAAGGTGGATGTGTATAGCGTGCTTCTAGCATATCTCATACTTTTTCATGTATTTTAAAGCTTCGTTCTTTAGTGTAAGCCTGTAGCATCCTTGCCTTAGCACCTTGTGGCCAAGGGCTTAGCCACTGAAAATGTTCTCGCAGATTCCTTCATAGACATTTTCTAGGACTTTACTCCCTTCTTCTTTAAGCATACATTGGAGATATGCACTTAAAAATGCACCCCTATATCGAATTCCTTCAAATAAAAGGAATCACTGCTTTGCTTTTAAGTTCTTTAACTTCTTTTTGATCATTTGGAAGCTTTTCATTCTATAAAAAATTCAACTTATAGAGATCTAGTTTGTAGAAGTTATTATTGCCATATTTTATGATCCCTGATTTGACATTGATATCTCTTCTTTTACATAGCTTTTTCTTTGACTATGATTGAAACCATTCTAAATAGAGACTAGTCCTCTGTAGTTGCTTCATTGGCTAGTTTATCTACCTTTGTATTTTGGCTTCTGGTACCTGGTTGATGGTAATTTCTTCCAGATTCAGGGCAGTTTCCTTGACCTTTATCAAGTAACTTTTCATTCTTTCTTCTTTTACTAAGTAGTCTTCATTCTATTAAGAAGTAACCAATACAGAATCTGTGTGAATTTATAGTTAATCATGAGCTGATAACAATAATTAGCCCTTCGAATAGTGCTTTGTATTTAGCTTTGTTATTAGTCATTACTAATAGTAGTTTAATCGTGTGTTCTAAGATGAGTCCCTTTGGAATTTTGACTAATCTCTGCTCTCTTCTGGTTAGAGGATCCATGTATATGCATTTGTTAGGGTTCTGTTGCCTCTATTAGATGCATTAACAGCGTATCATGTTTTAAATCTAGTTCACATTCCAAGAGGAAGTTTTCCATCACTTTACCCTTTGATTATTGTCTTTGGTTTGTATTCTATATTAAGATAGATGAGCTCTAGCACGCCATCTTTGTCACTCTTCCTATTGTGTTAGGCTTTGATAGTATGTATTTCAAAGGGTAGAAAGTTTATACCATAATTAAGTATGCCTCAAAGTAATACTTTAGGGTTTTTTTGCTTGCATCAGGGTAAGAACGAGCATTTATGTAGTTGTGTATCTTGTTTCAGCATCCAAAAGTATCTTACTAGTGTAAAAGATAGGAAATTGTTATCTGTCTTCTTTATCTAATAAAACAGCAGTAACCGTTACTTTGAAAACTACAAGATAAAGGAACAAAAATCATATAAGGAATAAGAGAGAAGAGGATGAAAGGCTTTCCTAAGTACTTTTTTAATTTTTGAAGGGCTTTTATCTACTCTAACCCTCATAAATATTTAGATTTTGCTTTTATAGCCTGAAAGAATGGTCTTTATAGGTCGGACATCTTTGAGATGAATCTACTAAGAGTAGTAATCCTACTAGTCAATATATTTACTTCTTTGGGAATCTATAGAATCATTGTATTCTTGAGTGCTTGGACATAGGATGGTTGCCTTGATTCCCAATATGCCTAGTATATGTCTAAAGAAGGTTCCAGATGAGATTTTGAACAAGCACTTAGCTGGGTTCAGGCACATATGATATTTCCTCAATACATCGAATACCTCTTGTAATTTTGTAACGCGTCCGATGCTTTCTTGATCTTGACCACTGTATCATCTATATATGCTTCAACGATATTTTCAATTAGCCTTCTAAGGACTTTAGTGACTAGTAGTTAAAAGGTGGCTCTTGTATTCTTTAAACCAAATGTCATTACTCAATAGCAGTAAGTGCCTCTCTCAATTACAAAGTTGGTATTTTCTTCATCTTTTACATCCACCTTTATTTGGTTGTAGTTATTGTATAAATCTAGGAATGATAGTCTTTCATATCCAGTAGTTGCATCCACTATCTAATTAATTTTAGGAAGGGGGAAGAAATCATTCGGGGTAACTTTATTGAGGTCTTTGTAGTCTAAAAATACCCTTCACTTTCCATTTTTCTTGTGCACGATGATAATGTTTGCCTACCAATCTAGGTAGTGAACTTTCCTAATAATCCTACTTCTATGTTTATCTATTTTATCATTGATGATCCTGTTCCGCTTAGTTACAAACCTCATTTGTCTCTGTCTTACGGGCTGATAATCTCTCTTAATACTTAGTTCATGCATCATAATATCGGGATCTATTCCTAGTATATCCTTGTTTGACCAAGCAAAAACACTCTGGTTTTATTGTAATAACTTAATCATTACTTCATTTTCCTCTATATTTAAATTATGCCCAACTATACCTTCTTATTTGATACCAAAGGATCTAGTTGTGCTACCTTTATTTTTTTTGTGTATGAAGGAGTATATTCCTTCATTCATTCCTCCTCCCTAGGTAGTGCCTTCGGCCAAACATTGTGTAATTACTATTTAGGAGATGACGCCTCTTAAGGTGGTGCCAGAACTTTTATACTACTCGAGGTTCTAACTTCCCCCTCATTTGAGGCGTTCTCTTCTTTACTTTAAGTTTCTTTGGAAGCTTATCTTCTTATTTATTTTCTTTTGGTAATTTCAACAAAGTAGCATAGCATTGTCTCTCTTTAACCTATTCCCCTTTAATATCAATCGTTCCTCTTCCACTGATTGAGATACAGTACACCACCTAGTGTAAAGTGTAAGGAATGACTTCTACATAGTGGATCTAAAATATTTTGTCTACTACGTTATAGGCAAAGGGGGCGTCTACTAACAGATAGTCTACTTAAAACATCTTTTCTACTACCACTATTGGTAGGGTGATAAAACCTTTAACCTAAACCTTAATCCACAGACAACAAATAACTCTATATTGCACATGCAGATATATTTTTCTTGGAGTTCCATCTTTTTGAATGTATCATAGAATAATATATTTTTCTTCTTCCAGCATCAACTAGTACATGTCAAATGACATTCTTTTCGATATTAAGTGTGATAAGCAGTAAATTGAGATATAGAAGCATGATGTCTATTAGATCCTTACAGGAGAATGATATTGCACATAAATCCTGTTCGATGGCCATGATGGTTGGAGATGAAGTCTCTACCACACCTGTCCTTTATATCATGGTGGCTCTTCTAAACAATGATCTCCATCATTCATCCCTTTTTTCCTTTTCTGAAGGTCTCCTATCTAGTACATCTGTGATGTGCTAGTTAATGGCCATCCTTATGGCTAACACTTCTATCAAGTCTTGTACTGGTTCTTCGTTAATTTGAGGTCCTTCTATGATTGGAAATTTTTTTTCCTCTTCAGTTTCTTGTTTGTTATCCTCCTTTTTTTTTTCATATGCTGGAAATCATATAAGGATCCATAAATTGTGTCAAATACTTTTGTAGCTATATATTCTATCACTGTGATTTCTATCCAAGTTGGCTTGGGAATCCTTCGCAAATTCTTCGACTACTATTTTTTAAGATTCTTATATTAGTCGGTATTCAGGTAGGTATCCATTTTATATTAATGCATGAATTATATCCTTAAGTTCTTGCATGTGTATGGATCATGCCCTTTTTATCATTAAAAATGTAGTGCTTGTTCATGTCTTTTAGGTGCTCAGGAATTATTGTCAATCTTGGTGTCCTAAATATTCTCGAGTCTTTGTATTTTTGCCAGATTTTCTCCACTGGTTGTTGATTAGGATCAAAGGCTCTTATGGCCTATGTTACTTGTCTTCTACTAGGTCTCTATTGTTGATGGTCTTTTTTCAAACCCTCCCCTTAATAGATATGGATCCTCTTTTCATGTGGTAATTACGAAAGCTTCTTTTGTTACAACAACCTCATCTTCTTCTTACTAGATTCATTGCTTAACTTTTTGACTTATTAACTCAAAAGTTATGAAATTGTTTACACTAGTTAACAATAATAAGTAATTTAGGTACTATTTTGCGATATGCTTGTCTAATTTCATTTAGCTCTTTATTAAATTAGTTTAGGATGCTTTTAATTGACTCTTTGTCCTTCTTGTTTCATGGAGAGCATATTTGATATAGTCTTCTTCTTTTTCCTATTATAAATGTACTAAGTGATAAATGCTGCAGTTAATTCTTTGAATGATGATCTCAAATTTTCTTTTTAAATGGAAAAACCATGCTTAAGCGGATCCCTAGTGAGGCTAAAAAGAAAGAAAATGCACTTCAAGGCATCATCTTTAGAGTACATTACCATTTTCACATTAAAGTGGAAGACGTGTTAGTTGGAATCCCTTGTTCCATCATACTTTGAAAAGTTTGGTATTGCAAACTTCTTTGGCATCTCTACTTTCTTAATCTCCTCTGTGAATGGATCTTGATTTATCTTCCTTGCTAAAATATAGTATTTTTTGGTTTTGACTCTTTCATTCCTTCTATATAGTTCGTTGACTTCTTTTAGGATTGTCCCTTTGAATTATTGCTCACTATCTATTCTTTGTGTCTATTCTATAGCTGTCATCCTTCTAGAAAATTCTATAGGTTTCTTTCTTCCCACATTGTCTATGGGTTTTGTTTCGTTGGTTATTCCTCAGTGTGACTCTGAAGGGGAAAGCTCTTTAAGATTGTCTCAGAAGTCTTTAACTCCGTCCAACGTGGCTAACCAATTTTGCAACTCATGGTTCTCTCTTTTTTTTGTTTCCTTTATCTACTTTAAAATTTTAGCCAAGACTCCTGCTATGTTGGTGGAGGCATTACCTCCCAAACTTGACAAGTTAAAAGTATTGATGCCTTCAGTTTCGATGTTGTATGGGTCTATGGAATGAGAATTGATGTTTGTTATGGGTACTGAGATGTTTTTTGAGCCGAAAAATATGCTTTTCATTCTTCTTTCCCACAGACGATGCCACTAAAAGCTCTAAAGTCTAGAACTCTATGAATTTACCTCCTTGCCCTTGAATACTCTATGATTTTACTTGGAGAGCACCTCCTCTTACATTAAAAAAAACACTCTTAACGCTCAAGTCAGTAAATTTTTAAAAAAGTGAGTACTTTGTGTGTAGAGTGCTCAATGACAAGTAGGTTGCTCTAGATGTTTAAATGCTCTCTATGTATTTGATTGTCATTATTTATGATCCCTAAGGTTGAATAAACCAAGCATATTTATAGTGCAAGTTCCCAAATTATACTAAAATTATGCATGAGCACATAAAATGTGATTAATTAATGTCTAATTAGGGATTAAGTTTGCATGCAATTCATACAACATTAATTAAGGAGAAGAATTTAAGTGGGAATTGTTCACTGTATAAGAAGTATTTTTTTCATGTAATATAAAGATTTAACTTATCAAAATTCAAATAAAACTGTAATAATAATCCATTTCCGCATCAACAAACCTTACACAACACTTTTTAAGGTCTATGGGTCGGCGTAATAGTGTACACGATTCGGTTTGATCTATTTTTTTTTTTGGAACGAAACCGAATTGATTATATTCGTTTTTTTTCAAATTTTGGCCTTATAGAAAATCAAATCGAACAAAACTAATTTTTTTCGATTCGGTCAATTTGGTTATTTAGGTTTAGAATTTAGAAATTTAAGCTTTTTTGTTCTATTTTTCAGTTTTAAAATTTTAATTTAGTAAGGGATTGTATGTGGGTAAGTTTATATTTATATTTTATCCCTTCAATTATATAACACCACATGACTATTTAAGTTAAATTTATCAAAATGTTCGATTTTTTGATTTGATTATTAATTAGAAAAAATCAAACTGGGCCGGTCAATTTTTCTTAAATAATAATTAATCGATTTTTTTTTTGTTTTACATAATAATCAAATCAAATCAGTTAATCTAATTCAATTTTTCAATTTTCGATTTATTGCCCCCCTTAAGTTGGCAGGTCAGAGTTACTTGATCCAAATATCTAAATTATCTTAATTTTTGGGTTGAAATCTATAATTCATTTGGAGTTAAGTCTATTTTGATGACATTTAAAAAGATAAAATAAAATGGATTATTTAGCTAATTTAATAATGTGTCCAATTATTAAACATATTCTTCTTAATTGTGAGAAGGAAAATTCTTCTAAAAGTTTAGGCGTAGAATTTTGAACTGCCGTATAAAAGAAGTATGACAGAGAAAAAATTTTAATCATTTTTTATTAATAAAAATTTGAAATCAAAGTACAAAATAATGGAATCTAAGGATTCAAGAAGACAAAAACAGAAATTAAATGTATTATAATAGGGTATTAGATATACTGACTATTGACCTTTGATGAATATGTCAGCAAGCATCCATGGATTTAAAAAGTTAACGGCCGGCTAGTCCAAAAAAGAAATATATTATGTTATTTTATGTAAAATAATCGAAATTTGAGACATGATTCATGGAATTATGCCATAACTACGTAATCTGTTATCTCACCTTCTCATCTAAACTCAATTAAAATTGCTTTGCCCACATTCTATATAAACACTGAAATCGGTTGGTCAAAATTTGAAATGTTAGACAAAAAAGGATTCAATTAAATTTAATAAAATATTATTGCATATTTTAATTTAATGCATTAAGTATTAATTGCTTCTTTAAATCTGCCGCCTTCTTACCGTCCCAAATAAGTCAATTAAAAGAATATTATGGCTTAAAAATTATTATTAATATTATTATTATTATTATAACATGCAGGTATGACCCACTCATACGTCTTAACAATCATCTACCTGCTCATTCTTTTATCCATTTATCTCTAATAATTTCATAGATGAATTGGTTGCACCTAATCTGTGAATGTGAAGTAGGTTTATTCCTTTTGCATTATTTGGTCATCGAGAATTCATTTTATTTTATTGTACAAATTGAAATAGTTTAATCTTTGGGTCAAAGATAGCATTATCATTATGAAAGAAACTTTCTTAGGAAATATTGTCATTTTTACAGCACAATTTGAGAGAAAAACAAAATTAGAAAAGAATGATATCTTAATGTTTAAAGAAAGGGATACGGAGATTTTTAAAATATTAAATGTTTCATTTACATTTTATTAAATTTAAATTCAATTAAATACTATTAAGAGGGTTTATACCTTTGACCAAATAGTAAAAGATTAACACTTTAATTAATTAAACTATTTCAACTTTTGATAATATATGAGTTTGCAAATATATGAACATATTGTTATTAACAAAACTATTCACAAAAGGGGGCTTGATTGGTGGGCATTAACCGGCTGTTGATTGTCGTTAACCAATCGTTGAACATTATTCACTTGTTGTTGACAACCATTGATTGGCACTAACCACTGTTGACCAGCGTTGATCACTGTTGATCGACCTTGAATAAGAGTTCATTGGTGTTTTTGCAGTCAAAATAGTATGAATTTTCATTTTTGTCATTTTTTTATTAACTTTAATAGTTTTTGTCACCTAATAGGGTTGTAGACAAGATTTTTCAAACTTTAGGAGTTTGTTTATTCTTTTCCTAAAATTTTAGGGATCTAAATATCATTTTCCTAACAAATTAAAATGAAATTCTTTTAGAAAAATAGACATTTAGACTCCTAAGGTTTCAGAAAAGGGACATGCAGGCCTTAATTTTTTTAAAATCTTATTTATACTCGTGTCAGGTAACATTTTTTATTTATTTTAATGATAAAACTGGTAAAAGTATGATTATGCCCCCGTTTTGACTAAAACTATTAAAATTTAATTAAATGCTAGAAAAATGGCTTAAACCTTTGCTTTTATGGTTAAAGTCCACACACTTTAACCAACTAAGATATTCCAACTTTATCTTTATGTATGAATTTGCTAATTTATTAACATATTATCTTTAAGACCACATGTTAAAACTTTTAAAAATACAATTGACAGTGATTGAACCCTAGTCACTAGCATGATAAGAATACTCAACATTGTGCTACAATAAATTTTGTTAAAATAATGCCAAAAAATATAAAAACATAAAACGACAAAACTCTAGAAACCTTTATGTCACCGTTTGCTACCGCCGACATTGTCTGCTAGCGATCATTGATCAACATTCCAATCAGCTAAAAAATGTTCAACCAACTAGTAACTAACTAAAATGGACAGTGGTCGACGACAATGAATGATGGAATAAAGATGGCTAGGATTCTATTTTGATATTCTATTTTGATATTATTCTAATAAAATTTATTATAGCACAGTAGTGAGTACTTTTACTTGTCATGTGGGTGAGCAAGATTTAATCCTCGTGAATGGTGATTACTTTCTATTTCAAATCTAAGTTAGACTGAATTTTTAATTTTACATTTTCTCTAATTACAATTAACAGAAACTGTTACTTAACAATCGAGTAAATGAGATTTTTAAAAATAATGGAGTCTATATGTCATTTTCTTAAAATCTTAGGAGGTCCAAATATCCTTTTTCCTTTCTTTTAAAGGTATATTTTATTAACTTTAAATCCTTCCTTTGCTAAAATTATGAGTAAAATCTAATGATTTAAAGTTTCATAGAAATTTCTTGAGAGATTTTAACGATCATCATAAATATTTTTTAAAATTAGTTAGAAATTTTGCTTAAAATTTCATAAAATTTGTTAGATGAGATTATTTAAGAAAAGAAAACTAAACTAATTAGGTACATTCATATTTTAACCAACGAAGTTCTTTTATTATAGATATGTTATCACTATCTACTTTAAGATGTTGCTATAATTGTTTATTTAGAATAGTAAATATATTTACCACACTATTTAATTTTTTATAAACACTGCCTTCGAGGTAGTAACTACTCATTATAACTTCTTGTCCTTTAATGACCATGTTCATGGGCAAAGGCGGCCTATAGACATACGATCCTTTTAAGAAAATCTTTTGACATGTTTGTGCTTTCGTAGAAGAGTGATCTAAGGATATACGATCTTTCTAAGTAAGTCTATTTTTTCTTATAAGTGAAATAGTATAGTAGAGGGAACTAGAAAAAAATGCATTATTCCATTACATTGCATCAAAAAATGGAATTGAAAAGAAATGTTCAAACATAAAGTCTCTTCAATTTGGATACATTATATAGTGTGGGGATGGGTTCCCCTCATATGGGTTTGTAATTGATGTTCTCATGGATCTAGCTTCTTGATAACTTTATATGAACCTTTCTAAGTTAAATTCATCGAAGCTAATCAAGATGAAAATTCAAAGAAAAAGGGCTAAAATAGTTGAAAAAGAATCAAAAGCTTAGCGCCACAGCCTTGGAGTTAAAGCTATAATGCTAGAAGGAAGAAATAAGAAGCAAGCAGAAAGTGAGCGTCACAACCCTAAGAATCATTGTTGCAATGCTAAAACAACCAAAAAAATTCAAGAAGTCAGAATGGGAGCATTGCATCACTCAAGTTGAGTGTTGCAACAATGAAAACAAAAACCAGGCTAGCGCCTAGCGAAAAGCTAAGGCCACAATGCTAAACACTAAAAAGGATAACCTTATTTTGACTTGGACGCAGAGTATTGCCCTAATTTGAAGATAGGCTAGCGCCTAGCGAAAAGCTAAGGCCACAATGCTAAACACTAAAAAGGATAACCTTATTTTGACTTGGACGCAGAGTATTGCCCTAATTTGAAGATGACAGCCTATAAATAAAAGATGAAAAAGCCTATTTCAAAGATGAGAAGAAAAAAAATCATAGAAAAGCAATATAGAGAATAAGTTTTTAAGAGTTTAGAGCAGACTTTTTAGAGAATCAAAGAGAGAAAATCAAGATAAGAAGATATTGAAGATTGAAGAATTCAAAGCATCACAGCTTTGCTTCTTGTCTCTATATCCTTCTAAAGTTTATTTATTTATTATTTCTATGATGTTGAACTTAATGTACTCTAAAACTCTTTATTTCATTATGAACTAATTTCTTTATTTATGATTACAATTTGAACTCAATATATAGCTTGAATTGATTTACTTTCCCTTAGTTTATGGAATCAATATTAAGTTGTTCATTCTATTTTGTGCTTAATGTTTCTAATTACTTTATCACTACTTAGATTGATTAGAAAAACCTTAATGATCTTGAAAAAAGATTTTTACATTTGGCATTGTATAGAATGATGTATGATTAATGCATAAAAGATTTGAATTTTATGTGAGAAAGGAATATGCTTATATGACATACATAATATTTTAGAAAACATATTTTTATTGAATCTTGCTTTATTCTAATTATCATAAGAATATAGATAATTGATTAGATAAGGTATTTTACTTGATCATCAGAAGAGGCTTGTAAAGATATTAGGTTGCTTAGTTAATAAATTATATTAATGGATTAAATTAAGAGAAGTAATTAAGATTCAAGTGAACTATAGAGGGATAATTAAAAATCTAGACTTTTTCATATTGGTGAACAGATAATTATTATTTTTGTTCTATTTTTGCCTTTTGTTTTCTTTGATTATTTAATTTAGATTTTATTCTCTTAAGTTATTACTTGTTTGAATAAAAATAAGAGAACATCATTTTAGTACTTAACAAATTTAGCAATAATTTTTTATGGGAATGATACTCTACATATTATTATATTACTTGTTTGTAATAACGTACACTTATATTTTCAAATCATACAAAAGAAACTGATATTCATATGAAAATCCTTAAAGGATTTAGAATGCCTAAAATATTCTAATCACTATATCATATCATATAAATTTTTGTATAGGTTGAAGCAATATGGACGCACGTGGTTTAATCACCTCAATAGATACTTGATGAAATGAGATATACTAATGACCTTATTTGTCCTAGTGTATTCATCAAAAAGTTAGAATCAAGCTTTGCCATTATAGCAATTTATTTTAATGAGGTGAATCTAACTATTGTGTACTTAGAAAGTAAATTTAAGATAAAAGATTTGGGAAAAAACTAAATTGCAGATCAAGCATAATTTAAATAGAATATTTATCCATCAAATAAATTATGTTGAGAAAATTTTAAAATGTTTCAACAATAGATAAAGCTTTTCTATTAAGTACCCTAATGGTCGTTCAGTCTCTTGATCCTAAAAATATCTATTTCATTCCAAAGAGAAAGATGAACAAATACTTGGCTTAAAAATACTTTATCTGAGTGTAATTAGTGCTTTATTGTATTTAGTACAATATATTAGAGCAGTATAACATTCTTAGTAAAATTTTTGACAAAATTCAATTTCGAACCAATTAATAGACATTAAAATAATGTTAAACACATTTTTTGTTATCTTTGTAAAATAATGAATTTGAGATTATATTATTTTAATGAGTTCACATAAACTCTAAATCTTGTTTGTTATGCTAATGCATATTATTTATCTGATCCTCATAAATATAGTTCACAAATATTATATGTTTATACCTATAATGGCCCAACAATCCCTTGAAACTTTATGAAATACACTATTATTGCTACCTCCTTATATCATGCAGAAATTCTTGCATTACACAAAGCAAGTAAAAAATATTTATAGTTATAATTAATTATCTATCATATTTAAAAAATATATTAAGTTGTCTTTTATTATAAAAACTCCAATAACTATATACAAAGATAATGTTAGTTGTATTATACTCAAGTCAGAGGAGGAGGATACACAAAAGAATATATAACCAAATATATTTAATCAAAATTTTTCTACACTCATAAATTACAAGAGAATAAGAGAATTAATATTAGATACATCTGTTTCACCAATAATCTTATATATTTTTATCAAATTTTTACTCACATGTTCATTTGAAAGGATAGTACATGACATTGAAATGTGTCATCTCAGTGAACTATCGAGTTAATATATGTCATTTTGAAGAGGAGTTTTGAATAAGAGGGCAAATTTATAAAAGGAAGAATTTCTACAACTATTTTAGGCATTTATACACATTGTAATTTTTTTTTTTAATCAATACAATTATTGTGAGGTGGAGGATACTTAAGGGAGAGTGTTATAACCTTTGTTTCTCCATTCCTTCCACGTTAACGCCACTTGATATTTAGTTAGCCGATTAATTTGCCAAATGGCAACCTATAAACTTGCTTGCAATTTCTTTTTGGCTATAAATATGGCTGCTTTGTAAATTGGGACTGGTCACTTGAATACCAAAGAAGTCAAAATACATACATGCTTCCTATTTCCCTTTGTTTCAGTATTTGCTCTAACAATGAATAGTTAATAGTAGCCATTTTTTAACGGGGTGTGAACTGACCAAAACAACTCTTCCTGTTACATTTTAACTAGAAGAAAGTGACTAAGTTTAGTTGTGGATCTTCTTGTTAGTTAAAAAAATATATTTTAAATAATTATTAAATAATAAAATGATATAAATAGAAAGTTCTCTAACTGCAATAATAATTAGTAAGATTAAAGTAGTAAATTTGGTTATGATACGATTATTCAATATACTTTAAGTGAATATGTGTAAATAAAATTGACATAATTAATAAATTAATTAAATTTATATTTTTTTATTATTAATCGTGTTGAATACGTATTTGAGATCTACGATTTATTAATTTATTTAAGTTACATTTAATAAATAAATAGTATTTGTATTTATTTGTGTGTTTATTTATTTAAGTTATATTTAACAAATGAATCGAATATTTCGTATAAACGAATTGAATTAAGTGTTATTATTTATTTAAATGAATATAATTATAAATAAATTGAATAATATATAATTATATAAATAAATTTAATTTAATTATTTAAATATGATTAATTCTATTATGTAATTTAAATACTAAACGAATTAAATTTATATTTAAATATTTAATTTAATTAATAAAAAAATCATATATAAATATAATAAAAATTTATTATATTTTAAATTAATATGACATAAATATAATTTATTTACACCAATTATTCCATTTGAGAAGAAGGGATAAACAGAATTTCCATAACAAACGGCCTATTAACGGCCACTGTTATTAAAATACTAATAATCAGAAAAGAAGCCGCAAAGTTATTTTCAATGTGAGCCCTGAGCCCTGGCCATTCCCATTGCCAATTGCAACCGTTGAAATTATAGAGCCGAAAAAGGACAAACGTATACTTCATGGAATCCAAACAAGACTCAAAATTTATAGATTCCAAAACGGCTTTTTATTATTAATACTTGTTTATTTTATTAAGATGATGCTGATACCCAGAAGCACTTGATGCTTGTCATATTCTTGTCAGAGAGTGAATAGTAGTAAATAGTAATACGCGTATTTTGTGTTGCATTTTAATTCTGCCTTGTAATCTTACCATACGTACAGAGGACTTCATATTATTAAATACTGCTTGTGCTTATGCTTGCGCTTAGAAATAGAGTCAGTCAACTGAATGCTGATCATAATTTTCACTAGTCATTTTTCTCAGCTTCTAAAAACTTTGTCTTTGCAAAATCTTGAATATCATCCTTGATGCATGATTGTGTTTACGAGTCACCACTTAGCAAGGATTGAAGATATTTTGTTAGGAGGAATAATTTGTAATTCAATTCAAAAGTGGGTTGGTTTTTGGGAAGGAGGGTGATATGATCAATGATGGAAAAAAGGGAAGATTATTAGAGGGTGGTAATGATACTTACGCGAAGCCTCTAAGTCAAAGTATTAGTAAATTGAATTTGAGTTATAATCGGCCAGGCTCAGGAGAGAAGGAAGGTTTAAATTCAATGGAAGCTGAGGAGAGAGGGTTTTCAGAAATATATGTGAATAGGAACACAAGTGAGGAGTTGTTTCTCAAGTCATTGATGGAAACCTCGATTGGTCTGCCCGTTCCAACCATGGAAATGTTGGGCTTCAAAAATCTTTCGCATAGTTTTCGTACAGATAGTGAGGAGCTCTTCAAAAGCTGGCTCACCAACGGAGAGGCAAGCTACTGCGTTTTTCTTCCTCCTTGGGATTCAATTAATGATTAATTAAATAATGTGTATTCATCCGTATTTATGCGCATGCATTCATCTGATGCTCTCATCATCTACAATATAATTCACCTTCATCACTTCCTTCTTTTCACATTCACTCTTTGACACTTTCATTTGCAGAATCATGGTTACGGTTCATCAAGCATAGCACATCGCACTAGACAAGCATCACGGAGGTCAGTAGATTCAAGTAATACACTCCTGAGAATACTTTGCAATAGACTACTACTTCTACCTAATTTGGATGCCCTCATTTTCTTTCTCTTAGGATTTTCTATCGAGTATTTCTTGGTGGGTGCTTTTCCTGATTATGAATTAATCCTAATCTCTTCTCTCTGCTACGGAATATACAGGACGGGAGGGGCAGGCAGGGGGTGTTATTATTGTTAAATCATTATTTTTGAGGTTATATGCATTTTCACAGCATCACTGAAATTTTAAGAACATTGATTTGAAAAAATTTGGGGTTTCTGAAATCTGATGAGTTGTGAATCATAAATTTATAAATCATTTTGTGTATCCTAAATTACTTTTGGAGTTGTATGGGCCTAGAAACCATTGCTTCATCTCATAATTACTAGTCAGTTCCAATAAATAGCTTAGTCTGTAATGTTATTAGTTTAGTTTCTTATGACGTGATAACTTGCCTTGATAGAAATATTTGTCTCAAGAGGGTGAAAGTCAGCGAGTCATAGAAGAGAAGTAAATGAAGCACTCCCTTTAAAAGTTTAAAATGTAAATACAAACTCAAGCGAGGTTGGAGTTTATGTTATGTGATAATTAGAGATATATGCACTTCAAATACAGTTGGCTCAACAGCATTTGAATTTTGTCATCAATCAAAGTTGTGCTCTCTCTAAGCATAACTAGTCAATAACTCAAATTTAAGATTAATATGTATGTGCATTGGAAATTTAGAAGCCACAAAGTTTACAAATAATGGATACTTGATGGTAATCAAATGGCATAGATTGTTACAGTAAGTAAAATCCTCCTAGTTGGCTCATTTAAACTTAATGAGACTTTGTAAAATGCAATGATATGATCTCTGTCTTCATTTGTCGATGCCCTTCTCCTAATGGTTAAAATTTGGAATGTTTTAAAACCAGATAATTATTTATGTTCACATTACTGGCAATGCAAAAAAAGACATGGAGAAAATGGATGACTTAGAAGTGATCATTTATCTTTCTGGTGATTACTGATGATGGATATAGCAAAGTGAAGAGGTATTAGGGTGGGAGAAACTTTTTTACTTATTTTATTCTTTGTGGTTCCTTATCCAGTTGAGGAATGATACCATGAAAAACAATTGCCACAATTATGCTTTGTGGAGGAAATTTCTTGACAAGAAGCCAAGATTAATGTGGCTGATTTTTGAGTGGGGTTAAGCAGAAAGACAATAGCAAACATAATATCAGTTGCACTAGAATTTGCATGGTTCATTCTACTTTACCATTGAGTGTGTCCAAGTTGACTCTTTCTGGGATGAAGATACGATTAAACTTGTGAAATGTTAATTGGAGCAAGTTAATTTATTCTCAACGTGATTTACAATTTCTGTGAGGCCACTCATATCCTATTATGTTTGTGATACTCTCTACAAAAATATGCTAACACTATTTATCATTTGAAACAGAGTGATCTATAAATTTTCTAAAGATATATACGAGCTTGATACTAAAGAATTTGTCCTGCAATATCACTTTTTCTTTTCCTGAAAGGGCCACAATATGGCTTTTAATACCTGTTTGTCATGAAAGAAAGTTTTATCCCAAATATTTGGAATAAGATATGGGATGAACATGCCTTCCAAGAGGATATCTAGATTAGGATAGGGGAAACTGATATGATTCTATATGTACTGTCAAACCACATCATCTTTATTAGTCTTTAATATTGATCTTCAGTCTCTCTTCAGAATGTCTTGTGACTTGTAATTCATATTTACAATAATTTCAGGATATCCACAGAACTAACCAATTTGTGTAGTCACCAACATGGAGGGTTACTCCAGAAGAAAAAGAGCACTGATATCTTATTTGCACAGAACACTGTCATAGGTGATGAAATCTCGGGCAACCTCAGGTGGCAACTATAAGCTTCTACTATCAGTCCTAAATTCTAAATGATACATGTCCCAGACTTGAAAGCTTAATGAATCTGTTATTATAATTTTTATTTCTGACTTTCTTTATCATGTCAATGGTGTATTCTTTCTTAATAAATCTTACTTTTTTCTCCTATCAGGAATGCTGTTGAGAGGGGACTCCAGGCTAGTAATTTATATTTGGCCAAGGTTTTGTTCATTTTTGAGTTCTTTGAGAAAAACTTAGTTTGACAAAGCTTCAAGACATTCTGATATCTCAACTTTTATGCAGGCCTGGTTTCATAGTTCTCAATCCATGACAAGAAGTCGATCTTCTGAGCTGCGGTATCATTCCTATCCTGCATGTTTTTGTAAAATTCATAGCTGTAGGAGTTCAGACTGATGATGTTTTCATATACTAGCTAGAAATTGTTTTATGTAGAATCATTTTTTAGAGCTTTATGATTCAAATGCACATGGGCATCAATGTGTCGACGTATGGACCCATACACACAAATCATTCAAACTTGAAGTTTTATATTTTGAAATCTTTTTCCACTATATTTTCTCACATTTCTTTGGTTCAACATATATACCTTTTTCTAGGAGAAGGTATGCTGCCATGCAAACTGCTCAAACAACACTTGGTTTGGAAGCTACACATTACAATTCTGGACATGGTGCCAATAAATTGGCAGAAGAATTTGCAAACTCACATTGTTCTATTGACCATCCTATGAGTGACATTCCCAACCAAGTGAGCACAATCATGTCTCCATCCAATTCATCTTCATCTACATTCAACATTCCACAAACTGGTACTGTAGATAAAGTATCTTCTGTTGTTAGCATGCTAAAGGGTACCCTGGAACGCAAGAAACTCAGTAACCAGATTGAGAAAGTAACAGTTGAAGATTATTCTAATGGGCTTTATCAAGCTCAAGAAATTATAGTCAATGCTAGTTTCTGTCAAGGACATGGGGATCGTGTTAATGAAATGCCAGGAAATTTACAAGAATTATCTGGTGGGAATGTTAAGAATCCTGTAGCATTACATACAATTCAAGGGTCTTTAGATCTTGACTTAGAAGGTTTTGTAAACCCTACAAACACAATTCAGTTCAGCACATTTTCTCGGGAACCTTCACAGAGTGAATCTTCTGCTGCTGCACCTGTAGTTTCGTCTGGTTTTGATGCATGTGATGGTCCCAGCAACTCAAGTCAAACTCTAAGCATTTGCGAGAGCTCAAGGAGACAAGTTGGAAATAGTAGGAGTTCAGAAAATGGCTCTAGAATTAAAGGTAAACGGCTTACTTGATGAAAATGAAAATATTGACTTAACTCATCCCTTCTTTGTTATTATCCAACATGGCTATCATGGGTCGTTATTCTTCTTCTCTTAATATTTTGATAAGTTTAAGTTCCTTGCCTCATCAGCTAGCCTCATCATATTTGCTAGAAAGCTGTCTGATTAATTTTAACTGGGAAAACATTTGAACAGAAAACCAATACAATCCATCTTTGCCAGTTGACCATTTATGCTTAAGCGTAGCTTCAAAGCATATGCCGTTACTATTACACTTTATCATGTCAGAATGTTGAGAAGATCCGAAAACTCTGCCACAAAATGCCTTTAATATGGCCATTAACTGATTGATAATATGATTTCACTTAGATTCTAAAATAACAGAGGTATGCAAACTAAAATGTGACCCAGAAGAAGATAATTTTCATATAATTTTGATATTTTACATGTTTTGCACATAAAGCATAACTAGATAGTATTGTTTTGGAAGTCCAATGAAGTTTCAGTAAGTTGTTTTTGATTTCCATTGCATTGATACAATCATGGATATCATGAACCCCTTGGACAATAGATTGTAATCTTATGATATTCTTCCCTAACTGCAGATTTCAGAGAAAGAATAATCGACAATTTGAAAGATGATAGAAAGGTACTCTCTAGTTTTTGGTAGTGATACAGTTTTTATGTTCAAAATGACCTGAAACTTAAATTATTTTACCTATTTCTACTTTTCTTCTTTGTCTGGGAATGTGTAACAGAAGGGAGGCCTGGTGAGATATGGATCTGTGAAATCAGCTGGATCAGGTAGCAAGTTATGCTTTATGAACTTTTCTTTCCTATTCTAGGTTTCACTCAACAGAATTTGTTCTTAAAGAAAAACTTCTTGAAATTCATTATGCTTTTGCAACATGATATGAAATTAAGAAGCAATCTACTTGGCATGAAGCAACTCTGGATAAATACAAGTTAAACAGTTGTAAAAAAATACAGTTGATCCTGCAAGAGTAAACATAAGGATAAGAAATAGAGGATGCTGATGGAAATATTAATGTTGTAATGGCCATCATGTAAAAAATCTTGGAATCTTCATTTTACAGGGCCCAACAATTTTGGATAGACAATTAGCAGTGTTTTATTTACTTCATTGTAACGATATGAACACCATGATTCTATGCAATAATGAGATTATTTTCAATTAGAGGCACATTTCAAACTTTGCAGTAGCTAAAAACTTTGGAAGGGTATTATCACAATAATGATTGTGAGTGTACCAATCCCATATTAGCTAAGAGATTGGCATTATAAGGTTTTATAAAGAGACATCTCCTACCTTTGTACATACATGATGAGCTGTGTGCCCGAAAGCAGACAATATATACGAGTCAAGTCTTGATTGCACAAAGTCAACTTCTCATATTTGGTGGAGAAGCAGGGGGAGTAGTGTGAGTGCACCAATCCCATATTGGCTATTGGCTAAGAAAATGGGGTGGAGATGCAAGGAGTTGTGAGTGCATCAATCTCAAATTGGCTAAAAAATTGGAGTTATGGGGTTTTATAAAGAGAGATATGTACATGTTTTGGATTAAAAAATTCAAGAGCAAATTTGTGATGGGTTTGTGTCCTACATTGGCTATTGCACAAAGTCAACTTCTCATAAAGAGAGATATGTACATGTTTTGGATTACAAAATTCAAGAGCAAATTTGTGATGGGATTGTGTCCAAAGTGAACAATAGCTAAAGGGAAGTAGATCTTGACTGCACAAAATTAACTCCTTACAACGATAAATAAAATAAACAATTGGAAGTACAAGTGTTGAAATTTTGGAAGTAATCTTTTTATCAAAAGAATAGAAGTTCAAATTGAATTTTTTTTTTTTTTTGATAAAAGTTGAATGAATGCTATATAATCTGTTGTTCTAAAACATTTGGTTATGCTAATTGATGCCATGCATTGTATTAGATATAACTACATTTGCAGGAAAAAACTAATACTCAAAATTCAACAATGTTAAACATAATAGCATTTCTTTTTGTTCCAAAGTTTTATAAAATTATAGTTGTTTATTTTGTATCCCATTTGTAATTTAAGTACTCTTATGAAATTCTAATTTTACTAGTCACCATATCAATTGAGCATAAAATTATGTCTCTAAGCAACTGAAGTTTATGCAGCAGACAAGGGGGACCCCACAAAAAAGCGCAGGGTGGAGCGTTCAAGGAAGTATGTGAAATTATCTAATAACTTGAGAGGATATGTCCTCTTCTTTTATTATAATGGGCAAAAAAAAAACTAAGGATGCCTTACTGCTTGAATCAACTAGTAGCTACATATGTTCCCTTATGCTGGAGTTTAATTTTTGTTTTCTGCTCTATTGCTCTTGCAATTGATAATTCATCATTCATTTACAGATCACAGGTTAGCATTTTTGTTTTACATATAATCAATCACCAATAACTACTTTTAACTTGTCAACATCTAGAAAAGATGAAAAGTATCTGCAGATGTTACTGGATGGTTGTAAATGGAAACATTTTACTTATATTTTACAGCTTGGTCTTTTAGGATGGCTGAGGCAAAGGAAAGGAACTTAACACCAGCAATTCCATCTGATATGCAATCAGTCCTGAAGCGGAGTGAAAACCTTGAGAAGGAAGTCCGGTCACTCAAACTCAACCTGTCATTCATGAACAGGTGATGACAAAAATCAATATCAATTTGCATTGAAATCGAATATGATACTAACCAGAAAATCAATAAGGGTTGGGTCTTAGTTTCTTTACTTGTGTTTAACCAGGAAAGCTCACGTTTTTATGGAAGATGATCTTGTATTTTAAGATTCTTGTACTATGTTAAGGAAGATTCTTAGGCAGATATATCTTTTTCCCCGCTGGCATTGAGTTTTAACTTGAAAATTTTTAAAATTACTTAAAGTGTGAACTCTTAACTGCTAGATGACATTTTTAATACGAATTACAACATTTAGGCTATATTTCCTTTGCCAGTGTTTGTCTATTTAGAAGTTAATTTTTTTCCTTCTAATTTAAATTAGCTTTTGTAGCACTACTAGAATTCTTTCACTCTTAATGAATGTTACATTATACTTGAGAGAATATTCATACATGTGATGAATCAGTATGAACGGTGGGAATGACTGACAAATTAGATGTCAGGATCAAATAAGTTTTTAAATGTATCCATGGATTCAGCGGGCTGTTGTAACTTAAATTATAATATTTTTTCTTCTTAATTTTATTCAGTTTCCTTTGCTGGTCCATGTTCATAATGACCTAGAAATGGAAGTCATATTTTTGCAAACACCAACTCATTGTCAGTTTGGTCCTAATTTCTTAAGACAAGAATATGAGATTGTTAATAAGCGATTCTAGCTTTGGGTTTCTGTGGAGTTAACTAGTTGGGACAATGATTTTTCTAAGATTAGCATGGATTTTTCTTAAACTTGGGCAAGTTGGACTCGGAGAAGTTGGAGAACTTCTGGTTTTTAATTATACACAATCACCAGTTTAAGTTAGGGCATTGAGCACAATTTCTCATATGGTGTTAGAATAAAATTTAGCGTCATGGTTTTAGTATTCCTTCACCAAGGATGAGCCAGAAGTATTTTGGATTGCTTGGTCTAGTGCTCGGATCAGTTGTCTAGTTTTGTTACTTGAGAAGTGTTTCCAACATTGACATGTCAGATTTAGCAACTTCAAGAGCTCAAATGATCCCCCATTATCATGTTTTTGAGGATCTGTTCACCAAAGTGGTCCAACTTTTCACAAGCCAAAAGCCTGGCTTATTCCTCATTGACAATAGGTGGAAGTTCATTAACTGAAATTTCACAAGCAAAAAGCCTGGCTTATTCCTCATTGACAATAGGGTCCGCTTTACTGATGTTAAATATAAGAAATTCTAGAACTGACATTTTCTAACATTTTAGAAATGCATTCACCTAGACTCTGGGTCACTTGGTCCTGGTGATGCTGTTGGAAAGTTTCTGGGCATAATGCACAAGTAATTACTCCTCTGTTCCAATACACATGCGTATACAACCATACAGCCATGAAAAACTTGAGCTACAAGGACTTGATTGAAAGTCTTTCTTCTTGAATCACTAAGTTAAATTATAGCATTTGTAGCAGAGCTTATAATGACTCCTGGTACATCCATTATATGTATTACATTTGAGCAGAGTTACAGTAGGAGAGCTGTCATTTTTCCTAGGAGACAGATCATAAATCATACAAAAGTTTGATTGCTGATTAACATTCCCTGACCTTCACCCTCGGTTTGTTTTTATTAACTTTGCCATTATTATATGCCAAACTCAAACTTCCACAGTATTATTATATATCTACCTTCAACTTCTAGTTTAATTTACATATCATACAATTTACCAACCAAGTGTTCTGCTATAATATTTCAGGAAGGATTCTGAACAGACTAAGCAGATAGAAGAGCTTCAAAAGCAGAACGAGGAATTGATGGATGAAAAGGAACGCCTTTTAGAAGAGATTGAACGTATCATCTCAGAAACAGGAAAGATGTAAAACAAACTTGCATCCTCATTTCCACCTCATTATTGTGATATCAGGCAAGATGCAAAGCTTAGGAAGCAACTGTAGAAGTATCCAAGATCTGGTTCACGCACTCGCAAGAGCATGAATAAGTAAAACAATTTCAAGCATACCATTAACATATCTCTATAGGCAGGGTGGACTGACTGACAAACACATGCGTATGGATGCCACATGTCTCCAGCTTATAGTTTGTGCAAAACTGTGTTTTGGAAAACTTAATGCAGATCGCAAACTGGTTTCTAACAGATTTTAAAAGAGATGGAAAGTTGAATCTTCAATTTCCAGTTTATTGTATTTAGTGGTAATTATTATCCCATTATCATATACTATCCAAATTGCTAAGTTCTTGAGGATTCTTTTAATGACGGAGGTGCAGTGAAATTTTGAATCATCTTCATTTGGAATTTTAATTTGGTTGAAAGGCACTTTTTTACCTCTGCAATTACTGCATTTTAGTTCCGGTTTTAAATTTTACTGTGTACTGAATTGAGTTTGTAAAAGGAAAATGGTGATCGTTTTGATTTGATAGGGTGATGATTAGATATCATACTTAAGCTCGAACTATTAAAGAATCAAATATAGACGTAGTTTGGCTGCAATCAGTTACGAGAACTTACTAGTTTTCTTTCAGTAGAAATTGCAATAATTAATTTTTTATGAGCTGCACCAATATTCATCATATAAAAACCTTCAAACTCAATTTCAAGAGAAAAAAAATATATACATCTGCTGTAATGGAAGGACTATATGTCTACTCTTGAGCATTGGCATATGAGAAGCCAATAATCAATTTGACAACTATAAACTGGCAGGCTCAACCACATAGCCATTTAAATTTAAATGACACAGTGGGATCTTGTTTAAAGTCTGCCACAGCTATTGGGAACAAACCCCAGCACCAGGTTCAATACAGTGTCTGGTTGGTAAGAGATTTAAAAATTAGAGAAAAAATGTTGTAATATGAACTCTAAAACTTTTCAGACTAATTTCGAGAGAGTCATATGTTACATCTCATTCTCAGTTTCATATGTAAATTCTCTATACATTATGCATTCGGAATTCTTTCTCCTCTAACTACATACAATTTCTTTTTCAGTTCCAAATATTTTATCAGGTATGTTGCACAAGGAAGGTTACATTTACTGCAATTTTAAAATAGCACTACCCTGCCTGGTCCTCAGCAGGGGAAATAAAAGGATTGCCACCTAGGAGTTATAAACTCTTAAAAATCTTTGAGAGGCCAAGCCTTTCCCCATACTGGATGGCCAACCAACTCACAACAGATAAGTATACTACAAGAAAACAAGCACGCTTGAAGAGGATAGTATTAAAGACCCGAGCAAGCATCCACAATTTAAATTGTTGTAGGATTCTAGCAATGCTGATAGTGATCAAAGAAGTCAAGAAACCACTAGTAACACCAGCTACTGTTTCCCACCTCCAATACTTGGATTTTCTCTTGCTGGCAAACCAAGATCGTAAGATTTTCATGGACCTGATGATATAAGAGCAACAGAAAATGGTATTAAAGATGGACATTCAAACCCCAAATCACATACACAAACACATGCATTTCATTTATATGCATTCATGAATACAAAGGGAGCAGATAAAGATGTCAAGCTATCAAGATAACCCTGTGGTCAGATAACATAAACATATATAACAAAACATTTTTCTTTTCTTCTTTTGATCCTAATTAACCATACTGAAAGAAGACCTTTTCCGGCAGCCACAGGGAGTATTTTGTTGCTAATCTCCATGTAATTTAAATTGAAATAATTCAACGCACATTGTACGGACATGATTTTGTCCACTGATTCATTGCTAGTTATTAGATCAATTGTTATTTCAGACTGTTACAGATATTTATATATGGGACAGTTCTGACTGCTGCAAATTCATACACAATAGCATTTGACAATTAACTCAGTGAAAATTAAGATATTACATATCTCTTCAGTCATTAATTGAAACATACATAATTTAGTATTTTCTTAGGTTTTGCTTCATGGACTTAAAGGTTTTTGATCTAGTATTGAAGGCGTAGAACCCTAATATTTTCTCTCTTACTCTACTTCCGTGGTGTATTCTTCTGCCAACTAAGCCTCAAGTTATTCTTTACAGTTAGTTCTTATACAACAGTGAACTTACGGTAAAATTCTTCGAGTTTTGACTATAACAGAAATTTCTTTGAAACCCAAACTCCAAGACTCTAAATAAATATTGTAAATATCTATATTTTGAAAGAACTAAGGTTCAAAGCCATCCTACAGCTCCTTGTATATGAATCAGCATGTCTATTTCACATACTTGGCCTTTAAAATCAAACTAGAATATATTAATTTAAAGCTACAAAGTCAGTACATTGATTTAAAAAACTAAGAGATTGACCATGTAAACATCAACCCAAAAATTAATCAAATATAAGCAGTCCAATCAATTTTAATGAAATATTTCTCAATGTGATCTTGTTGCTGGAAATTCTGCACAACAGTGGCTTCAAATATCAATAGCTAATAGTAATTGAAGGAAAGCAGGATTATGGATTTACAGGAACCAAATCTGGTATATATGTCTGATTTTCACAAATACTGACAGGAGAACATCTTCCACAAATCTGGAAAAACTGATTGGTCGTCGACGTTGTCTGCTGTATGTTTTCTGGTCTGGTTTTTCTAGCTTTTGCTTTGTTCAAATTGTTCTGTTTTTAGTCTACTTTCAGGTTGTCCTTTTTATTTTTCTTTTCCTTAAGTGGACTCCTTATCCACTTGTTTTTGCAATTTTTCTTTTTTCTAATAAAGTTCTTGTCCTATCCAAAATTAGTAAACCAATAAATTACATCAATGATAATGCATTGATTAGTAACTATTTGAACTTTACTATGTATTTGGATCAAAGGCATGGGTTAAACAGGAAAACGGAGTGAGTGAAAAGGAACCTCCTCTGATGGAAATTCCACATCCGTGCCCTGCCACATCTAGAATAGGGAAGGACTAGGAAAGAGGATTAAAGGTATGTTGTGGACTAGAACAATAAGGGCATACACGCTCCATTCCCATCCTAGATAAGTAACAAAAAACTGCCTTGCATAATTTTCCTTCACAAACCATTTAAGATAGGACAAGAGTCATTTGAGTAAATCAAGCATATATACCAGATTTTCCCTTTTGGTTTCATTGGTTTCTTAGAGTAGAAAGTTCTTCTGAACAGAATTAGAGACCGCTCTCATGCTAAGTTAATACAACTACTACATGCTTGGGACCAATTAGATAAATAATAAACCATGCCGGACATTTATAACTCGAAATATTTTGTGCATCATAATCCTTCATGTGCACATGCCTGTGAGACAGCGAAGGGGAGAGATAAAGTGACAGCTCAACTAGTGATTATACTCTAATATGCATTCTTGTCTAGAATTTTATTTGAAAAAAATATATATATAATTTCTTAAGCAAACAAACTAACCCACAGAGATCACTTATGCCCACAATTGTATCCTGGGTATTTACGAACCAAATAAATTGAACAAAAAACAAATGTAAATAAGAAAAAAAACAGAAAAAATAACAACAGCAAAAACAAAATCAGTAAAGCATATAATCTACTCACAGGATGGAGTATCGTCTAATCATCTCAACAGTCAATGGATCTTTTGCCTGGCAACTAAAAAAGTCATCACGATATAAGCTCACCTTGGAAATGCCAACAGTATACCAGCAATCATAAGTTTCATTTACCTAACAAAAGGAAATCACATGACAATCCTATATGAGCGTTCATTTGTTTCAACGAATTAAAATAAAAAGGAGATTTAACAAAACTAGAAATTCATTTATGAAGCTTCAACTTTTAATAACCATGGAAGTTCAAATTCTGAACTAGGTAAGAAATACCACTAGAACCTCTGCAACCCTTACCTTGAATTTATCTTTGGTCAGCCATGCAGCACAAAAATTAGGTCTACAATTAAGAGGAAGGGCTTCATTTGGAGCCTCTGCCAGTGCAAGTCGTGTTTGACCCAGAGAATGATCTATGTATTCAACCTAAAATTTTTTTAAAAATAATAAATTAAAATTAAGCAACTAACAAGAACATTGCTGACTCCAATCCTTATTTCCATCAACGAATAATTATTAACAAATACAATATACATGCATGAACATACAGGTTCAAGCGCGTGTGTGTACTTATTACATCTATGCATATACGTGCAAACTATAACTTGCAAAGGTCCTGTAAGTTTCCTGCTTTGTTTAATAATAAGACACAGCAGACAGCTGAGTTTTGACACACAATGAAAGATCAGAAACGAATCACAAGTAGTAGTTTTCCTCAAATCATATACAAACAATCAAGCATACATTCATGTGCTTGTGTATTGTGTATGTGCACCAAAACGTATAGACCTATAACGCATAGACATTGTCAATATACTTTCTAATCGAAGTTCCAATTACTTTTCCTGATTTTAATTAAAAAGAACACATACAAAACTCAATGCTAAGAGACCTAAAGCAAATGAACAAAAGGAGTCTGATTGATCAATATTGATAAGAGTATTTAAATACATTCATAAAAAATAAGCACTAAGAAGATGATATTAAATGTAAGTTAAATATCAGAAAATGAGACAATAAAAAAAAAAAGAAGAAAGAAAAGGTTTGAGCATTGACCATGAACACAGAAGCCCAGTAGTAATCATAACGACAGCGAAATTTACTTGCTTCAAACGGATAGAACACTCGTTTCGCCTTGTAATTTAACACTCCAAGTACACACACCTTCGACGACCTTATATCAACACCTGAAAAGTTGCATTTGCATCAGGCATTATCAGTAAGCTGAAGATATGCAATTCAATCAATAAATGGCAAACAAACAAACACTTACTGCTGGACACTATCTTGCACTGCGAAGGAACAAAATTGGAAGAGGAAACTGGTAATTCCTCGAATAAAATAGCAAGTATTCCGATCAAAATTGATAAGAAAAAGAAAATAATGATTGAAAAAACGAGGGTTAAGATCAATCGGATAATTATAAAGTAGTTAAAACCCTTCTTATTATTCCTAATAATAGTACTGTCCTCCGGATCCATCGGTGTCACCTGAACCATTTATCTGGTGATCGACATTTTTGGCCGAGATCTTCTCTTTTCCAATTAGCACAGCACGCGGCGGGTGTAATGGTCAAAACTCAAAAGTAAGTTAATGGTCACAGTGTCGGCCGCCAATTGCTGTGTAAGTGTCAACCCATTTTTTTTTATAAAAAAAAATAAAAACAATTTTATATTAATATTTTAAGTTAATTAACAACTTTACCCCAATAAATATAAAATATCTCATTTTATCTTAATTCATTAATTTTTGTCATTAATTTTAATGATAAAAGAGTAAAAATGTAATCTAACTATATAAATAAATTACTTATTAAATACGTGACACAATCTTACTTATTTATTGTCTTTTCGAATACGTGGTACAATTTTATTCATTCATTATCTTTTCGAATACGTGACACAATCTCATCTATTAAATTAATTTAATATAATTTTAAAATTAAACTTTAATAATATGACACGTGTTAAAATATGATTTGTACTTTTAGACACGTGTCACTATGTAATTGGTTTATTTTTTAAAAATAATTTATAAATAAATTAAAAATAAAAACTGACACTGTTGTCGAAAACTGGCCGCCGGCCACTATTTTTTGACAACATACCAATAACAAAAATTTATCAAATTTATATTATTGGACTCCATTTTTCTTGATCTACACAGTGGTGGGATTATTTTTGATAAAAAAAAAATCAGAAAATGATCAAAAATAGTGGAGAGTGGCGACGGCCACAGCCGACCACCGTTAAACGATGGGGCGGTGACTTGCACCGCCAATCTATCCACCTGTGTTGGTGGTGCAAGTCACCGCCCCATTGTTTAACGGGGGTTGGCAGTGGCCGCCGCCACTCTCTACTATTTTGGACCATTTTTTAGTCTTTTTTTATTAAAAATGATCTCACCACTGTGTAAATTAAGAAAAATATAATCCAATGATTAAAATTTAATAAATTTTTGTTGTCGGCATATTGCTGAAAAACAGTGGCCGACAACCAGCTGGTCAACCGCCGTTTTCAGCAATAGTGTCAATTTTTTTTTAATTTTTTAATTTATTTTATTAATAATATAACTAATTATACGATGACACGTGTCATTTGTAACAAATCATACAATGACATGTGTTCATTTATATATTGGGAGTAAAACGGTTAAAGTATATTAAATATAATTTTTTTTATCCAAATTGACAGCAAAAATTAACGGATTATGACAAAATTGGGTATTTTATATCTAACGGGGATAAAGTTGTTAATTAACCTAAAATATTAGGGTAAATTTGTCTTTATCCCAAAAAAAAATTCGCAAATAGCTAGAATTGAGTCTTAATTTTTTAATCACCATTTTAAATATTTAAGTTTTTTAGTTAAACAAACTAATTTTGGATACATTTATCCCAAAAATATTCTCTCTCTCAAACTTTTTTCTCTCTCAAAATCGTGTAGACACATTTGGGACGGTGATGGCAAGAAGGTTTGATGGCGGCGATAGCAACGACGACTTAGTGGTGACGGGTGAAGGCGACGATGACAGTGAAGGGTTGACAGCGGCAAGATGAGGTGAGTGAAAAAGAAATTAATTTTTGGGGTAAAATTTATGGTTTTATGTTAAAATTTATTGTTGTTGTTGTTGTGGTTATTAAAAATGAAATAATATGGGGTGATTTGTGCTATTTTTTAAAGTTATTGATTGACTTTAGGTGATTTATGATTTTAGGTCAATGAAAATTGTTGTTGTGGGTGTGTGGCGGCGATTGTGGTGCAAGAAGGGAGGATTGTGGAGTTGTGGGAAAGGTTGGCGGCAATATAGGGGAGAAGAGGGGTTTGGGGGTGGCGAGTAACAACGGCAACAATAAATTTGATATTCTTTCCGTGCCGGACTAAACTAGCATGATAAGGGTAACTCAAATTTTGTGACTTTCAAATTTAAACTTCCAACTCATAAAGAGGAAAAAAAAGCATTTAAGAATGATAGAGAATCAAATTTAACCTTTCAACCAAAATATATCACACTCTTGAAGCAAATGTGAAATATTATATCTTTCTTGTACTATTTGAATTATTTATTTACTTTTTATACACTTAAAATTTATGCAAGTTTTAAATATTTAGATGATTTTTTTTGTTATTTTAATAAATTTATGATTAGAAAAACAAAGATATAGTGTCATTTAAGTATTTGAAAAGGAATACATTATGTAATATAGATTAAATAATAATGTCTCTAGGTGTCAATAGGAGAGAAAACCCAAGAAACATCGTATTGTCTATTCTGTGATAGATGACGCAATTGTTATTTGCACAAGGATTGCCTCACATAATAGGTCGCACACAATATATATCGCATTCCTCATCGAGCAGAGCAACCAATTGTGCGATATTGTGCAGCCTATTATGTGATACACGCATTGTGTGATCCATTTGTTGACAGATCTTAAATACATGGGTGTATGCATGTGTAAGTGTGTCTATTGCCTAAATACATATCAAATACATATTTAAGTCTGACAGAAGCGTGAAACTTACAATAAACACAATAAATGAAATATATTAATCTCATTAATATATTTATAGGATAGAGAACTCACCTCAACGTGTAACGTTATACACGTATTTCCTCGGAGTCCGCATGGAGACCAACTCGTGTGCAGTTCTAATCACCAACACGGTAGACTTGGTGAGCTAGAACAGCAGCCCGATATTCAACTCGAAATTAACTCTTAATCCCCAAAATGGGCGGTATATGTTTTTCATTGTTTTTTCCAAAAAGATAAAAAATGAAAATTAAAGAAATTCATAATTGCTTGTTTTAGCACCATAAAAAAAAATGAAACAATTTTTTTCTTCTTCTCCTCCTCGGTGCCTTACATTCAATTTCCTTTCCATTTCCATTCCACTCAACAAGAAGAAAAAGTGAAACAAATTTTATTTTTCTTCTCCTTTTCCCATTTCTTCATTTCAGCAATCTTAAGGAAAATGAAACAATTTTCATTTTCCCTTCTTTGCCGACACACAACACAAATGGAAGGAAAATGAAGCAAATCTATCATTTTCCTCTCGGTTCACACATTTATATATCTCAAATGATAATAAAATAATAATATTATATATTAATAAAATATTAATAATGGAAGACAACTAATAGGTATTAATAATATAATAATATTATATAATATAATAATATATTATAATAAGATATTTTAATTATTTAATAATTAAATAATCAATATATGAAATAACTATTTTACCTTCATAAATAGTGACTAAATCTACCTTTAGTGGGTCTTACCAAATTTCACACTTGGATAAACTCAACTGAGGGTCCACTATACGCTACGTGTTATAATACAATTAGTAAATAACAATTATTAACTAATTGTTGTATTTAGCATTTAAACACAGACATGTACACATTTCTGTGGTAGTACTAAATATTGTTGGATTAAATAATTTAATCCGGCACGCTGCCTCGATGCACAACGAGTACACTCCATATCGCGGTACTCCCTAAATCCTACACCCAATTTGTCAAATGAAACTATTTCATGAGTTTGTGAGCAATGCCCTACGCACACGTCACGAATAAACAAATTAGCGCATTGAACCATACAAGCTAAGGTTACAACGCATACGTATAGTCCTTCCATCATGATGTCCTGAATGTACGTGGATATAGATTATCACCGTCAAATCCCCTTGTACTCATTCATGTCCTATCTCCAGACTCGTATCTCACAGAACAATATGTGCAAACTCCTTTGCCATATTATTCTATCCTGACGGAACTCTTTCCCGGGATGATTGCTTGTGGCCACAAGACTTTCTAAGATACAGTCTTGAAGCATCTAGATATCTAACTCCATATGGGAGCTGATGGTTCCTATATCTGTACGCACCAGACTCCATAAGCATCGGACCATACCTAGCGACACCCAGTGGTCACACCATAAAAAGTCTGTGACATACGTGGAACCAAAGTCTGATTGATCACTTACAAGCTCACCATGGCACTCAGGTCAAAGGACCATGTATACTACTCAACTCGAGAGGACCCTTCGTTGACGGCTTACATTGAATATCTATCAGAGGCCCTCGTAAATTAGTCTTATATCCAGTCCTAATTAGATACCCATATGTCAATATGAGTTCTAAGCTCACAGTCGGCTAGAAACGACCATCTATACTCTATAGGTACGACATATACTGATCTATATAAAAAAAGTATCCATCAACAGACCCGCATCGATAGAAATAGATCAGGGACAAGTATTTGAAAACATACTTGTGCAACTTGCATTTTCTAACACTCGATTACAACTTTTGCAACTATGCAGTTACTAGTACATTCCTAGGTCTATGTCTCATTATAGACAAAGCTCCAACTCTTGGATCTGCTGAGTATTATAACCAGCTAATACTTAACTGTGCTAACATTTAGCATTTATATCTCTCAGCGTAGCTAACTGTGAGCCATTATCTAAACTCCTTTAGATTTGATCCAAACTCTTTCAGATCTACAATGTCTGTAACGTTATATGCATAATACCATATATATAGGTATTAACGATTTAATGGGAATGTACACTTATATTAATACACAAGTATATGTACATTCAGGGATGGCACGTAAGCACTGACCCTAACACTATTACACTGAATTTTATTTTTGTTATTTAATACTGTATTTGTTTTAAGGTGCTATGGGCACAAAGCCACTTCTTGTGTGTTTTAAGAAAGTTAAGAGAGTTCGCATTATGGTGAAGAGACATATATTAGGTATCAAAGTATCGACTTTTCAATTTTGAGGGATATGAATTATCAATAGTTTCATAATAATATGTGTTGAAGACTTGGAATTCAATCTGATCAGTATAGTATAATTATGAGAATTTTTGTGCCTACAATGATAATGACAATTAAACTGTTAGAAATTTAAAATAATAAAGATGTACATTTCTTTATATGGATTAATAAAAGAGGTTTAGTACGTATATATGTTATTGTAGCTCTTAAATAGCCTATAAGTGATTAGATTGTACAAGCTCCTATAAAGAACTGATAAGTTTATCATAACCACTTCATGTTCACAAGTAGTAGAAACTAAGTTAATAGCACAACCTTAATGTTCCTTATTGAGATATAATGATGACCTAACTTATGCTCATTATGATGATAATAAGATTGATGAAGATGTCTATGATATTGGTAATGTAAATGACAATGGAGAAAAGAATGGATTGAATGATACAGAAGAAAGCAGGAAAGACTACTTATTTAATAGTAAAACTGATGATATGTATAATTTGCATACAAGAGAATGCAACATAGTTCGTGATGTATCTTAACCTCTTTTAATGAATAGGACAACATCAATTTTCCTTTTTAATACACCTTCAAACTTGAATTCATCAAATGATGCATCATGTTTAAGAATAAATGAAGTTATTGTCAGGAAGTTGTTTAATAACAAGAATGTACTATATGATGGTTTTAGTCAATTTTCTTTGAGGTGTAATTAGAGCTTCAAAATTTATAGGTTCACAAAAAATTAGTTAGAACCAAAATAAAATGATGAATGATGCAAATGACAAGTTCATATTGTATCAACTAATGTTAAAACATACATCTTGTAAAAAATTGACAAAAATCACACATGTTAGTTAGATTGATTGCGTAATAGTCATTGCTAAGTCAAGAGTCAAATTATTGCTACAATGATTAAAAACAATTCACAAATGTGAATAAAATTTATATACCAAAAAAGATATAAGCTAATATGTGTGAGGAATTTGGTGTCAAGGTAACCTACATAAAAGCTTACTTGACTAAAGAGTATGCACTGAGGTTTATAGTTTGTGCTCCAGATAATTTATTTAATTTACTTCATGCATACTTTTATGTGGTAAAAAATGAGAAACCAGACACCGTAACCTTCTATCAAACTAATGATGTTGATAAGGATTTCTTAAAAGGTCTATATCTTAGTATTATATTTATGATTGTTTGTAAAGTTAGCAACAATAAGAAATTTCTATTGACATGGGGCATTGTTGATTCCAAAAATGATACATCTTGGGATGGTTTACAAAGAAATTACAGGGAGTTATAAATGATAACAATAATACAAACTTTATATCAGATCAACATGCTAGCATTAAAAAAGCTATTCATAAAGTGTTTCCTAATGCCCACCATGGAATGTGTTTTATCACTAGAAAGGGAATACAATCTCAAAATACAAGCTGCAAATATCAGTGGCATATTTTATTGCTACAAATGCATATCGATTCTCTAATTTTCATAACTAAATGAATAACATGTAAGAGATAAACCTTGAGGTAACAAAGTATTTAAATAGGGAAGTTGGTTATCCCACATGGCCTGATTGGTAGGTGTATTTTGAAGGTATGATATCATGAACAATAATATTATAGATAATATTATTGCAATTGAAATAAGGCACGATCCTTGCCCATTACTATATTAATTAAATTGATACAAGAATTAATGCAAACTTTCAATAAAAGACAGACTACAAAAAAATATAACATGTTACTTGACCACTTAGGCAAACTATAAGGTATGGAAGAACAAGTTATGAAAATGTTTATTCATCTAGTTGATAACTCAAAACTTGTTCTAAAGGATAAGAGTAAGAATAAAATAGTTGACATAGCTTCGAAGACATGTAGTTGCAGGAAGTTTAACTTTCACCAATTATCACGTGTTCATGCTATTATCGTGTGTTGACATGCCAAGTTACAATATTAGAGTTTTTGTTATTCTTATTACACGATTGAGACCTTAGCTACTATATATGCCAATTTAGTCAATCTTGTTGGCCATCCATTAGATTAGATAGTTCTAAAAAAGGTGCACAATGTTAAATCCACCCTCCAATTACATGTCAACAATCCAACCGACATAATAAGCATCTATCATAAAGGGAGGAACTATCAAAGAACGTTTGTAGTTGATGAATGTAGACAAAATCGACAGACTTGTCGGAACACTATCACCTTATCGAGCAGATAATGTAGTTGTTAATATTTTTTGTGTTCTTGGTTTTTTTATTATTTATTTTTTAATCACGTGGATGTTTGTTATAGATAATTATTTAGATAATAAATTTTTGTTACATATAATCATTTAGACATGTGAATGATTATTACATATGATTATGATATACTTTTGCGTGTATTAAATTTCTCTAACATGGATCAATTATTATTAATTTTCATTTTACATATGAAATGTGGGTTTATAGCCTATTAAAGGTATGTTTGTTATAGATAATCATTTAGATAATAAATTTTTGTTACATATAATCATTTAGACATGTGAATGATTATTACATATGATTATGATATACTTTTGCGTGTATTAAATTTCTCTAACATGGATCAATTATTATTAATTTTCATTTTACATATGAAATGTGGGTTTATAGCCTATTAAGGGTGATAAAAACATATGCTTATTTAAAATTTCAAATTTAAATATTTTTGCTCTTTTATAATACACAGTTAAGATATAGAAATTATTTAATTATAATATATCTCAAAATGGTATTGTTTTTTTTTTTAACCTAGACAATAATGTAAAACATAAATTCATAGACATTGAAAAATGATTCTACAATTAAGTGTTGGTGATTGTTATATGTAATCAAATTGGTTACAATTATACAATAATATTAAAGATATTGCCATAAATTCAACAACATTTTTCCTATATTTTAAATATTTCCAAACCTATAAGACTAATAAAAAACACTTCCACAATATTTAACTTTCACAATAAAACTTCTTGCGTACTAAATGGTCATTTCTAACACAAATAGCATATATATATATATATATAGTAAACAATATTTTTTCACAAACCACCAATAGTGATTAAATAGATTTCATTACTCCATAAATCAATTATCACTTTCTTTCTTAAATATAATCCATCTCAAGCCTAAATTCAAATGATCAACCAAACATTAAATATTCAATGTATTTATAAATGAAAACCCTTAATCACTACTTTAAATTATTTATTGAGGCACTTCTTCCTTCAATGAAAAAAATACCATATGGTGATAAATTTAATGTCACATCACCCTTTATATCAAAAAATTAAGTACGATGAAGTTAAAGTGGCATTATTGTGCATATAGGCGCCAAATGAGTCTCAAGAACTCCATCAACATAACCTTTAACATTGGAGTTGTATATAGACAAACCAAATTAACTCCACTACAATTTAATGCTCATCACAGTAATTGATCAAGATGTACACTTAATTACAAAAAAAATGTAAAATCATATTAGTTTAATGAATTTATTTAATCTAGACCTAACAATTGTAGTAAAATAGTAACACATATATATATATATCTTATCAACATTAATTCACATACCTTCTACCACAGAAGTGTCCTTGTTCTTAGTTGCATATTAAAGTATATTAGGGTATCAATTGACGACCGATAAATTATAAGAGTATTGTGTATAAAATTGCTTAAAGGCCTCTTGTCATCCATATAATTTCAATAATATAGATTATGCAACAATTAATAATAATCTATATCATTAAATTACACAGTCTAGATAAATACTTGCAAAAAATAAACTATATGTTTTCAGTTGGACATCTTCGGGTAATGCCTAAGAGTATTTGCATTGAGGCACATGAATCAATCTTAGGTACTCATTAATGTGATACAATGTAATAAAATAATGTTAAGCCAATATAACAATTTTTTACTCTAAAAAATAGTAAGTAAATAACAAATAATAATCTCACAAAATCGCCTAGCCAATGTTATAGCAGTGTCTTAAACTATGTACAATCAACATCAATACCAAGTAGATAGACGCGTCTAATTCCCTTGCAAAACAATTTCTTAAATCTGACTTGTAGTGTCAAGTTAATTGGACACGTTAGATTTGCAATAGCCTTTGTCTCTTAACACACCTGCTCGATCTTTGACTATTGGAAATGTTAAAAATCCTATAGCATTATCAATAATTTTATCTTTAGATCTTGAGTTGAAAGGTTTTGTCAATCTATATCCATTTCATTTAGAAAATGAATTGAATTCTAATTTAAATTTTGAATTCAAATATGAATATGAATTAGATACAAATTCATTAAAATTTTGTTATACCTTACTTGAATTTGTGTAATTCCCTTGTGTTCTTATATAAAGAACCTTTTGTTCCCTCTATTCCTATATATATAGCTTCACCATAGCAAATGCACGTATTTAGAAAAAAAAAAGTGGATATTTAATATCCACCATCAAATCAATCCTAAACTAACAAATAAGGACCAAGTTGAAAAAGATTCTAATACACTTTTATCCCTCTTATTTGTCTCATAAGGACGTGAAGAATAAATACAAAATAATTAATAAATAGAACAATTCAAGAAGTTAAAAAATAAAAAATGTTTCCTCTCTTTGTCTCTTGTTAAATAACAACAAATATTATTTACTCTCTTCCTTCTACCTCTACACTTATCTTCTTTGTAACTCTTCAACTAGAATTATGCTTTGCTCAATTTCGTTGACCAATTTGCTTTCCCAATAAATCATTGAACCATAACATGACTTGGCAAATCTAAAAAGCACTCTCTCAATAACCAAAGGTAGCAAAACCCTCATCAGTTTATTTAAGAATAGTATAAGAAAGGAGTTCGAGCAGAAACACCTAAAAAATACATCTACCGAGCAGGTTGTCATATCAAGAAAACTGCGACCGAGCTCCACCTAGTTAGAATTTGGTGATTTAGATAATGTAAAACAAAATCAAAGTGTCAAGAGAAATAAGAATAATTTGGGTGAAATTGATGATCGAAGATTACTAGATTGACTAGAAAAAGGAAATAAAGAGGTTAAAGATGCTTGAGAAATTTAAATAGGCAAAGAGAAAATAGCAGGATTGAAAAAACAGCAAGAAAAGTGCTGAACAAGATCAAAGAAGGGAACGAGTAGCTAAGCTTAGCATCTAAGACTAGAAATCCTCTAGAAAAGAAGGCTCATGAAATTGAAGTGTAGTTACCCCAACTATTTGAGAATGTCTTCTTTTACAGATGCGCTCATAAATATGGAGTTACCAGTAAGCTTTAATTTACCGAGCCTACCAATTAATATGGGAATGATAGACCTGAATCACTATATAGACCAAGTAATCGGCCTGTTGTCAATTCTTGAGCATAGGCAGAATCAAATGTGTTACCTGTTCCATATGAACCTAGAAGGATAGATCCTTATCTGGTACTAAAGTTTAAGACAAATGAGCATTTCCTCCTATAATAAGCTAACAGAAATGTTCACCTAACACTTCTGATGAGCCTTTGAGAAGACTAAAGACCTACAATAATTGTAGCAATTCAATTAAGGTCAGACTGAGAGTTTAAGGAGCTTTATAAGATAATTTCACCAAAAAGTAATTTGGCTTGGGGCATTTGATATCTGATTGCCTTAGAAGCCTTTATGGTAGGGTTAAAGCTAAGTCAATTATAGTATTACTTGTTTGATAATCCAACTATGACTTATGTGATTGGTTATAGATAGGCACCCTAATACATCAAAATTGAAGAGGATGAGGTAACAAAGAAATTAGATATAGCAAACACCCAAGGAAAGATGTGAAGTCATAAGCCTATAAGATCTCTTAAAAGGAGGATGGTAAATTTATTGGCCTGAATATCTTTAATTAATAAGAGCCGATTACTATGATCGATTCCCCTTTAGTTCATCCCTAAACTAAGCATAAAAGAAACTGAGGTTAAAGAGTCATGCAAGTTAATATGGGAAGTTGTCGCGGGATAAGCTAGAAGTGTGTTAGTTGAGATACAAGGTAACTCTCATACCTAAGGTGTCTAAGATCTGATGAGGCTGAATACATACTACAAGAGATTTATGAAAGGATCCATGTCTTGCTAAAGAACATAAAGATAATGACCATTTTTAAGCCTTTCGTACAATGAGGGCTTGATTTGATCAACCCTTTACTTCAGGGAAGAGGTTTAGCTAAATATGCCATTGTTATTGTCTATTACTTCACCAAATGGGTAGAGGCTAAGTCCTTGGAAAGCGTTACCCAAAATAAGGCAAGAGACTTCGTATGGAAAACCTAGTTTATTGGTTTAGGGTAACATACATTATTATCATAGATCACTACAAATAATTTGACAATGAGAGATTTAAAGAATTTTGCAAACAACTAAGTATACAACTTTTATTACCTCTCTGACTTATCCAAAATTTAACAGATAGGTAGATTCCTCTATTAAGATCATTAAAAGGCTACTGAAAAGAAAGCTAACTAAGAAAAAATGGGGGTTGGGTCGATGAATTACCTGAAGTCCTTTGGGCACTCCAAATTACTAGAAAAATAGCCATCGATAAGACTCTTTTCTCCCTGACTTTTAGTTGTAAAGTAGTAATCCCAACTAAAGTATAAATGCCTACCCATCGAGTGCATTGCTTTGACAAGAAAAAAAATAAAGAACTCATCTAAGGAAGTTTGAATTTAATTGAGCAGAAGAGGAAGTTGGCTAAGATTCGAACCACTACTTATCAACAAAAGTTTTCCCAATATTACAACAAAAGAGTCTAAGCCTGAGAATTCATAGAAGGAGCCTTAGTCCTAAGAAAAGTGTTGCTAAACACTAAGCACCCAAGCAAAGGAGTTTTGGGTCCTAATTAGTCTGCCCAAGTACCTTTGAGCTTGGGCATGCAGATGAAAGGGTTGTCAATAAACCCTGAAATGCTAAACTTTAAAAAAAATAGTATTTGCAATTACTTGTATTATACTCCTTGAACTTATAAAAGTTAAAGGTTCATTAATAAAGATTTTTTTTATTTAGAATATTGACTATATAAGCACATGAGTTTAGAATTACAATCTCAATAAAAGCCTATAAGGAGGGCAAATAATAAAAGACTGTCTTTGGGTGAAGAACTCTTGTGTGAAGAACTCCTTGAAAATTCGTAAGGATGTATCCCTAAAAAACTCCTTGAAAAAAATGTGTTTTAGGTGAAAAACTCCTATGTGAAACCCAAAAGTGAATTTGTGATGATGTGTTCCTAAAGAATTTCTTAGAAAAACTCGTTTTAAGGTGAAGAATACTTGAAGAACTCTTCAAAAAACATGTTTTGGGTAAATAACCTTTATGTTAAGCCCAAAATCCAAATTACAAGGATGTTTCCTAAAGAAATCCTTGAAAAAAAATGAGTTTTTGGGTAAATAACCCTTGTGTGAAGCTTAAAAGTGAAGTCGCAAGGACATGTTCCTAAAGAACTCCTAAAAAAACACGTTTTAGGCGAAAAACCCTTGTGTAAAGCCCAAAGAAAAATTGTGAGAACTTATTGTTGAACTCCTTGAAATTAAATGCATTTTAGGTATAAAAAAAACCCTTGTGCAAAGCTCGAAAGTGAATTATAGGGATAAATCCCTAAAGAAACTCCTTAGAAAAATGCATTTTGGGTGAAGAAAAATCATGTGAAGTTCAAAAATGAATTTGTAGGAGCACATATTTGATCCTAAAATAAAGACTTACATTGCAAAAAAAGGACTCTTCGTGTGTAAATTGGTTCACAAAAAGTGGTGAAGTCCAAGGTCTGAGGTGACCGATAAGGAGCGTTTAACATCTAAAAATCATTTTATAACATTATTAAAGATAAGGTTTGAACGACTGAGAATGAGCATTTTAACATAATTCAAGAAATTATAAGCATAGAAAAGAAACTTCTATCGATGGATTAAATAGTTACAAAAATATCTATAATATTATACTCTTATCAAAATAATATAAGGACAATAAAAACGAAAACAATTTCAAAGAATTAAAGTCTCAAGTATCAGTAGCAGGAGAAGTAGCTTGGTCATCAGCCAAAGTCAAGGTAGTTGCATCAGTAGGAACAATCAAAGTTGCAATCAAGTGAATTTCAACATTAGTGTCCTTATCATCATTTTCCTTACTTGATGCATTAAAAGAGTCATTAATGCATTTAAGATTGATGTTAGGATAACACTTGTTGAACCCATATATGAGCCCCAAGGTAAATACCTCATTCTTAGCTAATTTAGACCCGTCAACCTTTTTTTGTTGCCTTTTTGTGCCTTATCCTACAACTGGTAGACTCCCACTTCAGAGACTTAATTAGTGTCTTATAGTGTTTATTCATTCTTCTTGGTGCATATTTTGTCTTGTCAGCTCTAATATCTTACTCTTGGCTGATGCTATCCCATGAACCACGTCGACATGATTGACTATCCTTTACTGCTTGAGCTCAAAAACTCGACTCTCAATCACAGTTGCCTTTGTGGCCATCTCTTTTATCTTCTCATCTAAGGCTTTTACCTTCTTATTTTTAGATGAGATTTGCGTTTAGTCCTTACTCACCTAACTCCCTTATGAGGTCCTGAGCTTTAAAACCCTCATAAAGACCCTTGAAGGTAGTATTTCAGTAAAAGGATAAGATATACACCACCTAAAAAAAGATAATTAAAGTCAAAATAAATTGCTAAATGATAATGAGAACCTAGCAGAAAGTAAGAAGACTCGATCCACCACATTCACAAGTGAGGTGTAAAACATAATAAAAGAAACCTAATTTTATTTATTGATTACAATTAAGGTCAGTAGATCTCTACACCTATGTCCCCCAATCTAATAAATGGAAAAATGTGCTTGTACTTGCTTCAAGAATTAAGAGTTAAATTACTTGATAATATAGGAGAATTTCTCATCCTTAGTTTGCATACGACCTCTTAATCAATTGGCTTATCTTTTAGAAGATTAAGATAGGCCTCTAACAAGATTAGGGATTCTTAAGATGATCCTTAGGGGAGACGTAGCAGCACCATGCTCTAAGATGAAGTTCTTCGAATAAGGGTAGAAGTGCTAGCTACCTTTTTTGTTATCTTGACTCAAATAGAGCACTCTGAATTAATGTCCTAAAAGCCTCTATGAAACCCTCAGGTGAAATAGTCCTACCTCTCGCCCTTGTTTGAGCAATGTCTTGCAACTCCTTGAGGTGTAGGTCTCAAAGATTACTCATTATCCTGAGCATGTTTCCTGCTATCCTCACCTTGCTTGGCTACAAAAACATAAACAATGGATGATTAATATAAAAAATTCTAGAGCAAAGAATATAAAGGTTGAAGTGCATATCTATAAACAAACAATAAGACTTAAAATTAAAAAGAAAAGTTTCTTCATTTTTTTCATACATGTTTTTAGAATCCAAACAGAAAAGAACGCTCTTTTAAAGTAGAAAGCAAGAAAAGATTTTCCTTTTTATGAGAAAAACCCATAACAATTCGGAAACCTCCACAAAAACCAATTTGAGGACTTGGTTTGAGTTTTTATTATTCAAGGTTATTATCTCTTACTTTACACTATATTTTTTCTCTTTTTTAAAATAAATAAAAAATCATTAGATATATAAATTGCCCATTAATGGTCATGCTTACATGCTGAAGCTTGCTGAAGGTTTGTTTTCATACTTATTTTGTCTCTAAGTTCTCAATTGAAGGCCTAAATGATTTTAAACTCATGCTTCGTGTTGCAGTGTGCATGATTCAAGGCAAACAGTTCCCTAGAACCCATCACAAGTATAGGAAGCAAAACCATTTGTAAGAAAAGAAGAAGAATATCAAAAGCTCAGTTGCTGTGCAGAATGCACTTCTTATTGGAAAGTTGTTGTTATGACATTCATAACGCAGCAGAATAAAAAATAAAAATTTTTTAATCTTTGTTTTCATAAAATAAAAATATTTTTTATCTTAAGATCTTATGAATATATGAGTTTGGTGTTAAAATAAATAAAATTAACATAAACATGCCTTAAATCTATTCCAAGTTTTCTTCTATCAAATGATTCTAAACCAAGCCTCTTGTTCTACAGTGAGAAAAAGAGCGAGCTTCCTATTTTTTTCTTCTCTTAAGAAAAAATACGTATCCTTTTTTTTTTTTTCACGTATGTGTATTGTCTCCTATTTAGACTAATATTCTCATTTTAAAATAATAATTTAATTAATGATATTTATTAATTAAATTATTATCTCTTAAAAAAAGGCTTAATTCATGTAAATCACATAGAGTCCCACTCTTTGTGGTTAACATATAATACCTAACATTTAAACATTATTAGCTTTTTAATAAAAGGAAAACACTAAAATTAAAATAAAAATATTTTTGATAATTTCAAAAATTATCCTTAAGATTTTATTTATTTTATTTATTAAATTAAATATTTAATTATATTTGGATAAGATGTTATCTATATTAATTAATTTTATCCAAATATAAAATATACGTATTTGAAAACTATTTTCTGAACACTAACAATTTGTGTAATAACACAATTCTTTTTAATTGTTCACTGTAATAACGAAAGATGTGGTATTGGAGACCTATGGACCTACAATTTCAAGCTCCAATTAATTTTGAATGATTAATTAAACTCTTTAATTAATTAATTCAATTTATTAATTCTAGTGTTATTCAACTAAAAACTTGAAATTACACTCTTAAAATTATAGATATAATTTCAAACCAAGCCTCTTGTTCTACAGTGAGAGGAAGAGTAGCTTCCTATTTTTTCTTCTCTTAAGAAAAAATATGTATCCTGCATTTTTTTTCTTCACGTATGTGTATTGTCTCCTATTTAGACTAATATTCTCATTTTAAAATAATAATTTAATTAATGATATTTATTAATTAAATTATTATCTCTTAAAAAAATGCTTAATTTATGTAAACCATATAGAGTCTCACTCTTTGTGGTTAACATATAATACCCAACATTTAAACATTATTAGTTTTTTAATAAAAGGAAAACACTAAAATTAAAAATAAAATATTTTTGATAATTTTAAAAATTATCCTTAAGATTTTATTTATTTAATTTATTAAATTAAATATTTAATTATATTTGGATAAGATGTTATCTATATTAATTAATTTTATCCAAATATAAAATATACGTATTTGAAAACTATTTTCTGAACATTAACAATTTGTGTAATAACACAATTCTTTTTAATTGTTCACTGTAATAACGAAAGATGTGGTATTGAAGACCTATGGACCTACAATTTCAAGCTCCAATAAATTTTAAATGATTAATTAAACTCTTTAATTAATTAATTTAATTTATTAATTCTAGTGTTATTCTACTAAAAACTTGAAATTACACTCTTAAAATTATAGATATAACTACAGTGAGAGGAAGAGTAGCTTCTTATTTTTTCTTCTCTTAAGAAAAAAAAAGTATTATGCATTTTTTTTCTTCACGTATGTGTATTGTCTCCTATTTAGACTAATATTCTCATTTTAAAATAATAATTTAACTAATGACATTTATTAATTAAATTATTATCTCTTAAAATGAGACTTAATTCATGTAAATCACATAGAATCTCACTTTTTGTGATTAATATATAATATTCAACATTTAAGCAATATTAGTCTTTTAATAAAAGGAAAACACTAAAATTAAAAATAAAATATTTTTGATAATTTCAAAAATTATCCTTAAGATTTTATTTATTTAATTTATTAAATTAATTATTTAATTATATTTGGATAAGATATTATCTATATTAATTAATTTTATCCAAATATAAAATATACGTATTTGAAAACTATTTTCTGAACACTAACAATTTGTGTAATAATACAATTCTTTTTAATTGTTCACTGTAATAACGAAAGAGGTGATATTGGAGACCTATAGACCTACAATTTCAAACTTCAATAAATTTTGAATGATTAATTAAACTCTTTAATTAATTAATTCAATTTATTATTTCCAATGTTATTCCACTAAAAATTTAGAATTACACTCTTAAAATTGTAGATATAATTTCAAACCAAACCTCTTGTTCTACAGTGAGAGAAAGAGTGAGTTTCTTATTTTTTTCTTCTCTTAAGAAAAAATACGTATCGTGCATTTTTTTTTCACGTATGTGTATTGTCTCCTATTTAGATTAATATTCTCATTTTAAAACAATAATTTAATTAATAATATTTATTAATTAAATTATTATATCTTAAAATGAGACTTAATTCATGTAAACTATATAGAGACCCACTCTTTGTGGTTAACATATAATACCCAACATTTAAGCATTATTAGTCTTTTAATAAAAGAAAAAGACTAAAATTAGAAATAAAATATTATTGATAATTTTAAAAATTATCCTTAAGATTTTATTTATTTAATTTATTAAATTAATTATTTAATTATATTTGGATAAGATATTATCTATATTAATTAATTTTTAATTAATTAATTTTATCCAAATATAAAATATACGTATTTGAAAACTATTTTCTGAACACTAACAATTTGTGTAATAACACAATTCTTTTTAATTATTCATTGTAATAACGAAAGAGGTGGTATTGGAGACCTATGGACCTACAATTTCAAGCTCTAATAAATTTTGAATGATTAATTAAACTCTTTAATTAATTAATTCAATTTATTAATTCTAATGTTATTCCACTAAAAATCTGAAATTACACTCTTAAAATTGTAGATATAATTTACTCATAAAACTTAGAACAGTCCATTACTACATGCAATTCAACCCTTTATAGATGATTCATAATTAGAGTTAGGTTAATAACTATTTTACCCCTCTAATTATTCTTTATCCTTAAGTACTATTAATTCACCAGTAAACAGTTAATTTGTAACATTATTACAAATTGAGCGCTCTAACCGTTCAGTTCTAGAATTAACCTTTAAAAGAACCTTCTTTCTAACTTCTATTAGGAAGAAATGGATTCCATATCTGTAAATTATATTCCCAACCGCTTATCTCACTATGCCACGAAAATACAAGTTTTTAGCATATTCTTTAGACAAACCATAATGAGTATTTTAAATGACATACTAACAAAATAAGAGTTTATGATCACTCAAGATTAATGTTAATCTACATATAATCATCAGTTTACGTTATTTGATTTCTTAATTAACAACAGTATTTTATATAATAATTCAAACTACATCTGGTCCAGTCCTATATAATCATATTATATATAATGCCTCCACCATAATGCCATTACATTAGTTATTCGGATACAACCACTACATTTTAAATATCTATGGATTGCACTAGTAATATTTAATTAATTTATTACGAACTTTTCTGTTTATTATCCATAACTTTAATCCTCTTGTATATACCAATTATCTACTAAAGTTATAGTTACATAAATAAACAAAGGATTTTCTGATATTTATGTCATAAAATTATGAACACTCATCAAGTATAAAATTATAACTTTATTAATTTCATAAAAATAGTACAAGTACATGCTTTTAAGGCATTATCCCTAACAATCTCCCACTTGCCCTAAAGCAGGTGAGACATATCTCTTAAACCTATTCCCTCCGTACGACTTTCAAACAACCTAGCCGGTAATGTCTTGGTGAACAAGTTTGCAAGATTATTTTTAGATGCTATCTTTATGATTGTCACATCACCTCTATATACGATTTTCCTGATCAAATGATACTTTCTCTCTATATGGTTTGCTCTCTTGTGGCTCCTAGATTCCTTTAAATTTTTCATTGCCCCACTATTGTCACAGTAAAAGGTCAATAATTTATCCATGTCTGGAATAACTTCCAGATCAGTGAAGAACTTCCTAAGACATTTTGCTTCTTTAGCTGCTTTGTAAGTTGCTATGTATTCAGCCTCCCTAGTTGAATCAGCAGTACTGAATTGTTTTACACTTCTCCAGACTATGGCTCTACCACTAAGAGTAAGCACTGACCCAGATATCGACTTTCGACTATATTTATCTGATTGAAAATCAAAATCACTATAACCAATAGGGTTCAGGTCTCCACTTGAATACACAAGCATACAATTTCTTATTCTTCGAAGATACTTGAGAATGTGCTTTACCGTAATCTAGTAAGCCAATCCATGGTTGGATTGATAACAACTGACTATTCCTACTGTATAACAAATGTCAGGCCTTGTGCACAACATAGCGTACATGAGGCTGCCAACTGCTAAGGCATAGAGAACCTATCTTATATCTTACTCCTTCTGAGGTGTCTTAAGACACAGCTCTTTAGAAAGAACAATTCCATGTTGAGTCAGTAATTGACCCTTCTTAAAATTTTGCATTGAAAATCGTATAAGCACTTTACCAACTACGATGCTTGAGACAGTGCCAGTAGTCTGTTCTTACGATCTTGAATAATTTGGATCCCAAGAACATAACTTTCCTCTCCCAAATCCTTCATTTGAAAATGCTCAGCCAGCCACTTCTTTATGTTGATTAATATTTCTACATCATTCCCAATGAGTAGGATGTCATCCACATAAAGTACTAGAAAAGCCACCTTTTTATTCTTGATGTACTTGTATACACAAGGTTCATCAATATTTTGCTCAAAACTATAAGATTTAATTATCTCATCAAATCTTAAGTTCCAAGACCTTGAAGCTTGCTTAAGTTCATAAATGGACTTGAGCAATTTGCAGACTTTCTGCTTTTGTCCTTCTGCCATGAACCCCTCTGGTTGCACCATGTAGATGCTCTCTTTAAGATAGCCATTTAAAAAGGTTGTCTTGATGTTTATTTTCCATATCTCATAATCGATACATGTAGCAATAAATAAGAGAATGCGAATGGATTTTAGCATAGCTACTAGCGAGAAAGTCTCTTTATAGTCGACTCTCTCTTTCTACGTATAACTCTTTGCCACTAGTCTTACTTTGAAAGTCTCTATTTTCCTATCCATGCCTATTTTCTTCTTGAAGATCCATTTATACCCAATAGGCCTAACATCTTCAAATGGATCTATAAGTTCCTATACTAAATTAGAGTACATAGACTCCATTTCTTGGTTCATGGCTTCTTGCTATTTTTCTTTATCATAATCTTCTATTACACGTCTATATGTCAATGGATCATCTTAACTTGTGTTAGACACAACTACTTGTGCCTCTTTCTCCTCTTTTTAATGAGAAGGTAGTCTCATTATCCTCCCACTACGTCGAGGTTCCAAGGTGTTCTGATCATAATTTGTCGTTACCTAACTTTGTTGTTCACTAACTGTCGATGGTAAAGGTCTGATCTAATCAGAAAAAAATTTCTCTAATACAATCTTACAGCGAGTTTATAGTTTAATATATAATCATTCTCAAGAAAAGTGGCGTTTGTTGACACAATCACTTTCTTTCCTTGAGGACTATAAAACAAACCTCCTCTTGTGCCTTTAGGGTAACCTACAAACAGATAAACTTCTATTCGCGATTCTAACTTTCCAGTCTTTCCTTATAGCATATGTGTCGAACACCCCATATACAAAAATGGCATAAACTAGGTTTACTATCATTCCATATCTTTAAGGGTGTACTTTGGATAGATTTAGAATGTATTACATTCAAAATGTAGACTGCGGTCTGTAGTGCATAACCCCAAAATAAGGGCGGCAGTAAAGAGTAGCTCATCATAGACCTAACCATATCTAGCAAGGTTGTGTTTCTCCTTTCTACAACACCATTTTACAATGGTGTTCTAGGTGTTGTGAGTTTGGATAAAATCTCATGCTCCAATAGGTGATCCTTGAACTCTGTGTCAAGGTATTCACCACCTCGATCGAATCAAAAGGTTTTAAATGTCTTACTTAATTACTTTTCAACTTCTGCTAAGAATTCTTTGAACTTTCTAAAAGTCTCAGATTTTCTTTGCATTAGGTAAAATAATCGTATCTTGAATAGTTGTCAATAAATGTGATAAAGTATTCATAACCACCTCTTGCTTGTATATTTAATGGACTACAAACTTCAGTATGTACAAGCTGAAGTGGTTCATTGGCTCTTTCACCCTTAGCTGAAAAGGGTCTTTTAGTCATTTTACCCTCTAAACAGGACTCACATATAAGAAGAATGCCAACATTTAGCTCTCTTAAAGGACCATCATTTGCTAACTTATTAATCCTATCCAAATTAATATGACCTAACCTAAGATACCAAAGATACGTGTCATCATTAAGAGAAAACCTTTTTAATTTTAGTAGATTTAGGATATTCTACTCTAAATAGTTCAGAATTAAGCAGTAAGGGCTTATCGGGCCTAAAATATAAAGCCTATTTTTTAATTTTGCATGATAAATATCTAAACCATTTCTACCAATAATAATCTCATTATTATAAAAAGAAATATTAAATAATTGTTCATGCAACTTAGAAATAGAAATCAAATTCCTTTTGAATTCAGGAATGAAATAAACATTATTTAAAATAAAAAAAAATTGTTCCAAAAATTCAATCGAGCCACTCCCACTGCTAAAGTTGAAACAACTACCCCATTATTGATCTGCATAGTAAATTCCCCATGAATGAGTCCTTTTGAAGAACTAAGCATCTATAAAGAAAAACAAACATTGTTAGTGACTCCTGAATTAATTATCCAATAAGATAATTCATCTTCCATTAAATACGCTTCTGAAACTAGTAAATCACATTTACTTTTGTTCTTCTTTTCTTTCATCCCGAAGAGGTACTTTTCATCTATAATGGCTTGATGAAACTCTGTCTGATGCTTAAGGTTGATCATATTCAAAACATACTCACACACCGGAACTCCTTTCTTCATTTTAGCATTCATGTAGATACAAGCAGTTTTATGGCGACTTTGTTTCGACTACTAGTCAAACGTCACTTGGAGAGAATCTCATATCTTATATGCAGTCTCCAAGTACTCATGCTTCATTCTAAGCACATTGATCATGCTGGCAAGTATATAGCAGTGGGCCTTATTATTGGCCTATATCCATTTCTCATACTACTTCCGTACATTACGAAGAGCATTGGCTACAGGTTCTGGAGGACACTCTTTCATAAGGATGAACTTTTGGTCCTCACAGATCAGCACAATATTTATATTACTTTTCCATTTTATAAAGTTATCACCAGTCAATTTTTCATTTGCTAAGAGGGTTATCATAGGGTTTGTTCCAGACATAATGATAAAATAAACAAAGCAATTTTAAGAATACTTAAATAAATTAGTGCTTTACGAAATAGTAAACGTGATGCATGAGTGCATTTATTTAATCACAAAAACTAATACTAATCCACGACAGTTCAATTTAACAATTAATGTGCCGCCATATGGTAGGTCACATTAAATTGAAATTGAAATTGAGACTATCTTAAATTAATAAGCAAAGTTCAAAATATCTCATATTCTTTTTACCTATTAACTACCGTTTGTTTTGGTCAATATATGATTAACCGTTTAATTATATTTTTATGAGTGTAACCCATTATTTTGGATCAAGATGACTTAACTCAAAAAATTGTCGTCGTAGGGTCTGTCAATTATGAAATACATCACTTAATCCTATTTCCAAGAAGTCAACCTTGTTATTGACATAGGCAGACACCCTCCGTAGGGAGGACGAAGTCAAAGCGTCACGAGGCGCCACCTATATCTCATAATATTGTACTAATAATAGAGATGGTGGGTTCATTATCATATACCCTCTCCCATTCACTATTTTTAACTATGCGTTTTAATAATTTATAAAACATCTTATGTTTTATAATCTTAACAAATTATTATATCTCATACAACAAATTACTAAGTATAATTAATTAATTCTAATAAAATTCAATCTTATTGGGCCTAAGTTCATTAGTCTAAGTATTCCTTTTAAATAGGCATAACAATTTAGGTGAACCTAATTATTAGATTAATTATTTATTTATAAATAATAAAATCAATAATTTTATTAATAATTTTCTATGTAATCCTAAATCAAACTATTTAATTTAGGATACCTAGAATAATGTAAAATTACTAATTTAACTATTAAATCTAATTTCATATTATTTGATTAATTATACAAATTTTAAACATGTCAATCAATCCAATAATTTAATCATATTAATAATAATATGCCATAATAAAATAAACTATTTAAATTCTAATTATGGCATGTATGCATGTCATATTACAATAAAATGAGTGAGTACAAATGCATGACATATGATTATGCATTATCATATTATAATTCATCACATAAATAAATAATATAAATTAATATTTAATTTAACTTTGGCCGTGAAAGAGCCCACCTGAATTCCTATGCAAAGTATTGTCCATTTTGGGGTTCACGTACGCATCCTTCTCCCTCACGATTTTGTCTTTTATGGGCAGAACACATCACTATCCCCAAAAGGTGCCTCACAAGGGTAGGGGAGATTTCTTCTTATAAGGCCTTCACTTTGGACGAGTTTGTCCGATGTGAGATTTGGGTCGTTATAATACCCCCCACCATTGAAACAGAGCCGTCCTCGGCTTTAATACCAAATGAAATAGCTCACCCAAATTCCTATGCAAAGTATTGTTCACTTTGGGGTTCATGCACGCGTCCTTCCTCCTTACGATTTTATCCTTTATGAGCGGAACGCATCACCATCCCCAAAAGGCGCCTCACAAGGGTAGGGGAGATTCCTTTTTATAAGGCCTTTACTTTGGATGAGTCTGTCCGATGTGTGATTTGGGTCGTTACAATATGAAAGAGCCCACCCGAATCCCTATGCAAGGTATTGTTCACTTTGGGGTTCACGTATGCGTTCTTCCCCCTCACGATTTTGTCCTTTATAGGCGGAACGCATCACCATCCCCAAAAGGCGCCTCACAAGGGTAGGGGAGATTTCTCCTTATAAGGCCTTCACTTTGGACGAGTCTACTCGATGTGAGATTTAGGTCGTTACAATACCCCCCACCATCGAAATAGAGCCGTTCTCGGCTCTGATACCAAATGAAAGAGCCCACCCAGATCCCTGTGCAAGATATTATTCGCTTTGGTGTTAACGCACGCATCATTCCCTCTCACGGTTTTGTCTTTTATGGGCGAAATGCATCACCATCCCCAAAAGGCGTCTCACAAAGGTAGAGAGATTTCTCCTTATAAGGCCTTTGCTTTAAACGAGTCTGCTCGATGTGAAATTTGGGTAGTTACAATACCCCCACCATCGAAACAGAGCCGTCCTCGGCTCTCATACCAAATGAAAGAGCCCACCCGGATCCCTGTGCAAGATATTGTTCGCTTTAGGGCTAACGCACGCATCCTTCCCCCTCACAGTTTTGTCCTTTATGGGCGGAACACATCACCATCCCCAAAAGGTGCCTCACAAGGGTAGAGGGGATTTCTCCTTATAACGCCTTCAGTTTGGACGAGTCTACCCGATGTGGGATTTGGGTCGACACAGGCCGAGTACCCTAAGATTTTAAATTACAAACCATAAAATTAAATTAAATAAATTACATCAAAGGTACAGGTACGCAGGCCCAATTATACGTAGTTTTCTCAAGTTCATTACAAGCCCAGTTTGTTTTCTTTGTAATTTTATACGTATAAGCTTAAAAAAATTTCTTAGGTCTATTATATACTTTACAAGGAAGTCTAACTCTTAGACATTTTTCTCAAAAAGAAAATTGATCCATTTAAAGTCAAAACATCAAATAGATCAAATCAAATTTTATTTAGGCTTTTTAAATCTAAAATTAAGAGCCTTTAGTTACCCTAATGCACCTAAGACAGCAACATGTAAACTGTTACCCCTGTACCAGCTACCGCTGGTAGTGGTCTAAGGCCATTTAGCAACACATGGCCATAATTGGCAAGGCAACCAACAATTGGCAACTACCAGGGCAAAAGCAATTGCTTTTACCAAAAAAAATATTTTTATATTCACAAAAAATTCAATGAATACAAAATTTTTAATTTGCTTTTCTAGTGTTATTCCTTGCATGCTGGCAAATGCTTTACCCACTGCCTCTTTGTTTTTCCTTTTTTTAATTCCATATAAATACGTTTCAGTTTCTTTTTCTTCCAACGACAATGAAAAAGCAAATTGGCAGTGTGTTCTTCTTCATCCATTTCTTGTTTTAGCGGCAAAAAAAAAAATTAAGTATTACAAAAAACCTAAACCCCTTTATGGGTTTACATAATTTTAATATTAAAAAATATATATACAATCAATCTTAGAGGACCATATAATTAACGACTAAAGGATCCGTACATAAAATAATCATTTATCACATGAATATTATGAAATATAAGTACCCACTCAAACACACATACCAATACTTCCAACTACAAAAGTGAAGCTAATTCATTTAAATCAGGCGAAAAAAACTCTTGCCTCTTTGGCTATAATCATATAGCAACAATACCAAGCAAAAGGCAAATTGGTCAATACAGTCAGCGTTAGTCAGTGCATTTCTAATTGTATCACATGTCTTTTATGAGTAAAAGACTATATTACTCTTATTACCATCTAACTTAGCAAAAAAAAAGTTAATGGTAGGGGTGTCAATGAGTAATTTTAAAAATTTGGTAAGTAAATTGTCACTTTAACCAAACTTTTAGGGGCCAAAATGTACTTTTCCCAAAAATTAAATTAGTTCACTTGACATATCATTTGATGTGTTTTGTTTTAATTTAAAGAAAACATGATTAATGACATTCATACCCCATCAAATGGATATAACTTGCAACCAGGCATGCAATACCAGCCTGACAATCTCGCAAGTGTACAAAACTTACCTGATATTGTAAAAGGTATAGATATGTTTAGGCATCAATATAAGACCGCATAGGTAAAACACACCTCATTTACCAATTTTATACTAAGGAAGATTAAGAAAAAGAAGATGAAACTCTAGGTATAGCCTCAATTCGATGAGATCTAGCTAGACGCAAATCCGTTACAATTGATAGATTTGGTTGTTCAACCAAAGTTAAGGCTTAGGTTTGCAATAATGAAGGCCGTGTCAATTGATGTATGCTATACTAGTTAAGTACAAGTGCACACTATTGTATCAAGTAATATAGGATTTAAAGTTCAAGTATCATTCTCACAGGGACTAAGCGATCTAATTTTATCAATCAAGTACTAAAATTATATCTACTTTAGTTTTATCTAGAAAAACTAAATCTGAAATACAATTAACCTAGTTTTATCAAATTAAACTAAACCTAATTAACAAATAAATAAATAGTTAAATTCACTAATTGATAACAATCCAGAGTTTTGACTTATCTCATAGTATTTTATTAGTTCATTAACTTCTTAATTAATCCATTAATACAAATTGATTGGCTAGACTTTAATTTCATCACAAGCCTCTGTCGATGGTTGAGTGATTATATTACACATTTTAACAACTACCTATATGTTTATGGTAATCAGAATATAATGTAATTCATTAAGACCAGGTCTAAATCAAACCATACATGTCATCTAGGTATATGACTATCCTACATCGAACTCATAATTGTTACTCTATGATTATGCATCAAACTACTATAGGCTAAACACATGAATCTATCAATCTAGTTCATCATGGTTCCTCGATAATTCAAAATATTGGCTAAATATAATAAAAGTATTAGAATCAATTATATGCATTAAGTTTATAAACTAAGAATTAATAGCATCCAACTACATATTTAGGTTCAATAGTCTAACCCTAGATAAAAATACGTTTAGCTTATCAATAAATCAAGAGTACCAAACCAATACATGAATAATAGTAAGAATAAAAACATAATAATAAGAACAACCATCTAGACTATCTAAATATGGTTATACATTGATCTATAATAAAAAGTTTCACCGATAGACCCGCATCAGTAAATTAAATCAGGAATTTTGTGTTTAAGAATACATGTGCATAATAACATTTCTTAACACCTATTACAACTCTTTACAACTATGTTATTAGGAATGTACTTTTAGGTCTATGTCCCATTACAAACAAGGCTCAACTATTAGATTTTGCTAACTTTTATAACCAACTAACTCTTAGTAGTGCTAACTGTTAGCAATTATAATTTTCAATACTGCTAACTTTTAGCGCTGGTCTAAATTCCTTTAGGCCAGATCTGAACTCCTTCAGATCATACAATATCTGTAGTGTAACATGCACTGTACCATTTAATTAATAAAATTAGCAATTTAATAAAATGTACTGTATAAATATTATAAAATAAAATATTCATACAAAATGGGATAGCAGTAAGCACAAATCCCAACAATATTGATAGCGTGCTGAAGGCTCATCACTCTTTTTATACATTTTTATGCTTCCCTATCTCTAGTCATATAGATTTTATGATCTTAAGAAGAATATTGTTTTAAATTCGTCACCCTCCAATGTCATTAGGTTGAAAGAGAGTGTGCCTCAGTATATGGTACAAAATAGGGATTGTGAATTATTTGTTTGTCTATTTATTTAGTCAAATGTAGGTCAACCCTTAGATTTTAAACCTGAGACCGATTTTATTTAAGAAATTAAACATCACCATAAAATTATGGAACCATGTCTCAAAGTAAATGTAAATTATGATTTGGATATTTTTTACTTTACAGATTAATTTTAAAGTGGAAAATGAAATTAACCTTCAATATAATCTTGACTATGAAATCTTAAAATAATATTAAATATTAACAAAATAAAAAATCAAATTAAATTTAAATTTAAGTTATAAAAAGACAAAGAACATTAAATAGTAACAAAATACAACAATAGGCAATATCAATTGCTATGTAAAGCAACAAGGTTCTGATAAGTCTGGTTGTTATATCTATGCTGCTTATAGTGATTGCATATAATCTTCATAGGTTCCACCCTTTATGATGGAATCTGCTTCTTCTGATGCCCCATTGATTGTTAATGTACTATAAGAGGCTGGATGTCCACATCTCTCAACTCATCCAAAACTATCAAATCTGACGAATGGCTAATCAGATTGATTAACTTGCAATATACATCGAATAAGTACTCAAACGTGTAAGAGGGCAAACAAATACCCTAATATTTTAATTTGGTTTGTCTGCATAATATAATAGCTTGGGCATAAAGTGGTTACCAAAAGTCAAACTTCCAACAGCTGCATATCTTCATCAAGATATCTACTATTTCATTTATACTTCTTTATTTCACTATAAAGTATGAATTATTGATTAGGTGAATGTCATGCAGTTAGACTTATTATTGTGCTTATAAATCTTGTGATTTTTCCAAGTCATAAGAAAGAATGTCATAGTTTTTACATTCCCTTGTCTTTGAAAAACTTAATTTTGTATTAACTCATTTATCCACTCAACCACGGTCGCCATAGAAACAGATCATACATCTTTTATAACAGCATGAATACTCTTTACAATATTAGTGGTTATGATGTTATATCTTCTGAGTACTCCCACTTATTGAGCTTATTTGGAAAAACCAACATCCTCCTTCAAGTACTTTATTGTCTCACATTTCATCTCTTAGATCTTGTTAATTTACTCTCAAAATTTAGAAGGGTAATATGCCACTGTAGCAACAAAATAAGAAGTTAGGAATCTTCTTTTCTTCTTCTTTATTGATGGTATCTTGTATTTAGTATTAATGTGTTTTAAAATGTATGCATGTGATTGTGTACATGTTGAAAAAAACTAAATACATATATCATATACACGAATTTTGCAGCGGAATTAAGCATGTAATCAATATATACACATGAAACTTAAATCATTAATAACTTAAGATTATAGAAACATACCTTTAAAGACCTTCGGTGAAGATTTCAAATTTGAATTCTTTATAGTTCCAACCTTGAGCTCACCTTGAAGCACATTTTTGTTCAATTCTAGTTCACAACAATTCGGTGGGATTATGAAGTTAGAATAACAGCAACTGAATTTTTAGCAACCAGGTTTTGTTTCTTGAAAGAATAATAAAAAGAATTTATTTTTTCTTTCTCTCTAGTTTTTCTCTCAGCCCTTTGTTAAAAAAAAAACTCTCAAAAACCAAACTTACTTCCAATCCTCTACCTTGCAAGATTTTTGCTTCACACTTTGTTAATTAAAATGAATTCCTACCATTTTTTGTACTCTAAGAACTTTATAAGTGCTCCACCAAAATTAGATTAAGTGACCAACTATCAAAAATAATTTTTTATGGTCATTTTTAATGGTCTAATAAAATGGATCATTAATTCTATAAAATGGTCCTCCACTTAATTTAATTTAATTTATATTTCACAAATTAGGTATGTCTTCCATTTAATAATTAAATAACAAATAAATAAAAATGTATATTTTATTTATTTAAATAATATTTATTTAATTATCCAAAAATTATTTGAATAATTAATATTTACCTTATTTGATTTTACTAATATGGTCAATGGGTGAATTCATGGTGAAACAATTTATGGAATAATATTGTGCCACTTGTTAACATCTAATTAGTTCACAAGTCTTGTCAACTAATTAAGTGATGTACTTAACATTTAAGTCTAGACAAGTGCACAATCGTAGGAACCCTGAAATATATTTTTGGTTTGCTGGAATTTTTAGGATGGAACTGTTCAATCCATAATGCTGCCCTAATGCACAACGAGTACACTTCATATTGCAAGACTTTCTAGGTCCATGCTTGAATTATCATATGGAACTCCTCCATACATCTGTGAACAATGCCTCACACACACATTATGGATATTACAAAGCGATAGGTTAAAATATACAATTTAAAGTTATAATATATTCGTATAATCCTTCTATTATTTATATCCGGACAGGGTGGAGATATAGATCAACACCGTCAAATCTCCATATGCCTGACCGTAAGCTTATCTCTAGAATTGTATTTCAATAATTAATATTTTCAAACACTTTTGTGATATTATTTATCTTTAGGGTTAAAATCTTTTTCCGAGAATTACTGCTTATGGCCATAAGACTTTCTGAAATACAATCTTAAAACATTAGGATATATTACTCACCCAAATGAGTTGATGGATTTCATATCAATGCACACTAGAATCCATGAGCATCGGACCATACCCAGCGACATCCAGTGGTCAGACCATGAAAGGTTCCTAACATGTGTAGAACCAAAGTATGATGGATCACTCACAAACCCACTATGACACTCAAATCAAAGGATTATGAATACTACTCAACTCGAAAAAGCCTCAATTGACGGCTTCATGGGATGTCTATTGGAGGTTTTTGTGAGTCTGTTTAGTATTCAGTCCTTACTGAATACCTGTATCTCTATACGAGCTTCTATTTAACTCATAGTCTGCTAAGACTAACTATTTGAACCATCTAGATATAGACATACACTGATCTATATATTTATTAAGGTATTCACTGAAAAACCAACATCAGTGAAGATAGATCAGGAACAAAATATTTGAGAACATATTTGCATAATGACATTTCCTAGGACTATTTGTAACTTTTTGTAACTACATCATTACTAATATATTCTCAGGTCTTTGTCTCATTTCAAACAAGGCTCTAACTCTTTAGATATCGCTAACTCTTATAACCTAATAACTCTTATCAGTGCTAACTCTTAACATTTATAACTCTCAGCGTTGCTAATTATTAGCACTTATCTAGACTCCTTTAGACTAGATCCGAACTCCTTCAGACCATACAATGTTTAAAACGTTACAAACTTCTTACCATATACAAAATATAATTAGCAATTTAATGAAATTATAATACTAGTATAAATATAAAAAATATTCATACATAAAGGGATGACACATAAATATAAATCCCAACATTTAGTGACTAAATTTCTCTTCAAGTGTAGATGCAAACCTATTATAGGCATTAGGAAACACCTCTCGAATGGCTTTTCTCAAAATTAGTGTGTCGATTGAATACAAATACAAGATCCTTAATATCTCTAATACCTCCTCATAATTTGGTCATAAAACATGCTCAAGAAGTATCGTTTTAGAATTAACAATCTCATATGCCAATGAAAATTTTTGGTTGTTTCCATATTTACAAATAACTAGAAACATTGTACCCAAATATACACTTTTTAAATTCCATCAATTACAATCATTGATTGGATGAATGACTAAAAACCCTAAATGCATAATCCCATCACCACAAAAAGTACATAAAATAATTGTTATCATTAATTTTCAAATGTGTTACTGGACTCGTATTCTATTGTACCAGGATATAGCAGTACGCAAAAGTTATCTAAACGAATCCTTTAGAGTACCGGTTGTCAACTTGTATGCATACTCTTTAGCTCGCATAATAGTAGAATACGTTAACTCCATACCAAATTCTTCATCTATGATGGCTTGGATATCTTTTAGTATAAATTTTATTAACTAATGCAAATGTATTTTCTTTTATTAATTTACCACTAATTCTACTCTTAACTTGTTGGTGACTATCAAGCAATTAGTCTAACTAACATATGTGATCTGCATCTATTCTGCAGAAGATGAAATGATTCATTACATCTGTCAACACTACACGTAATCGTTATTTATATTTCTCATAATCACGTTTAGCCTTAAAATGATTTTTTGCAGAACTTGAAACTTTGAAACTCTAATTATCCTTAAATGCAAGCAAGCTAATAGAATAATGAAGTTCATTTTTGTTATCATACAACTTTCTTATAAATACATCTTTAATTCTAGAACGTGATACCTTATCCAATATGGGGAAGTTTGATAGTGGTATTAAGTAATAAACTAAAAGGGTTTTCTGCTTCAACTTCATCTTCTTTTTTATGTGAATCGTATGCATCACGTATCTTATTAAGAGAACTACTAGAAATATAACATTGCCCACCTTCTTATAAATCATCTAATTCATCAGCTTCTTTTATATTATTAACATTTTTATTATCATCAACATCTCCATCTATCTGAATATCATAGAACATATAAATTAGACCTTTGTTGAACATTATAAGGGATAATAATAGCTAATCATTGTATTTGTAAAAAGCACAACAATTGATATTATTGGGATTGTGCTAACACTTAATTGTTACCACTTACTGATATTAAGTGATTATGGTAGGATGATTAGTTCTCAGTGGGTACCTATGCATCCTCTTTACATACGAGAGCTCTAAGATCTATTGTTACACATAAATGACATAACGATATTTTATTAATCCACATAAAAAAATAAACATTATTATTATTTTTATTCAAAATTAATCTCAACTTAAATCTCATTTCAATCACATAAGTTTTTATAGACACTTTATACTCGCATCACACAAAACCCACAAATAGTCTAGATTTTTTTATTTTAGATTTATAATTTTTTCTCCTCATTCACTCTATTTCTTCTTCACTTTATTATATTACATTACGCTGATACATTTACAAAAAAAAATATATATAAACTTCAAAACTACATTCATAACTCTAATTTAGTCAATTTAAATTTATAAATACATAAAAACAAATACATTACATAATAATAATAGAAGTAATTGCACTTTTTTGTAATTACAATATTAAAATTTATTTATTCTAGAATTAGATTATGTATTTTAAAATTGATTTTGAGAAGGTCGATTTTTATACACTTATTTTTAAATATTTTATTTATCAATACATTTATAAATAATTACAATTGTGTCCATTTACCCTTATTTTAACTAATAAAAAATAAAGTATTAGTTTGTAGTTAAAAGAGAAAATAGATGATCGTTTTCAGAAATTTCTCATAATTTTGTGGGAGATATGCTTAAAAAAAAATACTATTACTGTATATTTATTCATAAATAAACCTTCTTTAGTAGACAAAAACGCTAATTTGGGAGCCACATCAGTACATCACGAGTTTTTCTCGGGCGTGGAAAACAAAAAAGCCAAAAGCCTAAAATAAATAGATAAATCAAAAGGCAAATATACTCTTTACTCTTCCCAGTCAGAGTCGGTGTCAGAGGCGCATCGGAGATATGCATATGTCCGCAAGTAGAAGGAATCTATCTGGGTTAGCGTTGCTCCACTGACTCGGCTCTTGTCCATCTCTTGCGTCTCTACCCAGCCACCCCATCCCAGCATTTCTTTGATGGTTTGTTTGTTTTTTTTTTTTTCATTGAACCTTTTCAGGGATTTAACTTTTCATTTTCAGATCTCTCTTTTGATATTCCACTAATGCTTGCCGATCCCTTTTGGTTTAAAACACTGTGAGTTTCTGCTTATGCTGGAACTCCAATTACTGACTATAATTCATCTATTCTGATGAAACTAATTTTCTTATTTTTGCTATTCGATGACTATTTTTCAATTTGAGTTGCTATTTCTATCTATTTTCACTATTACTATTTCATGTAAAAATAGATAATAATACAATTAATCATGTTCATATTCGTGCCCAATGTTTCTCAAGAAACTGATTGGAAAACCTCGATATCTATTTTTTGTAGAAATTGAGGAACACTGCGAATAGGCAAACTTCAATTGGAATGGGACAGTCCAATGGTGTTGGATATGTTAATCTTAATGAAGAGCCATCTTCCCCTAGGGAAGTGGTACATAACGTTAAGAAAGTATCAGTTTTACCACTGGTTTTCCTAATTTTCTACGAGGTTTCTGGGGGTCCATTTGGTGTTGAGGATAGTGTACAGGCAGCCGGTCCCCTTTTAGCACTTCTCGGCTTCTTGGTCTTTCCTCTCATATGGAGTGTTCCTGAAGCATTAATTACTGCCGAGATGGGTACCATGTTTCCTGAAAATGGTGGGTATGTGGTTTGGGTTTCATCTGCGTTGGGTCCTTACTGGGGGTTTCAGCAAGGTTGGATGAAATGGCTGAGCGGGGTTATTGATAATGCTTTATACCCAGTTCTCTTTCTTGACTACTTGAAGTCAGGTATCCCGGCTTTGGGTGGCAGTTTACCAAGAGCCCTTGCAGCCTTAGCTTTGACTGTTGTTCTCACTTACATGAATTATAGGGGTTTAACTATTGTCGGATGGGTTGCTGTTCTTTTAGGGGTTTTCTCACTCCTCCCTTTTTTGGTTATGGGACTTGTGGCCATCCCTAAATTAGAGCCTTCAAGATGGCTTGTGGTAAATTTACGGGATGTTGATTGGAATTTATATTTGAACACTCTGTTTTGGAATCTCAACTACTGGGACTCGATAAGTACACTTGCTGGAGAGGTGGATAACCCCAAGAAGACTCTTCCAAAGGCTTTGTTTTATGCTGTGATCTTGGTTGTTCTTGGGTACTTATTCCCCCTTCTTGTTGGCACTGGTGCTGTTCCACTTGATCGTAACTTGTGGACTGATGGTTATTTTTCTGATATTGCAAAGATGCTTGGAGGAGTTTGGTTGAGATGGTGGATCCAGGGGGCTGCAGCAATGTCAAATATGGGCATGTTTGTGGCTGAGATGAGTAGTGACTCATTCCAACTTTTGGGGATGGCTGAGCGTGGAATGCTGCCTGAGTTTTTTGCTAAGAGATCTCGTTATGGGACTCCTTTGATTGGAATCTTATTCTCAGCATCTGGTGTGGTTTTGCTATCATGGCTGAGCTTTCAAGAGATTGTAGCTGCAGAGAACTTCCTCTACTGTTTTGGCATGATTTTGGAGTTTATAGCATTTGTGCAATTAAGAATGAAATACCCTGCTGCATCTCGTCCTTATAAAATACCCACTGGAATAGTTGGAGCAATTCTCATGTGTATTCCTCCAACCATATTGATATGTGTTGTGTTGGCCCTTTCTTCTTTCAAAGTTGCACTTGTGAGCCTTGTAGCTGTGGTGGTTGGCCTTGTTATGCAGCCTTGTCTTAAGTATGCTGAGAGAAAGAGATGGATGAAGTTCGCCACCAGTGCTGACCTTCCAGATCTGCATGAGCCTGAGTGGGAGAGTTTTTGATTCATTAATAGAGTAACAAATCCTGGCCACGATATGAGATGAAAATATCCTACTGCAATGGTTCTAAGCAGCTAGCTCTAAAACCTTTTGTCATAATCTCAAGTACCAAACATCATTTAGGTGTTACTAGTGTCATGCTCCAAGTGTTCCAAAAGGTCCACGACTCAAGGATCCTGTGGTTTCTTATTCTATAATTGTTTCAATGCTAGTAGTAAGTGGCCAAAGCTCATCTTTGTTTTCCAAGTGATTTTATGGGGATGGAAAATTAAAATTTAGAAATTGCAGGCGTTAGTAAGGTAAAAAATCATGTAAGTTAGGTTTCAGTAGATTGTAACATTGTTTCAGTGTGCAACAATGTACCCTTAAATCTGAGTTTGTAAATTTTTTAATTGTTGCTATATGCGATTCCTATTAGAACCAACGACAGTTCTCATTGTTTCAAATTGAAGTTCTATAAAACGGTTCTGGTATTGTATTTATCTAAAGGTAGTTCATCAAAGACAGAAAGATTCATGCAGACTCCCATCAGTGGATTGAAGTTCCTTGTATGTCCAGAGGAAAAGATTGGATGAGTGGACTTACAAAATTGTATCCGCCACATCAAGTATTCATACTTAAAATCTATTTGGAGGTTAGAACATATTATATAAGGTTTACAGTGGTTGTTTTCCTTAGAAATATCTAAGTTGGCACCAATTTGACAAGAAAATGCATTGATAAGTTTAGGGGTTGGTTTACAATATAGCCATTGTATGCAAAATAGGCTGTGTGAATGAACGTGAACATTTGTGTGGAACTTTAGGCAATCGAACATCTATATCTACTGTAAAATATCAGAAAACTTGAAAGTGAAAATACCTTGTATTAATAGTACTGGTTGACCGTACGGAAGCCACAAGGGGATCACGATTTGTGGCGATTTCACTCTTTTGAGAGCCCTAGCCAACAAAAGTTCTGGACAAGTGTAAGGCTGCGATCAATGAGCAGATCAATTGGGTTGCACTTCATTGATTGTTCATATATCTTCGAAATTGTTTGTTTTTTAATCTTTCTATGTTCTTGTTTGCTATCTGATAAGTTATTTACATCTGTTGCTGATTTTGTGTTTAAAGTGTTGAATACAATGCGTCCTATGTGTATCACACATATATGCATCAAGTGATGAATAATTTGTTGCAATCTCAAGGGCCTTGCCAAGTAATAACTCAGGATGCAATGCCATATATGCATCTAGCAATGAATAATTTTGTTGCAATCTCAAGGGCCTGGCCAAGCGACAACATGGGATACTTCGCCATGAATGCATCAAGTGATGAATAATTTGTTATGATGTAAGGTGTTTTCCAATCATATCTGTTCCTCTTTACTTTCCTTTTGAAAAGAATGCAATATCTATTTGTATTGTATTAAATCGGAAAATAGATCTAATGTCACTCATTCAATTTTGTAACTAGAACGTGTGTTGGGGAAAAGCAAAACTGCACTCCATGCTGATGCCCCTTTAAGACACTAATCGCACAGAGAAAGGAGATTCATTGTATGGTAAGTCTCTCTTCATGAGAAAGCACTACCCATTCCTTGAATTACTTTTTATATTTCAAGGCCAAAATCAGATAGTTTCTTTTGCTTGGTGGTATATACAAAGTAGTGTCAGCTGTTAGCCGTGAGTTTTATGCAAATAGTGTATATGGTTACTAGATAAAGTAACTTTGAACTCCCCTGCATTTTGATTCTGCTATGGAATTGGCATTTATCTATAGAGAAACAAATGATAAGCTTCTAAGCTTGCACAGTATAGTACAGCTGTACATTCTTTCTTTAATTTAAGCATATTGAGGGATTGTTGGCAACTTTCTGCATGCGGAGTACTAAACTGAGTGTCTGAACCTGCAACTGAACCAAATTTTTTATTTGTGCCTTTAAAATTGTCCTTCTCATAAGATTTTCTCTGTTCTTGATGAACAAAAGGTGTTAGACTGAAAGAATGATCCTCAAATGGCAAATATTTTTTAGAGTGATTCTTTAACTAAACAAGTGACTGAGATTTCATTCTCTCTCGATAAATAGTGCTGGGAAAAAATTAATCAAACCAATCCAAACCAAGTCACTCAATCGATTTGGATAGATTTTAGTAGTCATTGGATCGGTTTCTGGGTTTCACTTGAACAAACAAGAACGATCATCATCGGTTCAATTTTTGTTTTGGTTGTCATCAAACCCCAACAAATGAACCAATCCATATATACAATATATTATTCTTTGCTTTTTGGAAACTATATCAAGCGGCTATGTGTGAACTTACCCTTTTGTAAATGAATAAATTTGTTCCATGAATTGATTCTTAATTCCAATGTGTGAAATTTATAAGAATTTAGGCCTAATTCTGTTCTGAGAAATTATCAGTTTGATTCTCTATTTTGTCACTGCATCTTTATTTTTCTGACTCATGTTCTTATCTCTGTTTGAATTGTTATGTTTCTGATTTCCATTTCTGATTACATCCTTGTCAATGGAGAAGTTCGCTTCCAATCATTGGCAATCAATATTTGGTGCAAGGTTGATCTGTGAGTATTTTGTATTTTTTCTTCTTGGCAACTTATTACGAGCAGCTTTTTGTTGATTTTGTGATGCACATTTTATGAATTTTGAAGATATTGAACTGAATCGTTATAAATTGGTAGTGAGTTGGATGTAACTAAATATCATCTGTAATCAAGTATGAGGATTGGATTTTGCTAATAATCTGTTTTAGTAATGCACCAGTTCTTTGGGTGTGATGTAGGAGAATCTAGCTTGAAACTGCATACAGATTTGTAGAGGATACAAATTTGTTTTTGAAAACTACTTTTGTAGTAGCAAATAATTTAACCACATTGTTGGAGAAGCTGTGTAATGGAAATGAGAAGCTCCAACACATCCCTCTCCAATCATCAGCACTCAAACTCAAAAATCATAGAGGCTGAAGAGTTCAAAGCTAAAGGGCAAAAATCGGTTTCAAGAAATTAGAACTAATCGGTTTAGTTTGTAAAATTTGAGCTTAACCGAATCGATCCATATTTATTTATTTATTTATTACCCTTAAACCAACTCACCTATCTGCATGTTTGATAATATAATTTTCAGATTTATTTTATTTAAACAATTTTTTTTTCAATTTTAGGTTCAGTTTTAGATTTGATTTTCGATTCAGTCCGAATCGAACCGAAAACTGCATAAACTGATCAATTCAATTGAAGCTGAACCGATCGGCTCTACTCTCTACAACTAAACCAAATTAAAAAATTTGGATTTGATTTAGTCAATTTTCGATTCATCTAAATCGGTGCTTAATCCTAACTAAAACTTGTGCGTAATTTTATCAGTGTGCAAGATTCTCCAGTTTTAATTTGCTATCAAAATGTTTATACTCTTTATCTTTATATAAAATCCTCTGTATAGTGCTCCTCGTTGCCTAGTTTTGAAACAAATGAAAATACTGTTGCGCTTTATTCTTTATGAATATGGCACTTCGTTCCTACCCTCATTAACAATAATTATGTTTAAGCCTTTTTTCTATAAAATCATTCTTGCTTTTCTAATTTGATTATATAGATAATGAATAAATAATGTTTGAAGCAAGTTCGTGTATTGGTAGATGAAGTTTCTGGTTCGGGAAATCTTTAAAAATTATTTTCACACCCTTAAATCTTTGTTAAAAATCCGAATTGCTAAAAGTTCGAATTTTGCCCTTCCTTCTCCTTCTTCCTAGAACTTTTTTCGTCATTCTCTTATAAAAAAAAAAAATACTCCAATGTTAAAATTAATAAACAACAAAAAACGCCGTGTTGCGTATAAAAGTGATTTGTCAAACAAAAAAATTTTGTATTTGGAGAGTTTTTAGAGATTTAACAAAGATATTGTTGAAGCGGAAACACACAAACAAGCAAAAAATTCACCCAAATAATATAATAATACAGAATAAATTATTAAGAAATAAATAGACAAAGGAGTGAAAGAAGAACACAAAGAATTACGTGGTTCGGCAACTTGCCTGCGTCTACGGCGGATCAAGATTACACTCTTTTCTTATTATAAATCACAATGCACTCACAAAGTATGCCTTTTATAAGAAAGATCACAAAGAAAACTCTCTCTCACTCTAAGGATTCTCTCTCACAAATAACCACAAAAATCTCTTATTTATCACAAAGATTGTCAAGATATGTTTACAAGCCAATTGATAGCCTTTATATAGACTTTGGGACGACCTAGGTTTACTCTATATGTGTGGGAGTCGTATTAGGGAGTCCTAAAATAAGTGGAAGACGAAATAAGGAAGTTTTCTTATTTCAGGATACTGTTCCCGTCTTCAGCATCACGGCGCTAAGCTCTCGTCGCTGCGGCGCTGGTGTGCTTCTGCTGAGCGCTGCAGCGCTGGTGTCCTAGCGCTGCGGCGCTCAAGTTCTGGACTGGGCGCTGCGGCGCTCACACCTGGTCGCCGCGACGCTAGTGCCTGGTGTGCCCTTTTCATTTTTCGCCTCCTTTCGCATCCTTCTTCGATCCATGCGCACCCTACGCACTTGGCTTGATCTCCAAATTATATTTCGATGATTTTCAATATCTTCACAAATCCCCTCATTGATTCAAAATCATCCACAAAGCAACTCAATCTCTCATTTTTGCATCTTCAGTCACCCTCACAAAGTAGTGACTCCGGTTAAGTCCTTGCATAGGACGAACTTAACCGAGGGTAGTGGCTTAGTCAACATATCAGCAGGGTTTTTAGATGACGTTATATTTATTAGACTAACTTCATCACTTTGGACAATCTCTCGAATGTAATGGAGTCTTACATCAATGTGTTTCGACCTCTCATGGAACACTTAATGCTTACTTAGGTGTATGGCACTCTGGCTATCACAATACACACCAGTGTTCACATCTTCACTCGCCAATACCTCCGTGCATATGTCTTTTAACCACACGGCCTCCTTGATAGCTTCACCAACAGCTATGTACTCTGCCTCTGTGGTAGATAGTGTAACCACGTGTTGTAGAACTGATCTCCAACACACACTACATCCAAACACTGTGAATACGTAGCCCGTTAACGATCTTCTCTTGTCAAGATCACCTGCATAATCTGAGTCTACGTACCCTCTTACCATTTCATTGCTGTCATCATCCCTCTTATACATTAACCCATGATTCGACGTTCCCTTGAGATATCTCAAAATCCACTTTACTGCAAGTCAGTGATCTTTTCCCAAATTCACCATGTATCTACTCACTACACTCACAGTCTGTGCTATGTTTGGTCTTGTGCAAACCATTGCATACATGATGCTCTCCACAGCGCTTGCATACGGTACTTTGCTCATCTGCAGTTTCTCCTCATCGGATGTCGGCGACTGTGCTGTTGAAAATCTGAAATGCATAGCCAAATGAGTAGAGACAGCCTTCGCGTTTGATATACCAAACTTCTCTAAAATTTTGACTATATATCGCTATTGGGACAAGAAGATAACATCTCTTCTTTCCGTCACAATATCCATACCCAAAATTCTCTTTGCTGCTCCCAAATCCTTCATTTTAAACTCGCCACTCAATTGCTTCTTGAGCTTCTGTATTTCTTCCATATTCTTGCATGCGATCAACATATCATTGACATATAGAAGCAAATACATCATCCCACAACTTATATTCTTGAAGTACACACATCCATCATACTTGCTTCTACTAAAGCCACAAGTCATCATAAACTCATCAAATCTCTTATACCACTGTCTAGGTGATTGCTTTAACCCGTATAATGACTTCTTTAGCAAACAAGCATGATCTTCTTTTTCGGGCTCCTCAAACCCTTGCGGCTGTGCCATGTATATCGTTTCTTAAAGCTCTCCATGTAGAAAAGCTGTCTTTACATCCATCTATTCTAGATGTAAATCAAGGTTTACACACATAGCTAACAAAATCCTAATAGATGTGCGCTTGACAACTGGAGAGAATATCTTATAAAAATCGACTCCCTCTCTCTGAGTAAAACCTTGTGCTACTAACCTAGCCTTGAATCTTGTAGGCTCAATCTCTGGTATCCCCTCCTTCACCTTATACACCCACTTGCACCCGACTAACTTCTTTTGAGGTCTCTCCACCAACTTCCAAGTATTGTTCTTCCTAAGAGAACAAATTTTTTCTTCCATAGCCTGCTGCCATTCTTTCTTGTTTTCACTCTTCATAGCCTCACTATATGTCCTAGGCTCATCATGCTCAAGAGTGTAAGCAGAATTAAAAGCATGTGCAACTAAGTCTGCTTGTGCATACCTAACTGGTGGATTAATCGTTGTCCTTAGCCTGTCTCTAGCAAGCTGGTACTTTTTAAGTTTCATCTCAAGAGTTTTAGTCTTTCTTTGGGTGGACTTAGAGGAACTTGTCGGTGTTCTTGGTTCATCTTCAAAGATTTCCTCGTTGAAGTATTGATCTGGGGGCATATCAGATCCATGTTCAAGCTCTACTTCAACTTCTATTGACTCAGGTGCTAAGTCTTCTTTGGTCACAAGTTCTTCTTTCTCATCTTCTTGAGAGGTTTTCAGCATCGTCATCCCATCAAACATCACATCACGACTTATGATACTCTTTGGTGGTGTTAAGTCTTTACACCATACCTTGTATCCTTTTACTCTTTCGGGATATCCTATGAATACCCCTTTGATAGCTCTAGGTTCCAACTTCCCCTCCTTAACATGTACAAAGGTAGGGCAACCAAATATTCTGAGGTGGTCATACTTCAGAGGATTACCGGACCATTTCTCTTTCGGCATCTTGAAGTCAATTGCTGAGGAGGGACTTCTATTAATCAAGTAAGCTGCAGTCACTACAGCTTCTCTCCAGAATGTCTTGAACATCTTTGCATTGGTAAGCATGCATCTAACCCTTTCAAGTAAGGTCTTGTTCATCCTCTCAGCTACCTCATTCTGCTGCGATGTTGATCTTACTGTTCTATGCCTTGCAATCTCATGCTTGGCACAAAACCCATCAAACTCTCTATTGCAAAATTCGAGGTCGTTGTCAGTTCTTAGCCTCTTTACCCTTTTGCTAGTCTGATTCTCAACAAGAACCTTCCAAGTCTTGAATAATTCAAAGGCTTGATCCTTGCTCTTTAACACATAGACCCACAGCTTCCTCGAATAATCATCAATCAAGCTGAGAAAATACCTGGCACCACCATGAGTAGATGTCTGAGCTAGTCCCCAAAGATCCTAGTGTATGTAGTCAAGAGTCCCCTTAGTCTTGTGCTCACCGGTACTGAACCTCACTCTATGTGTTTTCCCAAACACACAATGCTCACAAAACTCTAAGAGCTGGAACTTATCCTCACCAAACGCCTTTTAACTATATAACTCCTTTAGGTTTCTCTCACCTAGATGTGCCAGTCTAAGATGCCACAACTTGGTTTGCATACTCTCATCATCTACAGAGAATAGTGCAGACCCACTCACGACTTCACCTTTAAGCACATAAACACCTTTGTGCTTCTCTACTCTCATCACCACCATGGAACCTTTCAAAACTCTTAAAATCCCTCTGTCGATCCTGATGGAACACCCATTCTAGTCTAAAGTCCCCAGTGAGATCAAGTTTCTCTTCAAGTCAGGAACATACCTAACATCTGTCAACTCTCTCACTCGCCTATCATGCAACTTAAGCTTAACACTACCAATTCCCATCATCTAACATACAATGTCATTACCTATTAACACCTTACCACCATTAATGGGCTGGAAATTTGTAAACCAAGACTTGTGTGGACATATGTGAAAAGTGCAATCAGAATTTAAAACCCATTGTTCAGAGTTCATACCATCAGTAGCGACGAGTGTCTCTGCGCTGCCATAGCTATCATCATAGGCAAGCGCAACATCCGCCTTCTTCTGGTTTTGTGCTCTCTTCTCAGGACAGTCTTTTATGAAGTGCCCCTCTTTCTTGTAGCAATAACACTTCCTAGGAGTCCTAGACTTCGACTTTGAGCTTTTTTTTCTTCCCATCTCTATATGAAGGCCTTCCTTTTACAGATAAACTTTCTGCATTGCCCTCGGTCTGCTTTCCTAATAACTTTGAGTTTAACGATGATTTCATATCACTCATCGTTAAACTCTCTCTGTCGTAGAGTAGCGTATTAACAAAACTCTCATAGCTCTTGGGGAGTGAACTCAGCAGGATAATTACTCTATCTTCATCTTCTATCTTGATGTTGATAGACTTAATATCAAGGATGATCTTATTGAATTGATCTATATGATCTTTAATCGGCCTCCCATCTGACATGGACAGCTGATACAACTTCTTCTTTATATGTAATCTGTTGGCCAACGATTTCTTCATATAAAGAGAGTCAAGTTTCTTCCAAAAACCTATTACCGTCGTCTCACCTGCTACTTCACTTAGTACTTTATCACTCAATGACAGAACGATTGTGCTATGAGCTCTTTCTTGAATGTCCTTTCTTTCTACCTCAGCTCTAAATGACTCTGGTGTCTTCTCTTCATCACTAGATGGAGCTGCAGTCTCCTCTAATGCTGAACTAAGCCTTTGGCTCACCAACAATTTCTTAACCTTCATCTTCCACAGATTGAAGTCATTCGTACCGTTGAATTTCTCTACCTCGTACTTGGGTGTGGCCATGCCTGCTTAGAACTAAAACTCTAATACCAGTTTGTTGAAGCAAAATCACACAAACAAGCAAAAAATTCACCTAAGCAATATAATATTATAGAACAAGTTACTAAGAAATAAATAGAGAAATGAGTAAAAGAAGAACACACAAAGAATTACGTGGTTTGGCAACTTGCCTACGTCCACGGCAGATCAAGATCACATTCTTCTCTTATTATGAATCACAAAACACTCACAAAGTATGCCTTTTACAAGAAAGATCACAAAGAAAACTTTCTCTCTCACTCTAGGGTTTCTCTCTCACAAAGAACCACAAAGATCTCTTGTTTATCACAAAGATTGTCAAGATATGTTTATAAGCCAATTGATAGCCTTTATATAGGTTTTGGGATGACCTAGGTTTACCCTATATGTGTGGGAGTTGTATTAGGGAGTCTTGAAACAAGTGGGAGATGAAATAAAGAAGTTTTCTTATTTCGGGATACTGTTTTCATCTCCAGCGTCGCGGCGCTGGCGCGCTTCTGCTGAGCGCTGCGGCGCTGGTGTCCTAGTGTCGCGGCGCTCACGTCTGGTCACCGCGACACTAACGCCTAGTGCACCCTTCTTTTTTTTTTCTCCTCCTTTCGCATCCTTCTTCGATCCGTGCGCACCCTACGCACTTGGCTTGATCTCCAAATCATATTCTGATGATTTTCAATCAATATCTTCACAAATATTAAGAGATCTCTAGGATTCTTTGCTTATGAAAGCTTTTCTCTGTTTGAATGTATCTGAATCTCTTATTGAATCCCAATCAATGTGATAAATGCAATGCATGTCATTTTATAGTGCAAAAAGTGTAGTGTTTAATCATAATATAATCTGCTATGATGAAATGATCTTTAATCCGTTTTAGGATTAAAGAGATGCAATCAATACTGGTTCAGTTTATATCTCATACCAAGAGCAGTCTTACTATAATTCTCTACGTGCGTTTCAGTAGGTTCTCTTAATGAATTCGGTCCAATTCTAAGACTAACTTCATATCAATCATTTCGTATAATGCAAGTATAATTAGAATATGACTTTATCTTGTTTAGATAATTAATAAGATTTAAGATTAATCAAATAAGAAAAAGAGTATTTGAACCTGACTTAAGTTTTTTATTTGTTTTCTGTTAAATTTGAGTTCAAATTGGACTCTGCCACGTGTCTAATTGAGGTTTATCTCGATCAGAGGGATATTTTGATAATTTTTAAAATCTATGAGCCCGTCTTTTAAGTCTAACAAATTTTGAACCTGCTAGTTCCTTATTGTCAATTCTTGTTTGGACTTTATTGTTGAGGTGTTTTAATTTTTATTTTAAACTATAGGACTTCTTTAATTGAGCTAAGCCATCGGTTAGGCCTAGACCAAATATAGGCCTAATAATAAAAAATGAGTTGTACATTTTTTTTAAAAAAAAAAATTCATCTATTAAACATCATATTTTATCCTTATTTTTATTTAAATTCGGGTGATTGTTAAAGAAAAGTGTCATTCCTATCATTTGAACAATCTCAAAAGGCAATAGCCGATAAGTTATAAATAGACTAATTATTTAAATTATTTTATAATGTTTGAAAGATTTTAACGATATTGATAGTAGAATTATTTGTATTCATTAGATAAATAGTTTAACATCATCACTTTTAATTATTTGATTTAATCTGAGCAATTCAAATTATTTTTAATATTATATTGAGATTTTAATTTCAATATCATATACTGAGCTTAATTTATGATTTTATTGTATGAATGAAGAAATATAAGTTCCATGCCTGATGGAGTGATGCTGGATATTTGCTCAAGTACCGAGCTTCATTATCAAAGTAACCGGAGGAATGCTGAAATGCAGGCTTGGTGTAAACACAAGTGGGAATGTGAAGATGATGAATAAGGAGACAGGATTGGAGTAATAATAATTGGACAATTGGTGCTCAGTGATGCTTTACTCATATGATTTGCATAAAGCCACGACAAGAATTATTATTATTATTATTATTATCTTGTTGAAGATAAATTAAATTAAATTAAATTTTGGAGAGCAAAATTAAACAATGTTTGGTGTAAGAAATTGTCAACATTGGTTCAATTTAATTTAGTACTACAGAGTTAATCAGTAGGTAACACTAGGAAGTTTCTGATCTCATTTTTTTTCTAATTTTTTTTATAAAAAAAAAGTAATTTGTTCAAATAAAATTAATGTTTTTTTCAAAAATTAAATAAATGTTTTGTTTTTCCCAAAATTGAGGGCGATGTGGTAACATTTTCTGTAAATCATATTGTAGGAATGAAAACTGCGAAATGCTTCTGGTAGAAATAATTTTGTAAACAAAATTTATTAATTAAATTTGATGTCCTTTTAATATTTTAATTTTTAAATTAGGGCAAATTTTCAATTTGCATACAGCGCACTCAAATTTTGTGACTACCATCATCACCATTCTCCCAATAGTTGTTCGAATTAATAATTTAAAGAGCAAAGTTGTTATTTTACAATTAAATTTTTTTAAAATATATATTCTTAATATGAAAAAATAAATAAAAACCATAATTACTCGAACAAGAATCCATAAATTACACCAATATCTCACTCGGTTATATGAATATTTCAAAAAGAGGTAAGTAATGACCGTAATACCCTTTTATAATAATCCTATTACTTTTTTATTTTGTCTTCTTTAATCACAATTTATAAAAGCATTTGTCTTTTTTTTCTTTCAACAAAAAAATGAAGTTTTTCATGGTTTGAACTTGTAGAAACCCTAATTGAATCTTTTCCTCAGAGAAAGTAAAAGTCTTCGCACTTTTACATTTGTGATAAAGTTAAAAAAGACATAATAAAGTTTTACATGAGCATTGAGTTATTTTTTCAAAAAGGGGTACATCTCTTTTATTGTATTTAAATGTTTTAATAGAGGAAAGAACCATTTAAAATAAGATCGTAACCATATTTGAATAAATCTATATGTTCTCAATCTCATTTGTTTATGTCACTTTCATGTAAACTAATGATGTTTAAGTACATGACTAATGTAGTATATAAGTCTAGTCTTATTCTTGTATTATCATTGTAGTGCATAATTCTTTTACAAGACTCTATAATTTATGGTCTTGTAAGAGTCTGTGCAATATTTCTACTATTGCCTAAGTCACCCTAATGCTTAAGAATTTTTTAATGCTTAAGGTAACATGATCATGTAAGAATTGTGTATTATCACTTAAGTCATTGCATAAGTTTTTTTTATAAGACTTAACAGAACATAGTTTTATAATAATTGTGTACTGATCTTATATTAGCAATAAAAGATAGTGCTATATCTTCTCGTTTTTTTTTTTCAACATTTAACGTTATATGGTCTTGTAATAATCATGTATTAAAGTTGTACTATCATCTAAGTTATTATAGTATACTATAATTTTTTTAAAGGACTTTATGTTCATAATGTTGTAAGAGTCATGTACTAGTCTTATACTACCACCAATGTCACTAAATTGCTTTTTTCTTCTTTTTCTTTTTACAATACTTTTTCGTAACATGGCTTAATATTTGATACACAATTGTTATACCTTACTTAAAAATATATGAATCATAATTAGGTTATGTTTAATTATGTCTTGTTCATATCAATATGTATTTTGCATGTGTCGATACTTTAAAAAGGTGAATTGTCTGACAATAAAGGTAAATACATATTTTGTTAAAATAAAAGTTTACAAAAATTAATGTTCCATAATCAATAAGTTATGACTAATTTATTGAATAAGTGGTTACTTGATCTTTCAAAACATAATATCACTTTGACATTTAAGATAAATACAAAGGATCCTATGCCACTTATAGAAATTTTGAACCAAGATTATATACTTTTTTTTAGAATGAGATTGAAAGTGAAAATAGAAAATCTTTATATGTCACTTATGATCTCATAATTATTCCTATAATACATAATAGTAATTTGGGTAGAGAGAGGTGTGTGCCCCACGCATGTGCCCAGTAAAACTTGATAAAGTCAAGCTTTGCTTTTTTTATTTTAAATTTATATTTAAATTAAGTATTTTTTAATTAATGTATTAAAAAATAAAAAAAAATTAATTAATTAAAATAATTATTTTATTTTATTAAATTAAAAAAAAAGCTTGCGGGCACATGTGTGGGGGGTGCTTCTCACGCATGCACCCCAAGCAAGGCTTTGCTTGGGGTGTGCACCTCTTTGCTTGGTGCGCATCCCACGCATGCGCCCGCAAACTTTTACTTTTTTGTTTATCCTTGTAATTTTAATATTTTTTTTCTCTTTTTTTCTTATATTTTCTAATTTCTTTTTTATAAATATCTTTAAAAAAATATTTTTCAAAAATATTATTTTAATAATTAATATATTTTTTAAATAAAATTTTATTCTTTAAAATTATTTTTAAAAAAATCATATAGGCATATTTGGGGAAGGGGTGAGTGCAGTATGCGCCAAGCAAAGCTTGGCAAAAGCCAAGCTTTGCTTATTTTATTTTTTTAATTTTTATTTAAATTAATTATTTTTAATTAATGTATTAAAAAAATTATTTAATTAATTGAAATAATTAATTAATTATAATTAATTTATAAAAAATAAAAAGTTATTCAATCAAATAATTTATATTATTTAATTAAAATATAATTTTTTCAGTAATTTAATACAAAAATTAAAATTTTATTTTCAATTTATTTTTTACTAATTATTTTATTTAATTTTTAAATAAAATTTTAATTTTTTTAACTTTATTAAAAAAAAAACTAAAGCTTGGATGCATGCTTGGGGCACACGCCTCACGCATGCGCCCAAGGTTTTACTTTTTTTTTAATTCTTTTTATTTTTAAGTATTTAAAATTTTATTTTTTAATTTATTTATAAAAAATAAAAATTTAATTAATTAAATAATTTATAAAAAAGAAGAAAAAATGAGAAAAAAATTATTAAAATTAAAATAATGATAAATTGGTCAACGTTATATATATTTGATTAATAAAATTTAAAAAATTTGACTTTGGTCAAATAAAAATTTTATTCTTAATAATTGGTCAACTACCAAAAATTTTCTTAGATATTTGTTGGTCTAGAAAGCCGTGAAGATTTTTATGATTCTAGAAAAATAATGATTTTTGAACTAAAGTGAAAGGCTTTGAAAGTTTTAGACATTAAAGGACAAGATCATTTAAAGAAGACATTTCAATAAATTTAGAGTGTTTTAAAAGTTATAATGGAATTGGATGAGCCTAAATTTGAGCACAAGCTTGACATCTATAAAAAGATATTTATTTTAGCTTTTTAAGAAATTTTATGAAAGTCAATTTAGAGTTTTCTGCAATAAATTATGACTAAATTATTTAAGCATGTACAATATGAACAGTTCAAAGTAGTTAATTGGTTTAATCAAAATGGTTTGAGGTTTAAACTACCAAATTGATTTTTTAACTAATTTGGAATACTTTAGCTAACCTACCTTAAGTGGTTTGAGAGTTTAGTAAAGTGTAAAATCAGTTTGTATGTGAGAAGCACTATAATAATTATAAATAATTAGTTTCTTTCTTCTTTTACATATGCAAGCTTCATTCAAACTCAAAACACAAGATAAACTCAAAACAATTAGTTAACATTGAGAATTTACTAATTCGGTCTATTTTTCAAGATCCTTTATTAACTTCTCAGGTGATAATCAAAATCTCATATAAATGCCAATAAAAATGATAAAAACTCTTTCAAATAGTAGATACAAAAATTTTAATACAAAGATAAGTATTTCTATTTCTTAAAAATGATATGAATCAATGAAGATTAAAGATTCTATGCAAAATTTTAAGAATAACCAAAAGATTTGGATCATTTTAATTTAGTCAAAATATGAAATTTTTTAAATTTTATGGCCAAAACCTCCGTTAATGGATCAAAATACCATTATCTCATCATTCCAAGAATTTTACTTTAAACTTGTACTTTATAATATAAAAAAAACACTTAAAATTGATAAAGAGAATCGAATCTAATTTTTCAACTAAAATATATCACACTTTGAAGCAAAAATAAGATATACTATCTTGCTTGTACAATTTCAATTTGTGTACTATTTAAAAAAATATCATGTCAATTTAAAATATTTAGATGAAATTTATTGATTATTTTTAATAAATGAATGATTAAAAAACATAGATATAGTATATACAAGTTTTTAAAAAGAAGTATATTATGTAGTATAGATCTAATAATGACATTTCTGAGTGTAAATGAGGGAGTAAACCTAGGAAAACTTGTGCAGCATGTCGCACTTAATATTTCTCGTGTAATACATATAATACGTGGCCTATCACACGAGGCAATCCGTGCACAATAGGCCTATCGCATTAGATTTCAGATTTTTTAAATTTTTTTAATTTAATACTTCTATTTTCTAATTTTTATTTATTGTTATAGGTAATATGGGCACATATTCACTTATTGTGTATTTCGAAAAAAGGTGGAAGAGTTTAAGTGATAGCTAAGAGAGATATATTGAGTATTAAAGCATCGTTATTTCGATTCCAAGGGAAAAGAACTATCAACAACTTCATAATATAGTGTGTTGTGGAATTGGAATTCATTTTGATTAGTATAATGTGGCTATGAAAATCTTTGTGCCTATAATGATAATGATAGTTAAATAGTTCAAAATTCAAAATGATCAAGATGTGTAATTCTTTATAGGATTAAAAGAAGAGGTTTACACTTATATGTGTTATTATTTTTCTTAGATATGTTACAAGTGACGAGTTTTCACAAGCATCTGTAGAGAATTAATAAGGCTATCATAACCATTTCATATTCACAAGTAGTAGTAACTAAATTAGTAGTATAACTCCAATAATACCAAATGTTATGTTTCCAACCAACATCACAATTGATTATCAATGTTCCCCATTAAGATACAATGATGATCCAACTCATATTTACTATGATAGTTAAAATGATGAGGATGCCAATGATGTTGATAATACAGATGATGATGATGAAGCAAATGGATTGAATGATATACATAGAGAAATTAAGGCTACTTGTTTAATAGCAAGAGAGATGGTGTGTATGATTTGCATAAAATCCCTTGTATAAGTAAGACAATATTATTGAATCACATAACCCATTTTAGTTTCTCCCTCCACTACCCCTCTTCAAACTTGAATTCATTAGATGGTGCATTATGCTTAAGAATGGATAAAGTTGTTGTAAAGAAGTACTTTGCTAACAAGAATATACTAGATGATGCTTTTAGTTAACTTGCATTAAAGGGTAATTGGAGGCCCAAAGTTTATAGGTCCACAAAAGATTGGCTTGAGACAAAATATGAAGAGTTTATGTTGTATCCATTAATACTAAAAAATACTTTAAATTAATTCAAGTGTAACTCTAAATCATTGCAGCACGATGGAGGAAATGGAAAACATTCAAATGTTAGATGAGGGAGTGCTGCATATAGAAGGATTGAGAGAATCACAAGCTGACAAACTTTTACAAATGTACTGTACAAAACAAGAAATCATATAGCAACCAATAGAAGAGCAACAAGTGCCAAGACATATTGTCTAATCAGATTTTTAAGCTAAAAATCAAGAAACTGCCAATGATTGCAAATGATGAGCTGTACAATTTTTTGATGTAAAAATCTATGTACTACTCTTTGTATATAAGTCCTCTATATAATGTAAATGATTCATTCTGCTGTAATACAATTACAAAAGTTATTTAGCTCTGTTCTTTCTGCCTTTCAAGCTCCCATCTATAACCAAAATTCAACTTGGTATCAAAGTAAGTTTTGCCAAAATCAATGGCATATGCAAGCTCATCATTTGGAAATACAACAGAATCAATGGGAAATACAACACAAAACCTTGTGCCAAATGGTATAACCAGTAATCTTACCTTTGCCATCCTAATTAAACTCGATAAGAATAATTACATCATCTGAAAAACTCAAGTCTTGCCTTTTATAAGAGAAAACGCGCTTGAGGATTACATAGATGAAACAAAGCAACAACCAAGCAAATTTGTTATCATCATTGATGAAAATCAAATGAACAAAACCACTATTAATCCACAATATACACTTTGGAGGAAACAGGATCAGCTACTCCTCAGCTGGTTACTGTCATCATTGAGTGAAAATATCTTTAGTTCAGTCACAGAATGCTGCATATCTTTTGATCTCTGGGTAGCCTTGAGAAACATGTATTGTTCTCAGTCTATAGCACACATGATAGAGGTCAAGAGATAGCTTAATGTCACTAGGAAATGCTCAATGAGCATGAGTGATTATTTTACCAAAATGAAGAAACTTACTAGTAGTCTAGCTACATCTGGAAAGCCAATCACAGATGTTGAGCTTATCCAGTTCATCTTGGGAGGTCTGAGACCTGAATATGACCCAGTTGTAGTAATAATCACCACTAATCTGAGTCACAGTACCCTTGAAGATGCATATGCATCTCTATTAAACTTTGAAGGAAGTCTTGAAAGAAATGCCACTGAGCATGATGATTTTGAAGCAAATATGGCTTACAACAAGGGAACTCCAAGGAGGATCCAATATGAAAGAGGAAGAGGCACACCAGCCTCCTGTGGTAGAGGATCAGGCAGAAATTCTACCTACAACAACAAAGTAAATCAGAGCTACAAAAACAACAAGGGAAAAAACAAGCAGCAAGGGACAAAAGTAACTTGTCAAATCTGTTGGAAGCTTGGACATGAAGCAGCTGAATGTTGGCACAAATTTGAACAAGATTTTGTGCCAAGATCAATAGCACAACACAACACAACACTTGTTGCAGCACAAGAAGAAGAAGAGGAAGATGATGGATGGTACATTGATAGTGGGGCAACAAATCATGTGACCAACAACATCAACAATCTCAACTCTAAGTCAGAATACAAAGGTAATCAAACCTTGACAGTAGGTAATGGACATAAACTTTAAATTTCTCATGTTGGTAAGAGTTAGTTATATTTAGCAAATTTAAATAAAACTCTAACCTTGAAGAATGTACTGTATGTTCCTAAAATGACCAAAAACATAATAAGCATCTCAAAACTTATGCAAGATAATGATGTTACAGTTGAGTTTCACCATGGTTTTTGTGTTGTGAAGAAGAAGATGCAGAAGATTCTTCTGCAAGGCTTGGTTAAGGAAGGTCTCTATCTGCTAACTGTGATACCCAAGGCAAGCAACTTTCAAACCATTTTTTATGTCAAGACACATAGTGCAGCCATTTTATTTTTTGCTTCTTTACCTACAAATGAAACCCTTACAAACATTGAGTCTGATCAATTTTCAAGTGTTATAGATAGTAGTAAATCAAGTTTGTCAAGAGAACTTTTAACTCTGCATAGGAAAAGTGGACATTCTAGTGAGTCAGTCATGAAAAATGTTATCTCCTCTTGTAACAAGCTATCTCGCTTGAATAAAAATTTTAGTTTACCTTTTTTTTATGCTTGTGAAATGGAAAAGAACCATAAACTCAGTTTTTCAAGTTCTGAAAGCACAACCAAAAAACCACTAGAGATCTTCTATGTTGATCTATGGGGTCCAACACCTCTTATTTCAGGAAATGGATATAGATACTATTTTAGTATAGTTGATAACTACTCAAGATTCATTTGGATCTTTCCACTTCAAACTGAATCACAAACTACCAGCATTGTTTTGCATTTCAAAAGATTTAATGAAAAACAACTTGAACTTTAAATCAAAAATTTTCAAACTAACATGGGGAGTGAATTTAGACCCTGAAGCAAAATCTTAAAAGATGATAGAGTGCATACAAGCTATACCTGCCCCTTATACTTCTCAACAAAATGGAAAAGTAGAAAAGAGACATAGTCAGATTGTTGAAGTAGGTCTCTCACTACTTTTTCAAGCAAGTATGCCTCTTGGTTTTTTGTGGGAAGCTTTTGAAACAGCAGTGCATCTAATAAAAAGACTTCTTACTCCCATTCTAAAAAATGCTTCACCATTTGAGAAAATTTATTTTAAAAAAAAACAAATTACAGCAGCTTTAGAGTCTTTGAAAGTGCATACTTTCCACACCCCAGGCCACTAAATAAACATTAACTTGATTGCCACACCAAAAAGTGTGTGTTTTTGGGATATAGTTCAAAACATAAGGGTTATAGGTGTCTTCTTCCCATAGAAAAAGTCTTCATTTCAAGAAATGTAACCTTTAATGAGAATGGTTTTCCCTTTAGCTATGATCCTGAATTTCAAAGAGAAAATGATCAAATCATTGATCATAGTCAATACAAACAACTCTTTGTTCTACCATTTCAGCAAGCAAGTCAAGGTATCACAGTCTCAGGTACTAATCAACCAGAATTAAGCCAATAAGAAGGATCTTCAAGTCAAAGAACTCACAATACACAAACACACCAAAACACAAGTCCTTAAGTATCAAACACATAACCAAAACAGACCACAAATGAACCACTTCAAATGCCATCCATATAAAATTTACCTGGACACAACACTGATCCTTTCAACCTACAACCACCACAACAGATAGTGTCCATTCACCCTATGGTCACCAGATCAAAATCTGGTATTGTTAAACCTAAAATATATGTTGCTTAACAAGTTAAACAACCAGATGAAGGCATTCCAACAGATGTACAACAAGCTTTAAAAGACAGTAAGTGGAGATTAGCCATGACAGAAAAAGTACAAAGCTCTAATGAAGAATGATACATGGAAACTTGTAGAAAATAAACCTGACTTGAAAGTAATAGGAAGCAGATGGGTGTATAAGATCAAATACAAACTAAATAGAGATATGGTAAGGTACAAGGCCAAGCTTGTTGCTAAGGGATATAATCAAACTGCTAGAGTTGACTATACATAAATTTTCAGTCCTGTGGTAAAGTCAACCACCATTAAAGTTGTAATTAGTTTAGCCACATACTTTAATTGGGAAATTAAACAAGTGGACATCAATAATGCTTTCCTCAATGGTGATTTATCTGAGCAAGTGTTTATGCTGCAACCAAAGGGGTTTAAAGACAAAAGCAGACCATATAGAGTATGCAAGCTAAAGAAAGCTCTCTGTGGACTCAATCAAGCCCCTAGGGCATGGTTTGAAAAACTAAGAGTAGTATTGTTTCAATGAGGTTTCACAAACTCAAGGTTAGAGAATTCACTTTTTATTTTTAAAGAGAAAGAAAGATTATTATTTCTACTTATATATGTAAATGGCATTTTGGTTACTGGCAATGATGAGAAACTGAATGAATCAGTAATCAAAAGGCTTGATCAAACCTTCTTCTTGAAGGTCCTAGGACCTTTGAGTTATTTCCTTGGCATTGAGGTTAAAAGAGATCATCAAGGCATACATCTTAGTCAAAACAAGTATATTCTAGATATTCTAAAAAGAGTTAGTTTACAAAATAGTAAACCAAGTCCAACACCCATGAATACTGATGCAAAACTTTCAAGAGATTAAGGGACAGACTTTCAAGATAAAACTCTCTATAGAAGCACAATAGAGGCACTTTAATATGTGACCTTTTATCGACCAAAGACAGCTTTCAGTGTTAATAGGTTAAGTCAATTCATGGAAAAACCAAAGGAGTCTCACTGGATCAGTTGCAAAAGAATACTGAGATATCTTCAGAGGAGCTCTAATCATGGTATGCAATATACCAGAAATGGAAAATTAGAACTAGAAGCATATGCTGATGCAAGTTGGGCAAATGATGTTGATGATAGAAAATCAACAAGTGGGTACAATGTTTATCTATGTGGAAATCTCATTTTCCGTTGCTCTAGAAAATAAAAAGTTGTTGCAAGATCGAGCACTGAATCTGAATCCAAATCCTTAGCTCAAACTGGAGCAGAGGTGGCATGGCTAGTCTCATTGCTGTCAAAGATGCCTATTAAGCTACTGTAAAAACCAATAATCTGGTGTGACAACCAGAGTGCAGTAGCATTAGCTAGTAATCCTATATTCCATGCTATAACAAAACACATAGAAATAGATGTACATTATATTAGAGACAAGGTGGCCAATAATGAGTTAGAGATAAAATTTGTTCTCTCTAAAGAATAAATTGCAGACATTATGACAAAGCCATTGACAGTAGAAAAGTTCAACTATTTGAAAGGCAAGCTCAAGATACATCTAGATGCTTGAGCTTGAAGGGGGGAATTAATTCAAATGTAACTCTAAATCATTGCAGCACGATGGAGGAAATGGAAAACATTTAAATGTTAGTCGAGGGAGTGCTGTATATGGAAGGATTGAGAGAATCACAAGCTGACAAACTTTTACAGCTGTACTATACAAAACAAAAAATCATATAGTAGCCAATAGAAGAGCAACAGGTGCCAAGACACATTGTCTAATCAGATTCCTTAGCTGAAAATCAGGAAACTAACAATGATTGCAAATAATGAGCTATACAAATTTTTGATGTAAAAATCTATGTACTACTCTTGTATATAAGTCCTTTATATAGTGTAAATGATTCATTCTGCTGCAATACAATTACAAAAGTTATTTAGCTATGTTCTCTCTGCCTTTCGAGCTCCTATCTACAACTAAAATTCAACTCTTTATCGTGCAAAAAATTAATAAAGATCATACATATCAGTTAGACTGGTTGCATGATGATTATCATTAAGTCAAGAGTCGAATTATTGTTATAATGATTAAAAATAAATTAAAAAAATGAATAGAATTTACAGGTCAAAATGAAATCCAAGCCAATGTACATGAAATATTTTGGTGTGAATTTAACTTATATGATGGTTTATTAGGTTAAATAGCATGTATTGAGGTTGATAGATAGTACTCTGAAGGATTCATTCAAATTATTTCATGTATATTGTTATGTGATAGAAAATGAGAATCCAGACACTATGATTCATTTGAAGATAGATGATAATAAACATTTTTTGTACTTTTTTCTTTTAGTATAGAGTCTTTGTATTTGAAATTTTCACTATCTATCAGACATTAATTGTTGTTAATGATATTTTTTTGAAAGGCCTATATCTTATCACTAAGTTTTGGGGCAATTTATAAATATAGAAATAATTAGATTTTTTTCATTGGTGCGAGGCATTGCTAATTCCGAAAATGATGCATATTAAAAGTAGTTATGAAAAAATTAAGAGAAGTTATTAGTGATATTAATGCTATAATTTTTGTATCAAATTGATATGTTAATATTAAGAAGGCGATTTGTAAAGTATTTTTCAATGTATACCATAAGGTGAATAGGAATATAATAATAAAATAAAAACTGTTAGAAAGAAAAAAGGAGAAAGATGAATTTTTAACGGCCTTTTTTTTGGGTTAAAAATGTGTATTAACTCTCTAATTTTTAGAATTAAATAAATAAAGATAACAAAGTATATGAAAGAGGATATTAGTTGCACTAAGTGAGCCATACCAATTAGCATATTTAAGTAGTATAATATCATAATTATTAATATTGTAGACAATATTAATATAATTACAAAGGAGACATGATTCTTGTTTATTATTACATTAATTAAATGGATACAAGAGTTAATACATATTTGGTCTAACAATAATAGAGAGACCGTAAAAAATATGGGGGCAAAGTGAAATTTACTATTTAATTAATGTTATTTTATTTTTCTAAAAATATTAAAGGTAGTTATGTTAGTGTTTATTTTATATTTTGATTTTAATAATACCTTTAAAACTGTTAATTTTAATATTATTAAATATATCAAGTAATTGATTATTAGAGTGAATATGTAGAAATTGATTATTAGAGTGAATGTAGAAATGGTGAAGTTGTTTTTATTTATATTTACGAGTGAAAAAAATAGATAAAAAGATTTTAACACAATAAATTTTTTTATATAAAATATTTGGTAATTCAATTATTTCATACGCACATGTACAATTCTACATTCAAAAATAACGCTGTAGTAAATTCAACATAATGGAACAAAATCACACTTATGCTATTTTTATATAGAAATAGGAGAGTTCAATTGTGCCACTCCATGGTAATGTTCCCCCAACACAACCGTGTCTGGGCAAGAAGAGCTTTCCTTTTTTTTTTTTCTTTTATAAGCATTATATTTCAAATTTTAAATACTATAACTCAAATATTAATTAATTACACTAATACTTTATAATAAAATCAATTAAAACTAACCTCCCATTATTAATTACAATAATATTCTTGCAATTAAAATTATCCTGTTTACAAAAATATCCTTAGCAATATAATCAATTAAAATTAGTCTTCCATTATTAAATACAATAATATTCTTATAATACAATTAATTAAAATTAATCTCCCATTGTTAATTACAATAATATCCTTGTAATTAAATCTTTCTTGTTTACAATAATATTTTTGCAATACAATCAATTAAAATTAATCTCCTATTGTTAATTATAATAATAACTGTAAAAAAAAATAAAATTACACTAACATTCTTACAATTAAAATTATAATATTTTTTGTCAAAATTTTAACTTTGACGTAAATTAAGTATCACATTTCACATTAAATAAAAATTAGGTGAATTTTAAAATATATATAAACGGGTAGATAATATTATTTATTAGACTAATCTTTTAAATTAATATCAACGTAATAAATTTTAAAAATTTTATATCTTGAACTCTAATAAAAATTAACATGTTAATAGTGACTTTAAAAGAATAAGCAATACAAATTAAGTTAATTTTTAAATTTAAACTAGATCACGATGAATTTGATATAAATTATGACAAAAATATTATGTAATTAATTAAAAAATAATATCAAAGCTTACATTAAATAAAAATTAAGTAATTAAATAAAAAATAATATTAAATTTTATATTAAATAAAAATTAAAAATAAAAAATATTATCAAGTCTTACATTAAATAAAAATTAAATAGATATATCGAATAAAATTTTTACTGTCAATACCAAGCGGATCAAATAGCAAGCGCTCGCCGTGACATACGGTACAGAAGCTTGGCCGGCTGTGAAAAGGAGCTTTTCAAGTTTCAACCTTGTAGATTTTGGTCAACAAAAAGTAAAAAAAAAAAAACACTTTTTTCTGAGATTCTCTTTCCCGACAGAAACAGAGTTTTTTTTTTTTTTTCACTTTCCCTTTGAAAGAGCTGGCACTGTCTTTTTATTATCGAAATAGTTGGCTGATGATTCTTAAAAGTTTTCTCTTCTCTTCTCTAAATTATCTGATAGTACATGAAGAAGACGAAACAGTAGTGAGGTGATTGATGATCTTATGGAGGCTATTAAGAAACAGGCAATTAAGCTCAGAGAACAAGTTGCCAAGCAGCAACAAGTCAGTCCTTTTTTTTCTTCCTCAACTTTTACTTACAGAATTAGATTGATTATGAATCTTATTTTTACTCCTTTTTTTGTTACTGTTATTAATGATTATTTTTCTTATTTAGATTGTGAATGTAACTTGTCAATTATTAATACATGTTTGGAAAATCGACAAAAGAACTAAGCGAAAGACGTGAATATTGCTTGCAGGCAGTATTGAAGCATTTGCTACATCTTGGTAATGAAAGTGTTGCCATTGATGAAGCTGAACTTGACTGTTACCAACAAATTCAAAATCTTTACAGTTCCACCAGAGCAGCTAAGGTACTAGTAACCTTCAACGAATATGCGAATAAGTTTATTAGTAAGGTGGTTTTTGTCTGTACTGAACAAATTTTTTAAAATATTTTATGTAGCACAGCAATTTCAGAGGAATATTGTTCGCGGTGTTGAAGGTTTTATTTCTATAAGCTTGAAACAGATGGAGATAGGTTTGTTTTTTTTCTTGATATCTTTTATCATATTTGATTCCTTTATTTGTTTATTTATTTTTAAATTCATAACTAGCCTTATGCATAGAATTTTCATCTTCAAATATTTCAGCGAGGAAGTTGGCAGAAGATTGTTGCAAATATGGGGCTGAGAATCAAAGTATTGATCCTTCCGTTGCTAGAGCTGCTCTTCACTTTGGCACTTCGCATGATTTGATGGAAAATGAGAGGGAAACATTGCTTGGTATTATTGGTGATCAGGTAAAATTCTTCCGTTGCTTTGTTATATATGTTATAAATGTTAAAGTAATCTCAGTATGCAGTCCTCTGGAACCCTTCTTGCAAGAGATTATAATTGTTTTTCTCCCATGGAAAATATAAATTGTTATCTGCATACTTGTAACATCTATGTATTGATATAGAGTAATGGTACACTTCCAATTTTGATCCCAACATTTTTCATCCCAAGTGATGTGTTAAACAACATTGGGTGGTGAAATGGTGTAATGGGTGATTTTGAAAGTTACAAAAATTAACCATTCAATAAATGCTTGACACATCACTTGAGATGGAAAGGATCAAAGTTGGAAAGTGTAGCATTTCGGCAATATAACATGTACTTTTGCAGCTTGTTGAGAAGCCACCGTTGGATTAACTTTTGATAATATCTTCTTCTTACAACTAGAAAAATAAGTAAACACACATAAAAAATACTTCAATAATTTTTATATATATATATATTTTTTTGTTTTCTGTTTTCCTGTTTCTAATTATGTTACAAGATTTATGGCATATAGGTATCTGAGCCTCTGCGGGCATTGATCACAGGAGCACCTTTGGAAGATGCTCGCCACCTGACTCGCCATTATGACAGACTCCGGCAAGAAGTTGAAGCCCAGGTAATCTTCTGGTGTCCCATTTGAATTAGTAAGGTGGGATGGGATTTAGGTCCCTGAGTTTTTTTATATTTATTTATTTAAGGACTTACTTTGTTTGGTTATTTCAACTAAAAAGGGATAGTGCATCGAATTGACACTTTTTAACTTGATCTTCACCATAAGCTTCCTGTTGAATATAGTTGTGAGGAGACTACTCCCATATCGTTAACTTTTTAGTTAATTACTAATGACAAAGAGCTATTATTAATCAAATCTAAGCCTTTGAAGTTTCATGTTGGCCCTTTTGCTGTTAATAATTAATGGGAAATGAGGGACCTAGTAAAAAAGACTAGGCAAATTATGACCTTAACTGAAAAAAGAGAATTCAGGGACCTAGATGATAAAACCTGATTAGAATTACATCTGATTCATAATGGATTTCACCATCAGGCAGCTGAAGTATTAAGGCGGCGGTCCAAGATCAGGGATTCTGATATATCTGCAGAGAGTGCTATGAAGCTTCGAAGTGCTGAAGCAAGATTGACTGAGCTTAAATCTACAATGATGGCACTCGGCAGAGAAGCAACTGCTGCCATGTTGTCAGTTGAAACTCAGCAACAACAAATCACATATCAGAGACTCTTTGCTATGGTATATAAGTCAAACTTTCTTTGGTGCATCAATGCTTGTGCCTATGCTGATCTTGTGTTTCTTCACATTATGTTATTGTTAAATTTCAGTATAAATATTATGGTTTCTATTGTCTATAGAAAGAATTTCATCCCTCACCAACATAAGATCAAGCATTTAGATTCGAAAAGCTTTCCTTTTCTTATGAATGCTCATCTTTGTTGACATTCAATTGAAAAGTACAAATACTCGTTAGATATGCATCAGGAAACTGTAAACAGTGTTATAGAATCACGTCAAGTCACAAATTTTCTGAAATGTTATGACAACAAATGCTAGTAAATTCTTTCAATATCAAAAACTAGTTGGTGTGATTCTACTGTCCCAAAAATCCAAACACTAGTGAAATCAACTACTCTTAAAGTGAAAGTACATACTTGTGTTATGGTTGCTGATCAGTCCATTCGGGTCCAGGGTTTGTTTTTTCTTAGTTTGCTTCTTAACAATATTTGGATTAAATATTCACTTTCTCTTTTGGCAAGTGGTTTCGAATTATTATTTGTCTATGCCTTGCGCCCTTTGCAGGTAGATGCCGAGAAAACGTATCATCGACGTGTTATTTCTATTTTAGAGAAGCTATATGCTGAGGTTTGTGACTACGCACCTAACTCGTTTGCATGCATCTACCCCTTCCTTTGAGCATCATCATTTTACTGACTGCTGTTAAGATTTTAATTATTTTAGCTCTTTTATGCAAAAGAATAATTGTGAGCATGCTTTTCCCAATCCTTGCTACTGAAATTAGATGATTCTAGAGGAGCAACTGGATGAGTCTTCCTCGCAATCTGTGACATTGCATATGGATATAGACGCCCCACGTGTCCATCAGAATACTGATTCAGATGGATTTGATTTACAGATGCTTGTTAATCAGAATGATCACTACTTTATAGCAAAAGTAAGGCATCTGATCTCTTTCATAAATGCAGTCCCCCCGTTGCTTTCCACCCAAAAAGTCATGAAGTAAAATTAAACGACAAATACATACAAGTAAAATGAAATACTCTTGTTGAGGAAATTCGTTTTTAGATATTTACTTATTTTCTTTTATCATAAAATTGTAGGATTTTGGTGATTTTGAACTATATCAATTAATTTCATATTGCAGAGTTTCTTTCCTTTTTTTTACCTTTTACTTGACTTTGGATTATCATTTTCATTCTGAAATGGTGAAGTTTGTTTCTACTAAGTTTCACTACCACTGGTTCAAAAGCTGGTAATCACTACATACCATTGTTGACAAATTTTCAGTAACTCCTAGGAAATTATTTTTTTTCTCTCTTCAATAAGGAATAAACTATGCTAAAAATGTTAAAATGTGGTGCTCAGTAAGTAATTCTGGGGGAAACTTTACTTAGGTGACAAAGACTCTAAGGTTAAGGTTCAACAAAATGTAAACGATGCCAAAAAGAGAGACGCAGAAGTCCTCAATTTAAATAAAATGCTAAGGGAAAATTAATGTATCCTCTATTTCTGCTACCAACACTTAAAAAGAGTATGGATGAATTTGGTTGGGCAATTTCAACGAGTATGGATGAATTATGATTATCCTAACTTGGCTTACCTAAAAACAGTTTGCAACTGAGAAAAATTATTTTGCTAGGTGAATGATACTTACACAGCATAAGCAATCGTATTAAATCCAATGCTTAATTGATGTGGGACACTTGTTAAAGTGACAATCATGCTCTACTGGATTGTGACCAATATTAATTGCGGCTTTATTATCACAATATAACTTCATAGAAGTAATAGATGATATCTGTTAGAATCAACAATCATGGTTTGCAGATTTTATAGCTATCACTTTGTTATTTTTCTTGTACAATATGTTTAATTAACCCATTCTCTTGCAGGTTATACATCCATTTGATGCTCAAGCAGATGGGGAGCTAAGTCTATCAGTTGATGACTTTGTTGTGGTTCGCCAGGTACTTTCTCCAATGCTAATCCAAATAATAGTGTATAGGATTTTCTCCTCGGACATCAACTTATTCTTAACAAGCTTTTGGATGTGGTATTTAGAATTAATGGCTATACTTGTTTAAAATCCAAAGTCCCTTGTGACTTAGTTGGATGACTTTTGTTTTAAAAATTATTGAGCTGCCAATGAAATGATGATTTTTCCCCTTGTCATATTTTTGTCCATAAACTGCCAATATGATGATTTTTTCCCCTTGTCGCGTGATTAGTTTGTCTGAAAACTAAACCTGATTTTGGTTCTAGTTCTGTGATGTTAGAAAATCTTACAGAATTACAAAAATATGTAGTTTCAAGGATCAAATTATTTGTTTCTGACCAAACTAATCACTATCAGATAAACTGATTCTTGATTGAAAAGACAGAGAGAGGAATAATTTGTAATTCTTTGTGCAATGGAGTAATTGTATAGATGTTTAAATATAAGTATCCCATATAAGTTGTTAATTTAGCTTCGTCAAAACTTTTTTCTTTTGAGATATAGCATAAGGATAGGAGAAAATGAAGAGAGGGAGAGAGAAAAAGCTGATTGCTGATTGTTTATAGGTAGCTAATTTAGCTTCGTCAAAACTTGCCACCAGTTACAATTATGTAAGCTGATTGAGAGAGAGAGAGTAATTTTTGCAGATATTAATCCTGTATAGGCAGTTACATTTAACTTGTATAAAACTTTTATCCGTTCAAATAATGGTGTGGATAAATATACTCTTTGACTATAGATCCAGACCACTGAATTAAATGGAATTAATGACTGAGAACTTGTGTTGCAATTTAAAGTACAAAAATTAAGTTAAATTATCCACATCCTTCATATGGTTAAAAAAAAAAGTTAAAATATCCATATCTATAAATTGAAAATGCTGATAGTTCATTAATCATATATTACTTGGATGTAACCTACAAATACTATTGAACGTCAACTGTTCATATTTTAGTGAAACCCTTGTTATATCATGGATCTGCCCGCTTTCTCTGTTTGGTTCTTGACAAAATGTTTAGCAACTGTCATTGTTTTATTGACATATGACATTGAATCTTTGAACAGACACTTTTGCAGCTAGATATGATTCTGGTGCAACAGCTCCACATTGATTTACACTAAGGGATAGAGAGAGACTAATAAAATGATTTTGCCCACAAAGACAACTTTCACATATAAAATATTATCCTAGTTTAGTGGAACCTCATGCCTGTCTTGCTGATCTTAAAGCAAAGTTTGTGTTTGCTTGTTTTGTATCATACTGGCATGGGTTCATGAGTGAGGAAGCTCTGCATCTTTTCTATATTTTGGCAATTTTCATATTAAAATACCCTGTGTATGTATACCTCAGTGTAATTTCTGTGGTTTGTATAATTATCTTTTAGATAAAAAATTGGCTCATTCTGCTATTGTTATCTCATCTGAAACCTTCTGCTGATTAACTGCTTTTGCACTGACATGTCTTCTCAAAGGTGGCTCCTACTGGATGGTCCGAAGGTGAATGCAAGGGGAAGGCTGGATGGTTTCCCTCGGCATATATAGAAAGGCAGGAGAAAGCACCAGCTAGTAAGATAACGGAAGCAAAGTTGTCACCTGAATGCAGTACCTCTCCTCCTTAAATGAACTCTGCAAGATTTGTATATGTACTTTTTACCTTGTTATATAGCCATTATAGCTAGTACTCGTCTGCTGCAATTGGTACCATAGTTTATGTGTGATTATATGGATTGTGGACCTGCAATTGTAATTCCAAGTTTTCCAATGTACACATATCATATCTCGGCCTCTGTTTTGAAATTATAATGAAGGCTTTTTTTTTTTTTTTTTAAATCCAAGTTTCTGTTGTTTGGCCTAAAATATAATAAACCACAGGTTTGCGGAACTGGTCACGTAAGCCCTCTTTGCTTTCATCTATATCGAATAAGAGCTTCACCACTCATATAATCACACACATAATTTATTGTGGAGATGGCAATTTTTGATCCGGCATGACCAAGTTATCGGACTTAGGTGAATCTAAAATGACCCGATTATTAAACAACATATTCACGAACGAATTAATAATTGTGTTGGATTCAGGTTTAAAGTCTTTGACATACTAATTTATTTAATGATCAAAACGAACCCTTTCATTATGATATCATTTTACATACTAGTTAATCAGTTCAGACTACTATTTAAATTTGGTTAATAATTAATAACATGAACTTTTTAGTTAATCAAAATATAAACTACTATATTATATATAATAAAATTAAACATATATTACAAAGTGAATTATTAATGAAAAGTATTAAAAATCAAATTCAAATGAAAATTTTTAATTGATTTCATTTGAACTAATTTTATTAAATTACTAAATACATAACAGTACCAAAATTGTTATTAGTTCCTTCCATGAAGAAGAGAATGATTCAAACATGGACTTGACTATGTTCTAAATCTGCATTTATCCATGTCCAACACAAAGTTTGAAATGTTCTACATAAAATTTGAAACCTTAAAATAAAATTAAAATATTAAAATGTGTGTTTGGGGTAATTCTGCCTTGACGTGGTAGGTTATATGTAAGATATGACTTGTGTCTGAACGATGGGTCTCAACTTCTTCAATGTGAGTTCGAGAGTAATGCTTACCAAGTTTTTAAAGAACTCTTGGAGCTCAAGTAACCTAGTATTGCTAATTTATTTTGGTTGTCTCAAGTAGAAAGAAATTTTTGGATCAACCCGGTTTCAAATTGTGAGAGATGTAGGAGCTGGGCTTGCATAAAAATTAATGGAAAAACATGTGTGCTATGATATATTTAGGGGATTATTACGAGTGCTATGAAACATATGTGAGCTGTATAGTGTGTGATGCAAGTCTAGGGTTCTAAGCTGTAAGAATCCTATTTTTGAAGGTTAGAGGGAGCTCATCTCTAAAAAATTATATATATGAGTTGGCAATCTATTTATGAGGATATTAGGCTTAAGAACAAACACAAAGCTATTCTTTGTCTTATGTTCTTTGATGAAAAATGTGAAAAAGAAGCAATACATGAGATATCATGATGAAGAACGAGAAAGAGAAGCAATATATGAGATATCATGTATCTTAACAAACTGCTAGGGAAACTATGATGTATGAGAGTACTGCAAGATTTGTGATGGATGTGTTTCATGTATATTATAGAAGTTTTTATAATGCTAAAATTTTATATTAGATCAAGACTTCTTATTTGGGTAATTTTCTTATAAAATCTAGCTTATTTAATGAGTTTTATTTATTCTAAAAAGGAAAAATAAATTTAATAAATAAAAATGGCAAGATATCGATTTTATTAGTTATAAAATAAGCTTATTAGTTATCAAGTAAAATAAAAAAATTACCAACTTTTATTTTAGGATAAATTTCAAGAGATAAAAAGTATCTTATTAGAATTGTGTTTCTCTATTAATTTTAGTAATATAGGCTAAGTACCCCATCCCAAATGAGTTTTAGCTTAGAGATCTACATGTTTTAGACCTTATTTAGTGCAATCCTATTCCTATCAAACTATAGCCCACATGTTAACCACTAAAATATGACTTAGGCCCATATATCATACCTTGTTATATGTATTTAAGTGTATTATATATAGACTCAGACTTGGACCTTTGTGAATTTTTATTTAACAACAATGTGTAGCACAAAACTTAATACTTATAATATAAAATTTTGAAATATTTAACATAAAAATTGAAGCTAGAGTGTATGTATTCATACAAATCTACAATATAGCAAGTCCATGCAACTATACATACTTAATTGTGAAGCGTAACATACAAAAATTACCAATAGGTCGAACACCCAAGTTCACATGTGCCAAAGAAAAATATACAAGTATTATATGATATTTTGGAGTTTAATGTGAGTTGCAGTTTAGGAGGTATTGGTTTGTTTAAGTAAAGCCCAGCAGGGATAAACTTCTCCAAAGAAAGAAGACTCATGTATGTCACGTTCTACATCGAATAGAAATTAGGTTGATTTTGAGTATATAAATGGTGTGTATGCAGTCTTACTTAACAAGTTAGTCTTTTAGGTCAATGACAAGCGTCTGGCCTATGACAAGTGATATGAGAGCAGACCCGATTTTTATTCGTATGTAGGCCTTTAAAATCTCCCCAATAGAGATTGCTACCTGGGATGTAGGTCCCTTATATCGCCAAGAGATGGACAATACGGGCCAAGTAAGCCATAAAATCTTGTGTTTTGAGACTTAATAGAGATTGCCACGTGAGTAGTGAGTCCCTTAGCTCCGGGAGGATGGCAATACGAGCTAGGTTGGCCATTAACTTTAGGTCATACTGTGATGAGGGTGTCACGTGATTGGGTGGGAGAGAATGTCACGTCCCACATTGAATAGAAATTAGGTAGATCTTGGGTATATAAGAGTGGGTATGCAGCATTACTTAACATGCTAGTCTTTTTAGTCAATGACAAGTGCTCAGCCCATAACATATAGCTGGCTAATATAAAAACAATTGCTCGGACAACTTCTTAACCTTTAAGAATCTAGTTTTAAATAAAACTCTAAGGTATTTCCCTTAAGTAAACTAAAACTCCTTTTTCTATCTAAATGCATCATTAGGTAATTTATATAGACTAAATTAATATATTTATCTTACTTTATGTATTTATCAAAAGAAATTTATGTTTTATCATATAAGCCAAGATAGATACACCTAAGGGTAAAGTTCTAATAATATTAGGAGCCAAAAAGAGTATTTTTACTCAAACTCAAATTCAAATTCTCAACACTATAAATACATGATTACATATATTTGTAAGACCTATCAAGCATCCTACTTGGTTGACGAATATAGTTCCCACAAAGAAGAAGAAAAATGAAAAAATAGGTTTGTGTTGATTTTTAAAATCTCAATAAAGCCTATCTCAAGGATGAGTTTCCACTACCTAATATGGAAATTCTTATAAAATCCATATCAAAGCAGGAAGTGCTCTATTTTGACGAGGGGTTTTAGTGGCTACAGCTAATAGCTCTAAGAGTTGATGAGAAAACTACTTTAAAACTCTTGTATTTGTTTTCATGACATGATAAAGAAAAGAAGTTGAAGATTACATAGATGACCTGGTAACAAATTTTGTCACTTAAGATTCGCAAATTCTTGAATAGGTGTTCAAGTGTTGCTGCCAGTACAACTTGAAAATAAAACCAGCAAATATTTTTTTAAAGTATTAGTAGGTAAATTCCTTGGCTTTCTAGTCCTTTAAAGAGCCATTTATATTAATATGGCCAAAGTTCAACGTATTGCTTTAGTGCTACCTCTTGAAGCTCAAGAGTTTAAAATTTTGTGTACAAATAAGAAGAAATATAGTACGAAACCTATTTAAAAATACAAAAAAAAAATCATAGAGCTAAGAATGATGAAAGCACTAATCAAACGAAAACCTTTGCTCATCTATCATGCTATAGCTTTCTAAAGGCATATGAACCATAATAGCTCAAGGAGATAAAGAAAACAACATCTTATTACTATGTCAACGAAAAGCTTTCTAAAGTTGAAACACAATATCTTAGACCAAGCATATATACTTAGCCATAGTATATGTCTCACAGAGGCTAGTTCATTACTTTTTGCCACATCTACTAAAATCTCATGATGAAAACCAATCTTGTTCTATATTTACTACTCAGACTGATGTGTTCAAAAGATAAGTAAGATAAATTTTAATCCTCATAGAATTTGGCATCACTTGCAATTAGGGGTCAAGCTATCGTAAACACGATTACAATATTGTCTGTGAATCAAGATGTGTATTTCATGGAATGGTAGACAAGCCCAAGGGGTGGGCAATTCAAGCCAAATGCCAAGGTCATTTTCGCAATACAACTAAGGGAAGATGTTAAGCGCAAATGAGGGTTACATCCAGCCATGACAATGGGGATGGATGATGCAACAAAAAGGGGCGAGGATAAAATACCGAAGGACATTGTGGAAGTACTCGGGGAGCACAAAGGGGTCAAGCTTACTGCTTTACTGAGAGAACTGTCTTCAAGAAGAGAAATTGAGGGTAAGTTGGAGCTTGAGATTATGATTCCAACTATAGTGCCGACGCTTCAATTGGAGATAGAAGAGTTACGGGGGCAGCTTAAGGAGTTAACAGATGCGGGTGTCATCCAACAATTCAAGGAATCACACAATGTGTATTTGTAGCACAAGGAGTGGGTCGAAGACAAGTAGCAGCGTGTCAAGCATAGTGCAGGGGACTTGGTGATAGAGATGATACTTCCACCATAATGCAAGTCAGCACGCCCACTTCATAAGGTCATTGATTATAGAGACGAGGGGCCAAGGGTTATTACCAAGAGAGTTGGCAACGTCTCGCATAAGTTGAAGATACCTTCGAGACAATTGCAGTGGCTACATCAAGTGCATTTCGTAAGCTGTTGGAAGCATTATTGTGGAGGTATGGAAGGTGCAAAGTATGAGCCACATAATAAGAAACCTTTGGGGATTTCCATACATCATGACAAAAGGGAGAAATTCATGAAGAGCCTTGAGTACTTTGTCAAGTGGAAATGGTTGTCTGAGGAGATAGCACGCTCGGAGCACGAGAGCATACAGCTAGAGTTTAAAGAACGGAGTGTGCAAGTTCTAGCGAGGATGTGACGAGGGCATCACGAGAATTTGGTGGGGGAGAATGTCACGCATCAAATATTTTCAAGCAATTACTCGAATATTTGGTGCGCAACAAGACTACCAAGAGGGTATTTGACCCATGATGTGTTACATGGGCTGGATTTTCTAGAAGGCCCAATTAACTTGGGTTAAGACCACATTTGTGTGGTAAGTATAAGAATATTCTAGAGATAACATATTCCTTGGGATATTCTTATGGTAGGTGGCATCTTTGGAATATTCCTTTGTATATTCTTCTCTTTAGATGTGGACTGTTAGATTAAGTGAATCCTAATTGTTCATTGTATATAGCATTAGTTATAAATAGATGGAGCTCTCATTTGAGCAAACCATCCTCCAAATACTCAAGCATTGTAATTCTATAGCTTTGTAATATCTCTTTAGTAATAATATACGAGAGCATTCTCTTAAACACTTGTTGTACTTCTTCTTCATCTTTTTTTTTGAGTAATTAGTCTTGTAGGCTGCTTAGCACTTAAAAAGTGTCTAAGGCCGTTCAGGTTTAAGAAATAATTTGTGACACCTAGCAACCCTAATATCTAAAGCTGAATATCTCTCATAGTGTTAGGGCATGTGACAGAAGACTTATTTAGATTGATCTGCTAACTAGAGACCTCCTCATAAGAATTAATTATATTTTTAATTGATACACAGTCAAAAAGTGTGGATCAATAAAAAATGAAGCTATCATCTACAAAAAAAAAACAAATGACTCACTTGAGGACCATTACGTGAGCAAGAAAATCAACAAATATCTCTTTTTTTTTTTGCCCTCTAAAGCAAGTAAGACAGTCTTTCTGCACATAACAAAAATAGGTACGGATACAAAGGACAATCTTGTTTTAGCCCTTGAGTAGGTTTAACCGAACTTGATGCTTTGCCATTGATAATGAAAGAGAATTCCACCATTGATACACAGTTATGCAACACCCGCATAAAATGTTCTGGAACACCAAATCTCTTCTACAAGAAAAAAAATTCCACTCAACTCTATCATACACCTTACTCATATCTAACTTTAATCCCATAAAACCATTCTTCCCTGAGACTCTCTGAAATAGAAAAATAAGTCTATTAAGGAGGAAAGCACTTTGGGTGTCTGAAATAACTTGAACAACACCAATTTTAATCAGTTAGCCAAAGCCATTTTTATGATTTTGTACAAGACATTGTATGGGCTAATAGAGCAGTAATCTTTTACAAAGCTTGCCTCTGTTGACTTAGGGATCAAGACTATATTTATCTTATTGATACCTTCCAGAGAGTTATTTTCATTCAACACCTGTAGGCCGAAGCTTACAACATTAGGACCAACATTCTCCCAACACTGTTGAAAGAAGACCACATGATAACCATTCAGCCCTAGTGCTTTATTAAGACCCATAGAGAATAATGCATTATATATTCCCCTTGCTAAGAATGGCACCTAAAGCCAATTGATTGGGCTTTTTGATAGCGGAGGGGACAGATCCGAGAAGCTGGACTCTAAGTTAGGATAAGTAGAATGAAAAATAGACCAAAAATAATTGCAAACAATGGCCTTTATTTCTATTCTAGAGTTGCACCATTTTCCCCCTTCATCAAATAACCCATAAATAATTTTCTTCACTCATCTGTAAGTAGCTTGTGTGTGGAAATATTTGGAGTTTGTCTCCCCATTTTACCCAGTCAACATTTTCACGTTGGTGGCAAAATAATTCCTCTTTCATCATCAATCAATCCAGCTCCTACTCTATAAGTTTCAATGTTTAATATTGACCTTGGAGCCTCTGAGAAGTGTTTCAATTTTATTTTCCTTAGCTGCTTGATCTTACTCAGCACCAAACCACCTTGTTCCAATACCACATCGTCAACTCGTTTGCACATATTGAAAGTTTGGTAATAATATTTCTGTCAACACCAAACAAACTCTTAAGATGATCTCTTATTAACTATCTTCTCATAACTAAAGAGGTTCAAAGTGGAAGCTTTTCGGAGCACCATGCTGATTAAATTTAGCCGAGTCATAAAAAATTGGAGTTACAATGGGTGATGGTCAAAATGGAAAGAGTCTTTGTGAATCACCCTTGCAATTTAAAAAGTGTTTTTCCATGCCTCACAGCAGATGGCTCTATCTAGCCTTTCGAAGATACCTTCCCTATCCCTCCCGACTCTTTTCCAAGTATATCTAGATCCAAGGAACTCTAAATCCAGTAATCTAGTTTCATCCACGACTATCTAAAATTCCAGCATTGAAAAACAAAATTCTATAGAGCCTCTACTTTTATCCTGTAACTCAAGAATTTCATTGGAATCACCATTACAATAAATGGGAAGAGAGGATTAACCTTTCAAACAATGAAGATGTATCCAGCTGGGAGTACGCTTATGCCTCACAAGATTCCTATAGAACCCACCTGTACACTAGTGATTATGGAAGTGATTTACAACTGAGACATCTATTGAAACTAGTGCTTTCGTGCCATTTTAATGTTGTATGAATATTAATTGTTTAATATTTATACAATAAATATTTCATATTAAATCATTAATTCTATAATATATAGTACCATGCTTGTAATGCTACAAACATTGTATGATATGAAGGAGTTTAGATCTGGTTTAAAGGAATTTAGACTAGTGCTAAAAGTTAGCACTACTAACAGTTAGTAGGTTATAAGAGTCAGCCATATCTAAGGAGTTAGAGTCTTATCTGTAGTGAGACAAAGACTTGAGAGTATACTAGTAATGACATAATTACAAAAAGTTACAATAAGTGCTAGAAAATATCATTATATAAGTATATTCTCAAACACTATGTTAGTAATATATTTTTACTGATATGGGTCTATTGATGAATCCCTTTTATATATAGATCAGTGTATGTTATATCTGTATGGTACATATGGTTGTTCTTAACTGACCATAAGCTTACATTAATTGGTTAACAATAGTTATTGACCAATGGGATGATGACATGTGAGATATTGTAGGTCATTTATTGTTTGACTTTGTAATTACCAAAATGACCTTACTTGTGAGACAAGTAAAGTCATTTATTTATTCAAAACTATTTTGAATAAATAAATGTATTAATAATTATTATTAATATTATTTATTAAGTCAAATAATTGTTATATTAATGACTGGCACATGTTTATTTGTTATTAAAGAAATAAAAGAAAAATACAAATGTATACATGGTGGGGGCATGGTGTTTTTTATTAATAGAGAAGAAAAATCAACAAATCAACAAAACTAAAAATGTTTCATTTTTGCTCAAAAGGTGGCCAGCCAAACATAAAAAAGGAATGAAAGCAAAAGTGTTTAGCTTAGTCAACAAATGTTATAATATTTAAATTAAAACATGTTTATTTGTTTTATGAAAACCAAGGGGAAACATGTGAATGGCTTAAGGCATGACCTCTTGTACATGGTGGGGTCTTTGTTGAATAAACAAATGAAACAAAAGTATTAAAGAGTGAAAAGTGTTTTAATTTTTTAAGGCTTTTGGGTTCAGCAATCAAGTGTGAGTGAGAAAGCAATTTGTCAAAGAGTTAGAGAGTTATTCATCTTCTCTATGGATGTTGGTTTAGCCAAGATAGGGAAAGGAGAGAAAAAGATAAGTGTTAAAGAATGAGAGCAATAGTTGCTCTTAAAGAGATTTTTCTTCTTCTTCTTCTTCTTCATATACTATGGGTGGCCATGGCTAAATAAATTGAAAAAGAAAAATTGTTTTATCAAAGATTTGAATAAAACAATATTTTGTTGAAAATTATTTTCAAGTGTTGTGCAAGTGTCGCATAGTTAAAACACCATTTCCATTTCTTTTTTGAAGCAAATGTAATTAGTTGTTGAAGTGTTAAACTAATGACAAAAGGTTAAAGAGTTAACCATTTGGTGTTTAAGAGTTAAATATCATTGCTGGAAATTAGAGCTGTTATTCTAGCGATCCAAGCTCACCCCAGTTGGATCCTATAATTGCCGATGAATACGCTTCATGGTGGACTCCGATTTGAAAATTTTTAAAGGCTTGACAGGTGATTCTCAATCTTTATTTCATTATAGTAATGAAATTTAAATTTAAATGTGTTTATTGCACTAGGAAATTAGATTTCTAATTTTGATGCGTTTAATTTATGTATGAGGTGTGTAAATTGTACTATTATGAACACATACCACATGTATGCACCCTAGTGAATTACCACACTCTCAATTGGTATCAGAGTATGATTGTTTTGTTGATTGGGTGATTGGAGTGACAATTGTGTAATTTGGGATGTCTCGAGCTATGGGAGATGCATTTTAAATGTTGAAAATGCAAAACCAGGAAGACAACATGTGGGACGCCGCGGTAATGAAGATGGTACTGTGACACTAAGGCTTTTTAGGCTTCAGCACTGCAGCGCTGGATGACGAGGGTCGCGGTGCTGGGGTTTCTAGGCCCCAATACTGCAGTGCTAGGGTAGTTGATTAGCACCGTAGCACTAAGAGGCTAGTGTTGTAGTGCTGGAGGTTCTTCCTCTAACACCGCAGTGCTGGGAGCCTAGAGTTATGGCGCTGAGGTAGTTGACCTCAGTACCGTAGCACCGATAGGCTGGCCTCGTATCCCAAATGCTATTCACTTCGGGAAATTTTTTTAAAATTATTTAAAATTAATTTATTCATGCTATTAGACTGCATTATAAACTGGGACCATTTGTTTATACTGTTAACCACAATGAGAGCACTACTAATAGAGGTTAGTTGTGCTTGTACAAAGTAAATGTCTGATTGAGAATCACGTCCTCATGAGATGGGGATATATAAATTTTTTTTTTTTCTAAAAATCTATCTTAATCAGATTGAAAAGTGTTTCATTATGAGATACTGTTATATGTTGGTCTGTCTTGTTAATACGATGTTAGACGAGTCACTATGATCTTTCTGTGCTTCAATGTGGGGGATTTGGTCGATGTGACTTAGACTATGTCGGTTAAATATGTGATGAGACAAATATATGCGAACGTATTGCCCATTATTGCTATAGCGTGAGGGTAGTATCAGTAACATATATTTGATTATTGACAAGTTAATCTGGAATACATTTACCCAATATTGCAGTGTGAGGATAAGGTGTATTTAGGATCAGTGGTAAGAGTTGCATGAGATGCAATTGACAATAGTGGTCTACTTATTGGGTTTACAAAGGCCAATATTGCTACAACATGAGGCTAGAGTAAAATGCCAATGAGGTCCACTTTCTGCTGTATAGTTTAAAGAGTTTAAATTGTCGTTATCCTATTTGAGATATTAAAGAGATTATGTAAAGCAATGGGATGGCGTTTTTAGATTACAAAATGTATAATAGTTATACCCCTAGTCTAAAGTGTTATAATTAACGATTATAAATGTTTCACTACACATCTTCTATTTTGTCTTAGAGAGATAATATATTAGTCTTGTAGTGATAAGATACTTGTCTTAAAGAGATAAAATAAGTATAAGCAATTCATTAGTACATTTGATCTATACACACCAACTATAGGGTATCGAAAAATATTTAGATTTGCTCATGAATCTCAAAATAGTTGTAGATTTAGAAATACTTGGATATATAATTGATCAGGAGAAATTTAAGAGGTGTATCTGATAATATCTCTTTGGAAGAGGTGGAAATTTGTCAAAAATGGATTAAGAATGATTTGAGAGTCAAATCATATATCCTGGCCTCAATATCTAATAAAGTTCAGTGGAAGTATATGCACATGAGATGTGCAAGTAGTATAATGCTCGTTCTAAAAATTTATTTTATATATCAAAACCAGAGATAGAGAATGGTCATAATCTAAAGTGTTTCTGTTGTGATAAATTTTAATATAGTAAGTGTTGCTATTCAAGAAACCTTAACTAAGAATAGATAAATCCCTTAGATATCTGTTTACAAAAAAAAATTGACATTTTAATAGCAAATATTGCTAGAACTGTAGGGGTATGAGGTATCGTCTGTCCTTTTCATATCTGCAAGTTGTTTCATTATTTAAAGAATGCTACGAAGCTATGAAAGGAGAGTATATTTTCACATAAGAAATAAAGATTTTCTAGATGTGGTAGATGTTAGGACCTTTCAGGTCACTTCTCCATTTTGGCAGTAGCATTATATTGTAAAATTACTATTTTGTGCCAAACATTATTAGGCGAATCTGTGAGTGATTTTAAACCTAGGGTGCATGCATGTAGTTTTGTGTCTATCATTCAAATATAGCATACGTATCATATACATACTTGCGCAGCGGATGAGCAGAATATAAATTACTCAATAATAAACACAAATAAACTTTATATGTTATCTCATAAATGTAAAATAGTTCAAGATTGAGAAATAATACCTTGTTAAGCCTTTGGTATATTTGGTCGAACCGGAGTACTCGCCTTTGAAGCAACCCATTCACAATTCTAGTTCCTCAACGCGGTGGGATTGAAGAAGCTAGAATAGCAGCTTTTCCAGCAAATGATTCAACTCTTGAATCCTTGTTTCTACCTTATAATATGAGTGACTAAAATTAGAAGAAAAAATGAAAAAGATGTTTTTGTTCTCAACACTTGAGAGAACATTAAAAGAATTTCTAACACTTAACCTTTCAAAAGTCTCTCTACCATTCACTTAATCCCTTACACGAATTTTTTGATAATTAATTGACCAACTAATTGTTATTTCATTTGTTTATTATTATCTTTCATTTTCTCACCTAATGGTAACGATTATGTTTGCCATTAGTGTTTTGTTATTATTATCTTTCATTTTCTCACTTAATGGCATCCATTATGTTTGCCATCAGTTTTTATTTATTATTATCTTACAATAACCCAAATTAAAATAAAATAAAATAAAATATCATTTAAATGAACTTAGCCTTAATTTAGGTCAAATGAGAAAATATTTTCTCATCATTAAGAAACATCTTAAGGCAGACCATTAAAAAATGCCACCCATTTAAATTTATCTTATAATTTAATAAATATTAAACAAATGATTTAATCATATTAAATCATGGTAGAAACACATATCAATTTAAATAAAAAATTAATTGTTTGATTTCAATTTGAATAATAATATCATATATTATTATTATTATTTTATTCAATAAACATTTTAATGAATAAAATAATGATATTATTTGTCCAACAAATAAGGTCATTTTGGTAATTTCAAAATCAAACAATAATTGGCCCACACATGCCATGTGTCAATATCCCATTTGTCAACAACTGATTGTTAACTAATTGATGTACTTAACTCTTAAGTCTTAACACGTGCACGACCGGAGAGAAACCAAAGTAAATGTCCGGTCTGCAAGAATTTTTTGGATCGAACTGTTCAATCCGTTACACTGCCCCAATGCACAACAAGTATGCTTCATTTTGTGAGACTCTCTAGGTCCACTCTAGATTTGTCAAACAAAACTATTCTGTGAGTCTGAGATCGACGCCCCACGCATACGTCACGGATATTACAAATCAATGCAGTAGACCATATAAGTTAAAGTTATAGCGCATACGTATAATCTTTCTGCCAATCATATTCTAGAAGAACAGGGATATAGATCACTACCGTTAAATTTCTATGCACTCATCCGTGAACTTATCTCCAGACATGTATTTTAATAAACAATATATGCAAACACTTTTATAATATTGTTTAATCCTGTAGGAAACTCGTTTCCTAGGTTTGTTGCTTATGACCATAAGACTTTTTAAGATATAGTATCTAAGCATCTAGATATATATAACTCATCCATGTGAGCTGACGAATTTTATATCTTTACACACCAGACTCCATAAGCATCGGATCATACCCAGCGACACCCAACGGTCACACCGTGAAAGGTCTGTGACATACGTGGAACCAAAGTATGATAGATCCCTTATAAGCCCACTGTGGTACTCAGGTCAAAGAACCACGTATATTACTCAACTCAAGAGGACTTTCCATTGACGGCTTCATGGGATGTCTATTGGGGTCCTCGTTGAGTTTGTTCAATATTCAGTCCTCATTGAACACCTGTATGCTATACGAACTTCCAGTAAGTTGAGGGCATAGGTTACCTGTAAGGGGTGTGAGTGGTGCAACATATGATACTCTGGTGGACCCAAGGTGTTGGGTAGGCTCCACACACTCTTACAAAAAGGTCGGCCTTTTTGTAAGAGTGTATGGGACCTACTAACTCTTTGGTCCACTAGCTGGGTGACACCTTAAAGCCATTAGCGTCCTAGCACATAATCTGCAGATTACCTGCACCCCCAAGAAATTGAACCCTCGCCTCTATCTTCATGGAGGCCTTATAGGCCTTTAAAGGTTCGTCCTTGTACCCATCAGGTTGGCCAGCCTGATGGGTACAACTATCAAACCTTAAAGGCCTATAAGGGATGAGATCCCAGGTTCGACATTGGTTGGAAGTGTAGGTAACTTTCAATGGTTGTTGGTGGTGTGTCAATGGCTTTGGGGTCCTACTGGTGGACTAAAGGATTGGTGGGCTCTGCCACAGTCTTATAAAAAGGTCAGCCTAATGGGTACAACCATCGAACCTTAAAGGCCTATAAGGGATGAGATCTTAGGTTCAACATTGGTTGGGGCTGTAGGTAACCTGCGAGGGTTATTGGTGGTGTGTCAGTGGCTTTGGGGTTCTACTGGTGGACCAAAGGGTTGATGGGCTCTACCACAGTCTTACAAAAAAGGCCTACTTTTTTGTATCAGGATGGCCAACTCGATGGGCACAAAGACGAACCTCTAAAGGCCTATAAGGCCTCCATGGAGATAGGGGCGGAGATTTAAATCCTTAGGGGTACATATAACTTGAGTAATTGTGTGCTGTGACGTCGGTGGCTTTGAGGTGTCATCTAGCTGGTGGACTAAGGGGTTGGTGGGTCCCACACACTTTGACAAAAAGGTCGGCCTTTTTGTAAAACTATGATGAAGCTCACCAACCTTTTGGTCTACCAGTGGGACCCTAAAGCCATTGACACACCACCAACAGCCCTCGCAGGCTACCTACGCCCCCAACCAATGTCGAACATACGCCCCCAAACAAGTTGGCCAGCCTAATGGGTCCAACCATCGAACCTTAAAGGCTTATAAAGGATGAGTTCTTAGGTTCGACATTAATTGGGGGCGTAGGTAACCTGCGAGGGTTGTTGGTGGTGTGTCAGTGGCTTTGAAGTCCCACTGATGGACCAAAGAGTTGGTGGGCTCCACCACAATCTTACAGAATCATATCACTTCCTATAGTAGACAGATGGGTTATCATAAATACATTAGGAACAGTTCCTTATATTTATATGATAATGATAATGTTTTGCTAACTGAGTATCAATTAATGAATGACCGTTATATCTTAAATACAACACGAAATGTTTAGGTATATAGAATAAATGGTAGTTCAAGAACTTTGAATAATTAGAAATAGTGGTTCATAAGATTAGGTCATGTAATCGTGAGACAACTATCCCATCTGGTTAAGGATGGTTAGATACTTAATCTTACTATAGAACCTTAGCCAATTTATGAATTCTAAATTCAAAGGAAGATGACCAAATCCTTGTATAGGTGTTGGACAACGGGCCACTAATTTATTGGAGCTGATACATATTGATGTATATAGTCCAATAAATCATACTATCATGGGTGAATTTCAATGCTTCATTGTCTCTATTATGATTTGTCACAATACAAAGATGTGTTTCTGGGAAACACAAATTGGAAACTTTTAAAGTGTTTGAAGGTTTTTGATATAAAGTAAAGAAACAAACCTATATGTATATTGAATACCTTCAATTAGATCGAGGCAGATTATACATAAGCAGTATATTCACAGATTATTTAAAGAAGAATGCGATTCTTGCTCAACATAGTCCTCTAGATACTCTACAACACAAAAGTGTTTTGGAGATGAGGAATTAGACTTTGTTAGATATGGTCCAATTGATGATGAACTTCACTGATCTTCTAGAATATTTATGAGACTATGCTCTAAAAACTACTGTTCACTTATTAAACATAGTTCCATCGAAATCCTTTCCTTTTACTCTGTATGAGATATAGACTAAAAAGGAACTAAGTCTTAAGTATTTTAAGGCTTGGGGTTGTTCTATTTGTATAAAAATTACGCAACAAAATAAACTTGCACCTAATGGGTGCAAGTATTGATTCATTAGGTATCCCGAACATCTGATGGGAAACTAGTTTTATGATATAGAGCAACAAAACTTGTTTGTTGCTCGTAATACCACATGCTAGGAGAAAGAGTTTCTCATGGATAGTAGAGATTATAAAAAAATTGATCTTGATAAAGTCAATCAGAATGTATATAAACCGATGGTGGGATTTTAAGTTCAAATAAGTAAAATACCTTTAACACACTCTCCTCATAAATAAAAAATGATATCAAGGTCACCATTTAGGTATGCATGATACCTGAAGGTGCCCTTTGTATTTTCTTAGTTGAAGAAAATAATTCTTTAACTTATAGAGAGGCGATGTTGGACATCGATTTGGGAAGATGGCAAAATGCCATGAAATCCACAATTGACTCTATATATGACAATCAAGTCTAGACTTGGTTGTACTTCTTGTAGGAATTATTCCTATTTCTTATGAATGAGTTTATGCAACTAAAGTATGTGCCCGATATGAAGGTACAGACCTTCAAGGCTCGACTACTGATAAAAGGTTTCACTCAGAGATCTGGGATCAGTTATGAGGAAACCTTTGTCACTAGTAGCCATGATAAGATTAATTTGAAATTCACCAGTCTTTCCAAAGCTAGAATCTTTATTTTGATTTAGAAATCAGAAAGTCTGGTTTCATTAGGAATGAAGAGAAAGTGTGTGTTCAAAAAGGGCAGTGAGAGTGTGATTACCTTTCTAGTTCTCTACGTGGAAATCATACTCAATGTCAAAAAAGACGTTGATATGTTAGAAGTCAACCAGATAAGAGTTATTTGAATAAGAACTTCTCGATGAAAGATTTGAGAGAGACTTCCTATATACTAGGTATAAAACTTTATAAAGATAGAGTTAGGAAGCTGATAGGACCCTCAATATCTCCATACATAGATTAAATCCTAAAAGTTACAACTTTATTAACTATGAGCCAATTAATGTACCCATCAGACATAGCATTCATCTTTCTAGAGGAAGTATCCTCAGGAAGAATATGAAAGGGTTAGAATGTCTAACTGACCTAGTACATCAACTAGAAGTAGTTTAATGTACATCATGATATGTACGAAACCTAGATCTAAATGGCTGTAAGTGTTAGAAGCCAGTATCGGTCTGATCTAGGTAATGACCATTGAATGATTGTGAAAAATATTTAGTTATACCTTAGAGGTATAAAGGATAAGTTTATGAATTATGGAGAAAGTTACTAATAAGTGAGAGGATACACAGACTCATACTTTCAGTTTGATTCGAATGATAAAAAGTCTGCATCTGGTTATGTGTTTCTTCTTATCGGTACCGAAACTAGTTGGTAATATATAATTTAGATGTCCACGGCTAATCCTGCCTTGGAGGTAGAATATGTTGCAGAGTGAAAAGCCTGCAAAGTTAGTTCTATAGATATTCAAGCTAGTTGCAGAGCTTATAATAATTCCAAGCTCAGTGGATCTTATCCCATTATAATGCAATAATAACATAGTAATTGCTTAAGCCATACGACACACTAGTATTCTGATCATGTGGACTCTAAATACCACAAAATTATAAAGTTTTTGGCTAATGGAGATGTAAAAGTATCTAAGATACATTCCTTGGATAACGTAGTAAATCTACTCAGACCTAAACTCTTACAGTGTTTGAGAAACACGTAGAGTGTATCGATATGAGATATCAATTCGAATGGTACTAGAGCAAGTGGGAGTTTGTTAAAACTGGTACTTATGTACTATTTATATATTGTATAAATATTAATTATTTAGTATTTATACAATAAAAAATTTATATTAAATCGTTAATTCTATAATATATGGTAACATGCTTGTAACGCTATAGACATTGTATGATCTGAAGGAGTTTAGACTAGTGCTGAGAGTTAGCACTACTAAGAGTTATCAAGTTATAAAAGTTAGTCATATCTAAAGAGTTAGAGCTTTATTTATAGTGGGATAAAGACCTGAGAGTATACTAATAATGACATAGTTGCAAAGAGTTGTAATAAATGCTAAAAAATGTCATTATGCAAGTATGTTCTCAAACACTATATTCCTGATCTATTTTTGTCAATACAAGTATATCATTGAACCCATTTTATATATAGATCAGTGTATGCTATATCTATATGATACAGGTGATTGTTCTTAACTGACCATGAGTTTATCGAAAGCTCGTATAGGCATAGGAGTATTCAGTTAGGACTGGATACTGAACAGACTCACCAGGATCTTCAATAGACATCCTATAAAGTCGTCAATGGATAATCTTCTCAAGTTAAGTAGTGTTCATGGTCTTTTGACCTAAGTGCCATAGTGGGCTTGTGAGTAATCCATCATACTTTGGTTCTATATATGTCAGACCTTTCATGGTCTGATCGCTACATGTCTCTGGGTATGGTCCGATGCTCATAGAGTCTGGTATGCGTAGATATAGGATCCTTCAGCTCACATAGGTGAGTTGTATATCTTGATGTTTCAAGAATTATATTTCAGGAAATCTTGTGGCCATAAGTATAAGAACCCAAAAAAGAGTTTTTCGTAAGGTTAAACAATATCGCAAAAATATTTGCGTATATTGTTTATCGAAATATAAATATGGAGATAAGTTCATGGATGAGCATGTGGAGATTTGATGGCGGTTATCTATGTCTCCATTCATCCAGAATATAAGTGATTGAATGATTATACGAAAATGTTATGACCTCAACTTGTATGGTCTAACGCACTGATTTGTAATATCTGTGACGTGTACGTAGGGCATCGTTCACGAACTTATGGAAGAGTTCAATTTGATGAATCAAGAGTGGAACCTAGGGAGTCTTATAATATGAAGCGTACTCGTTGTGCATTGGCGCAACATATTGGATTAAATAATTTAATTTAGTAAATTTCAGTAAATCGGGATATTTGTTTCAGGTTCCCTTAGGATGTGCACGTGTCAAGACTTAAGAGTTAAGTACATTAAATTTATTAACAATAATTGTTGACCAATGGGATGATGACACGTGGTACATTGTAGGCCATTTATTGTTTGACTTTGTAATTACCAAAATAACCTTACTTGTGAGACAAGTAAAGTCATTTATTTATTCAAAAATATTTTGGATAAATAAATGTATTAATAATTATTATTAATATTATTTATTAAGTCAAACAATTGTTATATTAATGAATGACACATGTTTATTTGTTATTAAAGAAATAAAAGAAAAACACAAATGCATGCATGGTAGGGGCATGGTGTTTTTCATTAATAAAGAGAGAAAATAAATAAAACAACAAAATGATTTTTTTAATTTTGGTCAAAAGTTGGCTGACCAAACATCAAAAGGAATGAAAGCAAAAGTGTTTTGCTTAGTCAACAAATGAAATAATATTTAAATTATCACATAATTATTTGTTTTATGAAAACAAAGGGGAAACATGTGAATGGCTTAACGCATGCTTGTACATGGTAGGGTTTTTGTTGAATAAACAAATGAAACAAAAGTATTAAAGAGTGAAAAGTGTTTTCAATTCTTTAAGGCTTTTGGGTTCAGCAATCGAGTGTGAGTGATAAAGCAATTTTTCAAAGAGTTGGAGAATTGTTCATCTTCTCCATGAATATTGGTTTGGCTAAGATGGGGAAATAAGAGTAATAGTTGCTCTTAAAGAGATTTTTCTTCTTCTTCTTTATATACCATGGCCATTCATGGCTAAATAAATTGGAAAAAAAAATTTGTTTTATCAAAGAGTTGAATAAAATAATATTTTATTGGAAATTACTTTCAAGAGTTATGTAAGAGTTGCATAGTCAAAACCCCATTTTCATTTTTTTTTAAATAAACTTAATTAGTTAAAGTGTTTAACTAATAACCAAAGGTTAAAGAGTTAACCATTTGGCGTTTAAGAGTTAAATACCATTGTTAGAAATTGGAGCTGCTATTTTAGTGATCCAAGCCCATCCTAGTTGAATCCTAGAATTGTTGATGAATACGCTTCTTGGTGGACTCCGATTTAAAATTTTTCAAAGGCTTGATAGGTGATTCTCAATCTTTATTTTCATTATAGCAATAAAACTTAAATTTAATTGTTTTTGTTGCACTAGGAAATTAGATTTTCAATTTTCTTGATTTATGTATGAGATGTGTAAATTGTATTATGACGAACACATACCACATACATGCACCTTACATAATAACACTATCAACTTGGGAAGAGGAACTGTATCCAAAATTGTTTTGTTGAATCGATCGGTTTAATCAATTTTTTATTTGAGTTCACTGGCGCGTCAACTGTTGTTGTGCTGCTATCAACTGCCATCGTTCCTGCCACCGCCCGCCCTTGTTGCTATGGCGAAGGTCTTAACACTGCCCATAAAATAATTATTGTGTTTGACTATTTTTTACTTGTGTTTTTTTTTTAATTTTTACATAATAATAAATTTAATTAGTAATAACAGTTTAGATTTAATGAATTATTTGTTTTGCATAACAATAATCTTTAAACTCTTAAGGTTAGGCAGAATTAAATTTTTTTTAATAATGTTGTATTTTTTTAATTTAATTTAATAATATTAAGTTGTATTGTAAAAATGCAATAATTTTGTTGTTTTTTTATATGAAATTGATTGACTACAATGAATTTGAGAAATGAAATGGCATTGTGACTTTGCGAAGATTGAGGAAGTGTATGTATAAAAGAAAACTATAACAAAAAAAGTTAAAAAATTGTTAAACACGTCCCATGCTTGATAAATTGTCCACTTAAAATTCTCATGTATTATAATATGGGAGCTTTTATTCTTACTTGAGTCTATTTTATAATTTATTATTTTAGTAAAACTTATCTTATTAAGTTTTAGTATTTAAAACAAGTTTTTTAATTGTTATATTGTAGTTTTATTAGGATTTGAGTTATTTGCTTTATTGATAGGCTTGTAACTGATCTACTATGAATAAGCTTATAATCTTATATATTTTTAAATTTTTATGCTTTGAACTACATTTATTTTTAGATGAATGAAGATTCAGATTCGAGTTCGAGGAGCTCACCTAAATGTAATGAGCTTGAATCAAAAACACAACCACCACCACCACGTATTCCCATCATTGATAGTCGAGAAGGAGAAAATGCTACATTTTTGTCTAATAAGAGAAAGAACCAATGAAATCCATAAAGTGCGATGCCACCTTCTCCACCTCCAGACTCACAAGTGCACAAAAAGCCAAAACTTCATTATTAACAACAACAACAAGATTAAGATTAAGATCCAATGTTTGGATAGTGTTTGTAAAATGTGCTGATATTCCAAATAAGGCGGAGTGTAAGTACTGTGGAAAGGTATATCAAAGTAGTTCTGCAAACTTGGGACGAGTAATATGAATACACACATGAAGAAGTGTGATAAGTACTTGAAGGCCATAATGGCTGAAGATGAAAATTAAACTATTATGGCTATAGAAGGTGGTCAAGTTGAAGGGGGAGATGCTAGTCTTGAGATGAGAGGATGAGGTTTTGATTAGAAGGCTTGTAAAAAGGCAGCTATGAAAATGGTCATTGTGGATGAGTTTCCTTTTTAGTTTGTGGAAAATGCAGGGTTTCGTCATTTCTGTTATATGGTAGTCCCTAGATTTAATGTCCCCTCACGTGGAACGATTGCAAGGGATGTCTTGTAGATGTATATTGATGAGAATGCAATGTTGAAGAGTATTTTTAGTGGGAGTGGTCAAAGAGTTTGTTTGACTACTAACATTTGAACTTCCATTCAAAATGCTAGTTATATGATTGTCACCGGCCATTTTATAGATAGTGAATGGGAATTGCATAGAAAGATTCTAAATTTCAATTCGGTGACTAATTATAAAAAGGATACAATTGAAAGGGTTTTGGAGTCATATTTTTTTGATTGGGGGATTGAGAGAGTGTTCATTGTTATAGTTGATAATGCTAGTGCAAACGAAGTTGCTATTAAGTATTTGAAGAGGGAAATGAGGAGTTGGAAGGCATATTTCTTTTAAATGGTGAGTTCTTATATGTGCGTTGTTATGCACATATTCTGAATTTGATTGTAGGTAATGGGCTAAAGGAATTAAACAATAGTATAACCAAAATTCAAAATGCTGTGAAGTATGTGAGGTCTTCAACTTATCGATTGCAGATTTTCAAAAAGTGTATCCAGTAAGAGAATATTAAGTTTAAAAGTAGCGTGATCTTAGATGTGCCAACGAGGTGAAATTTCAGCTATTTGATGTTAATTGCTGCTTTAAAGCTTCTGAAAGTGTTAGACCGCATATCTTTATAAAGATTATAGTTATGAGGCACATTATTTAGATGAGGAGAATGAGAAGAAGAGGTTAAGGCCACCCCTCAATGAGGATTAGAAGAATGCAGAGAGATTTATTAAAATTTTAGAGACTTTTTATGATGCAATAAATAAATTTAGTACATCTTTAAGTGTGACATCGAACATTATTTTTAATGAGATTTGTAAAGTTAATTCCACCTTGGCCTTTGCAATAACCAATAATGATCCTTTATTGGGGACATGATATGTCATATGAAGTTAAAATATGATAAGTATTAGGAATCTACTGAGAAAATAAACAAGATATTGATTTTAGCCACCCTTCTTGACCCATGATGCAAAATGAATTTTGTAGGCTTATGTTTTACGATGTTGTTCAAGGATGATGATGCAAAGGTGGATGAAATGAAAAGAGTTACCAAAGATTTATTATGCAATGTGTATGAGAAGTATAATGGGTGGTATGAAAAATTAGTTGAAGAAAAAAGTAATAATGTTAGTGCAACTAACAGCATGACTTTTCAACAATCTAGTGAGAGTGGTCAACTAACTTTGTTTGATATGGTAGGATGGACGAAGAAAAAGAATATTCCACAAGTTGACCCTTGAGCAAGATACATGTTTTCTGGTGATGATACTGAGCCAGAGGTTGTAAGTGAGGTGGACAAATATTTAATGGACAAATGTGAGTCTGTTCGCAACTCTCATTTTAAAATCTTACTTTGGTGCAAAGTAAATGCAGCCAAGTATCTAATTTTGCACGTATAACTCGAAATGTATTTACAATGTTGATCTCTACTATAGCATTTGAGTTTGTGTTTAGTATCGAAAGATGTGTGATAGATACATTTAAGAGTTCATTGACTCCTACCATAGTAATGGTCTTAATATGCACACAAAATTAGATACGATCATCACTTATTGTGAGTAAAAAAAAAATCTTGAAACCATGATGTTTGAAGCAGAATATTATGACAAGCTTGAAATAGGTAATAATAAGTGATTTAATTTTATACTTCTACTTTTACGTTTATTTTTTTAAATGTCCTTTCTAATTTCATTTAATATTTTGTAATATAGAGTATTGCAAATCACTATCGAGCTCCTAAAATCAAATATGATGATTGAAAAGTGTTGTCTTGCCTCTATCTAAAATAGTTATGGTATAAATATTTGAATTGATTATCTTTTAAATGATATTCATAGTATGATTATTGATAATTTATATTTTTATAATTTTGAAGGACATTAGATTTTATTTTTTGTATCGTTTTATCACAACTACTTTACAAGTAAATTAGTGGACTTGGACATTTTAAGTTTGAACTTAGAAGTTGATGATGATAACTTCATGGACTCATATCATAGACCTTTCATGTGAATTTGACAATTTGATTTTGTAATATTTTGTGAAGTGATAGATTTTTGGATGGATTTATTTTCTATATTTTGTACTTATTATTATTCATAACATGTTGAAATTATCAAATTGGATTGTGGATGATGGAGTTGATTTTTAAATTGAGATTGGGAGTGTTTAATTATTTTTAAGGTTTTATAAATATAAAGAATGTTTATATTTTATGAGAGATTCTATCAAATTTTTTTATTTGGATGACAAATAAATTAATTATTAATTGAATTAATCAAAATATATAATTAATAATTGCAATATATATGATTACTCAATTTTGTTTGCCATATTAAATAATATGATATGAATACATTTTTTTTTTTAATAATAAGATATGAATATATTGATCGGCTTTATAAAATTTTTTATTTCTCTAACTTTAATCTATATTAAGATTTGTATATTAAGATAATGTCAAATTGTCAATTAAAGATGTAATTAGTTAATGATCATTAGTTGTTCAATATATAATAATGAATTATTCATAAAATCTAAGGATGTAACTAATTTTAATCCATATTAAAGATTATTTAAGAAAACGACAATTAAAGATGTAACTAAGTTGTTCTTAATGTGGACTCAATGTGGTAAGGAAGTGCTAAAGCACGTGTCTTATCCAAAGCAAAAGGAAATTGAATTGGATTGTTGCTATTATCTAATTTATCACAATGAGATCGAGTCAAACTACATTCCACCTCCTTTTCCGAAAAAATATTTAAACTTGAATTTCCCATAGATTTCAGAACTCAAAATCCGAGTTTGCTGCAATTGGGCTAACGCTAACCTCAAGTTTGGCCAACGGCACAGCCGTGGGATCCATCAATGACAGCAGCCACCGTTTCTGATGGTGGAAAAGAATCAACCGCATCTCTGCCTGATCCCATCAAATCACTGTGCTGAGGAGCCTGACCAGTAGAAATATTCCCTTCCCTCCGATGAGAAAGCTTGCGGACAGCCTTAGAATGCTCCTTCTTCTTGTGCTTTATAATCTGAAAGAAAACGGCCACCCGAAGATGCTCGAAGAGATTCCGGAAACCGATGATTTTCCGATTTCTTCAGTACAGTGGGATAATTCTCTAGACATTCTCGGAATGTATGATTAAGCATTCCACAGAGAGAACAGAAGTCAAGTCAATTTCTCGTACTTGAAATTAATCCAGTACAACTTCTCCACACTACCGAATTTGAGCAGTAATCCCTTACGAATAGTTTTCGAGACATCTAGTAGCACCCTAATCCGAATAAAATTCCCGTTACAAGAACCTGAACTGTCAACTTCTACTTCTTGAAAAACTCCAATTTTGTTTCCTATAAGCTCTGCGAACTCAGCATTCATGTGGACAATCTGCAAGTTAGAAACTTGAATCCAAAATGGAACCGCACTGAATTTATAGTTAGAAGCTACATCATTGTCAGAGATCGGCGTCATACATAAGAGAAATATGTTGAAATTCCAAGGCTGCATAAGTAACACCTTCCTCCTATCCAGTTTTTTGTCGAATTCACAAAGAAAGACGTCTATACCCAACCACTTAAACCCAACATTCCCCTCAGGCTACTAAAAACTTCTCATGATATTTTGGAAAGCATCTCTCTGAAAATGCTTCCTGGTTAATAACTTAACAAACAATCCGAATTTGGCATCACATTGATGGTGAAACCAAATCATCGTCGACATCCAAGACTTCCCCAGAATGCGCGCACTCAATAGAGAAGGATTGTCATAGCAGTTCTACGTCATCCGTCGAACCAAAGGAAAAGAAATTCAGAGTCCTAGATGGACGAAGGAATAGCTCCAGAGAAACCCTAGAGAGAAATTCAGAGTCCCTATCCGAGAACACTATAGTTACAGGTAACACTTACGAAACTACTTATACCAAATACCAAGTTATCATAAATAATGCAGAGAACTGCACTTATCTAAGCAGAATTGGGCCACCTGTAATGCTTCCAAAGTGGCCTGCACCATTGAGCTTATTGGGCCTTGAGTTGTTTTTCATAATTTAATTTTGTGGGCCCTAAATGAAATCCACGTGACAACATAGCTCCGCCAATGAAAAGTAGGCAAATGTTACCATGTCACTACTGATTTCATTTCACGAAAGTAAAGCATATTTTCTTTTAGTCGCAATCTTTAGTTTGATTTTCTTCCAATTTCTTATGTCTGGAAACTTCGATTATAGTCATCATCATACGTCTGTTGACTTCATCCCCATTTCTGAACGACAAGAGATCAATGTCTTATCTTCTAAAAGATAAATACAGGTGCTTAAACAATAAACACAACCGCCTTATCTAAGAAACTCTGATTATTTAAAATAAAACATATTTTACAAAAATGACCATAAATCAGAGTATCTTCTGCAGAAGCCAAATCTCTTAATTTATACAAATGCCATATACACTTTACTAGAGAACAAATGGAAGATGAATTACAATTTTTTTTTTTAAGAAAACAGGAAAAAAATTTGACGAATAGCAGACTCATACTGCAAGTGGAATTTCCAATCACGCGGAGAAACAAACGTTTGCACACACCCATGTAAAAGGATGACACTGGAAGTATGAAAATTAACCCCAAATTCCATCACAACTCAAATAAGGGTCAAGCAGATAGCATAATTTCCATCGAATACTCAGATACGGGTGAAGCAGGTAGCATAAAGAAGCACTGCATCTTCTCGAAGTCATAAATCTGCACAAAGAATGAATGAATGAAATGGAAAAGCCAAGCTGTTGTAAGCTCTTAAGTCGTAGCCACCTTTCACTGCTGGCATTATCCTGATACTATAAACTGAATTAGCATGGATGCAAACTCAAACATGTCATCTTTGTCCTTTCCACACAAGGCTTTTACTCTGAGTTGGAATCATAAAAGTCACTAGGGCATGGGGTCATGACCTCAGATTCAAGTAACTGGACCACTCTATGCATAGTGGGTCTATCATCTGGGCTAGAAGAAACACATTGGGTGGCTACTGAGAGCAGGGCATCAAGACTTTCAGATTGCACCCCTTCACAGTTTGGATCAACAATCTCCCGTTGTCTGCTCTCCGAAATCAAGAAATTCAACTGCACAAACAAATATGGATTAGGGGGGAAAACCATGTACCTATGTTTTATTAAGGAAAAATAAAAGACAAGGCAACTACGTGGGAGCTTGCCCTGGTTAGCCTCTTCAGGTTTAATGCACCGCCCTGCTTCTATGTCCAAAACAGAATTCATGAACTTACCACTCACTTCTCACACATTCTCAAGAGCAGTTAACAATCAAATGACTTCAATTAACAGACAATGAAGAAGTTCCCCCAATGACATTAGAAACACAGAGTTCCTATATATAGACATCCTTCATGCAAGAGGGAATTAGACAACTTCTCAAAATACAAGAAACTTCTCAAAATATACGAGATGTAGCTTTTGTACTTGGAAGTATATATATTCCGTGAGTGAATTGGCCAAGTCATCTATAAGGATGCAACTGGTGTTGTTTTATCACATTGGAGAAAGAAAAACAATCAGGCCATCTTCTCTACCCATCCAAAATAAATAAAAGATAAGAAGATGTTTCTTATGCCTCCATTACAATACTGCAGATTACCCACACAAAGCACAAACCCACATAGGGCCTTGTGTTTGCCCACATGGAAGATTTATTGGCATTCAAAGAAAAGGTAGAGTGAACATATATAAACCTATTATCATTTTGGCAATACTTGGAAATCATATCAATTGGCGAAACGTAGAAATCATATGTGATGATATTAAAACTATAAATAAAACTGTTATCATTTGGCAAAACATGGAATCATATGTGATGATATTATCATTGTGTCAACAGTCTAAATAAAGAAGAACAGCATAAAGGCTTGGTTGGTTTCAATCTTCTTAATTTTTTATATAAACCAAACCCCTTCACACCCTAAAGTAAGCAGGGTTTAAACCATAGACCTCTTGTTCCAAGATAAAAGGCTTTACCACTTGAACCAAGTGACACCCACCTTAGTTGGTTCTATCTAAAACAGAAGGTATTAAGGAAAATTAGATTGTCTACACTCTACAGTCAATTATAAGGTAGAATCTGAAATGCTACAACTGAGGCACAGGAAGTAAGATTGTTTTCCGTTCATAATAAAATGAAAGCAATAATCTCTTAAGTTTGATCTCAGTAGAACTTAATCCTAATTTCTATATAAAAAATAAACTGGTCTTTAATGATCCCAGAAAAAATGGAAACAAAGTAAGCTGAAACTATATTTTCAAGGGGGGAAGATCAAAATCATACCCAGCCAACAACGTTGAGGCCTTTCTCAATGAAAGATGCATCAGTTGGTCTCTTTCCACTTAACACTTCAAGCACTAAGACCCCAAAACTGTAAACATCAGTCTTCTCTGTAGCCCTACCACTCTGCATATACTCTGGCAATGGATTCATAAACAGACTCAGCAAAATGATTGCAGAAAGATGACAGGAATTTACATATAACATAAACTACAGCTTTACAAAATTACAGCCAGTTAGCATAAGTACACATGGAAACATCTAATATTCTTAGGTCATAAGCTGAAGGAAAATGCAGTCAGTTAATTTTAGCAGCTGATTTGGACATCCTTATGTTTGCATCTCCCATTCACATAAGTAGAAGGTTAATTACTATAATTAGATGTCAAGTCTGTAGTCAAGAAATTATTACTTATTAATATGATTGAGTTCCCTCCATATATTTAGAATATATCATTCTTAAAGACTCGTGTAAAATGGCTACCAAATTCATTTAGATTTTTGGTTTTTTTTTCCTAAAAACAAAAATATTTCATTTTTTTCCCTAGTTATTCATTCTTTTTCCAAGGGCTCAGATTGTCAATTTCTTTCCTTTCTCAAAGCAACTTATTCATCTTTGAAAAATAACAGAAGAAATACAGCATCCAACCTATGTGATCTTTCTTTCTTTTTACCTTTTTTTTTATGTGATAAGTTTCAACAGAAGTTTGGCTATGTGTTCTAAGATATGGTAACACGTTGCAACTGTTTTTCACAATCCTTACCCGGAGCCAAGTAACCAAAAGTTCCTGCAACAATAGTCGTAATATGAGTTTCTTCATCTTCTAATAGTTTGGCAAGTCCAAAGTCAGATACTCGAGCCTCCAAATTGCCATCAAGCAGAATGTTGCTGGACTTTATATCACGGTGTATGATCCTTGGAGAACAGTCATGATGCAAGTAGGCCAGTCCTTTTGCTGCTCCCATTATTATATTCAAGCGTGCATCCCAATCTAACTGCTCAGATCTTTCTGTACAATCATTATAAAACATCATGGTTGGCTAAAACATAAAAGACTTGCAGAATGCATAACAACATCTAGGATCACATAATATTTCTAGAAAAGAGGATGAAATAAAATCCATAGGACACTAACTATACATTTTGGTTAAACCTGACTTAGTTTGCAATTGAACATCATGTGTTTTTTATTTCCATTTTACGAATCCTTATAAACAAATAACAAGATACAGTCTGTCATATATTTAAATCCACAATTATAGGCATTCGATGAAAAGACATTCTCTGAATTATGATCTAAAGAACTATTTATTAATTGGCCCAAGAATTTCGATTTTAGCTAGATTTTCAATCAAGATGGGCTAAAAAATTTAATCTGCCAGCCACTGGCTGCCAGGAAATCATTATAGACCAGGCTATCTTTAATTTATTATTTCATCAAGTTCTTATTCAAAAATATTAAATATGCAAAACCTTTTATAAGCAAGCATGTGTCTTGCATTGCCATGATATTTTGGGAACTGGAAAAAGAAGAAACCAAATGAATGTAACAGTCAACTTTGCATCTTTCTTTTCCATGATTTTTTGCAGAACAAAAGGCCATATAACTAAGCTTGGAACGACATTGTTAATCAAGTGACAATTTAAAACCTCTAATACATCTCAAACAACTTCTGTTCTAAAACTAGATTCCTTCTGATGTCCTGCATCTGAACCACTAGCAATTTATCAGCTTAGGCAATAATCAGAAGCATCAGTTATGTGTCTATGGTTTATTTCTTGTCTGGTGGAAAGACGGACATTCTCACTGCTGAATCAACAACAATACATATTGCTACTCTGTATATATATATATATATATATATATATATATATAATTGTCGCGTCAATGATCATGCAGAACAAGGGTTCATCCCCATATATATTCCTCTGTTGCATGCCCATGTAATAACAAGTCTTAGGTGCATTCATTTTTTCCAATATGGAAACGTGTTATGCAATAAGAGAAGCACAAGAAAATAGTGTCTTACCGTGAAGAGTTTCATCGAGGCTGCCACCAGGTAGGAAATCATAAATTAACAATTTGGATGTAGGTGAGTTGCAGTATCCACGCAAATTCACTAAATATCGATGTTTTATGCTTCCAAGAATTTCAAGCTCCCTTTCAAAAAACCGATCAAAGCCCTCATTCAGCTTTACAATTCTCTTCAAAGCAAAAACATTACCATCATCCATTGCAAGCTTGTACACAGTTCCAAAGCCTCCACAACCTATTATATGGTCGTCATTCAATGTTTCCAATTTCTTGATGATGTCTTTTGATGAATATGGCAAGTCTCCATGGAACATAACAATTGATGCACCTAAAATAAGAAAAATTTATTAACAAGTCAATTTTAGGAACTCAAGAAGGCATAATATAGACGTAAACAATTCAGACAGAACAATCAACTGATAGTCTAGAAGGTGGTTAAGAGTAGCACCTCCACCAACATCCCTTGCAAGACTTTTGCTCTCATTTTTACCCAACTTCTTATAAAGGAAGCAGCCCCAAAAACACATAAGTGCCACCAAAAGCAGTGCACCAACAGTTGCTGATGCACTAATAAGCAGCCTGCCTGAGTTCTTCTTTCCACCTTGATTTCGAGCTACAAAAGTTGAATAGAAAACAGCACAAGTCATTGAAGTCACGCATGAGAGGATTGAACATGTCAGAAATAGAGATTTTCCAGCAGAAAGGTAATCAGTTCCCCAAAGACTTTAAAAGCTTCAATATTGTAACTACATCACAAGTAGTAATAATATTAACATGTAAACCATAGAGCTGACCTCTTCGGATTGCAAAATTGAAGACATGCCATTTAACAAGTTGCCCGTGAAAAGAAGCATCAAATGATCAATACAAAGTCAAATTTTCTCACGTGTTGATTTACCTGAGTTGGGAGACTCAGAATTTGTTCCAGGTCCTCCACTATCATCTTTGCATGTAACATTTAGTTGCTTCCCACACAAACCACGATTTCCAAAGAAGCTGCAAGGTAATAAGACATTTAGTATCATACCAAGGTACCCATTTCTTTTAGTTTTCAAGGGATTTACTATTAAAAGTCAAATTGAAGTGCCAGGAATTTGTGTCCCAAAAACAGGTCCTATCTCCAAATGCGGAGACATATCTTAAAGCCCTTCAATAACTTCTCAGTGATTCAAAATCCGTTAATACAGCAGTAGGGGCAGGTTATACTTACGAGCTTTCAGGAAATTTGGTAAGCACTCCATCAAATGGTATTGGTCCGACCAGAAAATTGTTGGACACATTGCTTCAGAAATTTAGAAAATTCATTATTGTCAAAATTCCATTCAAAGTATTCAAAATGCTGGCCCGGTAAAACACCATTATCAAACACTGATATGACTTGCAGTAAGGCTACTCACAAGGTAAGCAGTGACTGTATCTTTCCAAGTGATGGAGGTATGGAACCACTGAGAGAGTTGCTTGAAATATCCCTGCAATTCAGTATAACAAATTAACTAAATCTGCTAGTATAGATACATTCCAATTTATGTTTGTCCTTTCCTGATAGTGGCAAAAGAATTCCATAAAGTTGGATAATTCATTCAATCAGTTGTTTCCGTGATAAATTATTTCAAAGTTCAAGCCATGCTTTTCCCTAAATATATCAATTTTATAATTTTCATAATTTGTATAGCATCTTCACCAAGTGTTTTTGTTTCTTTTCTTTTCATTTTAGATTGTGTCTACACAATCTAGCAGCTAAACATCATATGCAAGTTGCATATCCTTTTCCAGCAAGCAGAATCATTCTCAAATTTTCTCAATCATATTAAGTCCAGAAAATAAACTTAGTAACACATTCTTTTGGATCTCATTTCTACAAGTAGCACAAATATTTGTAACCAGCAGGCAGAGTTTGATTGTTGATCTATAATGTGTTCGCATAAACATAGGTTTCTTTGTTCTACACATTTTCTTTGTAGTATGGACATACATATCTTTTCACAAAAATTTTCAAAATATACGCCATTGAAAATATATACTAAAGAATGATCAAGCTTCAATTTGCTGGTAGAACTCATTGCGTGACAACCAAGAGAAGAAGTGTCCTACATATGATAGGATTCAAATGCAAAACAACCTTCCTTGTTCAAGACTATTATGTCATTGATTAAATAGGAATTTAACTTATCTAAAATAATAAAAATTGATTAGCATGAAACAAACAACTCACAGAGTTAGAAGGTTCGATAGATTTCCCAATTCACTGGGAATTAATCCGCTTAAATAGTTACTCTGCAAGGATCTGTAAATGAAGCAAGATCAACAGTTTAGTATCAATGCAAAGAAATTAGCCAGTTAAAAGAAAAGATGGATTCTTCAGTAAAACTCTCAACAAGTTAACTAAAATTACTCATCTAATATTTAAATATTCCTCCGAAATTCTTCAAGAAAACAAAAAAAAAAATGGGAAGCAGAAAACCTTAAATATTAAGGTCAAGCTAGCAAGGTTTGATATAAGCCATAAGTCATTAGTACTGATGGATCTAGTAGGGAGAGTGAGTCCACACCCTGTCTACATGATTGGGTAACAAATATTATACCCGTCAGAAGTTAATAAGAAAAACACTTGATATTTAGACCAGAGTCCAGAAAACCTTTCCATCAATCAATGTCTACAGCCTCATGTTTCAAAGAAAAACACTTATAGGGTCATGACCAATTTTAGAAAATCAATTTCCACAATTAATTTGTAACCACCAATTACTTTAGTTGTTTCTCCTTCATACCAAGTAGCTATTTTCAACAATCAAATTATTAAATTCTAAAAGGAACATGAGAAACCAAGTCAAAGAATTTTGAAAAAGCAGCTTACATAGCATGAGTTATGTTCAAAACCAGGTAGGAAAGTGAAAAGAAACTTTTAATCACTTCAAAGAAAAATTTAGGGACTATTTTTTACTAACTGATTGCACCAAAGTTTTACAGCTAAAATGATGAAAACAAATAATAACTGGTTAATTGTGAGACAAACCCTTTATGCTATAAATTTATCGCATTACTTTTCCTTAAGAACTTATTTAAAAAAAAAACTACAAATATATTTTCAGCTATGAAAAATATATTCTAGTGTTAGCACTCACTGACAAGACAAATAGAGCATATTAGTTAGTAATAACAAGAACTGAACGATAACCCAAGTTACTTACATTGTCTGCAACTCAGTGCAGTTCCCCAATTCTGAGGGAATTTCCCCATAGAAGTTGTTGTTGTGAAGATTTCTACAACAGGAGTATTATATTAAAAGATTTAAGCAAAAATCAGTTACCGCAGCATAGTTTCAATACCGCAACCAAGCATCAAGAACCAACATACGATGAAGTCCATCAGAAAACATACAAGAACTTTAGCTGATCTAGCTTCCCAAGGTCAGGTGATATTGGTCCACCCAATTTGTGATTGGTAAGGCTCCTGGAAGTCGAGTAAAACACAAGGAAATACAATAAGCACTACTATGTCAATTGACAATAAGACAATATTTCTATTGAACATATGATATTCAACAACATAGTATGCTTGATATGTCATCTTCATATCGGTTAAGAACTTCAAATGCCCACTATTTCATGCCAAAGACTTTAGACATAAACTTAGAACCAAGTATCACCAATTTCATAGAAGCTTTTGCTTATTGCCTTTCATTTACACACACATGAACTCTAAAAGTAATGTGTTCATGACAAGTTGATACCACAATCTACATGGAAGTATGTTTCCATGTATAATAATAACATTTGTTTTCAATAATGGGTTAACTGATAGCAAATAAAAAATAAAATTATATATATATGTGAAAAGGATCCAAGACACTTATAGACTATTTTAAAAACTCACAATGTTGTTACTCTCTTGTTTATATCACATTTCACTCCTTTCCAGTTACAAGGGTCTGGATCCTCTGGTCTCCAATGAGAAAGGATACCATCTGAACTAACCACCGCTGACCTAAAGCTCAAAAGCGCCTCACCTGCAAATGAGAAAATGGAGTTCACATTCTTAAATATCAACTTTAGAGAGAGGAAATAAGATGACAACTAAAAAATGGGCATCCATAATTCATGCACAAACCAAAGGCCATGCAAACAAAGAGATCAGGAACTACCATCTAATTCAGCCACCTAAAAAAGCAGTTATTTACCACCTGGTAAAATTGTTAGTATAATTCTTTTTTCCTTTTTTCCTTCAGTAGGTAAATAAACTCAAGCAACCAAGATCAAAATGGCATACCCAAGATCAAAACGGCATATCACCTTTTGCCTAACTTTTATGTCGAGACTGGATGCCACAACCGAATTTCTATTTTAAAGCTACAACATTGTTGAGAATGTTTTAAGAAAGATGAAGATCTGTCAAAGTCTCTAGTGCATGATTCTTCCCAAGTAAGACAAATCTGGAGTGATCATATGTTTGAAGTGTGAAGAACACAAGTTTGATACGAAAGCTAAAAGAATCAGATTTTCAATAATTAGTACTGCTTTTTGCTACTCTTTTTCAATAGAAGTTTAAATTATTCGTCAACAACTTAACTTTAGAACATAAATAACAGCTTCAACCACAATAAAATATATAAGTTAAACACAAAATAATTTCCATACCATCAGAGGTGAGGGCTCTGCTATTGTTTATTATGGTACAAAGAAGTAGAAAGGAAAATAGCCATGGCCCTCGACATTTTATTGGATACATGCCCATAGTGGCACTCTACAAGTAAAATATAACTAGTGTGAATCATCTGATACAACAAGCTCCAGAATGCTTCCCGTGTAACATATGGCTACTCAGTCGATGCTGACATGCAGTAAACACAGAAGAAAAGGACACTTTTTCCTGCAAAAATGGAGCCATTAAGACAACAGCAAGAAGAAAATGGGAAATATGAGGACGACGTCAAATAGTTCAAAAAGGTGATGCTTTTAACTGCAACACCATTGGAGACAGAGACTGAGAACATTAAGATAAATTATAGATAAAACACAAGTGAGAAAACCAGGCAAAACATTATCCCATCCGCCCAAAAAAATTAAATAAATACATAAAAGAAAAACTATACATTTATAAAATAATTATCCTACTTATGGCTTTCTGTAGACCCAAAGAAGACAAGATAACCCTATACATTAATAGGATATTAAGTAACTAACCAAGGAAAATGTTAGATAATGTTGGGAACTATAGTAAGGAAGAATACTGTGCTGGATATTTGTATGAATGAAGATTATCAGCTCTTATATTGTAAATTATGCAGTAATTATTCATGCAAAAAGGAAATTAAAATAACTGTAGAGCAAGGTGAAATAACCAGATGTAGCTTAAAGAGAGATAGTACTAAAATTTATCACATCATACAAGTTTTGATGTTGAAAATTGACAAATTTCATAACCCCAAAAAAAGCCTAACAATTGCATTCTGTATGACTTTTAAAGACAATCACAATAAGATACAGCATTCTTCACACAAACAACAAGATAATACTACTTCCTCTTCTTTTGTTTTTCTAACCATTTTATTGAAATAGGAACTCAGTAACATTGCACATCAGAGGCAGTGCATCGTCAGGTATTTTGGTTTTATCAGTTGTTACTCCGATGTAGCTCAAAATTCTCAATCAGGGAACAATTTACCAAGTTCTAAAATCAAGATAAAAGAGTGACAAATCACACGTTAAATTTATTATGAGAATAAAGTTTTTTAAACATAAGAGAGTAATTCAGTTCCAGTTCAACAATCATTAAAGCTATCATTTTAACAGCCATTCCAAATAGAAGCAATTCTTACTTGGTTTTAAGAAATGAAAAGAAATTGCGCACAAAATGAATCAGAAGTTCTGTAGAACTAAGAAAAGTAAAATTTTGAAATAAAAATCCATAGAAACACACAGCAGGAACCAATACAGTGCATGGAATTCAACGGCAATTAAAGCATATGAAGCAAAAAAATTAATGTGAGCCACCACAAGCTCAACCATCTGCATTTATACAAACCTAAAATTAAATTTAAGAAAAATCAATTTAAAAACAAAAAAAGCAAGAAAGAAATTTCAACGAAGGTCAGATAGTTCTAACTATAACACCCCTCCAAATACATTAAAGCTACAGCATTTCATAGCAAACCAAGCAGCGAGCGATCTAATACAATTTTAACATATGGACAATCTCACGATTTTATTAATTTACAGACATCTCCATCTCAATTCCTTTTTCTCTTTTTGTTTCTCAAAATGAAAAAGAAAAAATAATTTTAAAAAATAAAAGAAAAAGAAGAATTAAGTGAAGGGATAGATGCAGACCTGGGGCTTGTGATTCTAATCTGCAACGAGAAATGCAGGGCTTGAGCTGTAAATTGATACAAACAACAAATAATACGAAATGTTTTTTTTAAAAAAAAGAACAAAAAAAAATAATTTACAAATTTTGTGAGAGATTTGTGCAATGGTGTTTGTGTAATGCTCTTTTAGAATGAGAGAGAGAGAATGTGTGTGCTAGTGAATGTGAGAGAGAGAGAGAGAGTGTGTGTGTGTGTGCGTGTGCGCGCGCGCTCACGCGCGTGGAATAGATGCTTGAATAAATATGGGACATGAGCCCAGCCAATGAAAACAGAGTGTTTTAGCACGTGCGAGTGAGACGTTACGTACGTGCCAACCGACGCTTTACTTTCTTTAAAAGTTTAGATCATTTTTGTACGTGTACTCTACTAACACCACTACAACTACGACTCGTAGTACTGCTGCTCCTCGTTTCGGTCAAACCACCAAAATAGCTTCAGAATTTCTTTTTGTTGTTTTTTTTTTTCTATTTCAAGCAACGGATCAAGTAATAGCACTGACTGGTGAGTAATTGTCGACGCACGATTCTTCGAAAAGCTAATACTAATTTTAATTTTTTTTTAAAAAACTGAAGTCAAGTGTTAATTTTCTATAGAGTTGCATATATTTAATATCACGATCTTTAATTTTTAAATTAATATATTATTATACTTAAAAAAATTAGTACAATATTACTTTTGATAGAAATTTGATTGCAAATATAATTTTATAGACTCAAAAATAACATTTAAAATGTTTTACATAAACATAACAAATGCCCGTAGAGCTACTTCAATCCGTGAGATTAGTAGTTAACTATTTGAGATTTAGGGATATTAGCACTGTCACTGCTTGAGGTTAGCATAAATTATATTTTTACAGTGGCTTTAATTTTAATTATTCTGTTATTTTTTTATTTGATTAAAAAATAAAATATTCTTATTTTTAAATATTTACGTAATAAAATTATGTAAATATTTTTATTTTTTTTATTAAGTAAGAGGTTGATAATATAATTAAAATTAGGTGGTGACAGTGTTAATACCCCCTTGACTTTAATGCCGTTGTTCTTTATTCCACATTTTTTGTTTTTCTTTGGCGGGGAAATTGATAATGGCTTATTGGAATGCCCATTACTTGGTGGGACCCATCCACCGATTGCAGAAATTCTGATCTGCATATTGCTGAATTGTCTAATCAGATTACTTTTTTAAGTACAGTATTACAGTAATACTCTAGATTGGCGAGGCTTATTATATCAACCTGAATTTGGAGGGAGAGTTTTCTTCATTCTTTTTTTTTTTTAAAGTGGAATATTCTGAGGAATAAAATCATTATAGGTGAAATTTATGGGGAGACCAATCAACGTAGCGACCACCGACTTTATATGCTGGACAACAATTATGTAAACAAAAAAATAAATAAATAAATAAATAATCGGTGTTTGCTAGTTGGTTTAACTTGAGCTGCTCAACTAAAAGAAACTGTTGATTCTAATGCAGAAATCCAATCAGTACTGTTAGATTATTATCTTCTTTTTTTTTTGTTGTTAATATGCTAAAAGATTTGTATTGAATGTTCTTAACATTTTTTAATATTAATCCCAAAATTTTTATTAAAAAAAAAGCTTCAAAACTCTTTAATCTTTCTTCTAAATCTCCCACAAAAGGAAAAAAGAACACGTGTTTGGATAGATACGGGATCTCACAAAATTATATGGTTGCCAGACTCACTTTCTTTCTCTCTAAAGAAAATATAGTTTTTAGTGTATGTTTCGCATAAACGTAAAATATATTAAGAAAAAATATATATTTTTTCATATTTATATAGGACAAAAATAATTCCATTTACTTAAAGAGTATGGATGACTTAGTTAATAAATGGAGGTAAAGGATATAATTATATTTTTTTATCATGATATGTAAATGTATTATCATTAAAAAAAAATTATTTTTACGATAATTTTAATTAAAGTGCAAAATAATATGATAATTTTTAAGATTCAATAATAATGTAATTACAAAATTACAAATAAATATAATTACTTAGACCATAAGTAAGATTTTAAAATAAAGTTTAATGAATTGGTGTATAGTAACAAAATAAAAAGAAGGAGATTGTATATTTTTTTAATTTAGATGTGCCTACAATATATAAAGAGGAGATGTCTCTTAGAAGAGACACAAAATCTCTTTCATGCAGAAGCTTGGTGGCTTTTTCTCAAGGGTTATATCCCTAACACTGAACATTGTAGCATTTTTTTTTTGCGTTGTGACGCTATAGCCTTTAACATTGAGCATTGCGATGCTAATTCCTGGTGCTACGGTACTCTAATCTTTGACTTGAGCGCCGTGGAAGCTGCTTTTTGAGTGCCGCGGCACCTAACCCTTTTTTCAAAGACTTAGCTCGAGCGCTACGACACCCAAGCTGTTTTCCAACAACTTGAGTTTTTCCTTTTTTTTTTCTTCTTGATTCTATTTCCCTTACTTTGTGTATTTGAAATATATTTATTTATTTGAAATACACCTATAATATCCAACAATCTCCCCACATATTTCAAATAAATAAAATAAGTAAATAAACTCCAATCAAAATAGAATTTAACATATATGATTTGGTGCTCTTCCAAGCTATGAAACGATTATTGAATAAGTAATCGTATTTTACAAGAACTAAGTAAAACCAAGTTTCTATGAACTGTCCTTCCTTTGTTGTGAAACAGAGGATTAAATGTTCACAGTAAACTCTCTAGCAACTTGTTTATGTCCAGTGGTGGTGTACTCTATGGCCCTGTGCCGTCCTAGTTTCATAAATGCTCTAGAGATACTTGCTTAGCTCTTTAGGAACCGGCCCAATTTTACACTTATATAGGTAACACTCAATCAAATGTGTTTCTGCAGGATAACACGCCACCATGCAATAATGAGCTAAGGAGTTCATTAAAAGTATAAAACTCATCATTTCTCACTGCAAATATACTACCTCGCTTTAGGGAAGGACTCACAATATATTATCAATACTACAACAAAATAATAAATGACTTATTCTCACCCTTATGAATATACTTCATAGGACCTTCAATCACATAGGTATGGTTACTATCACTTTTTTCTTATTTATAGGCAAAAGTCTCATCCCATTCGACGTATTTCTATTAATCTATAATTTAGTAATTTAGTCAAAGGATAGCTAAATTCACCTCTGACCTCACAAAATCTAGACTCACCACCCCAGATTTTAGCATCTATTTAATTATGTCATGTCTTAGATGTATATATCTATTTTTTTTCATTATAAATCTTACTCTTAGCTCTAGTTATTGCAAGTAGACAATTAAAATGGATTGCAATTAATGTAAGAGAGTAAGAGTAAATGTGAATATCACTTATAAGGGTTCTTAACCACTCAGTTTTAGAACAAACAAGCCTTTTTCAAAGCTATTAATTTAGACTCTATGGTAGATCTAGATATGCATGTCTGTTTAGTAGATTTCTAACATACAACACCTCCACCTAAAATAAATACATATCCACTAGTAAACTTGATTTCATTTGATTCTAAAATTCAATTTGCATCAAAATAACATTCTATCACATATTGTGATCTACTATATCTAAGGCCTTATTATTTTAGTGCTTATTAAATCTTGCAAGTTTATCTAAGGCACATCAATATTCTTTACCCAAATTTTGAGTATATCAACTTAATCTGTCTATAGTATATGCTATACCAGGCATAGCATTATTTATCAAATACATTAGATAGCCAATTATTTATGTATGATCGATCTAATTCTTAGATAGTTTAGTCCTTGCATCATAAGGTGTAGCTACCGATTTTCATGACAAGTACCCAAACCTATTCTTAAGATAAGGTGAGATCATTACATGTCCTCAATATCTTAATCTCAAGAATTATATCCACTTTTCCCATATCTTTTATATTAAACTTAGTTGATAGAAATCTCTTAATCTCGTTTATTTCATCTATTCTAGAACTAAAATGTTAGCATGTCATCCACATAAAGACATATGATGACATAATTATTAGTATCAAAGGTTTTGAATATACACACTTATTTGATTCATTAATCATAAAACCATTTGATATAAAAACATTGTCAAATTTTTCATGCTATTATTTTGGTGCTTTTTTCAAACCCTACAAAAATTTTACAAGCTTATATACTTTGTGCTCTATACCATCCCTTGTACAACCTTCAGGTTATTCTATATAAATCTCCTCTTCTAAATCACCATTTAGAAAAACAGTTTTAACATCCATTTGATGTATATACAAGTTATGAATTACAGCCATGCAATCAAATTTCATATAGATGTAATTCTGGTTACATGAGTATAAGTGTCAAATTAATCTAAGTCTTTCTTTTATGTAAACCCTTTGTCAACTAACCTTATCTTATATTCCTCAATAGAGCCATCAGCCCTTAACTTCTTTTTAAATATCCACTTACAACCAATAGGCTTGGTTATAGGAGGCAAATCAACTAATTGTCATACACGGTTACTCATGATGGAATTAATCTCATCATCTATTACTTTTTTCCATAAATGAGCATTATAAGAAGTCGTTGCCTCTCTATAAGTTTGTGGATCTTCTACCATAAGAAAGACATAGAAATTATCACAAAAATTTATGGCTTTCCTCACTCTTTTACTTATTTTAAGATCATTATTAGACTCTTCTAGAGGATCTTCATTTAAATTAGTCAAATAGTCTTTACGGTTTGGCTTTCTTAAGAAAAATAGTCTCAAAGAATTCTGCATTTTTAGATTCTAGTATATTATTTGAAACAAACAAATCAATGCTATCTTTTAATATCAAGAATCTATATACAATTTTTTTTAGGTATATCCTATAAATATATAATCAATGGTCTTAGGTCCCATCTATTTCCTTTTAAGATCTAAAATGAAAACCTTAGTAAGACACCCCTAACCCCCATACTTTGAGATATAATAGGTCAAGCTTATAACTTTTCCATAACTCATAAGGTGTAATTCTAATTTTGTGTAGAATTCTATATTGTATATGACAAGCAGTTAGAATTGCTTCTCCTATCCTTTCTTAGAAGTTCATTGGAGCCTTATAATTTATTAATATGCAATTTATTTAAAGTTCTATTTTTTCTTTCAGTCACTCTATTTTATTCTAGAGAATATGAAGGTGTAACGTCATGGATAATTCCATTATTCTTACAATATGAATTAAACAAAATAGACGCATATTCTCATCCTCGATTAGTTTTTAATCTTTTAATTTTCTTACCAAGTTGATTTTTAATTTCTTGTTTGTAGATTAAAAACTTATCAAATGACTCATCTTTATTCCTCAATAGATATATTTTGATATATCTTGAGAAATAATATATAAAAGTTATATAAAACCCCTTTTTCCCCCTCCTTTAGGCATATTATTCTTTAAATTACCAAGGTCACTATAAATTAAACTAAGCAAGTCAGTTTTTCTAAAAGTAATTGGTTTACAACTTTTTTTTGTAGATTTTTCTTCTACACATACATCATACTTATGAACATTATCTAAGTTCATATTATGAAGTAAATCAACTGTTTTTATTTTTCTTAAAATAAGATAATTCAAGTGATCTAGTCATTATGCCATGTATCAAAAGACTCAACAATATAAATTGAAGGATTATTTTAATTAAAATATAGATTAATTACATTCAATTTGAACAAATAATTGGAACAATATCACTTTTTAATGAATGTATCACTTTGGTCATTACAACTTTGTCCCATTCAAATTAGACTTTTACATTTGGTTTACGAAGTATAAATACAGAAATAAGATTGTATCTAATGTTAAGAACATGTAATATATTGTTCAATACAAGAATTTTTTTAGAAGTCAATTTGAGAAGAGCCTCTCATTTCCCCACTATAAGTGCAGGATGAGAATCATCAAGATAAATTTGTTCTTCTCCTTCTCTTCCTTAAACATAGTCCTTGAAAATATTTATGTCACCGCATATATGCTTTGTGGTTCTAGAATCTATGACCCACTCTTTGTTGTCAATGGCAACCACATTCACTTGGGAATTTACAACATGTGCAATCACATCATCTCATCACAAGCCTCTGTCGATGGTCAAGTGACTATATTACACGTTCTAATAATCACCTATATGTCTATGGTAATCAAATCAGAATGTAATTCTGTAGTAACCAGTATCCACGACTGGTAAGAATAAGTATTTATATATGTATAAATATACGTATTTTTTTTGTATGTTGGTGATACTTGATTTATATATTGTTATTAGTAGTGTTTGTATAGGTTAAGGTGATACTATTAGCATTGGGTTTAATTGCAAGACTTTAGATTTATTTTAGGGACCAAATTGTAATACTTTGAAAGTTTTGGGGGTAAATTTGTAAATATCAAAAATTAGCCACTTAGTATAAAAATACACTTTTAAAACCCTAATTCTCTCATTTTGGTCGAGCTACCTCTTTTAGAGAGAGAGAAGAGAGAAAAGAGGGGAGAGAAAGAGAAGAAGGAGAAGAAAAAGAAGAAGAAATTGGAATTTTAGATTTTAAGAGGTATATCACAACTATTTCTCAATTTATTGGTGTTAATTATGTTAATTTCTTTAAGTTTTGATTTCTGGAAATATGTATAATTGAGGATTTGATGTGTATTTCGTATGATATTTTGAGAATTGATGATGATCTATAAGATAGTTTGATAAATCATGATGGATTATAGAATTTCTGCTTGATAGTCTCTTGATCCAAGAATTTTATAAATTGTTGTGATTCGATTCTGGTTTTGAATTTTGAGTATATGAAATTAGACATGTTTAGTATCATCTGAGACTTTGAATCGATTCAAAATTTCAGAAATTGAATTTTTTGTAAATTTACCAAAATGACCCTAAAATTCTAGAAATTTCCTATGTGAACAGTATAATACAGTGACAAACAATGTTTGTCCTACTGAATGATCCTCAAAAGTTACGAATTTATGGAATATGATAAGTTTATATGTCTAATATGATATACTCGGAATTGAGAATTTAGATCAATGTGGTTGAAATGTTATGATTTTCTAAAGTATATCCGCTCATTACAGTATTTGATTAACAGATATTTAAAGATATGGAATAAAATAGTTTTAAAATATTTTTGGCAGTGATTTGGAAGTAAAATATTTATCATGAATTGGGATATGTGTCAAGAGTATTTCTGTGGTAGTTTTACAATTTTTGAGTTAGTATATGATTTTATAAAATTAGGAGATTTAATACTGTTTAGTAAGTATCTTGATCCTGTCAGGTTAGTAGTTTGGATTCGATGATGTGTATGGAATGGATTGTGTAGGAATTTTGATAAAATATTCATATATAAGAAGGATATATGAGTCAAGAATGGTATATTCTGATTTTGGAGTAATTGGACATCATTTGATGTATTAGAAAATTTTGTTAAGTGTAAGTGGTCAGAATGACAGGTTTTGAGAAACCAAGTATTTAGACCAATTTGATGTGATAAATGCATTGTGTATAATTTTGTAAGGTATTTAAAGTATTTTGTGTGAATTTTGAGGCTTATGAAAGGATTAATCTCCATTGATAGGTTAAGGAGATTTAAGCCTTATAGCTGAAAGTGTTAAGAGGTAAGTATACTAGACTTTTTACTGGAATCACAATAAACATAGTAAGTGTTATGAATGATTTTGTAAATGTAGTTAAGAATATGTTTATGTTATGTCAAAATATATTTTGATATGAAATGTAAATATATGTTTATGAATGTGAGCATTGACATTGAGCATGGACATATATGTGTTTTTTGAAAGTGAGCTTTCAAAATAAGATATGTTTAACAAAGAAAGCTTTTGAAGTGTAATATGTCCATGAGAAATATTTTGTGTTTTGAGGGTACTTGAACTCACTGTTAACTTAGTAGGTATTTTATGTAATTTGTGGAGCCTTTATGTGTGGCCTTTCCTTCGGGATTGGTATATGTTATGTGTTCCGTATGTAGGGAGGATCCTATTGGTACCTAAAGGAAGTGTGAGTCATCACATTCGTGTGGTGGCGTATTGGTGCATGTGAGAGGACTCACCAATGATCAGGGTGAGGGTTTGGCTTTTACCTTCGGGCATGAGCATTATATATGTGTAATTTCAAGACCTCACTTGTACTATTCCTCTCATACGGTATGTCACCTACGAGTGACATTTGGCTCATTATGTGATATGTGATATGTAAGTCCTACTAAGCAGTAGTTGAGTGATGGTATTCCTATTATGTGTTTTGAAAGAATGTGTAAGCGCTTACATGATATGTGATTTGATAAGATTATGATTTTGATTGATCACAGCATATCATACATATGCATTGTGTACATATATGTATTTGTATTTGATATATGAAAAACTAGTATGCTTACTGAGTTTTATACTCATTATAGTTTATGGTGATTTCAGGTAAATAAGGTACATGTGTGCTTAGCGGATTTGGCAAGGCTTCTGCTGTTCCTTGGGTTCCCTAAGTTGTTAGGTTGCTAAGTGTTTCATTTGGGGACACGTTGGATAAGATATTTGATTTGTCCCTAGTGAATAAATACCTATGTATTATTTTATTGTGTGTGGTTGGACTTAGTTTAAGTTTCACCAAGTGTAGTAATGGATTGATTTTAAGTAAGAATTTACAATGAATATATTCTGGGTTTCCGGTAACAAAGTTGCTACTGGTGACGTAGTAGAGTGTTAATCTCTGAGAAAACTCTGCGTATCTCCAGTTTACTAATTGTCCCAGTCATAATTCAATTGCTATAATTCTGAAAGAAATTAAAATGAATGTTTAAGTATTATTGAATGAATGTAAGTGATGTCGTGTGTCAGATCTTTTGGGTCTGGGGCGTTTAAGATCAAGTCTAAATTAGACCATACATGTCACCTAGGTATATGTCTATCCTAGATAGAACTCATAGTTGTTACCCTATGATCATGCATCAAACTATCCTAGGCTTAACACATGAATCCATCCGTCGAGTTCATCATGGTTCCTCAATCATTCATAATATCGATCAGGTATAATGAAAGCATTAAACACAAGATAGAATGAATCAATTAAATGTATCAAGTTCATAAACTAAAAATTAACACAATCCAAATGCATACTAAGTTCACATAGTTTAACTCTAGATGAACAAATTAATCACAAAACTAAAAGTATCAAACCAATTCATAAAGATCAACAAGAAAAAAATATAATGATAAAAAAAGACAAGAAAAACTAATCAAAGTAACTCTTTGATGTACTTCACCTTCAATCTTGACTTGAAGCTTGAATCTTGATCTTGGTTTTTTAATCGTTGGCTTTGATCTTTGATTTTGTATTGTGAATTCTCTCTCTAAGTTTTTGCCTCTTTTCTCTCCTCCCCTTTCTCCCCCTCTTAGGGTTTTTTTTTTTTTTGCTTTCTATTTATAGGTTTTTGTCTTCAAAATATTGTTCAAGAATACTGTAGCAAAATATTGTTCTCGTGTTACTGTTCCCAGACACTGTTCACCCCGCGGGCGCCGCGGCGCTCGGCCCTGGTGCCTATTTCGTATTTTGAGCGTAACTTCTTCGTTTGACGTTCGATTCACCTCCCTTTTGTTCCTATACGTCACATTTTTTGTTTTACATCTATTTATGATCAAAAATCACAATTAAATAGCCAAATATTTATGATTTAGAGCAAAATATGAAAGTTGGGTATAAATTATACTAATACTTTTACGCCCCTATCAGTATCCTACTTGATTGAACTAGAGATTCTACTTCTAGTTCCTTAGGATCACAGAACTAATATCCCATAAAGTGCTTGGGATATCTAATAAACTGGTACTTATACTATTTAGGTGCAAGTTTGTTTTATTACATAACTTTTACGTAAGCAGGACAGTCTCAAATCTTAACATACTTAAGACTTAGTTTCCTCTCAAACCATATCTCATATGAAGTGGTAAGAATGGCTTTTAATAGAACTCTATTCAATAAATGAGTAGCAGTTTGTAGAGCATAACCCCAAAGATATTCAAGAAGATCAGTAAAGCTCATCATTGATTGAACCATATCTAATAAAGTTTGATTCCTCATCTCTAAAATACCATTATGTTAAGGAGTACTTAGAGAAATATATTGAGTGAGAATTTCATTCTCCTTCAAATAATCAGTGAATTCATATTTCATGTATTCACGATCTCTATCTGATCATAGGCATTTAATGAATTTACCAGTTTATTTCTCTACTTCAAGTTGAAACTCTTTAAATATTTTAAAAGTTTTCGACTTGTGTTTCATTAAAAACACATATTCGTATCACGATGAATCATTGATAAAGGTTGTGAAGGATTGAAACCCACCCATAGCAATGTGATTCATTAGACCATATACATCACTATGTATTAGTTCTAATAAATCATTGGCACGATGTTCTACACCAGTAAATGGGGATTTAGTCATTTTTTTTCTTGAATACAAGATTTAAAAACTGGATAAGGTTCTACGAAAAAATCATGTATCTAACCATCCTTAACCAGACGAGTTAGTCATCTCACACCTATATGACCTAATCGCATGTGCCACAATTTTGTATTATTTAAAATTTTTTAACTTTTCTTTATTATTTACCTGTACATTAAAAATATTTCCAGTTGTATCTAAAATGTAATGGTCATCATCAACTGACAATTAGCTAGCAAAACATTATTTTTATCACACATCATATACCTTTTAAAACTTAAAATTCCTAATTTCTTCTTCTTTTTCTTTTTCCTCTCTCATTTCTTTCTCTCATTTCTCTCTCCAAAAGAGGTGGCTCAACCAAAATGAGTGAATTAGGGTTACAAATGTGTATTTTTATACTAAGAGGTAAATTTTTAGTATTTATGAATTAACCCCAAAATTTTTTAAAGTATTACAATTTAGTCCCTAAAATAAATCTAAAGTCTTACAAATAAACCCAATACTAATAGTTGGTCCTTAATATATACAAATAATACTAATAACAATACATAAATCAAGTATCACCCACATAAAAATAAAATATGAATATATATATATATATAACTACTTATTCTTACCGGTTGTGGATAAGTGGTTACTACAGTGCCGCCAAGCTGATGAACCAAAATTATGACTTAAGAGGCATCTCGTAATGGGTAAAAAGGAGATGGAGTTGGTCGAGTAGACCAGGAAAAATCTAGCGGCCTAACTAGAAAATCAGCGAAGTTCTTGGTTTGCTGATCATGAGGAAGGTTTTTGTCAAGAAGCAATAAAGGGCTTTGAGAGGTCAATTACCCTATTTGAGGAGAATTACCCTGAGATTAACCTCCAATAGATGTGGAATCTACCCACTAGGGGGTCATTCTATGAAGGAGAGACCTTCGAGGTTCGGGATATTATTGAGGTAGTTGAGTTTACTGCTGATGATGTTGCTCCAACTATGGATACTCTTACTGTTGGGGTTGAAGTTGCCCCTATTATTGTTGCTAGGGCTGATGGTGCCCTTGCTTCTATTGCTACTTGGGCTAACACTATTCTTGTTACTACTATTGGGTTTGATATTGTCCCTACTGTTACTGTCGGTGAGGCCGATGCTGTCGGTGCTGATGCTGCCCTTACTGCTAGAGCTAATATTGCATTTACTATTGGAGCTAATGTTGCCCCTGTTTAATCCATAAGACCTATTTAATCCATAAGACCTGTTAATCTTGCCCTGGTCGATCCTTCTACCCCAGTCAATCCTTCTCTATTTGATGTGAATTTTGAGGGGTCATTGTAGTAGATTTAAAGGTAATTAACACGACTCTAACAATATAAGTTGGTATCCTTTTTGTTGTTCTTGTACTTTTTATTTTTCTTCTGGACTTTTGTAATTTTCTTTATTAATGAATATAAACAGTTTTTTCTTCATAATTTATGTTGAAATGTCTTTGTAAACCCGCTCTTTTATATTTTCCTTGATGATTATTGACGTAGACATGTTCTTCCATAACAAATCATAACATAGGGTAATATCTTGTTCAACATAAGAATGTAATGTAGGTGAGTAGCCTGTAATAATGTACAACATTTAAGAGAAAATTGCATTAGACAAAATTGAATAATAATCTCTTTATGCCAAGTCAATATCTAAAATCCGATCTGAGCAGGATGATTTATAAATCATGAAGAAAATCGAAGTTAAGAATTTTAACAAGTTTTAACATGAATCTATCCCAATGATATTATCATTGAGTCAACTAGCAAATACCTTTTTTCAACACTTGGTTGTTTTTATGAGAATGTTATAGATGACCAGTCCCTTCTAGGGTATTGTACGTCCATAGGCTATACCTCTTAAAGCCTTATTCTATCTGGTGGTCTGTGGATAATCTTATAAGTGCCACTCAGTTTAAACTATATATTGTACGTCCATAGAGTACACCTCATAGAGCATTACCCTATCCAATAGTCTGTGGGTAATCTCGTGAGTGCCGCCCCCTATTACGTGTGTCTTCAATGTCCTTAGAGCTATATATTCGTAGGGTACACTCATAGAGCCTTACCTTATCTGGTAGTCAGTGGGTAATCTCATAATTGTCGCCCCTTATGAACTATACGCCGCACGTTCATAGGGTATACAAAGCCTTACTAAGTTCAATTATCTGCAGGTAATCTCGCGAGTGCCACCCCCTATGGTGTGTGTCTTCAATGTTGTCAGAGCTATATATTTGTAGAGTACACCTTATAGAGCCTTACCTTGTTTGATTATTTATGGGTAATCTCATGAGTACCACCTTCCTACGAATTATAAGTTGTACGTCCATAAGGTATACCTCACTTAGCCTTACCCTATCCGGTGTTCTATGGGTACTCTCGTGAGTGCCGTCCTCCTATGGCCTGTGTCTTTAATATCTTCAGAGCTATATATCCATAGGGTACGCCTCATAGAGCCTTACCCTGTCCGGTGGTCTATGAGTAATCTCATAAGTGCCGTCCCATTGTAAATTATTCGCTGCACGTCCATATGGTACACCTCATAAAGCCTTACCCCGTTCAATGGTCTGTAGGTAATCTCATGAGTTTTGCCCCCTATGGCATGCGTATTTAATGTCTTTAAATTTATATATTCGTAAGGTACACCTCATAAAGCCTTACCTTATCCGGTGGTCTGTGGGTAATCAAATGAGTGTCGGCCTCCTACAAACTATACGCTGCATGTATATAGGGTACACCTCACAGAGTTTTACCATGTTCGGTGGTCTGTAAGGAATCTCGTAAGTGCCGACCTCTTATGGTGTGTGTCTTCAATGTCTTCAGAACTGTATATTTATAAGGTACACCTAATAGAACCTTACCCTGTCTGGTGTTCTGTAATACTTTTATGAGTGTCGCCTCTTTACGAACTATACGCTGCAAGTCATATGGTATACCTTACTGAGTCTTACCCTGTCCGGTGGTCTTTAGGTAATCTCATAAGTGCCACCCTCTATGGTGTGTGTCTTCAATGTCTTTAGACCTGTATATTCATTGGGTATACCTCATAGAGCCTTACCTTGTCCAATGGTCTATAGGTAATCTTATGAGTACCACCCTTACGAACTATACGTTGCATGTCCATAAGGTACACCTCACAGAGCCTTACCTTGTCCGGTGGTTTGTGGGTAATCTCTCAATTGCTACGCCTTTATAGCGTGTGTCTTCAATGTCTTCAGAGATGTATATTTGTTGGGTATACCTCACAAAGTCTTACCCTATTCGATGGTTTGTGGGTAATGTCATAAGTGCCACCCCCCTGTGAACTATACGTTGCACGTCTATAGGGTACGCCTCATAGAGCCTTACCCTATTCAGTGATCTTTAGGTAATCCGGTGAATACCACGCCCCTATGGCATGTGTCTTCAATATCTTCAAAATTATATATTTTTAAGGTACACCTCATAGAGCCTTACCATTTTTAGTGTTCTATGGGTAACCTTAAGAGTGCTGCCCCATACGAACTATAAGCTGCATGTCCATAGAGTACACCTCAAAGAGCCTTACCCTATTCAGTAGTCTTTGGGTAATCTCGTGAGTGCCACCCTCTATGACATGTGTTTTCAATGTCTTCATAGCATTATATTCGTAGGTTACACTTCATAAATCCTTATCCTGTCTGGTGGTCTGTAGATAACCTTAAGAGTTCTACTTATACGAACTATACGCTGAACGTCTATAGGGTGTCCTAACAGAACCTTACCATGTCTAGTGGTCTTTGGGTAATCTCGTGAGTGCTACCCCTTATGGCATGTGTTTTCAATGTCTTTAGAGCTTTATATTCATAAGGTATACCTTATAAAGCCTTACTTTGTTCAGTGGTCTATGGGTAATCCCATTAGTGCCGCCCCCTACGAACTATACGTTACACGTCTATAGGTTACACTTCACACAACCTTACCTTGTTCGATGGTTAATGGGTAATCTTGTGAGTACCACCCCCTTATAGACGCTGCACGTCCATAGGTGTAAGGGTACACCTCTTGAGCTTTACCTAGTCCAGTGATTTATGGGTAATCACATGAGTACCGCCTTCCTATGACATGTGTCTTCAATGTCGTCAGAGCTATTTATTCATAGAGTACACCTCATAGAGCCTTACTCTGTCCAGTGGTTTATGGGTAATCTTATGAGTGCTGCCTCCTACAAACTATATGCTATTCGTCTATAAGGTACACCACATAGAGCCTTACACTATCCGGTGGTCTGTGGGTAATCTTGTAAGTGTCGCTCCATATGACATGTGTCTTCAATGTCTTTGGAGCAGAATATTCATAGAGTACACCTCATAAAGCCCTACCCTGTCTGGTGGTCTGTGGGTAATTTCATGAGTGCCATTTCCTTACAAACTATACGCTGCACGTTCATAGGGTATACCTCACAGAGCCTTACCTTGTTTGGTGGTTAGTAGGTAATCGTGTGAGTGTCGTCTCCCTATGAACTATAAGTTGCACATCTATAGGTACACCACATAGAGCCTTACCCTGTTTGGTGGTCTGTGGGTAATCTCATGAGTGCCGCCCTCCTATGGCATGTGTATTCAATGATTTCAGAGCTATATATTCATAAGGTATACCTTATAGAGCTTTACCATATTCGGTGATCTGTGGGTAATCTCATGAGCGCTACTCTCTACGAACTAAACGCTACACATCCATAAAGTACACCTTACTAAGCTTTACCCTATTCAATTTTTAGTGGGTAATCTTATGAGTGCCACTCTCTATGGCATGTAAGTTTGGAGGTAGTTTTCCATTATTTAATTTGCATATGTTTGTGATTATTTAGTCCCAGATTCTGAGCAGACATTCACGTAGAGGTACATGTAGGGAAATAATAATTTTATTAAAAATAATATTCTTACATAGCAAGTAAGTATTGTATAAAAGATAAGTGTTTAATAATAGTATTTCTTTAGTAGCTTGGCATTTCATGGATTTCTCACAACCCGTTCATTTGTTCCTTCGGGCTCATAGTTTCATCTGATATATTTGATGACCTTGTACGAGCCTTTCCAGGTCAGTCCGAGGATTTCATCGGCCGAGTTCTTCGTATTTAGTACAACGTTTCTTAGCACCAGGTCGTATTCTCTAAATTCTCTTGCCTTGAATCTCTTGTTGTAATATCTGGTGACCTTTCATTAGTAGGTAGCTACTCAGATATGGGCCTTTTTTTTTCAACTGTTCGATTGAATCCAGTTGTCCCCTAATTAGCTAGTTGTTTATTGTCTCGAAATAGTATAGTTCTATGCGTTAGGGTTCTGATCTCAGTAGGATTACTGCTTCATATTCAAAAGCCAGTGAAATAGTGTTTCACCAGTTGTAGTCTTGCTAGTCATCAGCAATATCCAGAGTACTTCTAAAAGCTTTTTTACCCATCCTCTATTTCTGTTAGTCAAATTTTTCTTAAGCAGCTTCTTGACTGCTTTGTTGGAGTATTCTACCTATCCTTTTGTCTTAGGATGAGCTCTTGATATGAACAATAGTTGTACTCTTAACTGTTTGCAGAAGTTCTTGAAGCTACTGTTGTCGAACTGTTTCCCATGATCAGTGATAATGGTGTGAGGGATTCTGTGGGGATATATTACATTTCTCCAAACAAAATCCTGAACACTATTTTCAGTTATTTTTTTATAATGGTTCAGTTTCAATCCATTTAGTAAAGTATTCTACCATTACGACTACATACAACATCCATTTTCTCAAGATAGGGGCCCTATTAAATCAAGACCTTATTGGGCGAATGGCTAGGGTCCGCTCATTGTGGTTAGCACCTCGACAGGTGCTTGAATCTTGTTAGCAATTCTTTGGCGAGTATGATAGTGCTGAATAGGTTCCTAGCATCTTGAAGGGTAGTTGGCTAACAGTAGCCGATTCTAAACACCTTGTGAGCTAAAGCATTTGTTCCCAAGTGGTTGCCATAAATCCCTTCATAAATCTCTCTAAGAACCTGATTTGTCTCTCGTGTTCCCGAGCATTTCATGTAAGTGTGAGAGTAGCCTCACATGTATAATACTTTTTCTATCAATAAGTATCTGATTGCTTGGTATTTAATCTTGCGCGCTTCTTTTTTATGAGCAGGGACTGTCCCATTTTAAATGTAATCTCTAATCAAATCTTTACAGCTTGGACATGATTCGATTTGCATGACTTAATCTTCTTCTACTATGCTGGGCTCAACAATAAACTCGACAAGGATTGTTCGGGGCAACCAATCCTCTTTATTTAAAGCCATTCGTGCTATAACATCAGCTCAGTGGTTCTTGCTTCTTGAGATTAGCTCTACTTTCACCTTATTGAACTGGCCGATCCAATTTCTTACTTTAGCTAAAACTGTCGTTCACATGTTTTACTATCAATTAGGAGTCGCTTCTTATTAACACTTCTTTTATTGCTAGTACCCAAGCCACTCTCAATTTAGCCAACAAAGCTTTAAATTCTTCTTCGTAGTTAAAAGCTTTTAGCCAGAAGTGAACAGGATAACAAACTTTATCTCCCTTCAAGCTAATAAGAATAACATACTCATTTGTTAGAGATATGTTAGTCTAGAGCTTATAGGTCTGGTTCTTCAATTTCTATGCAATCACGAATATATTAAGCTATAAATTCGGTTAAGGCATGCCCCTTAATGGCTGTTTAGGGCTTTTACTATACGTCAAACTCGCTCAATTCTATAACCCACTTAACCAACCGACAAGATAAATCTAGTTTGTGTAAGATTTTCCTTAATGGGTAATTAGTTAAAATAATTATCGTATGGGCTTGGAAGTAAGGCCGTAGCTTTCTTAATGATATAATCAAGATCAGAGCTAATTTCTCAGAGGGGGCTAATGATTTTTCGAGTTGGCAAAATTTTTGCTAACATAGTATACTGGTCGTTGAACCTCTTCATCGTCTTTAAACAGTACTGAGCTCACTTCCCTGTCAGAAACTCCTAAATAAAGTATTAGCTCATCACCCTAGACTGAGACAGCCAGATGAATCAGTTCATAAAGGTGGGCATTTAGCTGTTGAAAGGTGTGCTCACATTCTTCTGTCTATCGGTTCTTATCATTTCTATTTATTGATTGGAAGACCTCAAAGCATTTATCGGTGGCTCGGGAGATGAATCTATTTAGAGCTACAACTCTCCCTGTGAGTCATTGAATCTTCTTAATTATGCTTGGGGACTTCATTTTTAAAATTGCTTGGACTTTGTCTAGGTTAGCCTCTATCCCTCTTTTATTGACAATAAAACCCAAACATTTTATTGATTTTACCTTGAAAGCACACTTTTCTGGGTTCAGCTTCATTCTGTTCTTTCTCAATATTTCAAAGACTTCTCTCAGGTCTTGCCTGTATGTCATCCACATACACCCTATATTTCTTTTGATCAAGTTCTAAAAGAGCTTCTAAGGCGACGAGATGGTCAAAAGTTACCATTAATATCACCTCTTTATAAAACCTCCAGATAAAATCTTTGAGGCTCCAATTTCAACCTTATTTAACATGTTTCAATTGCTTTGGGTCCTTAGCCACCTCACAAGAGCCTCAAAAGTGTTGGGAGAACTTTTTGGTCAACTTGTTGTAAGATGCAATGCTGTGCTGCTTTAGACCCATATACCAAAGGAGAACTGGTCCTTCTAGATTCATGTGAAAGAACCTGCACATATGATCCTACCTTAACCCTGTAATTGATAGTATGTTGGTAACCTGATCTATATAATGGTTGGGATCGATAACTCCTTGATAGATTGGGAGGCTCAGAAGTCAAAACTCGCTTAGAAGCTCTATGTCCCTCAGCTTGTCTATCAATGGAGATCTCCTTTTTCTTTTTGTCTTTTTTAGAGGAGGTTTTTCTTTCTTCTCATTCTCCTCTAAAAATATTTTCATCTTTTCCTCCAAATCATAACTTTATCTTCTAGAGGCGGTTCGACATTATTATGCTACTCGATTGGTGGCTCATTTCTCATTATTTGTTAGACTCTTCAATCTGTAATGTCTTTCTTTCAAGAGGTGCTTCATTCTGTCTGGTTACCTAGACCAGGTCGCGTGGGGTGTAAGACTTGTCCCTTCACCTCAGTCACTCTCAAATTTCAACCTCTACAGCTTGAGATTCTTTTCTACAACCGTTCCTTACTTCATTTCCTCTTCTTCCTTTGTTTCTAATCAGCTCAACCATGAGTTTTCTTAACTCTTCTCTTTCTTCTCTCAATATCCTTAATTCTTTTTGGATTTTGGCTAGTAATGATCTCTCTATTTGATGTGTGGGCCAGTTTTCATGGCTTTTATTCTTATCCGGGTTTAAAGCTCGCTCTCCTACAATCAAATTCTGACTGGTGGACGATTGTTCTATTATTTTAATTATGATTGGATGATGAAGCTCATTTTAATAAAGATTTTTGTCCTCATTTCTACAGGTGGCGCCAAAAATTATTAATAAAAAAAAATTACTTTTTAGGCCAACGAGCTAAATGCGAGAATTAGCATGTTGGCTTCGTCTTATTAGGCTTATAGGCTGAAATTCGGATCTTCTTTCCTCTATTAACAATCAAGCATCTACAAAACACTTAAAACTATCGTTAAGGCCTTATCGGGTGGGTTCTGAGGAAGGCTCTCTAATGGTTAAGCCAGAAAAGGATATTTTTGGTGAGGTTTGGGAGAGCAATAGGAAGAAGGTCGAAAATATGCCCAATGCAAAAATGCATGAAGCCAGAATCAAGAATTTAGTATCAGAAGAAGTCTCTGAACTCCCCTATGTTGTGGCTTTCTCACCTATTTATAGCACCGGTCTTTAGGTAATATTCCTTATGCTTATCTTCGCTGGTGTGGTGGTTGAGTTTGGTAAGTCTTGCTAATTTTGGGTTATCCTGATATCTTGGCGTGATTTGAGGGATTCTTTTATAAAGACATTGCAGTCATTCTCTTTCTATAACTATATTTCCTTTATAAAAGAATCCCTCAAATCACGCTAAGATATCCTGATATCTTGAGTGGTTGAGTTTGCTAAGTTTTGCTAATTTTGGGTTATCCTGATATCTTGGCATGATTTAAGGGATTCTTTTATAAAGACATTGCAGTCATTCTCTTTCTATAACTATATTTCCTTTATAACACTAGTTTCCTTTTTAAACACATTTGGGTAATAAGCTTGATTACTCTCTATTTAGCCCGGTAGTGATCTGGCTATACTTCTGCTATCATAGCGGTTTGACATCTCCTGTCGAGCTTGTATTCTTATAACGTATCAATCCTTGCTAATTTAAGTCTTGTTTTTATTCTCGCAGTAGTACCTAGTCAGAATATATAAGATGTTTTGCATGCGATTGGCCTAGTACTTGTACAGAGCCAGTTTTCTTATCCTCTTCCTCTTGGTGATAAGGGTTTTTGATCCTAGTCGGCTCGGTCGAGAGTATGCAAGGGTGATATGCATACGTCTGTTGTTGAGCCTGGTTTAAGCGCCGAGCAAGTTCCTCGTTGGAAGTCTATCCTTAGGCCTAGTTCTGACATCTTCTTGGTGGCTTTTGCTATCTTGGACTTGGACCCTCAAGGTTTTTCCATGAAGGGATTCGTTTGAATGGCTAAGCTTCTTAGGCATGTCAGGGTTGGGCCTCGTGGTAATTTTCTAGGGGGAACAAAAATAAATGTCATATTCAATAAATTAAGCTCAATGGGATATCATCTGCATTATAGAGCCCATAGATTCTATTAAAATAACTAGCTCCTTTGCCTATTAAATCAATCATCTAAATGATTCAAGATTTTGACCAAATATTATCTCATTCATTGGCCACTCAAAATGAGTTGACCTATAAACACGAGTATATCATTCTATCAATATTAAAAGTACATATTTATTAATAACTTTGAGAATTAATTAAATTGATAGTATCCTTTATGTTAATTAATTTCTTATTAGTTCTTGTTTAATGTATCAAGTTAGACACCAACACATCAATCTTGAGACTTTTAATAACTATCTAGATTAACTATTATACGTACTAAAGATTAGTGTGTTACAACCACCTAGATAGAATTCCTAAATCCATTATACATGTGTATAAGAAACTTATCATTAGATTTATTATGCATCGTGCATTATATTATCTTGATATAAACTATTGAGATTTAGTATTGGCCTAATTATAATGTAGTTTATGTATTATAAGGAAATTGGTGGTTAATGTATGAAAAAGAATATATTGGGTTATATTGTATGGTCTATATATATAGATCATTAAAGCTCTTACAAGTTGGATCTCATGGAAATTTTTTGCTTGTTCTTAATAACTCTTTAAATTTGCGAAAAAAAATACCACCCTTTTGCAAAGAAAAATACTTCATATACTCAAATCATTATTTAATTAAAAAAATAAGGGTCTTGTGTATAAGGAGTGTCTCAAAGACAAGTAGGAGAGTGATCAATACTTCTTAAATTAAATTGAAGTGAATAATATTAAATAAAATAAAATGAATGAAGAATTAAATCAATGCATATCTATATGTGTTTAAATACTGAATTGCGGTTTGGTTAGAAAACTTTGAGAAATTTATAAATAGGTTCTGAAGTTTTGTACTTAAAGGCAAATGCACGCTATCGCAACCAGTAATATAGGATTTGAGTACAAATATCGTTCCTACGAGAAATTATTGTTATTGTTATATTAAGTACTAAGATTGTGTCTTCATAATTTTATTGAGATAAATGAAAATAAAGAGATAATAATCTAAACTAAATAAACAGAAATCTAACAAGATATATAAAACTAAAGATAACAAGATAAACGTGCCTATAACAGGTAAAACCTAAGATTACAACTATCCTTTGATATGTTACTTGAACTAATTAATATTTTCTTAAGTTACTTCTTCAATATGAATTTTTAGCTAGATCCTTAATATCATCACAAACCTGTATTGATGGTCGAGTGACTAAATCTTACTTTAAAAATTACTTATATATCTATAGTAATTAGAAAACAAAAAATTCATTAATAACTGATCTATTAATAATATATATGCTATGTAAGTATATGTCTATCCCACATAAAATTCATAGCTGTTACCCTATGATCATATATTAAATTATTCAATGCTAACACCTAAATATTTTTGTCAAGTTCATTAGGGTTCCCATAACAATCTAATTAGTGATCAAGTAATTAAAAAGCAATAAGCACAAAATAATTGAATAATTCTACTACTGAGTTCATAAAAATAAGAAAAGAATTTGAATTCAATTATATATCAAGTTCAAAGTTATAATTTTAGATATAAAACTCAGCTCATAATGAAATAAATAGTTTTAGAACATAAATTAATAGACATAACAAAGAAGAATGAAAGATATAAGTAAGAGAAGAAGAAAACATAGACCAATGTCTTGATTTAGCACTTTCTCTCTCTAACATGCAGTTGAATCCCTTCTTCAATCTTTAAATCTTGATCTAACCTCTCTAAAACTCTTTTTTTTTTTTTATATTGTCTCTTGTTGTCTATGCTTTTGGCTTCAAAGGCCTCTTATTTATAGGTTTAGTGGCTGAAACTTAAGGTAAATTCATGTCCAATACGAGTTAAGAGTCTATTTAGTCACATTTGCATTGCAATGTTGGATTTTGGGCATCATGAGCCTAAACCTTCTGACTTAAGCGTCATGACCCTAACACTATAGTATAGTACTATAGCAATATTACTGTTCACAATTATTGTAATAATTACTATAGCGATCTACTGTAACAATTTTGATATTTTTATCTTGTTTTCATTAGATTTTCATCCCTATTTACCCCCATTGTCAAAAAACATACAAAATAACAATAGAACACATAAAAACAAAGTCAAATAATCTCAGGTTAAACGAAATATTAAGTTTAGAATATGAAAATATTAGACATAATTAATCTCTATCACACCCATTTTTGATACAACGTTTTTGTGAATTATTTTTGAGTATTTGTAAATCTGAAGTTAGCCCAAACTAACTCCTTTTAGTTTTGTTTCAAATTTTATAAAATTTTATTTAGGCTATTTTAATAAATTTTATTTTAAGGAGGCTCTATAAGAATTTTAACCCTAAATTGGGCCCAATTAATTTTTAAAAATAAATATACCAAAAAAAATAGAAAAGTAACTGTTGGACCCCCTTAATTTGGTCTAATTTTCTTAAATACTCTCATAGTTTCAAAACTACTTAAAAAAACCCTTTTTTTTTAGGGGGGGGAGGGGGGGGGGGGTGGGGGAAGGGGGAATTTATCCTTAGTTAACTTCAAGAAGAACTTTGAAGAATTTATGCTTAGTTTTATATTTTTCTTGTTAGGGTTGGTGCTTACGTGTCATCCCTGAATATACATATACTTGTGTATTTATACAAGTGTACATTCTCATTAAATTGCTAATACCCATTAATATGGTACTATGCATGTAACGTTACAGACATTGTACAATTTGAAGGAGTTCAGATCAGATCTAAAGGAGTTTAGATAAGGGCTCATAATTAGTCATGTTGAGAGATATAAATGCTAAATGTTAGCACAGCTAAGTGTTAGCTGGTTATAATACTCAGCAGATCCAAGAGTTGGAGTTTTATCTGTAATGGGACATAGACTTGGGAATATACTAGTAACTCCATAATTGCAAGAGTTGTAATTGGGTGCCAGAAAATGCAAGTTGCACAAGTACATTCTCGAATAATTGTCCCTGATCTATTTCTGCCGATGCGGGTTTATCAGTGGATACCTTTATATATAGATCAACATATGTCGTACCTATATGGTATAGATGGTTGTTCCTAGCCGAAGGTGAGCTTAGAGCTTGTATTGACATATGGGTATCCAGTTATGACTGGATATGGGACGGATTTACGAGGGCCTCCGATAGACACCTTATGTAAGTCATCAACGGAGGGTCCTCTCAAGTTGAGTAGTATACGTGGTCCTTTGACCTGAGTGCCACAGTGGGTTTGTAAGTGATCTACCATACTTTGGTTTCACGCATATCACAGACCTTTTATGGTGTGACCGTTGGGTGTCGCTGGGTATGGTCTGATGTGGAGTCTGGTGCGTATAGATATGGGATCCGTCAGCTCGCATAGAGAGTTCGGTATCCAGATGCTTCGAGACTATATCTCAAAAAGTCTTGTGGCCGCAAGCAATTATCCCAGGAAAGAGTTCTGCCAGAGTAGAACAATATGGCAAAAGAGTTTGCACATATTATTCTTTAAGATACAAGTCTGAAGATAAGATATGGATGAGCATAAGGAGATTTGACGGTGATAATCTATATCCCCGCACATCCAGGATATCATGACGGAAGGACTATACGTATGCGTTGTGACCTCAGCTTGCATGGTTTAATGCACTAATTTGTTTATTCGTGACGTGTGCATGGGGCATTGCTCACGGACTTATGGAATAGTTTCATTTGACGAATCAGACGTAGGACCTAGGGAGTCTTGCGATATGGAATGTACTCGTTGTGCATTAGGGCAGCGTGCTAGATTAAAATGTTTAATCTAGCAATATTCAGCAATACCACGAGAATGCGTGCGTGTCTGTATTTAAGTGTTAAATATTAAAATTAGTCAATAATTATTATTTATTAATTGTATAATGATACGTGGCGCATTGTGAACTCTCGGTTGAGTTTACCCGAGTGCGGGTTTGGTGGGAACCACTAGGAGGTAGACTTGGTAACTATTCATGAAGGGCAAAATGGTTATATCATACTTTGATGATTTAATTATTAAATAATCAAAATATCTCTCTTGTTATATTATATAATATATTTTTATATTATATTATATGATATTATATATAATAATATTATATTTTTGGTGCCAAATAATTGGCACCCATTAGTATTATTATATTATTAATTGTATAATATAATATATTACATTATTATTTTATTAATATTTTATTATATATATATATATAAAGAGATAGAGAAGTGAAAAAGAGAGGTGTGTGAATTTGGTGGCCATTTTGGCCGAGAAAGAGAAGAGAAGAAATGGAGAGGAAGAAAAGAAGAAGAAGAAGGAAAAGAAAAAGAAAAAAAAATAGAAAAAAAAAGGAAAAAATGAAATTGTTTCATTTTTCTCTGTGCTTCCAATTGAAGTAATGGTAGATTGCTTCAAATTCTCTATTTCTTATCCTTTTTGAGAAAATGATAAAAACACACATCAGCCATTTCGGGGTTTAAGAGTTAAACCTAGTGCTGCGTATAAGGCTCATGTTCTAGCTCACCAAGCCACCAAGCCCACCGTGTTGGTGACTAGAACTGTCTGCGAGTTGGTCTCCATGTGGACTTCAAAATATTATGTGTATAACATTACACGTTGAGGTGAGTTCTCTACCTTACTAATATATTAATATGATTAACATATTTATTTATTGTGTTTATTGCAAGTTGCACACTAACGTCAGACTTAAAAATGTATTTGATATGTATTTAAGCAATAGACATAATTGCACATGCATATGCCCACGTGTATTAGATCCCTACAACAATTGTCAGAGTGTGTGGGAGCCCACACCAACTCTTTGGTGTCCATCAGAGGAGAAGATGAAGAACTAGCGCACTCTACAAATCTAGCTCAGGTTATCTACACCCTCAAGGATTCGAACCCCCGCCCCCATCTCCATGGAGGTCTTATAGACCTTTAGAGGTTCGTCATTGTACCCATCATTTCTTTCTAGGAAAAGCCATGAATTATGAGTTATTCATTTATTTGATTAATTAAATGGTTGAATGACATTTCATATAGATTAAGGATGCTATATTCATATGTCCAAGCATAAATATATTATCTTATGTAGCATTAAATGTTCTAATGAGATTATAACAAGATTATTGTCATAGTTTTAATACTAAATTAATTCTAATAATTGACAGAGCCTAATTAATTGTTTTATTAATTAATGATAAGTAGAATGTCAATTAAATGAATTAATTAGTACTTCAAAGTTTAAAATATTGAGTGGAAAAGGGCATTAAGCATAAAGCCTACGATCTCTATTATTAGTCCTATAGTAAAGTAGATTAATGTTTCATCTCAAATCTTGTGAGATTTTCTATGAAGGGTATTAATCAAAATGATTATTAGATAAGACTTTCTTAAAGGGTAAGATCTAATATAGGACTTATGCGAAACTGACTATCCTATAATAGCTTTTTTAATTAGAAAATATAGAGGATTGAAATAATGGTTGTATACTCAACTTAGGTTGATTGTTATCTTTCTTACAAAGTTTATATCAATTAAATTTTAGAGCTAAGATAATCATTGGTTTATTAGTATTTAATATGAGATATCTAGGTAACAATTATAGATTAATAGGGTATTAGTCTGATTCACAATGAATACGACCATCCTACGAAGGTGTATTCTGAATAAAACTTAGATTACCGATACATAATTAAATGTAGTTTAAGAGTTCTATAAACATGTATTTCATGCTTTTATATTATGTAAAAAATTTATATGCTGTAAGATAATGTATGCTCACACATGAATTTATTTTTTAGAATCATGTCTTTATGATCACGTATGAATTTATTTTTCAGAATCATGTCTTTATTCAATCCATTAACATCATTCTTAATCAAAATAAATTAACCCAAAAATAACTTTCTAGACTGAAAAAGCAACTTAGATATTATATTCATGGCTGAAAAGTATAAATTTGTCTTAACTGATAAATACCTTCCAAAACCTAATAAAAATGCACCCCAAGTTAAAATTGATACTTAAAATATTCACTTGACTAAGAGCCCATCTTCCTCTTTTGGTCTTAGTCTTAAGGGAAAAAGTAGTAAGAAGAAGGACAACAAGCCAAAGAAAACATTTAATTTAAGATCTATACAAATTTAGAAAAATAAAAAAAGTCCAAAGGAAAGTAATTTTATTGTGGCATTAAAGGATATTGGAAGAGAAACTATTCAATAACTAAGCTTTCAATAGCTAAAAAGACAACTTCAGCTTTTAGTAAAATTCTTTTCATTAAGAGATATTTAGTGGTTGATTTTATTAATTCCTGGATAGTAGATTTTAGAGCTATTAATGAATTAGTACACTTTGACATGTGTGGATCCATGAGCACACAAGTTAAAGAAGGTTATAAATATTTTATTACTTTCATTGATCATCATTCTAGATTCAGTTATGTATACCTAGTGCACCATAATTTTAAGGTATTTGATAAATTTAAGAAGTTTCAGATAGAAGTGAAAACACAATTAAGAAAATACATAAAGGCCTTTTGATTAAATCGAGGTGGCAAATACCTTTATACTGAGTTTCAGACCTATTTATCAGAGAATAGGATATTGTCCTAATTGACTGCACCTGGGTCACCCTAGTAAAATGGTATATCAGAAAGGAGAAATAAAACTCTTCTTTAAATGGTGAGATCAATGATGAGTTATTTCTTGAAAAATCATCTATATTCTTAACTTGGTTCCATCTAAGTTAGTTCATATTGTTAGGGTGTTTATGATTCCAAACCATATTGGGTGTGTGTATATGGTTTGTATTCATCACATAAAATTCATGTATATTTATAATTCATGCATATCATACATAAATATATATGTAGCGGAAGTTAAAAATCCAATTTCTTAAATAATGAACGCATTAAATTTTGTATTTCATTACATTAATGAAATTAAATAGATATTAATCACATTAATACCATAATTGAGATTAATCACCTCGCAAGCTTTTAGAATGGTTTAAGCTGGAATACTGCTCGAAATGAACCATTTGGCAATTCTAGGACTCAACAGGATGGGCTTAGGTCATTAGAATAACAGTTTTATTTTTCTAACACTAGTTTAACGCTTAAACTATATAGATTAACTCTTAATCTAATACTTAACAATTAAGCAATTAAATTATTTTTGATTTATTTAACATTTGAATTCATACAAAATAAACTCTAATGCAATAATGGTGACTTACTATTAAAGGAAAAGATGAATAGTAAAAGAACAACTTTTGTTCTTTGTTTTTCATATTTTTAACACTTAAAAACCAAAACAACTTCTCCTCTTCTTTTTCATGGCCGACCACCAAATTTGCACCAAAGCTTGATTTTGTTTCATTTCACATATATAAATATATAGTAATTTAACCTTGGTTAGACTTAACCCAACTTAAGTTAACATTTAGCCTTAGTTAGGTTAGTTATAATTGCCCACTAAATAAGTAATATAATAATCAATTAACCCAACTCAAGTCAACATTTAACTAGAGTTACGTTAATTTACTTTTTCAATAATTAAATAATTAAATAACCTAAGCTTAGTTAATATTTAACCTAGGTTAGTTAAATAATATTTAATTATAAAATTATTCTTTTAACTTAACCATATGGTTAAATTTTAAACACACTTAGGTTAAATACTTATTTATCATTAAATAAATAAATACATTGATTATTTAATAATTAAATAATTAAATATGTAAAATTACCCTTAAGTCTTTATATGGTTACTAAGTGAACCCTCTAGTAGGTCCCACCTTGTTACACACTTGAGTATACTTAACCAAATGCTCATTATAAACCACATGTCATTAATTAATTGGTCGACCATATTTATCAACTAATTAATGTACTTAAGTATTGATACGTTTGCATCCTAAGGGTTTATGAAACAAATATTTGGTTTTGTTGAAAATTTACTAGATTGAACAATTCAATCTGATATGCTGTCTCAGTGTACAACGAGTACACTTAATATTACGTAACTTTTTAGGTCCATGTTTGATTTGTCAAATGGAACTATTTCACGAGTCTATGAATGATGCCTTACGCACACATCACGAAAATTATAAATCAGCGTGTTAGACCATACAAGTTGAGGTCATAAAGCATACGTATAGTTTTTCCATCACTTATAACCCGTAGGTGTGGGGACATAGATCAACACCGTCAAATCCCTATAAACACATCCATGAACTTATCTTTAGATTTGTATTTCTACAAAACAATATCTACAAACTACTTTGCGATATCGTTTAACCCTACAGAAAACTCTTTTTCTAAGTATCTACTTTTAGCCAAAAGACTTTTTGAAATATAATTCTTAAAGCATAAGGATATATAACTCACTCATATGAGCTAACGGATCCTCTATCTACGTACACCAGACTCCATGAGCATCAAACTATACCTAGCAACACCCAACGGTCAGACCATGAAGGTCTCTGGCATGCGTGAAACCAAAGCATGATGGATTACTTGCAAGCCTACTGTGATACTTAGGTCAAAGGACTATGAATACTACTCAACTCGAGAAGACCTTCAATTGACGGCTTTATGGATGTCTATTAAAGGTCGTTGTAGGTTTGTTCAGTATCCAATTCTAACTGAATACCCACATGCCTATATGAGCTCTAAGCTAATAATCAGTTAAGAATAACCATCTGTACCCTATAGATATAAACATACATTGATCTATATAAAAGAGATTCATTGACAAACATGTATTGATAAAAATAGATCAGTAACATAGTATTTGAGAACATACTTGCATAATGGCATTTCCTAGTACCAATTGTAACTCTTTACAACTATGTCATTACTAGTATATTCTCAAGTCTTTATCCCGTTATAAACAAGGCTCTAACTCTTTCAAATTCATTGATTAACATAACCTGCTAACTACTTAGCATCTATAATTGTCAGTGATGCTAACATTTAGTACTGATCTAAACTTTCTTAGAGCAGATCTGAACTCTTTCAAATCATACAATGTCTGTAGCGTTACAAGCATAGTACCACTTATGTTTTAATATTAACAATTTTATTCGAAGAGTTTATTATATAAATATTAAATAATTAATATTCATACAATATTAGAATAGCATTTAAGCACCAGCTCTAACACATATAACACCTTTAGAAATGTGTATATGATGAAAACCTAGTTTAGGTCATGTGTACATATGAAGTTGTCCAACACACATACTAAAAAGAAAGATAGATAAGTTAAAACCCAAGTGAGAAGTTTGTTTGTTATTTAGCTATCCTGAAGGAACAAAGGAGAGTATTTTTTATAGTTCTTAAGATAAGAAAGTATTTATTAGAACCAATGCAATCTTCTTGAAGAAGAATATATGTGGCTTTTTATGTATATTGATGTCATTTTATAGGTTCAAAGTTAACAAAGATATTTAGGATGAAAATCCAAAAGCTAGTGTTTATGGTATAACTTGAGCCTAATATGATTATCCTTATACCTTTACTCTAGCCTTATATTACAAGCTAATAAAAGACCTAATAGATCTATAGACATGTGTCTTTCTACATCAATAGAGAGCAGTATGAAAAACAAGCTTATGATAGTGTTATTACAAATTGAAATATGCCAAGGCATTATCCTTCTATATAATCTTGATTGCTTGAGTAAATCTAGGTAGAATTTAACTATTACATTACTGACTGCACACACACAAGGTGATTATTTATAGGGAAGAATAAGGAATTTATAATGGTATTTTGAGTTATTGAGGGTTATTTATTAATTTTGAATTGACTTGTTGATTTTATAAAAAAACCTTCGAGACTTATTATGATCATAAAATCAATTTAGCATGTCGTGTTTATTGAGTCTTTATGAGTCAAGCTTATATTTTGCTTTTAATTTTTATCTCTCCCTGCTCAAGGTCGAGCAATTCTCTAAGTTTAAGAGAGTTTGATAAGAGTAAAATAGATCTATATTTTATCCCCAATTTAGTTGGGAATTATTTATTTTTAAGTGAATATAAGGCTATTTATCTGCTTAATGTTGATTTTATAGGGATTGAGCTTTAAAGGATGAAAAAACAAATGAAGAAATTAGAGTTAACATCAGAAATATGGACTTAAATGCAAAATTTAGAAAGTTGAGGATGAATGGCGCAACGATAAAAAAGTTGAACTCTCCAGCGTTCATAAGAGAAAGAACGCTCTAGCAATAAATGGAGAACATTATAGCGATAATTCTAGAACTTGCACTGCTCCAGCGCTAACAAGTCATCGCCCTAGCGATGTGACTTAGGTCAAAACCTTAATTTCCAAGGCTCAATGCCCTAGCATTGAGTACTATTGCTATAGTGATAGAACACCTCGAGCCAACGCCCTAGTGTTGGTAGGATTCCTAATTAGATTCTAAATATAACTCCAAGACTCCAAGACTTCCCTATAAAAAGGCCATTCGTCTTAGCATTTAACATATTCCCAACTTAGGGCTTTAGAGTAAATTAAGTAGAATTTAGGGCAATTTAGAGAAATTATTTCACACATACCAAGAGTAGCAACGGATTTTGGCATATTCTTATGAGATTAATGAATTGTAAGGCGGATCCAAAGGACATCAATCTTGGTTTGCTTTCTAGTTGTATCATGTTTTTAATTATTTGTTGCCTTCATTCTCTTGTAATCATTAACTAATTTATTTTCTAGGGTTATAGCTTTAACTCAATATATGTGCTTAATTGTTATACTTTTTATATTTTATGAACTTAGTTTTTATTATTCAAGTTATTTGATTTTAATGCATTCAATACACCTAGTCAGTTATTGATTGATTGAGGAACACACTGATAAACTTGGAAAAGACATCATTGTGTTTAGCCTAGGGTAATTTGATACATAATTGTAGAGTAATATCTGTACGTTTCAATATAAGATAGAAATATACATATATGACATGTATGGTTAAAAGGACTTGAACTTAATGAGTCTTAATTTTATTGAATTATTATAGAAATATAGGTAATTGGTAATTTAAGATATATTCACTTGACCATTAGAAGAGACTAGTAAAAAGGTTAATGTCTTGACCAATAATGAAACTAAAGGATTAAAATATTAAAAGTAATATTTTAAAAAAGCATATTGATGGATAATTATAATCTTAGGTTCTCTCTATATTATGATTTTCATAATTTGCTTAATTGTGATAATATTAGATTTATTGTATTCATTAAATTAGTTTCATTTTAATTTCAATTAAGACATTGATTTTTTTAAAATAAAAATAAGAAAGATACACTTTTAATACTTGTTCAAAAATACATTTTAATTCCTTGTGAGTTTGACATTTGATTTTAACACTATATTACTTGTTGTGATACGTATACTTGCGTTTAAATTGTGCTTCAAAATAACACAACACCAACAAATCATAATTGATGGATTAAGATAAGTGAATAACTAGTTCAACTAAAGTATTAAGGGATAGTTATAACCTTAGGCTAATTTGATATTGGTGATTAGATCTTATTTGATTCAATTCTGTCTTGATTAATTTTTTTTAGAGTAGATTAGTTTAATTAAATACGATTTTATTTTGTTTGGATATCTCTTATTAACGCCATTGGACCTCTTTCATCTTTTCTCAAAATATACAATGAGTGACTCATACTCTATGTCACTTATAAGGAAAGAAATTCTTGAAAACCTATTTAAATTAACATAGAAATAGGCACATGTTTCGCATAGCCAATTCCCTGTTGCATCAAGCGTACAAGTGAAACTTACATGCAGCCACAATTTTCAGTTTATTTTTTAGATTTATTTATTTTTATCTCTAACTCGTCATATTTCTTCTACTTCATCACATTACACTACATCTATATTTCTACGCTTAAACATTTACAAAATAAATAAAGAAACTTCAAAACTACATTGGTAACTCTAATTTGGTTACTTTAAATTTATAAATATACATAAAACAAATATGATTACATAATAATAGAAGTAATTCTACAATTTCTTTTACAATTAGAATATTGAAATCTAATTATCCCGAAAGTTGGAGTATGTATTTTGAGATTGATTTTAAGAATGACAACCAATTTTTATATATTTGTTTTTTAGATATTTTATTCATCGTTATATTTTATAAATAAGGGCAATTATGTCAATTTACCCTAGTTTTGGCTAATAAAGACTAGAGTATTAGTTTGTAACCATTTGCAAAAATATAAATGCCTAAAATTTTAGGCTATTTGCGAAAAAAATTTAGACCATTTTTGGCTTTCATATTGTTCTCTTAGAGCTCGTTTGGTTTAGCTTTTCAAATAAAGCTTTTGAAAATAGAGATTTTAAAAGTAGAGTTTTCTTAAAAAAAGTCATTGATCGTTTAGTTGTTAATTAAAAAAGTTATGGCATTATTGTGTTCATCATATACTTAGTAATACACCCTAAGGTTTCTGTCGTTAATGTCATTAGAAATAATCTTGACAAATTTGACTACCATCTTGCTAGTCTACTCGAAATTCAAATTAATATTGATGTTCGTATGAAGAATGGGAATGAAAATGCACATGCCAGCTTTTCAAAGACAAGCTTCTCTCTACAATTCAAACTATTTCAATTATGTAGTAGAATCAAGGCTTATACCATTATATCGTAAGAAGCAAGAGGTTGTGGATATGTTGTTGAAGCAAGATGATATAGGTTTTGTTTGAAAGGTAGGTCAACAAGTACATAGAGAGTAGGCATTGTAGGCTTTGTTAAATTCCATTGCAATTTAAGTTGTCACCTACGCTTTTAGGGGAACATACATTTCTTCAACTTAGACCTCTAAGACTAAATAGCTCATTTCTTATTGAATTATGTTATTACACAAATTCTTTGTGTTTTAATGTCAGGTTCATCCCAATTCTTTCTCATCTCTTAAGTTTGGTGAGATAAAATAATGAATTTATACCCTTTTCGTCATCAAGTACCATCCTCGATCTAATCAACCACCCTGGTCGTGCACAAACATTTTAAAACAAACTTGCCACCAAAAATTACAAATTTGATATGCCTTTTACAAATACGACTCCAACAAACATTTATTTTATAGATAAAAAATAATTGACCTTATTTGGATAAAATTCTAATACATGAACACAAGAATGAAAAATCTTGATACGTTCCAATCCTAATAGAATTCTATGACTATGTATTGAACTTACAGTACAAACTTATAAATGAAGGTCCAAATTATTGAGCTAAAGTAGGGATGACATATTACAGATTATGTTAGGGTCGATGCTTACGTGTCATCCCTGAATGTACATATACTTATGTATTAATACAAGTGTACATTCCTATTAAATCGCTAATACCCATTAATATAGTACCATGCAATGTAACATTACAGACATTGTATGATCTGAAAGAGTTCAGATCAGATCTAAAGGAGTTTAGATAATAGCTCATAGTTAGCTATAATGAGAGATATAAATGCTAAATATTAACACAGCTAAGTGTTAGCTGGTTTTAATACTCAGCAGATCCAAGAGTTGGAGCCTTGTCTGTAATGGGACATAGACCTGAGAATATACTAGTAACTGCTAGCTGCAAGAGTTGCAATCGGGTGTTAGAAAATGCTAGTTGCACAAGTATGTTCTCGAATAATTATCCCTAATCTAATTCTGTTGATGCAGGTCTGTCGGTGGATACCTTTATGCATAGATCGGTATATGTTGTACCTATAGGGTATAGATGGTCGTTCCTTATCAACTGTGGGCTTGGAGCTCGTATTGAAACAATTTCAATTTCCTTCCATTTCTTTGCCTCTTGGTTATAAAACACACACACCTCTTAAATTGCACACACATATCTCATATTTATATATATATAATAAAATAATAATAATAAAATATAATATATATTATATAAATAAAAATGGAAGACAACTAATAGACATTAATAATATAATAATATTATATAATAAAATAATATATAATATAATAATATTATATAATAAAATGATATATAATATAATAATATTATATAATATATTATAATGAGATACAAGGACGAATCTCTAAAATAAGGCTTCCATGGAGATAGGGGCAGGGGTTCAAATCCTTGGGGGCACAGGTAACTTGAGCTGGTTGTGTGGATGCGCTAGTGTCTGACTAGTGGGGGATGGTGATCCCGGTGCTGGTTAGACTAAAGGGTTGGTGGGCCCCACACAGTCTGACAGATTTTAGACTCTAGACTTTTTTGGCGAGTTTTAAGCTTTTTTCGCTTTAAAAGTACTCAAAAATCCCTATCTTTATTCTTTGTCAACCTTTTCATTACCTATCTATTCCTTTTACCTTTTTTCTAGTCGTCCGACTTAAGCATCAAAGTGCCATCACCAGAAAAACTTTCAGCGTGGCTTAACCCTCATTTGGTTGTAAGATTCTTAAAAAGCCCGATATTCTTGGAGTAGACCAGTTTATCCCAATTTCTCTCAAAATTCAGTTGTTGTTTCCAAGATAAATAAATTTAACTCTCTGATCCAGGATTGATGAAATTTGCAAGTCAATAATTTCCCACGATGACTTTTTTTAATCTATTATTTACCAAGTTTCTAAAAGATGTGAAACATGAAGAGCTTTTAAATATTATATATCATGCAACTGAAGTTGATGATGACAGGACTCGACCCGAGACCCTCTACTATAGATCTCAGCGGCCCTGCCGGGCACCCCGACGGAAGTTCCTCCGAACCTAACTGGGTAAGTTAAGAAATTCCGCGAGGCGAACCCCTTTTAATTCTTGTTACTACTAAGAAGATCTAGTAATATACATGAAAACGACTTTTTAATGTTAAAAACAAACGGACAAAGTTTCCCCTGTTTTTCGGAAAATCCACATAAACCTGCAAAGAAATTTCACTTCTAGTTCCAACACATCTCAATTCTACCAATTCGGACCTCCGGTCCTTTTCAAATCAAATCCAACACAACTCAATTATTTCGTGTAAATCATAAAATAAGCATAATCATAAAAGTAAAAATGATCATCATAAACTGGAAATCTCTTCTTCTTGATTCAACACATACTTACAAATATACATGCCTACAACTATTATGCATAAAGTAAAGAGTGCTATTAGCACATTTACATGTACAAAAATTATCTTTGGATTCGGCCCACTACTCGGCGATAGGAGAATCAGTAGCTTGCGTTCTGAGACCTGCACCTGGGAAAGGGGTTTAAAACATAAAACATAAAACGAGTGAGCTAAAGGAGCTTAGTGAGTGTAAATGAGAATTTAATTACAAGAATATTATACAAAGATAGCAATTTCTAAAGTACATGCAGAAATTATGCTTCTAAAACGGATGTAAAATTGTAAAACGGTTTATAATATCATATGCTAATGAAATCTTGCCGAGCGGGTTTTATCTACATCTTTGGAAAACTATATTCAGAATATGTATAACATAATAACTACTGTGTGCATATAAATGCATAAATGCTATCGGTAAATCGAAAACTAGTAAAATCCTCGCTCGGCCATTTTCTTTCTAAATTGTACCAATGGTAACCCTAAAGCTCTATACCCACGCAGCGACTCAACTAGCACCGCATACGTGAGTAGGTCACGGGGCACCTCAACTAGCAGCACCCACAGTGACATCTCAAGACATCTCACTGGCTACGCAGCGGAATCCTACATCGCATGCATATAGCGAGACAATATCCCGTACACATAGAGCGACTCACATGACTCGACATCCTAACTTCCCGGAGTTAGTGACACACCCCCAAGACCTGCCCATGTGCACGGGATATACCGGCCGGGTCTAATACAATCGTCACCACTATAATCTGAGGGTATCAATGGCCTTAAAACAAATGCAGTAATTTTCAAACTGTTTCACAAATCGATCATGTAAAAGCATGTCTATGAATATATCAAGATCATAAATCATGTTTATGCATCGAAAGCTCATAAAACATACATAGTCATTGTGCGAAAACATAATAACCGAAAAGTAAAAGAAATGGCAGATTTCCACTCACAACCGCTCCGTGCTCAATTTCGCTCCCGATTCCTGCTCCCGTTAACGCTCTCGGTTATCCTCACCTACGCGCCATAAATGACATTTAGAACCAAATCGAACACTAGAATCTCATTTAACTACTAAATGCCCTAATCGGCATACAAAGCCCGGAGGTAAACTACTTCCCGATTTTAGTTACGGAGCCATAATCGAAACTAACTCACCATCCGGCGCCCTGAAAATTATTGAACACCTTATCATTTGATTGGACATACTTGCCCTTTACCTTTCCAACATGGACAATTATGTCCCATTTTCTTCATTTTTGGGTTTTTTCATCAACCATATACATTCCATTCACAAAATGCATCATTTACACACAACAATTCAATCAAAACACCACTCAATTCCTAACTTCCCTAAAGTGGCAGAATTTCACCCTAGGTTACAACACATTCCTTTTCTCAATTTCTTGTTCCAATTACAACAAAATCATGCCAATTTCATTCTAAAGCCCTAAATACAATCAATTGAAATCTCTACAACAAAATCACCAAAAACCCTAATTCTCACCTTGCTAATTTCTTCAAATTGATGACTCCTTCAAGCTCCAAACTAGAATTTAACTCAATCTAAGCCAAGAATACACATAAGAACATCAATTAACACATTCTTGAATTCTCACTTATCAAACTCATAAAAGATGCTTTTCTTACCTCTTTTTCTTGAATTTCCACTAATAGAGACTTCAATTGAGCTTAGGGATTGGTTTGTAACCTTAATTTGGCTTGATTACACATGAAAAATCATGAAAAAAAAACTTGAATAGTCACTGTAGCAGCACCCCCTTTGAAGCTCGAATTTCTCTCTTTTTTTTTGGCTAAGTGTTGGTTTGATCTCTCTTCAAATTTCTACACACTTCTAACATATATATAGTGCTCCCTCAATTTACTATTTTGCCCTTCAACTTACTTAAAACTTCTAATTTGCCATTAGTTAAAAACTAATTATGTAATTAGTTCATTTGTAACTATTTAGTTAGAATAGTTCAAAGAACTAACTAGAACTTCCAACTTGGCAATCCATGAGATTTCTTCTAATTGGTCCATTCTCTAATATATGGATTATGTTTCTCAACAAAGGCTTGTTCCATTCATAACCCTTAAATGGAAATTCATGTAGTAAATTAGAATTTTCTTTTCCAAGTCAATAGAGAAAAATTCTAAAAATATTCTAGGGTCGTCCGGCGCACCGATAAAGTGTGAAATTATCAAATTAGGTCTGATATCTCTCACGTGCACTATAAAGAAAATATTTCTAATAGGGTTAAAATCGAGTAACCCTACGGTGTCTTATTTGTTCTATACCGAAATCTAGGCGCCAATACTACTAATAGGGATTGGATATTACAGATGATGTGCAGCTTAAAGTATTTCTAAGAATTTTTATTAATGCAATGAGGTTTAAGTTTAGACTAGTTGAAATTAAAAATGATAATGATGTTCAGCTCTTTATGGGGATAAATAAAATCGTTATGTCCTCTAGGTGTAACAGTGGATCTTAGAGCTTCCATATGTGAAGAAGATGCATAGTCACCAATTGAGAATCAACTAGCCTGCCATAATCACTTAATGTCAGCAAGTGGTAGCAACTAAATAAATAGTATAACCCTAACAATACAAACTGTTGTATTTCCTACAAATACTATGATTGACTATTGTTATTGTCTATAATGTTCAACAAAGACCCAAATTCTATGTACCATGATAGTCAGATAGATATAGATGTCGATGGTAATGGAAATATAGATAATATGGAAGAAGTTGATGAATTAAATGACTTATAGGAAGGATGAGTAATGTTATGTTTCTAATAGTTCTCTTAATAAGGCACGTGATGCATACGATTTATATAGAAGAGGAGATGAAGTTGAAGCATAAAACCCTTTAGTTTCTCCTTCTAATACCACCATTGAATTTAGCCATATCAAATAAGGTATTGTATTTTGGAATTAGAGATCTATTTTTAGAAGAGTTGTATGATAACAAAAATGAACTTTATCAGGTCATTAGCTCTATGAAACATAAGGGTAATTGGAGCTTCAAAATATAAAGGTCTATAAAAAATCATTTTAAGGCAAAATCTGATGATGAGAGATGCATATGGCTATTATGTGCATTGTTGATGGATGTAAGGAAGCATTTCTTTATATGCAAAATAAATGTGATTCACATATCAGCTGAACCAATTGCATGATGGTCACGGGTAAGTTAAGAGTTATATTATTGATAAATTAATAAAAAAGTTTGCATCAATCAGTAAAATTTACAAAATAAAAGAGATCCAAGTCGACATATGTGAAGACTTTGGTGTAGGGACAATGTATTCTACTATTTGGTGAGCGAAGAAGTATATATGTAGATTAATAACGGTACTTTAGAGGATTTATTTAGATTATTTCCTACCTTTTGCTATGTGTTGGAACAACAAAATTTCAGTATGGTAACACATTTTAAAATTAATGATAGCAAGCATTTTATGTACTTTTTGTATCGTTAAAACTATGCGTCAAGGGTTTTAGTCATCTATCTGGTTTGCGATCACAATTAATGAGACATTTTTAAAAAGTGCATATATAGGTACAACATTTATGGCGTATGTAAAGATGGAAACAATCAAAATTTTCATTGGCATAAAAGATTGCTAATTCTTAAAATGATGCTTTATAGATACAGTTTATAACCAAACTGCGAGAAGTTATTGGTGATATTAAGGATTTTATGTTTGTATCCAATTGACAAGCCAATATTGAGAAGGTTATTTGGAGGATGTTTTCTAATATCTATCATAAGGTATGCACCTATCACTTGAAAGAAAATTTGATCACTAAATACAAGATACCATTATAAAAGAAGAAGAAAGTGAGATTCTTAGCTTATTTTTTTATTACAGTAAAAGCATATCTCATTTTTAAAAAGTTCTTGAGTTGCTATGAGAACTTCGTTTACTTATAAAATACATTTCTTATGTACCTAAACCTTCAATACTTGATAGATTACGTATTTCAATTAACTTGAGATTTGTTATCATCATAACATTAATTTATATAACTAAGAAAATCGATAATTTTCTCTGCTTGCAAATTGAGAAAGTTTACTGATTGGTTACTTGACTTTCTCGACTTACAAGTTTAGTAAGTTTAGTGATCTAGTAATTGGTTACTCTACTTACTAGACTTGCAAATCTAATAAGTCAAGTGATTTAGTAATTGGTTACTCGACTTGTAAGTCTAGAAGAAAATAAAATTAAATCTCGATTTTCTTAAATTTCGAGAACAAATTAACAAGATACGGGAGATAAAATCTGAGGAAATAAAGGACTTGTAGGAGGATGTTGGTTTCCCTAAATAGGATCAATCAGTGAGAGCATTTAAAAGATATAACATCATGACTACTAATATTTTAAAGAACATTAATGCTATTACAAAAGATGTGTGATCCCTTCCTGTGATGATCTTGGTTGAGTAGATACGAGAGTTAATACAAAACTAAGGTTTTTAAAGATGAGAGATTGTGAAAGGTATGATATCCTTTTTGACGACTCGGGTAAATAAAAAAGTTTGGAAGTATAATAGTAACTTTAGCCATATGACAGTTTTAACTCACGTTTTGTCATGAAGGATGGAATAGAAATAGAATACTAGACATCTTGGCGAAGTCATATACTTGTCGAAAGTTTAACTTTCGTCAACTACCTTTATGCCCATGTTATTGCAGTATTTAGATAAACCAAATAACAATATTAGGATCTTTGTTCTCCCTATTACATGTATGGGCGCTTATTTCATACATATAGTGAGTTAGTCAATCTGGTTAGCCATTCATTGATTGGATAGTTTTGAACGAGTTAAGAGATACTGACATCTAGTCTCTTATAACACACATCAATCAGAGAGTCGTTGAAAGAAGTAGATTTCATCGCCAGAGGAGGAACCAATGAAGAATGTGTGCTGTTGCTGTAAGCAGTATGAACATAACTTCTAGACTTGTCGAAACGTTATTGCTCTGCATAACATTGATATTGCTTGTTGTTATATTTTGTTACTATTTAATCTTATTTATCTTTATGTAACTTAAATTTAAATTTATTATGATTTGTTAGTTTGCTACTATTTAATATTATTTTAAAATTTCATAGTTAAAATTAATAAATGTTAATTTAATTTTCCACTTTAAAATTCATTTGCAAAGTTAAAAATATCCAAATCATGAATTACATTTATTTAAGGCATGCATCCATAATTCCTTGACATCTTCTATCTAAAAAATAGTCTTGGTACAAAATCTAAGAGTCGACCCAACAACAGATACTCAATACACACACAAACAAACACTCCATAATTCTCATACTTTGCCAATTCAAAATATGCGAGAAGCAACCTCCAATTCAATATCCAAATACCTCATTAAAGACTATTATTACATTGTAAATCCAAACCTTAAATAATAAAAACAACAAATTAATCTTAATAAAAATAAATTATTAATCTAAAAAATGATTAAAAAAAATTAGGCACCTAAAAGCTATATAAAGATCCATACACATTATATTTTTTTTTATCGTCAACAGGGGCTTTTCTTACTTTCGCCAACTTTACCAAGACTATTATGCTAAATGACTTATACATTACTTTTTATACAACATTGTCATTTGGATAATTTTTAAACACATCCACATCATCAATATACTTAATACAAAATTTTGAATGTCTTTACACTCATCACGTGATATTAAAATACAATGAATAAAATAGAATAAACATAATTTTATAGCATCTTCATTGTTGACTTGAAATAAGTCCAATGTACTAAACTAATTATCTAGCTGCTTATAAATCAATATCATTCTACCAGAAAAATAATACTCCCACAATCGATTATCAAATTTATTTTGTCTAACTCTCAAATTAGCAAATAGTCTTTTATCTTTAGTCATTTTATTAATACAAACTCTTTATAGAAGAATCAAATGCACTTATTGCCTATAAAAAAATCAAATCTCTTCATATAAATTTATAATTTGAAATTGTCACAATAAAATCTCATGCACTAAAATTTTTAAGAAAAGTAATATTATGCATGTTTGAAAGTCTCTCCATACATGTCGCTCTTAATAATTTTAATTGAGTAGGCATCAACTTATGTCTTATAAGACCTACAACCCACATCTTTGAGTATGATGTAATTGACACTTGAAAAGATTCATTGGCTAAAATCCTAGTCTTTGAACACATTATACTTTCGATAAAAATTAACAACAAATCAAATTAAAACAGAATAAATAAATTCAAATAAATAAAATCAAATAAAAATTATTAAACATAGTAATAAATTAAATACACTAATTAGCTAACTAAACAAATATAAATAAAAATAAAAATATTATGTACTTATTTAATTAATTAAGAAATTATTAAATTTTAAAAAAGACACTGACATTTTTAAATATTACTAAATAAAATATTATTCAATTAATAAAAATATTAATTATTTAATTATTAAATACAATTTTACAACTTAATTAAGTTAATTTATATTTAATATTTTTGAATTAATTAAATTGATTTCAACTTAAATATATGTTGGTTTTTAATATATAATATGAAAATTAAAAAAAATATTTTTGCACACCACGAGACACGTGCAATCAACGCACATAAGATGTGCCCATTAGGCGCATAGTTGGCGCACCACTTGGGAACATGCGACATTCACGCACAGTGCGTAGTGTCACGACCCGATTTCTCGAAACCGTGCGGCCTTAGACACTTACTAGTGCTAAGCAGCCTACAAGACCCCAATTAACCAAAGAAAGAGATGAAGAAGAAGCACACCAAGTGTTTGAGAGAATGCTCTCGTATTTTATTACTAAAGAGAGAATTACAAAGCTATACACTTACAAGCTAAGAGTATTTCTACAATTTGGAGGATGGATTCTCAAATGAGAACTCCACCTATTTATAGCTAAAACTATATACAATGGACGGCTATGATTAACTCTAATCCAAGGGTCCAAATCTAAATAGGAGAATATGCTAAGGAATATTCCAAAAGATGCCAACTATCAAAAGTATATTCAAAGGAATATGCCTTTTCTAGATTATTCTCCCATCTACCACATTAATGTGGCCTCAACCCAACTCCAATGGGCCTTCTAGAAGCTCTAGCCCATTTAACCCAAAATGGACTAGGTCCTCCCTTGGTGGTCCTGTCGCGCGCCAAATACTCGAGTAATTGCTTGAGAATATTTGGGGCGTGACATTCTCCCCCACCAAATTCACGCGACGCCCTCGTCGCGTCTTCGCTGGAACTTGCGCACCCCGTTCTGCAAACTCTGGCTGTGCGCTCTCGTGTCCCAATCGTGCTCTCCCATCCGGCAACCCTTTCCACTCGACAAAGTACTCAAGACTCGTCCTAAGTTTCTCCCCTTTGTCATGGCGTGTGGAAATCCCCAAAGGTTCCTGGTTGTGTGGCTCAAATTCTGCATCTCCCGTACCTCCACGGTACTGCTTCCAACAGCTTGCGGAATGCACCTGATGTCGCCACTGCCGTTGTCTCGAAGGTAACTCCACCTTATGCGAGACGTTGCCAACTCTCTTGGCAATCAACCTTGGCCCCTCGTCCCCACGATCAAGGCCCTTGTGAAGTGGGCGTGCTGACTTGCGTTGTGGTGGAAGTATCGTCTCCATCACCAAGTCCCCTGCACTATGCTTGACCCGCCGCTGCTTGTCTTCGACCCACTCCTTGTGCTGAAACTGCAGATAATGTGACACCTTGGACTTTTGGATGACACCCGCATCCAACAACTCCTCGAGCTGCCCCTGCAACTCTCCCATCTCCGATGGAGGCGTCAACCCCATAGTTGGAAGCGTAATCTCAAACTCCAACTTGCCCTCAATTACATCTCTTGAAGGCGGTTCTTCCGGTATGGCAGTAGGCTTGACCCCATTGTGCTCCCCGAGCACTTTTGCAACAACCTTCGGTATTTCATCCTTGCCCCCATTTGCCGAATCATCCACCCCCGTTGTTGAGGCTGAATGTAACCCTCCTTTGCGCCCAGCATCTACCCTTAGTTGCATTGCGGAAAGGACCTTGGCGTTCGGCTTGGATCGCCCACCCTTGGGCACGTCTACCGTCGGTATCATTCGAGGCCCTCCTTCCAAAATACACATATAGTTGTGTTGAGGAAGTAACACCACATTGTACTGCCGTAAGAACTCCATACCTAGCACCACATCAAAATCATCTAGAGGTGCTACCGAGAAGTTTACCTCACCGTGCCACTTGCCAATGTGAATTTCAGCTCCACGAACCACCCCATCTAGCGGCTTGACTCTTGCATTCACGGACTTGAGGTATCCCTTTCCCTTTTCTACATAAAGGCCCAAGCGTTCCGCTTCCGCACGCTTAATGAAGTTGTGCGTAGCCCCCGTATCAACTAACACTTGAGTCTTGATGCAATTGACATAGGCTTCAATGTACATGAGCGCCATCCCCGTTGGCGCGTCTGCACACCGCTTGGCTTTGAGGGAATTGAACAGCTGCATACAACCCATACGACTCTGTTCGCCCCTGTATTGTGCCTCATACATTGCATTGAAAGCCTTCTTTTTCGGACAGTCCTTCACCCAATGATCCCCATCGCAGAGAAAACAGTTAGACTTCGGACCATTACCTCTATGGCCGTTGCGTTTCTGTTCCTTCCACTTGGGCGGTTTGCCTTTCTCCTCCTTGTTTTCCGGAGGCTGAAACTCCTTGGCTTCCCCACCCTTACTGTGATTGGGTTTAGAATTCTTGGACTTTCCCGAATCCCCTTTTCGGTAATCCATGAGCGTCTCCGCCATTGTAAGGGCGTCGGATATATTCTGCACTCCACGCCGCTTTAACTCATTGGCTGCCCAAGATTGTAACCCGTCCAGGAAATTGAACAACAAGTCCTCCTCGGTCATGTTGCGGATTTGCAGCATCAACAAAGAGTACTCCTCTACGTACTCCCCAATGGATTTTGTTTGTTTCAACTCCTTCAACCGCTTGCGAGCGTCATGCGCCACATTCTCCAGATAGAATTGGCGTTTTAACTCCCGTTGCAATTCATCCCATGTGTCTATGGTGCAGGTACCCTTGCGAATCTCCTCGCTTTTCCTACGCCACCACAGAATTGCATGATCGGAAAGGTATAAAGTTGCGGTACTTACCTTGTGTTCATCCCGCACGCCCATAGCGCCGAAATACCTCTCCATTTGCCAAAAGAAGTTGTCAAGCTCCTTGGCATCCCGTCTGCCGCTAAACTCCTTCGGTTTAGGGGCTTCGACCCTTGGTGCAGCCACCGCAGTTTGAGTAGCTACGCCATTAGCGACCGCTCGCTTGCACAACACCACATCCTCCTTGACACCTTTAAACCCCTTTCGTAGCTCTTCTACTTGGGCTTGAACTTTGTCTATGGTGTTGTAGACCTTCTCCTGAAAAGCCTTGATCCAGTCCCATTGCTTGACAGCATGCTCGTCAATGGAGCTTTCGATTAGGGAGCGCAGCTCGTCACCTTGAGTATCGAGGCCTACCTCGACATTCTGGACTTGCTCCTCCAACTCCCCAAGGTGATCTGTTGCCTTGCTCACAGCACCACCGAGCCTCATAACCATGTCCTCTAGATCATGGTTCGGATCAACGAACTTTTCTGGCGAAATACTCCCATGTCTCCTAGCTTTGGGGTCTTTACCCTTCCCTTCAGTAATCCCCGATGATCCAGCAACTCCCTTCACCATCTTCTTTGAACCCGCTCTGATACCACTTGTCACGACCTGATTTCTCAAAACCGTGCGGCCTTAGACACTTACTAGTGCTAAGCAGCCTACAAGACCCCAATTAACCAAAGAAAGAGATGAAGAAGAAGCACACCAAGTGTTTGAGAGAATGCTCTCGTATTTTATTACTAAAGAGAGAATTACAAAGCTATACACTTACAAGCTAAGAGTATTTCTACAATTTGGAGGATGGATTCTCAAATGAGAACTCCACCTATTTATAGCTAAAGCTATATACAATGGACGGCTAGGATTAACTCTAATCCAAGGGTCCAAATCTAAAGAGGAGAATATGCTAAGGAATATTCCAAAAGATGCCAACTATCAAAAGTATATTCAAAGGAATATGCCTTTTCTAGATTATTCTCCCACCTACCACATTAATGTGGCCTCAACCCAACTCCAATGGGCCTTCTAGAAGCTCTAGCCCATTTAACCCAAAATGGACTAGGTCCTCCCTTGGTGGTCCTGTCGCGCGCCAAATACTCGAGTAATTGCTTGAGAATATTTGGGGCGTGACAGTAGGCACTCCAACCACCTCTCTGACCTTAAAATATCCATAAAACCCATTATTTTCGACGGTTTCGATCAATTTGTCAGTTTATTTGCTCACAATATACTAACATTAAAACATATATATTTTTTTCATACAATCTATGCATTTTTTATAAATATATCACAAAAATCTACCATTTTCATGTATTATTGCACTATATCTTAAACTTAAAAAACTTAAGAAGTGTCAGCAATGATATTATTCTCAATCAGCCGCCAGTGTTCTTATGTTGTCGATCTACCTTAATACTGTCATCGATTTGTTTTTTTTTTAATTTAGGAGTGTTTAGCCGAATTTCTTCTTCGGTTGTCTTTAGGAAAAAAAGAGAGGAAAAAAAATACTAAAGAGAGATAAAAGTAGAGAAAATGACATTTAAACTCTCAAATTATAGTGAAATGGATATTTTATTCACTTAATTATATCGCAGTTGAAAATATTTTTTTTAAAAAATAAAATATTCAAAAATAGCTAAAATTGAAAGGGTCTTAACTTCTTAATCAACATTTTAGCTTTCTAACTTTTTTAGCTACATAAATTAATTTTAAACAAAAATATCATTTTACTATTTTAATAATATCCTTTACAATAAACAGTACTGCTACGATATACAGTATTTCTCTACCATAATCTTTTATTCAAAATTAAATATTTTTTTATTTATTAAAATTATATTTATTTTATATTATTTATTTATTTATTTATTTTAATCATATCACCACACAATTTACATAAATAATATAATTATTTAATGTAGTTAAATTAAACAAAATAAATATAATAAATAAAAATAATTTTTATAAATAAATACAAATTTATTATATTTTTTATTAAAGTTATGTTTATTAATAATTAAATAAAATAAATAAAAATTTAAATAAATATATTTAATTATTTATGAATAATATAAATTAATCATGGTATATATAATAAAATAAATTATAAAAAAATTAGAATATTAAAAAAAATATTGCGCCCAAATATGGGCACAATAAAAAATACAATAAAAAGCTTATTGAACCCATATTTAGGTGTGATAAATAATGTAATCTTTTTTATTTTATTATTTATTATAATATTATTTTTTACTTATTATTTTTATAATAGGTAAATTTTTTTATTTTTTATTAATATTCACTGTAACAAATACTGTAAAAATAGTAAAATAGTATTTTTATCTATTCATTAAATTTTTTACTACAAAAGTTAAAAACTAAAATAGATGTTTAAAAAATTAAGCCCTCAATTTTAGCTATTTCTGAAAATGTCTCAAGAAACAAAGTTCAAACACAGTAATGTGACAGAGGAGCCTTTAAATGATCATAGCCCATAGATCATAGAAGGCAACCTACATAATCATATAGCCATTATTCTTCTATGTTTCTGATTTCTCAACCGTATTTACATCAGTATTCTTAAATAACACAGATCCAGGTTAAATACAGCAGACGACCAAAGACAATCGCAGAACAAGATTCAAGTTCCCTTGCAATTCAAAGATGCATAAATTTACTAGTGTACTGAAATGTAAATGAAAATAGGAAATAGTTTATGAATTTTAAGGGAAAACCAAATTACAAGTTATGCAGTTAGCTTCTGTGAAGAACTAGGAACATTCATATGCTATAAATGTAATGCAGCAAACAGTCTGCCTAGATTCTCCGGCAAACGTGCCACTTAAAAAGTCAAGAAAAACCAAAAATAGAATAGAAAAAAAATAAATTAAGAATAATTGATCCACCAGCCAAAACCAAGCCCGAGAATTCAAGCAACATAGACAATCATCCATCACCAACTGAAAACGAAATAACAAACAAAGAGATATGTGATGTCACTGTGTGAAACCCTAAAAAGAAAACATTGATGCCACAAGAACTACTTACATTTATGCATATACAATGGGAACTAGCCAAGCACATTTGTTTCCAAGCAAACAAAAATGAGTTGACCCATCAACCTGATATCCAGTATGCTGCAAGATGAATGAGAATTCAGGAGATTGATGAACATTCTAGCGTAGAAATATAAGATAGTTTATATAACATTAGAAAATATAGGAAAACTCACGAGCATACAGCAATTATAAAAGTGTTTTCTTTTTCTGTCTTTCATTTGGATAAGAAACTTGTAACCAATTTTATAGTTGAAAAGAAAAGTGATAGTGATAGTGAACCATCAATCCACCACTTAAGACCAAATTTACCGTTCAAGGAACAGAACTTCAGACGCCAAATTTAATTTTTTTTAACAAAAAGGTCAAACAAATCAAGAGAAAGCTGAATTGTGAACTTTAAAATCAAAGTCCATAAAGATGTTAAGAATTGTAATAATTCACCTTTATTAAGTTAACATGTAAAGAGTAGCAAATATGATTGAAGTTACTACTTGATATTATGTAGAATAAAGTCAAATCATTAAGACAACAAAATTTCAGATCCTACACCACAACATAATAAACAATATTTCCAGGGTACTATCCGTTATGCAACAAAAGCCAAGAAAAAAGAGTCTCAAATGTATTTCATTCATTGTTAGACTATTTAACGGGCAAGACCAGTAAGCCGACAAAATGATACAGAAAAAGACAGTCCACTTGCAGCATTTCATACTCATTATTTTCTTTTCTGTGTTCGGTTTCACTTTCAATTATTTCCTCTAGTCTCTAATGGTATTCTTTTTCTTTCTCCCTGATTTCAATTATTCATTTTTTTCACTTTTAACTTCAAAAACACAATACTCTTCATAAAGTTCCTAAGGACAGGTCCTCATTCATGCTATCCCATTTCGTGAGTTTATAAGTCACTCTAAAATCACTTCATAACTAAAACAAATCCTAAAGCAGCAGAATCATAGACAAAGCACAACTTGGCTCAACTTGAACAACATAAAAACAACCAAGAATCATAATAGTACCTGAACACAAAAGAAACCTAGGAACAAAACAAAGCCAAAAATTCAAGAACCAGACAGAAACCATCAAGGTCTACAAATATGTAAAAGAAGAGAATATAATTCTGATGTGTTATTTATTGTAAAGAAAATGTACAATATATAAGAAAAAGGACAGTCCTAAAAAGGAAGTCTTCTATACAAAAAAAGGAACATCATTAGTGCTTTCTTATTTTACGCCTACCATATATACATCTACTATATACATTTCAACATTCCTCCTCAAGTTAGAGCATATACATTATATGCGTCAAACTTGTTACAAATGAAATCAATTCGAGGATCCCTAAGAGATTTAGTAAGAACATCCGCTAGCTGGTTCTTTGAACTAACATGATTAGTAAAGATACAACTAGACAATATCTTCTCTTGAATAAAGTGATAGTTAACTTCTATATGCTTGATCCTTTCATGAAACACTGGGTTGGATGAAATATGAAGTACAACTTGATTATCACAAAATAACTTCATCTGTGAAATATCTGTAAACTTTAATTTTTGGATTAATTGTTTCAACCATATAAGCTCAAATGTAGCTAAGGCCATGGCACGATATTTTGCTTCTGCACTTGACCTAGTAATAACATTTTGTTTCTTACTTTTCCATGATATAAGATTATCCCCAACAAGAAATACTCGGTAGTAGACCGTTTGTCCGATAGATATCCTGTCCAATCTGCATCTAAGTATCCCACAACTTGTGTGTGACCCCTATTCTCATCCAACAATCCTTTGCCTAGTGTGCCCTTGATATATCGTAAAATTCAGATAACTGCATCTCGATGACTATCACATGGAGACTGTAGAAACTGACTGACAACACTGACTGAAAAGGAAATATCAGGCCGTGTGATAGTAAGATAATTAAATTTACCAACCAGTCTTCGATATCTCCCAGGGTCTGAAAGCGGCTTCCCTTGCCCAGGTAGAAGTTTAGCATTAAAATCTATAGGAGAATTTATAGGTATGCAGTCTAACATTCTTGTTTCCTCTAGAATATCCAGCGTATATTTTCTTTGAGAAATAACAATTTCAGACTTAGATTGAGCAACCTCTATACCAAGAAAATATCTGAGCAATCCCAAATATTTAGTCTGAAAATGACGAAACAAGTGATTATTTAATTGCTTAATACCTTCCTGATCATCTCTTGTAATGACAATATCATTAACGTAGACTACTAGATATATACACTGACCCTGTGGTATATGTTTATAGAAAACAGAGTGATCTGACTCACTTCGGATCATGTAAAACACTTAGATAACAGTACAAAAACGGTCAAACCAAGCATAAGGAGACTGTTTCAAGCTATACAAATAGCGACAAAGCTTACATACCAAACCTGACTCCCCTTGAGCAACAAATCTAGGTGGTTGCTCCATATATATTTTTTCCTGAAGCTCACCATGAACAAACATATTTTTTATATCAAGTTAATGTAAAGGCCATTGACGAATGACAACCATAGATAAGAACAACCGAATAGATGACATTTTAGCCACAGGAGCGAAAGTCTAGTAATAATCCTACCCATAAATTTGAGTGTATCCTTTTGCAACCAACCGAGCTTTCAATCTGTCCACCTAACCATTAGGTCAAACTTTGACAGTGTACACCCATCGACAGCCAACTGTGGAGTGCCATAGTAGCAACCGAATTAATTCTCATGTACCATTAGCATGCAAAGCAGCCATTTTCTTAACTATTGCTTGATACTAGACAGAGTGTGAATGAGCCTCACGAAGTGTTTTAGAGACAAAAACAGAAGATAAAGTAGACACAAAGGCATAATATGGGGAAGATAAGCGATGATAACTAAGAAAAATGTATATAGGATGAGGATTGCGAGTGGATCGTATATCTTTACGAATAGCAATGGGAAACTGTTCATCAGAGGGCAAGATTGCAGTCGGAGAGGAATCAGGAGCAGACAGTGAGTCAATAGGAACAATGTCAATGGCATCACCGGTATCAATAGCAGTACCTACAGGATCTACATTAGGGACAATAGTAATAACATCATCTGTAAAAGGAACATAAACAAGATTATCACAGGCTAGAGATGGAATGGCAAACTCCGACTCAGATACTGGCGTAGAGGATGTCACAGAAGGAAGAGCAATATAAGAAATTGGAAGAACTTCTGTGATGATCTGTGTTTCGGAATAAGAGGAAGAGAAGAAAAAGGAAGACTAAAAAAATGTGACATCAATAGATATAAAATACCGATGTGTGTGAGGAGAATAATACCTGTATCCTTTTTTAAAACGGGAGTACTTGAGGAAGACATACTTTATGGATCGAGCAAATAACTTGTCTTGGTCAGGAGAAAAGACATGGACAAAACACGTACAACCAAAAACCCAAAGTGAGATAAGATATAATGGTGTATCAGGATGTAGAAGAGAATGAGGGACATTATTTTGTAAGACGGAAGAGGGCATACGATTGATTAAGAAACACGCAGTAAGAATGGCGTCAGCCCAAAAACAGAGAGGAACATGATTATGGATAAGTAAGGTGCGAGCAGTTTCAATAAGATGCCAGTTTTTACGTTCAGTAACCCCATTTTGTTATAGAGTGTAAGTATAGGAGGACTGATGTAAAATTTTCTAAGAAGACATAAATTTAGTAAAAGGAGCGAAAAAATATTAACGTGCATTATCACTACGCAATGTATAAAGAGTAGTAAAGATCTGTATCTTAATTTCTGCATAAAATGATTCAAATATTGAGAATAGTTTAGATCAATCTTTCATTAAAAATAACTAATTGCAATGTGAATAGTCATTAATAAATGTAACAAAATACTTAAACCCTAAAACAGAATGAAGTCGACTAGGAACCTAAATATCAGAATGAACTAATTCAAAGGGGGACACAGCTCGTTTAATGACCTACTTGGGAAACGACCCACAAGAGTGTTTTCGAAGTTGATACGACTCACAATTTAAAGATGACAATCTAAACAGATTTGGAATCATTATTTGTAGTTTTGATAGACTCGAATGTCCCAGACGATTATAAATGAGTACTGGAGATTTAGTGACAGTGCATGCTACAGATGCTTGCGAAAGACCGACATGATAAAGCCCCTATGACTCAAGTTATGTGCCAATTGTCTTTCCTATACTGTGATCATGTATAACAACAGAGTCATCAATAAAGGTGATAGCACAATTTAAAGAATGAGTGAGTTGACTAACAGATATAAGATTAAAAGGACAACATGGTATATAAAGAATAGATTCTAAAGGTAAGGAAGGAAGAGGATAAGATCGACCAACTGCTTAAGTAGTAGTTATGAAACCATTAGCTAAGGTGACAAATGGTAATGACCTAAATATAGAAGTATGAGAAAGTAATTGAAGGTTACCAGAAATGTGGTCAGAGGCACCGAAATCAAGGACCCAGGGTCCTAGAGAAGAGGACTGAGTAAGATAGGCTACTGAATTACCAGTATGTGCAATGGAGGCAATAGAAGAGAGAGACTGCTTAGCAGCTTGATATTTAAGGTATTCCTCATAGTCGGCACCAGTGAGAGTCATGGATGGAGGTTGCTTGTCTGTAGTGTCAGAAGGATCCGATTGAGCAAGGTTAGTAGCCTGAGGAGGTCGTTCATGTACCTTGTAACATTTTTCCCTGGTATGTCCCAACCAATGACAATAAGTGCACTTTGGACGACTTTTTCCATGATTACCTTGCTCTTCCTTAAAAGAAGGCTATGACTGAGATGCCAAGATGGAGGAATTTGAATCAGTGGTAAAGGGCCTAAACTGATGACCTGGAGCAAATACACGAAGCAGCCAGGCAAAGACATCATCCATGGAAAGAACAATAGCACTAGCAAGAATATGATCACTGACTGATGAGAGCTCAGGGCTAAGTGATGCTAGAGTGAAAACCAAAAAGAATTTGTCCCTTTAAGCAAGATTGTCAGCGACAATTTCACCACACGGCAGGAGTGAATTAAACTCAGTTTTGAGGGAGGCCATTTTGCCAAGGAATTCTGACATCTCCATACCCTGTTGTTTCAAACTAACCATACTCGAGACCACAAAGTACAACATTTGAATATCATTAGTACATAAGAACTTAGTTTGATGCCAAATATCAAAACATGTTCGATAAGCCTTATAAATGGGCTATAATTAAAGATCAATGGTTTGTCATAATTGATTACATAATAAAGCATCAACCCTTTTTCACTCAGTTATATCTTTATTTTTTAAATCTGTAACCCTGGTAGTTAAATGGTCTAAACCATATCCCATACACCATAATTTAATAGATGCGGCTCAAGAATTATAATTACTACTCCATACTAATTTTTTAGCAGAAATCGTCGGGAATGAATCGAAGGGAAAAATCGAACCTGTTTTAGTGCTCTCAATAGTCATATTGGCTCACAAATCAAAGAGAATGAGGAAAGAGAGAACAACAGACACCCATGAGCAGTTTTCTAGCAAGGCAGTGGCGGATTTCTAATGACGGTGACGGCGGCCTATGACGGCAAGGGACACAGTGGGTGGTTTTAGGGTCGCCAACATCGTCTGGAGCGATTAGTGCTGGCAGTGAAGCCTTATGCTTGTTAGAGATTGAGATGGAAAAATGTGAAGTCGAGGAGAGAGGTAGCGCGTAGTGGCACGTGCAAAAGTCAATGACTGTCGAGCCGCTATAGAAGTGATTGTCGGTGCTGTCTGAGGACAAGGATGCCAACGGTGAGAGTCTACACGCATCGAAAAAAAAAGGTTAGATTCTGGCGACGACGCGTGCAGCGGAGGTTCATATATTTTTTTTTAAAGGTTCTCCAGTAAACTACTGGTGATGTCAGAATAAAGGACACGACCACTGAAAAATGAAGATAACATAGTGGCCGGAAAGAAAACAAGCGATTCACCAAAAAAACTAAAAATTAGAGAGAACACAATGGCTCTATTACCATGTAAAAGAATGGAATATAATTTTGTTATGTTATTCATTGTAAAGAAAGAATTCAATATATAGGAAAAAGAACAGCCTTAGAAAGAAAGTCTTCTATACCAAAAAAAAATATCATTAGTGCTTTCCTATTTTACGCCTACCATATATATACCTATTAACTTAAACACCAAAAACTCTAAACTTTAACTCAGTTAAAACAAATCAAAACAAATAAGGACATCAACACAAGAACAAGAACCACTAATCCTCCAAGAAAGAACACAATATGACTACTCTTCAATCCACAAGGTGCTAAACCAATCTATTACCACCCACACTCTAAGCAAGGCAACGAAACCATTGCTACCTTTATAAAGCAATTTAATACATGAATAGTTATTTGGGTCATTTTAGCCCGCAGCTATTATTGGAGTAAAACTTTTCCAATCTTTAATGATACAACAAGAAAACTTCTCGAAAATTTATGTTGAGCATTGCTATATGAAAGAAACATCTCACAGTATACATAAGATGTTAACAGGAGTGCATGACATTCTATTCAGTACCAACTTGACCACAAAAGAAGTAAAGAAAATACAACTATATTAAGATATTATAAATTACCTTGAGATAGAGCAACATTTTAAGAGTTCTAAAGGCAATGAACTTCAACCAAACATGCAGAGCTTCCAAATTTATTCCAATTTTGAGAGAGATTATGTGAATTTTCAATTGGCAGAGATGAGAGCATATGTTTTATTGGGAGAGTTTTCGTGGCAAGAAAAAGTAAAGATGGTTATGCATATAAGATTGACAAAGAGAGCAAATTATGTCAAAGACACCCACAAGAGAAAAGAAGGATTTTATGGGTAAAGTTTCGATACAAATACAATTCAACCTAAAACACCAAAAACATTTTTATCATTTAATGTTCTTGAATCACACATACACATACATATAGATATAGATATAGATGTAGATATAAAAAAAAAAATTAGTTAATAACAAAAAAAAAATGAGGTGGAGAAGGTGTCCACAGAACACGGGAAAAACAAATTGATACATGTGTTTGCAATTATACAAAACAATTTGCAAGCCTTGGAATCTAACTGTACAGTATTATAGATTCCAAAACATTTTCTGAAAATATACTAACCAAATGCAATTTTAGTTGATTTCTTGTACTTTTCAAGATACTTGTACCCCCCAATTGACGTTAAAGTATTGGACTTTATGTCACGATTGAGAACCAAGCATGTGATAAAATAGATTTTTAAAGAAATTTGAAGACAATTTCACATGAAAATTTTGGCTGATTTTATTTCAAAGCAATTTAGGAAATTCTCACAATTTCAAGATAAAGTTGTAGAAAATCACAAAAATGTGCCACAAAATCCAATATCCGAAAATTGTTTTGATTGAGTTTCCCCTATATAATGTGGATGTTCTTAAATTTTACAACTGCAAATAGCTTCATCATACTTAACTAAGCACTCCCAATATAAGTCTATTGACCATCAATCATCATATTTCACAAGATAAAACAATATGCTTGGGGCCTCAAGTACCTTATTAATTTTGTCACTCTCTACAAAATGACTATCATAGTTCTACACAACATATACAAAATTTACAAATTCCCAACACAGTTTAATTCTACCAATAGAATATGCATTGGTTTTAACACCCCAACTAACAACTAAAGGCTCTACCAAGCTTATGCCAAAATGTTTCACACATGAGGTTTATTTTAAATAACTAACAAGTACTAAAACAAAGCATAAGGCTCTAAGTTTAATCCAAGAACAGCACCTTAGTCTCTTTCCTCTATCCAAGATTACCATCACCTTCAAAACCTGAAAAATAAGAGTGAGCTATGCACCAATAGATAAACATAAACAAATGACTTACTCGATTTCAATAAAAAAAATGTCATTTTAGTCCTTGATTTTATGGATATATATCAACTTAATCCTCACTTCTCCAATATTTATCATGTTAGTCCCTATGGGGACTTTTTGATAATTTTTTATTACTATTTTCATCTTTGAACAACTACTATTTTCGTCCCTATAGGGACTAGCATGGTATATATCAAAAGAGTGAGGACTAAATTGGTATATATCCATAAAATTAAAGACCAAAATAACATTTTCCCATTTCAATATATATATATATATTGAAATGGAATGCATCAAATTCATTTCCAAAAACAAAGTTATTTCCAAAATGGGAGTCTATCAAGCTTTAACATAATATATGAACAAGCAATCAAAGCATATTAGTAAGTACAAGCATTCCTCAAACAGTGCCTAAGTGATAATTCCATTCAAATCAATTATTGCTGCCTATAGAGCACATTGTTTCAGTTCATGGGCTCCTCACCATGGGGCTGAAACTATCCCCTTATTATTCACCATGGTGTTTAGGACTTTCACCCAAGGGCACCAAGCCCTCCTTACTTTTTAACCATCCACCAAATAAGCAACAATCACAAATTCCAGTTAGGACAAGATATAATCTAAACATTATGACAGTTTCCATTTAGGATAAGAGATAATTCCAAACATTATGCTCAACATTGAACCATCATGTAACAAGCTTCCATGAAAACAATAAACATTTAAGTTGTGAAAAACAATCTTAAAAGAAGCACTCAGTACCAAGCTAAGAGAACTTCTCAAGTTCATAACTCAAGAAAATGTACTTTATTTCAGAGTTTCAAACCCAAAGTCAAGTTCCATGGAAATTGGAATTCTGCAGAACCTTTTAAGTTGAGATTGTCCATTAAACTAATCATCAAAGAATTTTCACAGCAATACTGCCATTAAGTAATTTAACAAACATTTTAAGAGATTAAATTACAAGAAATAAAAGGTTGAACCTAGTGTTGTTCCTCAAAAACAATACACCAATCTGATTGATATAAACTTGCAAAAGATGTTTAACATGCAAACCTTTATCTTTTCGCAATTCAACTTATTATTATAACATTTGACTTAGTGTTCCTCCCCATCAAAGGAAAGGTGCCAAAATGAAATTTGTTACAATAACAGCAACATAGTTTAAAGTATTAAAAACTCAATATAATTCAAATAAATACAAAAATTTCCGCAATGAGAAGAGACATATAGAACTAAGACATTAAATTTCAAGTCATTCTGACACCAGTTCATCAAGTTTTCACTTAATCAAACATTGTCTCAAAAATCTTTCACCAAGCTGACAGCAAAGACGAGATTCAAAAATTTATTAAAAATAAAATATAAGGTAAATTTCCATAAAAATTTCCAGAACATATCTAGACATGTATGGGAAGAACATATTAACAATTGAAGTAATTCCGATAGCACTTCGAGAACTTTTTGTAACACAAAAACATGTCAGAAAACCTGTCCAATAAGCTGCCTACAGGAGCAGCAAAATTTATATATTCATTAAAAATAAAATACGTGGTATATCAATACCAAAAATAGACATAAAACTAGCACATATCAAAAAATAAGGAAATTTCAACATCATTTGGTCAGTGTTTTGTATCAGTGAACATGTTGAAACAGAATTTTACAATATCCTGGTCACAACAGCAACCAAACTTTGAAAATTCATTAGAAGTAGATGATAAATCAATGTCAAGCCTTCCAGATCAAAAATAGACATATAAAACTAGCACATATGCAAGATGCAGGTCAGTTGTTTCAATGAGTTTTGATATAAGTTAACTCACAACAGCAACAATCATCAACACAAAATCTCTAGTGTTTCACCTTTCACATTTCAAAAATATAAAACTTCAAAACTCAAATACCTATAATCCAACAAGTTTAAATGCACAAATCAGGTACGTAAAGCAACAAACAACCTGCCTTTCAATTTTTAAAACAAGAAAAAATCAATTGCTCATGGTTACCAAACTCACACCAAAATCAACAGCTCCTAACCTTCCAAGGACTTCTTTTCCTCACTTTTATTACCTCCTAAAAGAATTAAAAGCAATTTTCATTGACCCATAAACACCAATGTTTCTAACTAATTCTATAACACATAGCGTGCAACCAAGAAAATAATCTAAGAAAGTTGTGCAAAGTCAGCTGTTGAGAACAATTATGATCCAAGTAAAGTCCAGCTATAAAATCTGAAATTTCATCAAGAAATTGGACCAAGCAATTTGAATTTGGTGCATGCATTTTATGGAGAACTTACACAACTTACCCAAACTTACCCAAGCTTCCAATTTCATCATTTTAAACCAAATCTCTCTCTAAACTCAAACTTCACCCTTCACTCTCTCTTTTCTCTTTCTTTTCTTTTCTTTTCTTCTCAGTTCTCTCTCCCTCTCTTTAGCTTTGTTTCTTTCCTCAGCTTCAAATGCAAAAATGAAGCATACTTCTTTCTATCTTTTATTTCATCCAGCAAGGACTAGACATTCTAACACTTGAAACACAAAGCAAGGTGTCCTTTTTCATGACCTGTATTTTATTTGTTGTTGACATCTAGCATGACTTAAAAGACCAAACTGAATTTAAAACAAAATGTGGGCAAATGGCTTCAGAACACTTAATAGATTATAAGTATATACAGTCATGACAAGTGTGCATTGCATGCCTGCATTTTCCTACATTTTGACGCTTAGCTTCCAATTTATAATCTAATGGGCTGATTTGAGCTTTTAAATTTCAAAGCAATTGACAATAAAAATTGGGCAAGGCTTATAGAATTTGGGCTGTTACATTCTAATGACATAAAAACTTCGACGCTCACAGTTGTTTTGTTTCTAGTTTGTCATTTGGTGCTATGCCATATTTACGTCTTATAAGTTGTACCATCAGTGAATTTATATGTTCAACTAACTATGCTTTTAGTTTGCCACTATTGCATCTGGAAAAACAAAGATTATTGTTCCTAGTCTTCCATATGCTAAGAGTAAAAGTACAGCCTCATATTTCTCCTTGAGTCCTAAAAGGAGCTTAATCATACCCTTCCACATAGACTGCTTTTAGCCATGTTGTTGCATTGCACATCATATTTTGTATCACTGGCACCTCTCTTCTTTCTTTTGTATGTGAGAAAAACAAAAACAAAAACAAAAAGGAAAGGATAAATCTTTCACTGATTGCGCCATGAAAATTAAAACACTCACAGTAGCCTTATAAATTTGCATGCATCCAGATAAAGTCAAATGAAACAAATAACGAGCATTGACTGGCCTATAATCTCAAGGACAAGTGTGATAAAAGTTGAATATATGATCCTGTCACACATTTGCATCCAACATGAGTGAAATGTTTAATGTCTAAAATTGAATTAATAATCTTTAGTGAAATGTTTAATGTCTAAAATTGAATTAATAATCTTTCTGCATGTTGTGTAAAGAGTCTAACTGACATCATTGAGCTGATCCTAATGTCAAAAGAAAAATAGTTAAACAGCCAAGCCTCACCTCTAACTATGTCCTACCTCATTCCAAATCCAGGCTAATAGAAGAGAAACTTCAATAACAACCCAACAGAGGTCATACAAAGAACAAGTTAAGCTTTAAAACATTACTACAACGAGTCTCTGATAAGAACCCAGAAAACCTTCTCTTTCATAAGTTACAAAGGCCAATCAGCCAATTAGTGACTCTTAAGGAACTGGACAATAAAATTAAGCTTGTAGTGTTATGAAAACTTTTGGGGAACAGGAAATAAGTCCTCTACCAAGTGTTCGTCAATATTCCAAAATAAAGAATTATTAAAAACACAAAAGGAAAAGGAAATGTAACACTAGCACGCTAAAAGTGTAAGAAATCCTACAAAATTATCAATAAATAAGTAACGAATCTTACTACAATTACACACAAAATTTAGACGCCTTACCAAGCATGTAGCATATTTATCTTGGGAACTTTATAGGCAAATAACAGAATCTCCATAAATTCATCAGAAAATCAGCTTTGCAGTCTGCTAATGTAAATAGAACATCTCTTCAAGTGAATTAGGAATACAACAAGAAGAAATAGACCACAGTTAAGATTAGATGAATGAAAGAGCATCACACTACGGAAAGTAGTAGTCAAATAGGCAAAGAAGCATGACAGTCAAAACATAGACATATTTCTATGTACTGTCATGAAGACATTGGGGCGCGGACATAGAAGACGTTCTTCTCAAATAATACCACACTGAAAGTAAAACTTCTATACTATATAAGAATTTACACCTATAACATCTGAGAAGTTTTCCATCTCCTTTCAAGGCTATCATATTTATCCCTCATACTTCTATTTTCCTTAGAGAAAGAATTCTTCAACTTCTGCATTGTAACTTCATAAATAAGAATTCTTCTATCTAGCATATCTTCAGCAAACCGCCTCACATCTAACAACCTACCCAAGTTACCTAACCCAACAAGTAGTTCATTTGCACTCACTTCAAGAGGCAAAATACCATTCTCCAACATGTAGTTCCATATCTCTATCGCCATTTCGGGTTCCTCTCTATCCAACAACATGGTGATGGCGGCAGCACAATTCAAATGCATCCGTGGCCACTCATTCTTGATCATTTCATAAAAGAACTTTTCCACCTGACGAACCTTCTTGTTTTTTATCAAACATTCAAAGATCATGTTATAAGTCAAAGAATCTGGAAAAGCTCCATTAAACACCATCTCATCAAGGAATAGAAACACATTATTCACGTCATTGTTATTGCAAAGTAATCCAATCACGGCATTACACATTATCAAATTTGGCATCAAGTCAATACCGACCATTATATCCCATAGTAGCACAGCATGTATGGAATCATTTTGCTTAACAACAATATCAAGAGCATTAGAGAAAAACTTCAAACTTGGAAAGCAATTCTCCCCCTTCATAACTCTAAGAAACTTCAAGGCCTCATTTACCTCTGACCCACGAACAAGCATGATCAAGAAAGTTTCATAAGCCAATATGTGTTGTGAATTCCACTCAAAACGTGCTACCATTTCACCAAAACTTCTCTTGGCCTCCGCCAAATTGCCTTCTTTCTCCCAGCCTTCCAATAATATCGCAAAAGAATCTGCATCAGGATTAACACTCTCTTTAATTCTATTAAAAAATTCCAATGCTTTGATAGTTTGGTTGTCTTGACGGCAAATGGCACTCAAAAGCGAATTGACCGCAACAACATCGCGTTCAACACCGTACTTGTTCATAACATCAAAACTCATTTCAGCCTCATTATATCTACTTGCTTGACAATAGCTATCGAAAACAGAAGCGAATGTTGCCAATGTCAACACACCTTCCTGCTTCATGGACCGAATGGCATCCCACATCTGCTCAAAACGGTGGTTCTTGCCCAAGACATCTACCATCAAGTTCCATGCATGCACAGAAAGCTTCTGGGCCCGACCAGCCCATCTGAAGAAATCAATGGCTGAGGACACCCAATTGTAGGATAGCTGTAAGACTTCTAAGACGAGGTCAGGAATGGGGACAATTCCGGTGCAGGAGAGTGCAGATTCAATATCGAGGGGAGAGGCGTGGGCGAGGATTTCGCCGATGATTCGAGCAGATGGGGAAATATCCGGTGTGTCAAGGTGAGTGGGGAATCGTGTGCTTGGGTGACGTGATGGGGTGGCGGCGGTGGATGATGATGATGGGATTATTTGATTTTTAGCCGCATATTTGATGTTAATATTAGGGTTTTCAGCCATTGCCTCCATTCTGTTTTAAAATCTAAGCATAGAAAATCCTTAATGAATGTACAAGACTATTATTGCCGTTGAGATAAAAGCCGTAAATATCTGAATTACTGAAATATAATGCATTAAATATAAACAAAGAGCTTTGGTTTAGAACTCGGGTTACTCCAACAAAACAAAGTGACGAATAAGAATGCGAGAATTGGGAGAGAACCTTGCAATCTTTCTCTTTCAGGGTCACTGTTTACTGTTTGCTCCACTGCAGTTGCTTCTGCACAGGCAGAAGGCAAAGGCAAAGAGAATCGCATTCACGTTCAAACTCTTATTTAAAAAAGTTAAAAAGTTTTGAGGAACTAACACAAGAGGAAAAGAAAAGGTATTGTGTCAATCAACAATATTCTTATTTCAATCAGAAAATCGAACAATAGCCTGTGCTTTTTTGAACCATTGAAATCTAACACGAATTCGGAATACATGCATAGGGGTCGAGAAACGGGAACGATTGCGCCTGAACTTTATTTTTCTTTTAAAGGGAATTTCATTGCTCAAGCGATAGGCAGCCCCACCATTACATCAGTAACATTGAGAGCAAACTTTGCCACATTATGGGCCATTACATTGGAGGTTCTGGAGACATGACTAAGAGTGACTTGGTCAGTATTTCTAATGACGTGCTTGATATCATCAATGACCATCTAATCTCCGTAAGTGAATTAAAAACACCAAAAGCAAGATCCACCACGTACTTAGAATCAGAGACTATCAGGATAGGATAGTGGTTCAGGTTCCTGGTCAGCTTCAAACCAAATAGGATGGCCTGAGCTTCAGCTAATTCTACATCAGGGTTGCAGGGCTTAGGAGCAGCAGCCATAGCAACAGTTCTTCCACGGTTGTCGTAAATCACTACACCCAGGCCAACTTTACTTACACTCTGATCTAGAGCTGCATCTACACAAACTTTGTAGACATCCCGTCTCACAGAAGTTGATGGAGTTGGAGTGGGGGCAGCAGGTTGGGGCTTAGGATATTGCTGTGAAGCAGAGCATGAGAGAATGGATTCATAGTAAGATTCTGCTTTGGCAACTACTTGGTCTGGGCACTCTGCTGCCCCTTGCATGACAGAGCTGTTTCTGGCCTTCCAAATTGCCCAGAACAGCATCAGGACCCGATCTCTTTCACTTTGAGTGGTAACTAAATCCACATGCTGCAACACGCCCCACAAATTCCTCTCAAGACAGCCTTTGACAGCAGCCTCAAACTGGGAGCATTTCCATATTTTCCGGCAAATTTACAAGAAATTAGAGCATGAAAGCAGGTTTCCTCTTCAATGTGACATATGGGACAAACTGGACTAATGATAATTTTTTGGAGGCTAGTTTGCAAGCTGTGGGAAGGATATTAGCAAAGGCTCTCCAAAGGAAAATTTAACCTTCTGAGGGACTTTGCTTGCCCACAAGGACCCTCAGTTTTTACCAGATTTACTAGAGGTTTCAGGAGCAGCAGAATGTTTTCCTGCAATATGATGGGCACTTTTAACAGAGAAATTGCGTCTCCTATCATAGTGCCAACATAAGGTGTCAACCTGAGGGGGTTGGTGGAAGTGGGATGCTGAGGATCTGAATGGCATCAATGATCCAGAAGGATTGGTGGATCAGATCTTTGTTCCATCTACCATTAGAAATTAGCATACTGACATTGCTTCCAGGAGGGAGAAATTGGGGGGTTATAGGTGAAAAAGGGTTAATTTCTAAGATGCATGTATGTGAGTGATGTGTTCATCAATACATAATATGCATTTTATACACAACAGACAATACATAATTATGCATCATATGCATTTTATACACAACAGAGATCAGAAAATCTAATTTTTTAAGTAATAAATACAATAAAATTTTTATGTTATCTCATAGACGAAATTACAAAGATGTGTAGAGAATCACTTTAGCAAGCTTTTTATAGATTTAGCTAGAATTTTTGCCTTGAAATAAATTTGTTGTAAATTTTAGCTTTCAACTTAGTGGGCTTGGGTAGGCTAAAATGGCAGCTTGCTCCAATAAGAGTTAACTCTTTAAACTCTAGTTTAACTCTTAAACTTTTGTATAAGCAATGAACTCACTTTAAAAGCTTAACACTTGAACTTGTATATAAGTCATTTCATGTGTATGTATTGGCCGACTAACAAGAAATGAAGATGAGCGAGTGTTCTTACTTATTTTTCCAACCCTTAAAAAAACTAAGACTCTCTTCTTCTCTTACTTTCTTATGCACACATCTTTCCAAAATGAGCAATTTTGCTCCTTTTATTTACCTCAATTTGTTTTCTGTCCATTTAGACAAATGATGACCCCCACAAATATGGCCAATAACTTGACCACTTGATTTTGCTTTTGCATTGTTAATTCTTTAATCAAATTAAAGAATTGTAAAACAAATGCGCTTGGCATGAGCTTGGTCGGATTTCTTAACTAAATGAAAAAACTCTCTTCTCATTTTGCAATGTCAAGTTCAGCCCCTACCATTGCCTTTGCCTATGATCTAATGTTTCATCAATTATTTAAACAATTTAAATAATCAATAAGCATTTGTCAAATGCATTAGTTTCATTTATTATTTTAATCAAATTAAAACATATAACAAATGAATACAAAATAATTATTTGATTTGTAATAATAATATCAAATATTATTATTATTATTATTATTATTTTATTCAAAAAATAATTTTATAAATAAAATAATGATATTACTTGTTCAACAAGTAAGGTTTTTTTGATAACTTTTAAGTCAAACAATAAATGGCCTATAATATGCTACGTGTCATCATCCTATTAGTCAATAACTATTGTTAACTAAATGATGTACTTAACACTTAAGTCTTGACACGTGCCAATCCCGAGGGATATTGAAGCAAATGTTCGATCTGTTGAAATTTACTAGTTTGAACTATTTAATCCGGTATGCTACCCCAGTGCACCACGAGTACACTTCATATTGCGGGACTCCCTAGATTCACACCTGATTTGTCAGACGAAACTATTCTGTGAGTCCATGCTCGACACCTCATGCACACATGACGGATATTACAAATCAACGCAGTAGACCATACAAGTTGAGGCTATAGTGCATACATATAATCCTTCTGTCATTTTTATCCTGGAAGAGCAAGGATATAGATTATTACTTTCAAATCTCCACGCGTTTATCTATAAACTTATCTCCAGACACATATCTTGATAAATAATATATGCAAACACCTTTACGATATTATTTAACCTTGTGGGAAACTCTTTTTATAGGTTTATTGTTATGGCCATAAGTCTTTCTGAGATACAGTTTTGGAGCATCCGGATATACAACTCGCTTATGTGAGCTGACGGATCCTATATTTGCGCACACCAGACTCCATGAGCATCAGACCATACTCAGCGATTGTAGTGGTTATACCATAAAAGGTTTCTGACATGTGTAGAACAAAAGCATGGTGGATCACTCACAAGCCTATCGTGGCGTTCAGGTTAAAGAACCACGCATATTACTCAACTCGAGATGACTTACCATTAATGGCTTCATGGGATGTCTATTGGGGTCCTCATTGAGCCCGTTCAGTATCCAATCCTTACTGAATACCCGTATGCTATACAAGCTTTTCGGCAAGCTCATGGTTAGTTAAGAACAACTATTTGGACCATCCAAATATAGTCATACACTAGTCTATGATAAAAGGTTCCACCAACAAACCCGCATCGGTGGATTAGACCAGGAATATTATATTTGAGAATAGACTTGCATAATAACATTGCTTAGTATCTATTGCAACTTTTTGCAACTATGTTATTACTAATGTGTTGGGGATCAAGTATACATGGGTGAATGCATGTGCAATAGTATTCATTGTATAAAATACGTATCTCATATATATTTGGCATAGCGGAATATTTAAAACATATAATCAACACAAGAAACATATATTAATCAAATTAATATATCAAAAGTAAAGTTGAGAAATCACCAGAACGTGTAATATTTTACACATGAATATAGAGAATCCGCCCGAAGTCTTACTCGTAAGTAGCTCTAATTATCAACTTAGTGGGTTTGACGAGCTAGAATAACAACTCCTTTAATCCAACATGGGATTAACCCTTAACCTTAAAAAAATGGTCGGGAGCTATATTTTTGCTCTTTTTCTCCAAATAAAAAAATAAAAAGAAACAAAAGAATCAACAATTGCCTCTCTATCTCTTCTCACGTTGCACACATCTATTTATATATCATTTGATTAAACAAATAATATTATATATTAAAATAATAATATTTAGCCACTTAAGGCAATAATAATAATAAAATAAATATTATATATATAAATACATGATAACTATCATGCATTAATATATATAATATTATTAAATAATGTAATATTATAAAATAATATATTTAAATGAGATATTCTAATTATTTAATAATTAAATAATCATTATGTGAAATGACCATTTTACCCCTCATAAATAGTTACCAAGTATACCCCCATAAATAGTTACCAAGTATACCCCCCATAAATAGTTACCAAGTATACCCCTTAGTGGATTCCACAAAATCCTACACTTGGATAAACTCAATCGAGAATCCACAATGCACCACATGTCATTATACAATTAGTGAGTAACAATTATTAGCTAATTGTTGTATTTAACGCTTAAATACGAATACGCACGCATTCTCATGGTAGTGCTGAATATTACTGAATTAAACAATTTAATCCAATACTCTGCCTTAGTGCACAATGAGTACACTCTATAGCGCGGGACTCTCTAGGTCTACGTCCGATTCGTCAAATAGAACTATTCTATAAGTTCGTGAGCAATGCCCCCTACACATATCACGGATATTACAAATCAGTGCATTGAACCATACAAGTTGAGGCTACAACACATACGTATAGTCCTTCTATAATATATATCTTGAATATGCGATGATATAGATTAATACTGTCAAATCCGTATGTGCTCATCCAAAAACCTATCTTCATAATAATATCTCACTAAACAATATAAGCAATCTCTTTGCCATATTGTTTAACCCAGTGAAACTCCTTTCCCGGGTTCATTGCTTATGGCCATAAGACTTTCTTGAGATACTATCTTGGAGCATCTAGATATATCACTCTCTATGTGAGCTGATAGATCCCAATCTGCACACACTGGACTCCATGAGCATCAAACCATACCCAACGACACCCAGCGGTTAGACCATGAAAGGTCTCTGACATGCATGAAATCAAAGTATAGTGGATCACTCACAAGCCCATCATGGTGCTCAGGTCAGAGGACTACGTATACTACTCAACTCAAGATAACCTTCCATTGACGGTAACATAGGATGTCTATTAGGGTTCTCATGAGGCTGTTCACTTAGTCCTAACTAAATACTCGTATGCGTATACAATCTCCAAGATCATGGTCAACTAGGAACGACTATCTGTACCATACAGATATAGACATACACTAATCTATATGAATTAATGGGATTTACCAACAGATCTACGTCAATAGAAATAGATCAGGAACAATATATTTAAAAACATGTTTGCATAATGACACATCCTAGCAGCCCATTGCAACTCTTACAACTATGTCATTATAAACATATTCTAAGGTCTTTATCTAGTTACAAACAATGTTTCAACTCTTGGAATACATTCTAACTCTTAACATTAGTTTAAACTCCTTTAGACCTTATCCGAATTCTTTCAGATAATATAAAGTCTATAGCGTAATAAGCATTGAACCATATTATTAAGAAGTAATTAGGTATATAACAAACATACACTATATAGGTATCAAATGTTTATACAAAACTGGGATGACACATAGGCACAACCCTAACATAATGTACTTTTAGGTTTTTGTTCCGTTACATACAAGGTTTTAACTATTTAGATTTCACTAATTATTATAACCTGCTAACTCTTTAGCATTTATAATTCTCAGCGATGTTAACTCTTAGCGCTGATTTAAACTCCTGTAGACCAAATCTGAACTCCTTCAAATTATACAATGTCTGTAGCGTTACAACCATTGTATCATTTAATTAATGTAATTAGTGATTTAATAAAATATATATTATATAAATATTACAAAATTAAATATTCATATAATTTAGTATGGCACGTGAGCACAAATCTCAAGAATAGGCTTCAAGGTTGATTTCCTAGGAAGCCAGTTACTATTGTAGATATCAACTTGAGTGCCAGAGCCTATAAGACATAAAATGCCTTTTTTTAGTAGGTTCCTTCTCCAAATAATGCTTCTCCAGGTATATGAAAGATTATAACCTAAGTCAGCCTCAACGAAGCTCTTGTTTCTGTAATACCTAACTTAAAGCACTCTGGCAGTGTGAGAATTAAGGTATTGAAGAAGTCTCCAGTCTTGTTTAGCGAGTAAGGTTTGATTGAAACATAAGAGATCTCTGAACCCCATACCCACAACACTCTTGCTTCTGTATAATCTGTCCTAACTAGCTCAATGTATTTTCCTTTCACCTGTGGTTTTTTAGCCTTACCAAAATTTACAGACCAGACTTTTAATATCATCACACAAACTCAAAGGAAATTTGAAGACACTTATGGCATATGTAGGCACGGCCTGAGCCATTACCTTGAGAATGATTTCTTTCCCTTTGCTCGAAAATAATTTCTCTTGCCAACTAAGAACTTTTTCTAAAATCCTGAGCTTGACCTCATTGAAAAATTATTTTTTATTCTTGCCCACCATAGAGGGCAGACCCTAGATACTTCTCGTGCAAAAAGACTTCCTTGAGTTTGAAGAAGTCTTAAACTTGTTTCTTCACATAGGCCTGAGTACTTGGGCTGAATAGGATAAATGATTTGTCTAGATTAAAAATTTGCCCTGAATCTGAGGCATAGCAATCAGATATGTTTCAGACAGGTATAGCTGGATGGAGTTGCCTGGGCGAAGATCAAACTATCATTAGCGAATAGTAAATAGGAGATTAAGAGGAAACTATTGAATTTGAAGCCATGGATAGTTTTAAGAGATTTAGCCTTAAGGAGTAGAGAGGAAAAGGCTTTGGCGTATAGAAGGAAGAGGTAAGTGGATAAAGGGCAACCCTGTCTCAATCCCCTCTTAACCAAAATGTTGCCTTTGATTTCCTCATTAATGAGAACTGAAAAAGAGGTTGAGAAAATGCATCTAAGGACAAGCTCTATCCAATCTGAATCAAACTCCAGTTTGTGCATAACAGCTTCCAAAAATCCCCATTCTACCCTATCAAAGGCTTTACAAATACCAAGTTTTAGAGCCATAAGATCTATAATACCCTTCTTTTTGTGTCAAATTTTATGGAGACACTCGTAGCCGATAATGAATGACGCAATATTTCTATATCTTAAAATTGAGTACAAGTATACACTATCATATGTAAGTAATAAAAGGACAAAAGAGTCGGATGTCGAACCCACAGAGATAATATCTTCTTTTTAACCAAGTACTAAAATTATACATTTCTAGTAATTATTTAGAAAAATAAAAATATAAGAATACATTTTAAAAATATAAAAGCAATGATACAATGTAAAGAAATTTGGAAGATAACAATATAGAGAAAACCTAGGGTAATATTATCCCTCAATATACTTTCTAATGATTAATCATCTAATATTTAATTCCCTTAGTTCTTGTTATTGATCAAGACACTAATATATTCACAAGCATCTCCCAAGGTCATGCAAGTATACCTTAATTTACCAAATACCTATATTCCGATAGTACTTGTAATAAATTAAGCTTTATTAAGATTAAGTCTTTTTGATCATACATACCAATTAGACATATTCCTATCCTAATTTAAAACTTGCATAGCAACATTAAATGTTACTCTACAATCATATATCAAATTACCTAGGTCTAAATATAATGATTCTTCTTCCAAGTTTATCAAAAATATTATCAATTCATTCACTATATATTGGCCATATATATTGAAGCATTAAGAACAAGTAGTTTGAATAATAAAGAACTAAGTTTATTAAATATTAAAAAGATATGATAATTAAGCACACATATTGAGTTCAAGTATTAACCCTAAAAAAAAATTTAGTTCATGGCTAAAAGAGAACAACGGCAAAAATAATAAGAAATCATGATACAATCAATAACAAACTGATATAGATGTCAAATTGCTCTTGATTGTGTTGCTTAAAGAACTCTAGATGCCGAAGAATGCCTTGAATATCTCTCTATGGATGCTTTCATTATGCTCTTATTACTCTGTAAGACTCGTGTTTGTGTGTTCTTGATAATCTCTAAAGGCTGAGGATGAGTGGCCTTTTATAGGGATTAATTTGAGTTTGAAATCTCTTATTCTTGTCGGGTCAGGAATCGCACTACTGTTGGGGCGCTATTATGTTGTTGTTGAGCCACTATATTCAAAAGCTTGTATTGTTGGATCGGTGAGGACATAGCACTGGGCCGTCATTGACGTGGTGACTAGCCAGTATTGGGGCAAAAATGTGCGACTTTAACAGGTCTTTTTTTTTCTTATTTAATCACTATTCCAGAGCTAGGGCGACAGCTATATATTTTGGAATTGTTTAACTTTAGTCTTTGTTTTTGCTCCTTTTACGTCCTTGCTTTAAATTTCATTCAAGTTCATATAAATAAATAATAATGCATATAAATAGCAATTTATTCTCGTAAAATAATAAAATATCAAGAGAAAATATATAACAAATAAGCCCTTATCAATGACATTATCACTAATGAATCTATTAGAGAGGAAAGGGCTTTGATTAGGGGAAATAATGCGTTTAAGAGCTTTTTTTAGCCTATTAGTTGCTGCCTTAGCGACAAATTTATAGATGACATTACATAGGCTTATTAGCCTAAAGTCGATAACTTTTTGGGGGTTCAGTTTCTTAAGGATAAAAGAGATTATATGTGATTCAATTTTGAGATATAACCTTTAGAATTTAATATGGATAGGCATGCTTCTATGATGTAGCACCCATTTCAGTCCAGTGTCTTTGGTAAAAACTAGCAGGAAGTCTTCCTTGCAAAAAGGTTACTTTAACTCCATGTTCATTTATGAAGTCACCCAGTAACTGATACTGTGAAAGGCTACTAAAATGGGTTCTTCAGAGGGTCTTGAAGATGTAAATATGTTGGTGAAACAATCACAAATGGTTTTTTTTGACTTGTTGCACGTTATCAGTTCAGAGATCATCGTTATCAAGGATGCCTTTTATTTCATTCCTTCTCTTTCTTTTGAAAGCCACAGCATGGAAAAACTTAGTGTTTTTATCACCATCTTTAAGTCAGTCAACTGCAGACCTTTGCTTGCAGTAGACTTCCTCCTAGTGAAGTAGATGATCAATTTAGTTTTCCAAATTGATGATCTTTTTGCTGTTATTGTACTGATTGCTAGCTTTCCTAGAGTTATTAAACCCTTGGGTGAGGGAGTGCAACGTCCTTCTTTAGCTCCCAAACTCTTGTCTACTCTACTTCTCCAAGTCAGTTTCGACGTTGAGAATTCTACCAATAAGATGAGTCACAGTATTGCCATGATTTCCTTTATTCTCCAACCAAGACTCCTTGACCACTTCAGAGCATCTGCTATAACTATCCCAGCAAGCTTCATAGTGGAACCTGGAACCTAATTTCTTTCTGCCCACCCTCCATCGGTAGATGTCCCAGGCTTCAAGTAAAATAAGGCAGTGATCTGAGCCTGTGGCCATAAGATGATCCACCTAGAATCTTCTAAATAAATCAACCCAAGCTTTATTGTTAAGAAACCTGTCCAACTTTTTCTTGATCAATTTCTGGCCAAACCTTCTATTCGACTAAGTGTATGGATAACCTCTTCATTCCATATCACTTATCCTACATGCTCTGATGGTATTTTTGAAGTCTTCAATTGCTTTTGCACATCTGAGGATACTATAAAGATTTTCATCATAGGCTAAGACTTCATTGAAATCTCTACTGCATACCTAGGGCAGCTTAGAGCCTTTTACAAGTCTCTTCAAAAGGTTCTATGAATGAATTTTATTCTCAACCTCAGAAAGTCTATAGTGTTGAGTTGAGTGTGTGATATACGAGTGTACATGTAATTTAAAATTTTTTACCACACGCAGTGGAAGCATGTTAACAATATACACACAATTTAACAAATTAAACACATATATCACATATATGCATAAGTATAACTATTATATAAAATTTATATATGATGAACAATTATACTAAAACAATATGTAAAAACATTTACCTAATGAAGGTAGCTTTACAAAAGCTTCAAGTCCTCCAACTATCCAAGTGAAGAGCTTACCTTGAAGTGTATTCTTGAACAATTCTAATCCATAACGGTTTGATGAAATTATAGAGCTAGAATGATAGCTGTGATTTAGAATTCCAATAATATATATTCAAACTCTTTGAATACAAATATTTATTTTTAAAATGGAGATGGTAAATATTTACATACAACTCTTGTATAATGGTTGAAAATCATTTTCATAGGATAATTATTTTTGAACAACTCTTGTTTAAAATAAATATATCTTTCTCCATTTTTTTTTATTCATTTTGAGCCATCCATGAGAGAGGAAGATAAAGAAGAAGAAGAAGAAGAAGAAGAGAATTTTTATGTTTTCAACACTTGAAAGAACAAAAACCAAGACCCTTTTTACCTTTTTTGACATGGCTGATCTTTTATTCTACAAGAATGAATTCAATTATTCAATTCTTGTTTTCCAAATGATGGCTAAGCAAAAACAAGTGTTTTCTCCACCATCATAATTGTTAGCCATCCCACTCAAATAAATTATCAAGCACTATATTAATGGCCACTTAAGTTCATCTTTACCTAAAAAAAATAATTACTTTAATTATAAGTAATTAAATAGCCAACATCTAGGCCCCTCTTTATATAAAAAAAATACAATTTTCATGATTAATTTATTTTAATATTATCTAATAATAAATATTTAATTATTCAAAATAATTTTGAATAATTATTTTTACCTTACTTATTTTTACTACCAATGTTAAATGGTAAATTTAAGGTAAAAATAATTCATTGACGAAATTGTGCCACTTGTCAACATCCTATTGATTAACAACTCTTATTAACTAATTAAGTGATATACGTAACAATTAAGTCTTGACAAATATACACCCAAGGGATCCCCAAAAAAATATTCAATTTTGTTGAAATTTACTTGATCGAATTATTCAATCCAGTCTATTACCCTAATGTGCAACAAGTACACTTCATATTATGAGACTCTTTAGGTCCACGCCCGATTTATCATATGGAGCTCCTTCATACATCCATGAACAATGCCTCATACATTCATTATGGATATTACAAAGTAGCACGTTAGACCATGCAAGTTAAGGTTATAGCATATTCGTATAATCTATTTTTCATTTATATCCTAAAAGAGTAAAGATATAGATTATCATTGTTAAATCTCTATTTGCTCAATCGTGAACTTATCTCTAGATTTATATTTCCATAAATAATATCCACAAACACTTTTGTGATATTGTTTATCCCTTCAAAAATATATTTTTTGAGGTTTATGTTTGTGGCTATAAGACTTTCTGAAATACAATCTCGAAGCATCACGATATACAACTCACTTATATGAGCTGAGGATCCCATATCTATGCATATAGGACTCCATGAGCATAAGATAATACCTAGCAACACCCAGTAGTCAGATCATGAAAGGTTTCTGACATGTGTGAAACCAAAGCATAGTGGATCACTAACAAGCCCACCGTGGCACTTAGGTCAAAGGACCACAAATACTACTCAACTCAGAAAACCTTCTATTAACGGCTTTATGAGATTTTTATTGGAGGTCATCGTAAGTCTGTTTAGTATTCAGTCCTCACTGAATACCTGTATCTCTATACGAGCTTCCACTAAGCTCATGGTTTGCTAAGACTAACCATTTGAATTATCTAGATATAGACATACATTAATCTATATTAATGGGTTTCACTGATAGATCCGCATCAATGAAATTAAATCAAGAACATAGTGTTTGAGAAGATACTTGTATAATTATATTTCTTAACACCATCTACAACTCTTTGAACCTATGTCATTACTAATATATTCTCAGGTCATTGTCTCATTTCAGACAAGGCTCTAACTCCTTAGATTTCGCTAACTCTTAGCACCATTAACTCTTAGTACTTATAACTATCAGTGTTACTAACTTTTAACACTGATCTAAACTCTTTTAGACCAGATCTGAACTCCTTCAAATCATACAATTTTTGAAACGTAACAAGTATCTTACCATTGAATAATTAATAATATTAATAATTTAATTAAAAATGATAATTGTATAAATACTATAATTAAATATTTATACATAATGAGATGACACATAAGAACAATTTTCAACACATAGACCCTAGAGTATCTCCAAATTCTAGTTGTATTATCTCTTACTATGGTGTCGATGTTTCATTTGTTGAATGAGGTGATTTAGAGATCGAGATCTTTCCTCTATAAGAGTGTTAGCCCTCCACTCATCCAACTCTACTGACAATAAAACAGAAATCGAAATTTAATTTTTGACTAACACGAAGCATTTGACACTCTAGCAGCTTTGTCTCACACAAAAACATTATGTCAGGTGCCTTTATTTAGAGAATTTTATTGAAAGATCTAAATGTCTGAGGATTTCCTAAACCTTGGACATTTTAGCTTAATATTTTCATAATTCTTGGCAACATTGCGCCACAGCCATCGCTAAAGATAAATCTTGCATTTGTAAGTCAATTGTTTTCCCGTCATCCCAGTTGTTAACCATGCCATCTTCTGCCTTAAGCTCTACTTTACTTCTTTTCTTAGGTGGGCCCTCTCATCCCTCTTCCATCTCAGGTCTTTTTTCCAACATAGGCCCAATTTTGTTGGCCTTTTTCTGCCTAGGCTTCCTTGCTAGATACTTATATCCCTTGCCTTTTATTTTAGTTGGGCTTGACTTGTGAGGTTTGATTGTCTGAGATTAGGCCAGTTGGAGGGGTAAGCATAATGGAGTTCAACCCATTCAGCAGATTAGTTCATTCTTCTTTGCCACCAAGAGGGTCATCTTGTAAGATATGTTTTTTTGCCATATTTTATTTTGTACCTTGAGGCTTGTAGTTGTCATCTATACTGTCACAGAATCTAGTTGGTGTTTCCTCTGACATCCTGTCTGATAGTATGCCAAGATAAGGAGGCTTATTAATGATCTTAAGAGACTTGGATACTTTTTTCAGGTTTACCCGTATGACATATAAGGGTTTTAGAGATGGACTCAAATCATCTGCACCAGACCTTTAGACTAGGAGAGCCATACGATTAGCTTGAGGTTGTTGATCTAGATTAACACTGGTGGTAGGATCTTCCTCTCTACCATTACCATGCTGCATTTCGAATTCTTTGCTTGGGCATCTTGTGTAAGAATCTGTTGAGCAATGGTTTTGATGGAATTTTCCATTGCTTCTACTTCCTTTAAATTTTTTTGCACTATCCCCAGGTTTCAGCCATGTGCCATAAGCTAGTTCTTTTTGTCCTGCCTCTCGTTGTCTAATTGCCCTCATTATGGATCCTTTTAAGGTTGAGGTTGCATTCTCTCAAAAAGTGGCTAATTCGACAACATTTAAAGCAAAAGTCGATGCGTTTCTCATAAAGAACAGGCATTATAACCTTGTCTTTCAGACCTTGGATTTAGATTTTTTGGAACCTTTTCAAGGGTTTGGTGATATCTAACCTAACCCTTAATCTCATAAATTTTCCCATGCGTTCCCCTCGATCATCCACCTTTACTTCTTTCACTATTCCTAACTTGTTGCCTAATATTTGAACCGTACGTTTTTGCATACAAATAATCGAGATGTTGTGAATCTATATCCAGAAGGAAGAGTATTAAAATTTCAGGTTATGAGCTTCTCCAACGGCACTCATCTTAGTTAGTACTATCAATGCTTTTATCGAAGTGCCATAGTTCATAAGCGAGGATGTTTCATCTATCATCTTTAGATTCAAAGTGGCAGATAAACATGTTGCCACCTATGTTTTCAATGTTGATCTTTTCGATTGTCCTCCAGATTTGTTGCATTGCTAGCTTGAAGCCTTCCCTGTTGATTGCTCTGGTAGACAAGACTTTAGCAACCAAACACCCTTCTTAAGTTTCTCATCTTTGGCTATAAAGTCACCAGCTATTTCAATCATCTCGTTCTATTCTTCTGAGATTCTAAGTAAACAGTATAACTTAATAAGATGTGAAGTGTCCAATCTTTTATGTGCTCTTGTTCCACAAACCTTCTGAACCAAAAGGCAAATAACGGTAGTTAATGATCCTTTCGACACCCTAAAGAAGTGATTACTACACCATTAAGGTTCTATCTACCGTCATGATTACTCATCTTCCCTGGTCATAGAGAGAGAGTAATGAAAGATTCGCCTATGAACATTGGCTTAGTAAACTAACAAAATTTATTAAGGCTTCGATAAAACAACAATTAAAATTGACAATTTTACCAAATTAAAATTTTATAATAAAAGTGAGGTTCACACTATTCTTTTTATGTTCTTACTATTTAGTAATTGATAACTAATTCTATTTTATATCATTAATTAAGGATTTAAAATTAATTTTATTACCTTTTTCAAGTGTTAAATGAGATTATATATATAAATATTCAAGTTGAACTTGCTTACCTACGCATTCATTAAGCAATTTTTATATTGATCATCACATTGTTGTTGGCCTCTCGAATTCAACAACAACTAAGATTGCATTTTTCAAATTCGATAAGTGAATCAATCTCTCCCAAGCATTAAAACTCATAAATCTATGTCAACAAACTTATTTCCAACAAAGTAGAAGCATTAATCATAGAGAAAACACAAATGAATTGAATTAAAACTTTGTTAACAATTAACTAAATATTTCAAACATAGTGCAAATAGACCTAGATCAAGCCTTAGAATGAAAATCTAGCCAAACATAGACATATCTATAACTAAATTCATCAAAACATTCATAAATGCAAAATTGTTCAAAACAATATCTACAAATACAAATTTCAAATCAAGACAGAGAAAGAAAGGAAGAGAAAGAAACTAAGATGGAAATCATCTTCCAAAGCTTTAATCCTTCAAGAATCTTGGAAAATTTTCATAAATATCCCTTAAATTTTATAATTATTCTTTTTTAATCAACTGTTAATCCATCATTTTTATTAGCAAACATCTCATAATATGACATTTATACCCCAAATGAAAAACATAAGTTTCTCTCATTTGTCTCCACTAAACCAAGAATCATCTTGTTGGACGAATATTTTGAAGTTGCCATTGCATAGATCGAGTGTTGCCCAACATATTTATCACTTCAAATCAAGAAAATAGCCAATTCTTATAAATTTTTCTAAACTTTTTAGAAATTTTAATATTCGTTAGAAATTAGATAAAAATTGTATTTGAAGTTAGAAACAAGCGTTATTGATGAATTAAACGTGAAAAATGAGTTAGAATTGTGTAAAAGATGTTGAAATCTGGTTAGAAAAATGATTTTTTAGTGTTTGGCTAAAACCAAACAACGATTGGTGCGTCGACCTACCGCCATCTATTTTTTAAAAATCTCGAGGTCATCTTGGGCTTGAGATGGCCTCGAGATGTGCATCTCAGGATCGAGATTGCCCTTGAGATGCGCATCTCAATGGCCATCTCGGTCCTACGATGCTGCATTGTTTTGCGCCATATGGCGCCATCATATGTTGCCATGTGGCGCTACAATAATTTATTATTTTTAAAATTTTTTCATTTAATAGTTGTGATTTATTCTGAATTTTTTTGGGTTTATTTTTAATAATTTTTGTTTCAGGTCCTATGAAGTATGATGCAATTTTTATTTATTTTAGAGGAAAGTGGAAGAGTTCTAGTGATAGGGAAAAGAGTTATGTTGATTATAGTAATTTTGGGATTTTGGTTCCTAAAGATATTAAATTTGAAGATCTTTTGAATATAGTATGTTATACTTTAGGAGTTAACAATGTGAATTATAAGGTGACTTTGAAAATTAAAATTGATGCAACGAAATATAAGTTAAAACCTATTGAGATTAGAAATGACAGTGATGGTTGATTCTTTTTTAGCGCCAATAGAGGATCGTACTATTTTTTATGTGTAACAGTGGATCATAGAGCTCCCATTTATGAAGATAATGCATAGCCCCCTAATCAAAACCCGCCATCAATTCATAATCATTTTATGTCAAATAGTGATAGCAACCAAGTTTTTCATACATCCCCATTAATTCCAATAGTGGTCCCTCAAACACAATGAATGAGTATCACAATGTTTCCCCTGTACCATTCAATGAAGACCCAGCCTATACATATTATGATTGTGATGACACTGAAAATGTTGAAGATGTGGAAGGGGACTGTGATGATGTTAGAAATGATGAGGATGTAGAACAGGACTATAATGATGTTAGAAATATTGATCATTTAGAAGGGGGTGATTTACCAGAGGGCCGATGTTGTTATGTTTCAACGTGCTCCCTAAATGTTGAAGCTAGAAGAATAGATTTTTATGAAGCTGAAAACTCATTTACGTTTATGCCTCCAATGCCACCAAGTGTAGTAACCATTTATCCAACACCGAAAAGAATAAATATTTATATATATGTATAATATTCATATTTTATTTGTATGTGGATGATACTTAATTTATGTATTGTTATTAGTAGTATTTGTATAGATTAAGGACCTACTATTAGTATTGGATTTATTTGCAAGACTTTAGATTTATTTTAGGGACTAAATTATAATACTTTGAAAGTTTTGGGGGCTAATTCGTAAATACTAGATATTAGCCTCTTAGTATAAAAATACACATTTGAAACCCTAATGTACTCATTTTTAGGTTGACCCACCCCTTTAGAGAGAGAAAAGAGAGAAATAGAGGGGAGAGAAAGAGAAGAAGAAGAAAAAAAAAAAAGAAAAAAAAATTAGAATTTGGAGTTTTAAGAGGTATATCATAACTATTTCTCAATTTATGGTGTTAATTAACTTAATTCCTTTAAGTTTTGATTTCTGAACAAATGAAAAATTGGGGATTTGATGTGAATTTTGTAAGATATATTGAGAATTGATGATGATTATGTAGATAGCTTGATAAATCATGATGAATTGCAAATTTTCTACTTGATAGTCTCTTGATCCGGAAATTTTATAAATTGTTGTGTTTCAATTCTAGTTTTTTATTTTGAGACTATGAAACTAGACATGTATAGAATCATTTGAGACTTTGACTCGATTGAAAATTCTAAAAATTGAATTTGTAGTGAATTTACCAAAATGACCCTGAAATTCTAAAAATTTTCTGTGTTAACAGTATGATACAGTGACAAATAATTTTTGATCTGCTAAATGATCTTAAAAAATTATGAATTTCTGGAATATGATATAATCAAAATTGAGAAATTAGATCAATGTTGTTAAATTGTTATGATTTTCTAAAGCGTGTCAGCTCATTACAGTATTTAATTAACAAATTATTTTAAGCTGTGGAATAAAATAGTTTTAAAATACTTTTGGCAAGGATTTTGAAGTGAAATATTTATCATGGATTGAAATATGTGTCAAGATTAATTCCGTGATATTTTTATAATTTTTGAGTTAGTATAAGATTTTATAAAATTGGGAGACTGAATACTGTTTAGTAAATATCTTGATCTCGCCAAAATAATAGTTTGGATTTGATGGTGTTTATGAAATGGATTGTGTAGGAATTATGATATAATATTCATACATAAGGAGGATATATGAGTTAAGAAAGATATATTCTGATGTTGGAGTAATTGGACATCATTTGATGTATAAGAAAATTTTGTTAAGTGTAAGTGGTCAGAATGACAAGTTTTGAGAAACCAAGTAATTAGACCAATTCGATGTGATAAGTGCAATATGTGTAATTTTGTAAGCTATTTAAAGTGTTTTGTGTGAATGTTGAGGCTTATGAAAGGATTAATCTCCATTGATAGGTTAAGGAGAATTAATCCTTGTAGCCGAAAGTGTTAAGAGGTAAGTATACTAGACTTTTACTGAAATCACAATAAGCATAGTAATTGTCTATGTATGATTTTGTAAATGTGCTTAGAAATATGTTTATGTTATGCTAAAGTATATTTGATATGAAACGTGAAAGACATATGTTTATGAATGTAAGCATTGACATTGAGCATGGACATACATATGTTTATAAAAGTGAGCTTTCAAAATGAAATGTGTTTAACAAAGAAAGCTTTTGAAGTGAAAAATGTCCATGAGATACTTTTTGTGTTTTGAGGATGCTTGAACTCACTATTTACTTAGTAGGCACCTTATGTGATTTGTGGAGCCTTTATGTGTGGCTTTTTCTTCTAGATTGGTATATGTTATGTGTTTCATATGTAGGGAGGATCCTATTAGTACCTAAAGGAAGATTAAGTCATCAAATTCGTGTGGTGGCATATTGGTGCATGTAAGAGGACTCACCGATGATCAGGGTGAGGGTTTGGCTCTTACCTTTGGACATGAGCATTATATATGTGGAATTTAAACCTCACTTATACTATTCCTCTCATACGGTATGTCACATATGAGTGACATTTGGCTCATTATGTGATATGTGATATAGAAGTCCTACTAAGTAGTAGTTGAGTGATGGTATTTCTATTGTATGTTTTGAAAGAATGTGTGAGCGTTTACCTGACATGTGATTTGATAAGATTTTGATTTTGATTTATCACAATATATCATACACATGCATTGTGTACATATATATATATATATTTATATTTTGATATATGAAAAATTTGTATGCTTACTGAGTTTCATACTCATTATAGTTTATGATAATTTCAAGTAAATAAGGTACATATGTGCTTAGCGGATTTGACAAGGCTTCTACTGTTCATTGGGTTCCTTAATTTGCTAGGTTGCTAAGTGTTTCATTTGTGGACACATAGTTTAAGATATTTGATTTATCTCTATTAAATAAATACTTATGTGTTATTTTATTAGGTGTGGTTGTATTTGGTTTATGTTTCACAAAGTATGGTCATTGATTGATTTTGTATTAAACTTACTAACAACTTATAAGGATTCTTATGTTGAATTCAAGTTTGAAATTTTATGCAATATTAATTATAAGTGCACATTATTGAATGAGTGTAAGTTATATCATGTTTCAGATCTTTTGGGTCTAGAGCGTGACAATCAGACTTGGTTATATATGGATAAGATATTGAGTAGTGAAATTAGAGATGTGTTTGTAGGAAAGTTATTTGATAGTAAAGACGAACTTCACCAGGCTATTAGTATATTAGCACTTAAGGGTAATTGGAGCGTAAAGTCTAAAGGTCAGCAAAAGATCATTTTGAGGTAAAATGTGACAATGATAGATGCCGATTATGTGTAATACCCTAAAATTTTATTTATTTTTATTAAATTTATTAGTCAAAGAAATAGAAGAATTTGATTGGTTTGAAAAGTGTTAGTATGGTATAAGTGTTTTGCATGTAATTAAAACTTATGCTATTAAGACTTTCCAACACTTTGACTAATGAGATTTTGCCAACAATTTAAATGGAATTTACTATCATTAGTTAGATTTGAACTAGATTTTTTATTTAGTTTAGTTATGAATAGTTTTTGAAATTTTTGGACTAATTAAATGCCACCATTTCTAACCAATGGTATTTTTGTAATTTTGGGTTTAGTTGTGGGTATTTTTGTAATTTTAAGCTTAGTTGGGGGTATTTTTTGGAAAGAAAAATGAAGGTTATAAAAGGGGGGGAAACAGCTAAGGTGTCTAAAATGTCTAGTTTTTCAATACCATTCACCCTTTTGAGAAATTGAATAATGTTTTGATTTAATGAATTGATTAATTGATAAATTTTGATTTATTATGTTATATGGCGAAATTGGTTATTATTAAAAATTTCATTGTTTATATATATGATTTGTTTGCAAAAAGGTAATAAAACATTATTATACTATTTCAACTTTTGTGTACACCCACTAAGCCGTTGTGCTTAGCGCATTGGATTTACCATGCGCAGGTAGTAGAGTTGTCATCCCTCATGACTAAATAGTGAATCTTTCTGCAGCAACTCAGAGTTGCTCACATCCTCTATATACATATATTTACATTTGATAGATATTTTATTTAACTATAAACTGTTGTATATTATATTATGGACATTAATTGTATGTACGTGTATATATGTATCTCCTTAAAATTGTTTTCTTTTAAACTATGATGATATATGATATTTATTTTGATAATATGTTGAATTTGAATTAGTTTAGTGAAGGTTTGATGTATTTAAATTATTATATGAGTTGTGGATGTTAGTTGAAAAATGAGAAGTTGGTTGAGAATTGAAAATAAGATTGGGAGTGTTTTCTTTATCACAGGTAGTGTAAAGTTCAATTTTTATGGGAGACTCTACCAGTTTTTCTCTGAAAATGTTTATTTCATAAAAAATGATTTTTTATATATAAATATTGTCTATAATAGTTAATTTACATGGTTTTTAAGAAAAAACATTTTAAGTGTGCTTTTGGTAAGTTTGAATAATTGTTTATTATTGTTTGTATTCGATGCTATCATAGCATCCCCTGATCTCGTGTCTCGATGAGAGGTAGATGATGGGGGTGTTACATTACGTGCGGTGTCGATAGATGCAAGAAAACATTTTATTATGCGTAGAATTGATTCAAATCACATATTTCAATTAGAACGAGTGCACGATGGTCATCGACAAACAAAGTCTCGAATTATTGGCAAATTCATAAAAAATAAATTTGCATCTATGAGTCAACTTTATATACTGAAGAAAATCCAAGCATACATACGTAAGAAGTTTGATATGGAGATAACTTACCCTACTGCTTGGCGATATAAGGAGAAAGCATTAAGGTTGATACATGATACTCTAGAGGCTTCATATAAATTACTTCCTGCATACTTCCGTATATTGGAAGAACAGAACCTAGGTACAGTCATGCATTTAGAGATTGATGATTGTAAGCACTTCAAATATGTCTTCATAGTGCTTGGACTATGTATCAGAGTGTTCTAGTCTTTCATCCGATCGGTTATTACAGTTGATTTGAAAAATGAATTCTTGAGAACAATGTGTGAGTGATTTTAGACCTAGAATGTATACATGTGGGTTTGTGTCTATCATTCAAATATAGCATATATATCACATACATACATGCGCAGCGAATGAGCGAAATACAAATTTCATAATGATAAGCACAAATATACTTTACATATTATCTCATAAATGTAAAATACTTCAAGATTGAGAAATAGTAACTTGTCAAGCCTTTGGTATATAGTCGAACCAGAGTAACCGCCTTGAAGTAACTCGTTCACAATTCTAGTTCCTCAATACGGTGGGCTTGAGAAAGCTAGAATAGTAGCTTTCCAGTAAAGGATTCAACTCTTGAATCCTTGTTTCTACCTTATAGTATGGGTGACAAAAAATAGAAAGAAAAATGGAAGAGATGTTTTTGCTCTCAACACTTGAGAGAATTTCTAACACTTAGCCTTTTAAAATTCTCTCTATCATTATCACCAACCCCTTGCACGAATTTTTGATGATTAATTGAGCAATTAATTGCTCTTTCATTTGTTTATTATTTCATTTCATTTTCTCACCTAATGACATCTATTATATTTGCCATTAGTGTTTTGTTTATTATTATCTTTCATTTTCTCACATAATGGCATCTATTATGTTTGCCATTAGTTTTTGTTTATTATTATTTACAATAAACTAAATAAAAACAAAACAAAATGAAAAATCAATTAAATGAGCTTAGCCTTAATCTTGGCCGAATGAGAAAATACCTTCTCATTATTAAAAAATATTTTAAGGCCTACTATTAACAAATGTCACTCATTTATACTTATCTTATCATTTAAATAATATTAAATAAATAATTTAATCATATTAAATCATGGTAGAAACACATGTCAATTTAAATAAAAAATTAATTATTTTATTTCAATTTAAATAATAATATCATATATTATTATTATTATTTTATTCAATAAACATTTTAATGAATAAAATAATGATATTATTTTTCTAACAAATAAGGTCACTTCGGTAATTTTTAAATCAAACAATAATTGGCCCACATGTCATATGTCAACATCTCATTGATTAACAACTAATTGTTAACTAATGATGTACTTAACTCTTAAGTCTTGACACGTCACATTTAATCTGGTATGCTGCCCCAGTGCACAACGAGTACACTTCATATTACAGGACTCTTTAGGTCCACTATTGATTTGTCAAATAGAACTATTCTATGAGTCTGAGATTAATGCCTGTTTACGCTCAAAATATAACGCGGCTATCGCAGTATAGATTGAGGTGTCGATCCCACGAGGAAGCTCTTGGCAAAATAGGTTAGTGAAGTAAAATATTAAAGCAGTAGCAAAGGGTTAATTGATTTAAACGGATGAGATAGAATTGTCTATGAATTGAGGAAAATGTCTTATGATGATTTAAGCAAGGCTTTGAGAATCACAATTATGCTTTATAAATCTACTCTATACTTTGATTCGATATTTATAACTCAACTGAAAGTTTCACATCCCAAACAATCAATCGGAAGGTATGTAATATATAGCACATTTGATAACACATGTATTTGATTTAGTTAAACTCTTTGCAAGCATTAACACACATCATGTTATTTATACAAGTTATCTAAGATCGACAATATATCATTTTGACAATATTGCAGTAAAAGATTAACTTGAATATCAAACATTTATTGCCCTTACATGTTATCCAAGATCGACAATATATCAAATTGACAATACTGCAGTAAAAGATTAACATATAAAACAATGTAACCAGTAACAATTATAAATCAACATGAATCACATAAGAAAAGCATGACTGAACATATATGAGACATGAGAATTATAACCTCTGGATTATAGAAAATAAAATAGATAAGAGTTTAATCAAAACCAAACTTACAACATTTATAGCTCTTGACACCGAATCAAAGCATGGAAGTAGATTTACTACACATAAAAGTTCATCTCTTAGCCTTGCTAGGAACTCTAACCTAAATTACAATACATGTTAATGAGAATAAAAGAAGAGAGAAATTATCTATTAAAAACGTCCTAAGGGTCTCCTTATATAGGCAATGAATGGACATATGTCATGGATGACATCAATCTTCAATAATTTTAAGCCAATAACTCGTGTATCCACTTGCAGCACATTTTTGATAATGTAAATGATCAATTCAACTTCTGTAGCTGACATAAAAGTTGTAGAATTTTGACTCTTCTTTCCATAGGCACTGATTTCATGCAAATTTGATGAGTATCCAATGAGATATGAGCAAATTTCCAAAGATACATCAGAATTCGGCCAACAACCATTTTACCCACTTGCAATGCGATTTGGTCCATGATAACGGCTGATTTGGACTTTACCATAAACATACGAGTTGTTGATAGTAAAGTCAGCAATTCACAGCTTTAAGAATTATACCAATTGAGTACTTATTTTATGAGATACGGTCCAAATACGTGAATTGGGTCAAGCTGGGTAAGAGTTGTAGTCCGATTCTGTTGTATCTCAATTTTTGGCCCATAACATGTTGGATTTGGCTTTTCCACTATTCTTCAAATTTGTGTAAGATTGAGTCATGTTGCACCAGGTTTAAGAATTTCTTCATTTCGATTTCTACATTGAGAGTTATGTCCATTTTACCTAAACCTGTCCAAATAATATTCATTAATCACAATTTAAGGAGAACACTTTATTTCAAGCTAAAAATACAGAAAATACTAAAATTAGTGAAATTAAATGGTGATTGAATCTCTTAACAACATGCATTTTCATGTGTTCATCACAGCCCCCAACCAGCTTATTGCTAGTCTCTAGCAATTCAAGCGTAAATAGAATATGCAAAACTACCTAAGCATTTCAATCAAAACGTTAGTTCGAGATCACTGTTGCTATCATGGTTTTTTCAATTACAACTTCCGTAATTTGTGTGTGTGTGAACTAAGCCATAACCATCTAACCACAAACCACAATAGATATAGCCTTGAGAATTTCTCCAAGTAAAAGCCTCAACTCCATATCCTCACAGGTGTATGACTGTTTAAAAGGTTAGGACTTCTCTTATGGAGTTGGAAAACAGTTAAGCACTCAAGAAAAAGTCAATTTTAAGGACAGACATATAAACTAACATTGATCCGAAGATAGGAAAATTATTTGTTTAAAAATCAATTATTCATATCATACGCCAACTTTAGAACTTTAATTGGCTTGTGAGAATAATACAATTATAACTTGGTGAGAAAACTGTTTTGCAAGGTATTTGTCTTCTAAAATTGAATGAAGACTTTATTAAACTAAATTGCTTCTTTTTTTTTTTCTTGTTTTTGGTACTTTTGTGTGTTTTTTTTTTTTTGTATTTTTGAAGAATACAAGGAAGCATTATAAAGGTTTCTCACCAAATTATATTATGCACAAATGTAACCAACTTATCCCTTAATTCAAATAATATCATTCTAAACAAAAATTAACCAATTCAAAGGATCAATGAAGGTTCATAAGCTGTTTTCTCAACCTTTCCACTTACTCACAAAAGATATGTGAGATTAGAAAAATATATACTTAAATGGGAATTCTCTTGGCTATATAAATAGAATCATCCATCTTACCACAAGGCTTAGCATTGTGCTCAAAAATATTTTGGAAGTCATTCTTTAGTAACCTAGATAGAAACAGTGACTCAACCTAAACAATTCTGAATTCATACTTAGGCAAAAAAGCAAATTTCTTTATACAAGAATTACCAAGACTACAAGCAGTAAACGACAATGCATGAAATATAAAACAAAATAACAAAAAGTTAGTTAAAATGCATTTCAAAAGTTAGTACTAAAACTCCTTACTCTGCCATTCTAATTTGACCTAGAATGCGTCTCAAGAGTTCAAGAATGAACTCTTTACTCTGCCATTTTAATCAAATGTCGGACCACAATTTTTTTTTTTTTTGCAAAATGCAACGTATGTCTACTATCCTCCCCCCAAACCAGATGAAACATTGTCCTCAATGTTTAAATAGAAAGAGATAAAGTATAGGAGACATTACCTGAAACGCCAGTTATTTGAAAGAAACAAACCTGAGAGACACTTAAGCAAATATAAACTAAAATGATGGTACTGATAAATAAATAAATAAAAAGAAAAATTTACAAACGGAGTGTCAGATCCAATTTTCGCTTGTTAAGGCCCACTGACCAATCGATCCGAGTTATTGCTGGGTCAGGTTCGTAGGTAACTGCCTGTAATTTGTTAATCAATTCATCCGCTTCAGTAGCAGAAACCAGGATCTGTCGCGCCGAATGTGAAATAAAATTCTATTCCACAGCTTGATCAAGAAAACAAAGTAAGCAATCAAAATAGTTATTAACATTTAACAAACCTATGGGTTTTTGGTGGATATTCAGTTGGGCCCAAGAGACAATTTGAAAAATTTCTTCCAAGGTACCAAAACCACCTGGTAAAGCAATAAAAGCGTCTGCATTGCAAAGCATTCTGGCTATACGTTCATGCATGGATGAGACTTGTAATTCTTCCCCTATTGTTTTCCCGGTCAGGTTTCCCACGGCCAAAGCTGTAGGAATAATACCTAAAACTTGACTTCCTCCTAAATGTGCAGCTGTTGACACACACCTCATTAGCCCAAGGCTACCTCCTCCATAAATCAAATGAATTTTTCTTACAGCTAATGTTTTTCCTAGATTGTTTGCTGCTTCTACGAACACTTTACTCTCCCTAGGACTAGATCCACAAAATACACATATATTTCGAAATTGTCGAACTTGGGTTTCCTCCATATCTACTCTCACCTTTATCTCAATATATAAAAATGAAGAAACTGAGGTGCTATATTTATAGAGCGCCAAATGATAACAATGATTATGGTAACCCGACAGTTTGTCAAAAGAGAGTTAAAAATAAAATACAAAAATTTAAACATAATGATCCACATGCATTATTGAACAAAAAGATTTGAATTTAAGACATCTACATGAGTAGCCCTACTATTCATAAAATAAAGTTTGAAATTAAAACACATGTATTTACAAGTAGTTGTGATTGTGGCTCACATCTTCCTCTGGTTTTACGTCCAGTAACGGCTTAAACGCCCTCTATGGGTCGGGGATAGGCTTCCCATCCAATTTTCTTATAAATTGGCAAACAGGGTCTTTTAGAGTCAGATTCCCGAGACTATACCGTTGATGTTCATTTTTGAATTTGTTCCATAAATCGAGAAGTTCACGTTGCACGAGCCCACAGGGATGCGTCTCAAGAGTCAATAGGATATCATCTAAAGACTCCTTACTCAGTTCATCCTTAATGAACTAAATTTTGTCTTCTCGATTTCTAGATACGAATCCTAAAGAACGACAACTCCGATTACAATTCCATCGAGCACATTTATGACAGACTTGTAACCTTTTTGCTCGTCGCCTTTTGGCATAAGAGCTTCTTCCAAGACCAGGCATATGAGAAACAAAATCATTTTCAAACTCACCAGACAATCGAACCTTAGCTTCAATTAACCAACGAAGGTCTATAGGGATATTACCCAACATCAATAGCCTGAGTCTTTCACACCGTGCTTTGTAAATCTTAAGTAGAGCATTTTGAGGAAATGAAGGAAAACGTTTTTTAAGGTTGGCAAGAATGCGATCCATTTTGAAAGAAAGAAAAGAGATGAATGCACAGTTTGAGGGACAGTTTTTAGGGAACTGAGAAACCGACTTTAATAGTCATGGAGTACCGTATCCGCCACTTGATCGGGAAATAAAATCACACTGAAGAAAAAATAAAAAGAAGAAAATAAAGTAAAATAAAATGTGCAGGAAAATAAAAGCAAAAATAGAAAGTCAAAAGATAAAATATAGACAAAATATAAAATATGGTACAGATAGATTGAACCTGATCAATCACGATAGACAGGATCCACAAGAGGGATCTCGCCTAGGTACATAGAGTCGTTTACCTTTTTCACGTAGCTTTTTAGCCGCTGTCCATTCACTTTGAAAGTCCGTCCATCAGTGGGGTCTTCTATTTCAACAGCACCATTAAGAAAAACATGTCTTACCATAAATGGACCAGTCCATCGAGATCTCAACTTTTCAGGGTGTAAATGCAATCAAGAATCATAAAGATAGACCCGTTGATTTGGCTCAAAGTGTTTCCTTGAGATCTGTTTATCATGAGCTACTTTCATTTTAGCTTTGTAAATTCTGGAGTTGTCATATGCGTCATTTCGTAGCTCTTCTATTTCTGACAATTGTAACTTTCTCTGGAGACTTGCAGCACTCAAAGTTGTAAAAGAACGGTTAGAGAAATATGTTCCTTGGTCACTAATGATGACACGTGGTGTCCCAAGGTTTGATGGTTTTGGTTTCTCCCTCTCTTGTGGCAACTCTTCAATACCTGGTTTCCAAAATCGAATCCCTTTATCCTGTGAGTCAAAAATACTAAACATATCAGTTGTTTCATCAGGATAATACAATTCTTCAATATCAAAATCAAAGAGATTTTCTAAAGAATTATAGCCATGATTTTTATAAGCTTCCTCCGCTCCAAGTGTGTCTATCATATATGAATGATAGCATTCGTCTTCTTCTCGTGATTGCTTATTAATATGAAAAATGTTCACCTCAAGAGTCATATTCCCAAAAGATAATTTCATTAGACCATTTCTGCAATCAATAAGAGCATTAGCAGTGGCTAGAAAAGGTCTCCCCAAAATAAGAGGGATTTTTGACTCCATGTTAACAACAGAATGAGTATCTAAAACAAGAAAATCAACAGGATAGTAAAATTTGTCAATTTGCAACAAAACATCTTCTACTATTCCCTGTGGTTTCTTGATTGATCGGTCAGCTAATTGTAGGACTACAGATGTTGGTTTAATCTCACCAAGTCCCAACTGCAAGTAAATAGAATAAGGCATTAAATTTACACTTGCTCCTAAGTCCAATAAAGCTTGACCAAACTCATGTGTCCTAATTTGGCAGGAGATTGTGGGACATCCTGGGTCTTTATACTTAGGTGGTGTTCTTTGTTCAATCACTGCACTTACCTGTTCTGCCAAAAATGCAGTTTTCTTCACATGGTGTTTTCTTTTGATAGTGCATAAATCCTTGATGACTTTGGCATAAGTTGGAACCTGCTTAATCAAATGTAACAAGGGAAGATTAATTTTAACTTGTTTCAAATGTTCCAAAATCTCACCTTGAATTTCTGAATTTTTCCCAACCGGTCGAAGAGCTTGAGGAAAAGGCACTAGGATTGAAAACTTACTTTCGGGCTCTTTTTCCATTGTGGCCTCTTTTTCAAGGGGGGGCATCTTTACTACTCGTAGATGTGTTAATTTCAGGAGTAGGCTCACTTACAATCTTACCACTTCGAGTAGTAATGGCATTAACTTCTTTGAGATTTTGAACATCAGAAGTAGAAGCTTGTGCCATGAATTGTCCTTTTGGATTGGATTGAGGTTGAGATGGAAACTTACCTCGCTCTTGTACAGTTAAGGCACTGGTCAATTTTGTGATTTGACTCCTGATTTCTTTGTTTTCGTCCACCACCTGTGCAAGAATTGTTTCAAATTTTTGATTAGTCTTACTTTGTGCCTCCATAAATACTTGTAATGTATCCTCTAAAGAACTCCTAGTTGGTCGTGCATTATATTGAGGTGCAACATAAGACTTGGGTGCTTGTTGTTCTTGTTTCCATTGGTTGTTGGCTTGTTGGTCAGATTTCCAACTGAAATTTGGGTGGTTTCTCCAGCTAGGATTATATGTTTCAGAGTAGGGTGAATAAGGCTTCTTGTACATCCCTAGGGCATTACATTGTTCCTCATATATCCCTCTCATCTCACTATACGTGGGACAATCCTGAGCTAAGTGTTCCGCTCCTCCACAGACAAAACAGACATCGTGTGACTCAACTCTAGCAACCGTGTGGGTGACCCTTCTATCTTTGGATTTCAAGGCCTGTAACTCCCTAGTTAAGACCTCTAATTGGGCTTTGAGGTTATCCTCTTCCCTAAGATGGAAAACTCCATTGGGTCGTGACCTATTTATGCTTTCAGCAATGCTAGGTCCAGTCTATGTATGGGCTTTTTTGGCTAAGTCATTAAGGAATTCTATGGCTTCCTCAGGATCTTTGTGAAGGAACTCCCCATTACACATCATCTCAACAAATTGGCGCTCTCTAATTGTGAGTCCCTCATAGAAATAACTAACCAAGCGCCAATTTTCATACCCATGGTGAGGGCACAGATTTAGCAACTCTTTAAACCTTTCCCATGCTTGATATAAGGTTTCACTGTCTTTTTGGGAGAATGAAGAAATTTGTCTTTTCAGGCCATTAGTTTTGTGTTGTGGGAAGTATTTATTGAAAAATGCTTGGGTCATTTCTGCCCAAGTTCCTATAGACCTCGGCCTCAAAGAGTATAGCCAACTCTTTGCTTTATCTTTCAAAGAAAAAGGAAACAATTTAAGCCTAACAGTGTCTATGGCTTCAGGTTGGCTATGGAAGGTGGCAATTACCTCTTCAAATTCCCTAACATGTACATAAGGATTTTCACTATCTAAACCATGAAAAGTGGGAAGAAGTTGTATCATTTCAGGTTTAAAATTCGAATGTGGTATGTTAGGTGGAAATATAATGCATGATGGTGTGGCTGTACGAGTAGGATGCAAGTAATCTTTTAGAGTTCTAACGGGGTTTTCTTCGTGTTGGCTCATTGTGTTAGAATTACAAGATGAACTAGAAGGTGAATTCTCTTCACTTACAAATTGTGGGAGTGGTTCTAGTTCTAGTTCTAGTTCTAGTTCTCTCACAAATCTTCCTCGTTTGTCTCTAGGTCGATGCATACATCCTAATTTTTTTTTTTTTTAAGGAAAGAAATGCTTAAGGAAAATTAAGAAGTGGAATAAACACAACAAGAAATAGAAATAAGTTAGGTGGTAAGACCAACCATGAAATATAAATACAATAACTAAACAAAAGACTATAAAATACGAAAAAAGTACAATAAATAAATAATAAAAAGAAAATACAATAAGTAAATAAATAAAAGGTTAGGCGGTAGAACCGGCCATAAAAAGAAAATACAACATATTAACTAAAGAAAATAAATTGCAATAAATACGTAAAAGAAAATGAAAATAAAGTACAATAAAAAAAGTGCAATAAATAAATAGAGTACAATACGAAATAAAGAAACTAAGTTAGGCGGTAGAACCAGCCACAAAATAAAAAGAAAATACAATAAATTAACTAAAGAAATAAAGTACAATAAATAAATAAAAGAAAGTGAACAAAGTTAGGCGGTAAAACCAGCAATTAAAAAAAAGTGCAATAAATAGATAAAAGAAAATAAACTAATTAGGCGGCAAAACCAGCCATTAAGATAATATAAAATATAACAAATTAACTAAAGAAAATAAAATAAATTAAGTGGTAGAACCAACCATGAATAATAAATAAATTACAACAAAGGAAATAAAACTAAGAGTTTACAAAGAAAAGAAAATATACAAAGTTACCACTTTAGTATTTATAATCGCAACCGACTTTCGCTTAGTGTGCTTCCCCGACAACGGCGCCAAATTTTTGTTTACGCTCAAAATATAACGTGGCTATCGCAGTATAGATTGAGGTGTCGATCCCACGAGGAAGCTCTTGGCAAAATAGGTTAGTGAAGTAAAATATTAAAGCAGTAGCAAAGGGTTAATTGATTTAAACGGATGAGATAGAATTGTCTATGAATTGAGAAAAATGTCTTATGATGATTTAAGCAAGGCTTTGAGAATCACAATTATGCTTTATAAATCTACTCTATACTTTGATTCGATATTTATAACTCAACTGAAAGTTTCACATCCCAAACAATCAATCGGAAGGTATGTAATATATAGCACATTTGATAACACATGTATTTGATTTAGTTAAACTCTTTGCAAGCATTAACACACATCATGTTATTTATACAAGTTATCTAAGATCGACAATATATCATTTTGACAATATTGTAGTAAAAGATTAACTTGAATATCAAACATTTATTGCCCTTACATGTTATCCAAGATCGACAATATATCAAATTGACAATACTGCAGTAAAAGATTAACATATAAAACAATGTAACCAGTAACAATTATAAATCAACATGAATCACATAAGAAAAGCATGACTGAACATATATGAGACATGAGAATTATAACCTCTGGATTATAGAAAATAAAATAGATAAGAGTTTAATCAAAACCAAACTTACAACATTTATAGCTCTTGACACCGAATCAAAGCATGGAAGTAGATTTACTACACATAAAAGTTCATCTCTTAGTCTTGCTAGGAACTCTAACCTAAATTACAATACATGTTAATGAGAATAAAAGAAGAGAGAAATTATCTATTAAAAACGTCCTAAGGGTCTCCTTATATAGGCAATGAATGGACATATGTCATGGATGACATCAATCTTCAATAATTTTAAGCCAATAACTCGTGTATCCACTTGCAGTACATTTTTGATAATGTAAATGATCAATTCAGCTTCTGTAGCCGACATAAAAGTTGTAGAAGTTTGACTCTTCTTTCCATAGGCACTGATTTCATGCAAATTGGATGAGTATCCAATGAGATATGAGCAAAATTCCAAAGATACATCAGAATTCGGCCAACAACCATTTTACCCACTTGCAATGCGATTTGGTCCATGATAACGGCTGATTTGGACTTTACCATAAACATACGAGTTGTTGATAGTAAAGTCAGCAATTCACAGCTTTAAGAATTATACCAATTGAGTACTTATTTTGTGAGATACGGTCCAAATACGTGAATTGGGTCAAGCTGGGTAAGAGTTGTAGTCCGATTTTGTTGTATCTCAATTTTTGGCCCATAACATGTTGGATTTGGCTTTTCCACTATTCTTCAAATTTGTGTAAGATTGAGTCATGTTGCACCAGGTTCAAGAATTTCTTCATTTCGATTTCTACATTGAGAGTTATGTCCAGTTTACCTAAACCTGTCCAAATAACATTCATTAATCACAATTTAAGGAGAACACTTTATTTCAAGCTAAAAATACAGAAAACACTAAAATTAGTGACATTAAATGGTGATTGAATCTCTTAACAACATGCATTTTCATGTGTTCATCAATGCCCCATGCACATGTCACGGATATTACAAATTAGTGTAATAGATCATACAAGTTGAGATCATAGCACATACGTATAATCCTTCTGCCAATCATATCTTAAAAGAGCAAGGATATAGATCACTACTGTTAAATCCCTATGTGCTCATCCATGAACTTATCTCCAGACACGTATCTTAATAAATAATATATGTAAATACTTTTATAATATTGTTTAACCCTGTACGAAACTCTTTTCCTAGGTTCGTTGCTTATGGCCATAAGACTTTCTAAGATATAATCTCTGAGCATCCGGATATATAACTCATCCATGTGAGCTGATGGATTCCATATTTGTACACACCAGACTCCATAAGCATCAGACCATACCCAGTGGTCACACCATGAAAGGCCTGTGATATGCGCGAAATCAAAGTATGATGGATCACTTACAAGTCCACCGTAGTACTCAGGTCAAAGGACCATGTATACTACTCAACTCGAGAGAACCTTCCATTGATAGCTTCATGGGATGTCTATTGGGGTCCTCGTTGAGTCTGTTCAGTATTCAGTCCTTACTGAACACCTGTATACTATATCAACTTCTAGTAAGCCCATAATCAGCTAAGAACAACCATCTAGACCATCTAGGTATAGTATACACTGGTCTATATAAAAGGATTTCACTGTCAGACCTGCATTGGTGAATTAATACCACGAACATATAATTTAATAATAGACTTACATAATAACATTTCTTGGCACCTATTGCAACTCTTACAACTATATTATTACTAATGTATTCTCAGGTCTTTGTACCATCACAGATAAGATTCTAACTCTTAGACTTCACTGATCAACATAACATACTAACTCTTTAGCATTTATAGTTTCAGTGATGCTAACTCTTGGCATTGATCTAAACTTCTTTAGACCAAGTCTGAACTCCTTCAGATCATATAATGTCTGTAGCATCACAAGCATTGAACCATTTAATAATAGTAATTAGCGATTTAACAAATAATGAACTGGATAAATATTATAAAATAAAATATTCATACAACAATAGGATGGCATGTGAGCACAAATCTCAACATAATGTTTGTGGCTGTTTGTAAGGATGAAAACAACTAAATTTTTATAGCATAGGTATTGCTGAATTCTGAAAATGATGCTTCACGGATGTGATTTATGGCAAAACTCCGAGGAGTCATTGGTGATCTTGAGAACCTTATATTTATATCTGATCAACATGCTAGTATCGAAAAGGCCATAAGAGAGATATTTCCTAATGTATATCATGGGGTATGCATCTATCACTTGAAGGGTAATTTGGTCGCACAATATAAGATACCGTCAAAAACAAAAAAATGAGGGGGATATTGGGCTTCATATTTTGTTGCTGCCAAGGCGTATCACCTAACTAACTTTCAAAGGGAAATGAATAAGATGCGAGAAATGAAAACGAAGGCAACGAGATACTTGGAGGAGGAGGTTGGTTTTTCAAAATGGGCTCAATCAATGGAAGCATTCAGAAGATATGACATCATGACCACCAACATTGCAGAAAGCATTAATGCTGTTACAAGAGAAGCACGTGGCATAACAGTGATTGCCTTAGTTAAGTGGATTTGAGAGTTAATGCAAAGATAGTTTGTTGAGAGATGTGTGGCTGCAGAAAATATGTCAAACTTTTTGACAAATCGGGCCCATGAGAAGATTTGGAAGCACAATGATGAGTCCACTCGTATGACAGTGCATGCAATAGATAAATCTCACTTTGTCGTTAAGGACAAAAATAGAAATGAAATAATAGACATCCTGACGAAGTTATGTAGTTGCCAAAAGTTTAATCTGCGACAACTATCGTGTGCCCATGCACTTGCAGTATGTAGGCAGACCAGATTGCAGGACTAGACTCTTTGTTCGTGATATTACACGACTAAGTCTTTATTGCGTGCATACAATGATCTTGTAAATCTAATTGGTCATCCATCAAATTGGATTATTCTAGAGAAGTTGAGAGCTGCTGACAATCAACCTCCTATAGTACGTCGGCAATCAGGAAAATATCAGAAGAATCGAATTTCATCGCAAGGAGAGGCACCCACAAAGAATGTATGCAGCCGTTGTAAGCAGCATGGACATAATCGGCAAATTTGTCGAAACCCAATTGCATTACATAGCAGTTGATATGTCATTTATGAGTTATATTTATATTTGTACTTTGTTGCTATAATCCTTATTTGACTAGTTAAATGTACTTTATTACCATTGTATTTTATTGACTAGTTTGTTTTGTTTCTTTTTTTTTTCAATTGTCATTAATAATGCATACATTGAATAATTATACATTTACCATTAAATTTATAAAATACATAAAAAAAAACTCTATAAACATACAAATATTTAATTTTTCTTTACTTTTTTTTTACACATTTCCATAAATCAATCGCCATTTTGGTCCTAAAAAATGATCCATGATCAAGACCAAATTCTAAGGGATGACACAACATCAAAAACTCTATAAACATACAAATATAAATCCCACAATCTCTACTATTCACTGTCTGTTGTGGCACTCTCTTTTTTAACCTAACTACATGAAAAGGGATTAAGTCAAGTGTAATTTTTCGTTGCTTATAAAATCTAACAGTATCTAGGTAGTGGGGTAACAATATAGATAATGGTGCAACATGATTCTCAATCACGCCATGGGCATATCCCTTGATGCTAGAATCGTAGATCACTATTTACCGATGCAAGATGTCCACCTTAACCGTAACCTAATGCTATTGTTTGTAGTTGACAGAAATATAAACCTACATAAAAAATTAATTAGTCTCGTAAATAGTATTATAATTATAAAAAAAAACTCTTTTAACAAATGTTATATTTTACCTTGTCAACCTCAATCCACATCCGTGCATTGAGTAAATCTTCTTTCGCACCTTGGGCATATGATATCACGTCATCACTTCATGCAATGGTAGAAATGTCATTTTTGTGTTTCTCATAGAAGAGTCTAAAAGTCTTTTAAAATGAAAACATCATCGTATAATCAATAAAGTTTATATAAGAAAATGAATTTAATTTAATTCAACACTTACAAAGAAGTACGAGTCTACAGAAGTTGACAATTATGGCAATGAGTTAATGTAATAGCTTTGCCTAAGCTAGACCACCTTCAGATACTCATTAATATGTTGCATTAGCAAACAAATAAAATTATAAATATATGTATATATTTCAACATATATAATTACCGTCAAGTAAATGTGTAAATTCAAATAAAATATTTTACTTACAAAGTCATCCAGCAAAGTGTGTAGCAATTCCCAAAACATGTCAGGTTAGATTCAAAGCCAAGTAAGATGACTACACCCACATCCTTGTCCAACTAGGCCTGAAACTCAACTAAGATGACCAACTCTATCTACTACAATGGATTCATGTCTGCTTGAGGTTCAACTTGAATTTTAATTTTCTTCTTCTCGTGTATCTTTTGTAAACAAGAATTTGCATATGGGGTGTGCAAATACCATGCAGACCTATACAGTCTCCCATATTGACTCACACCCTTATGCGGGGCAAGTAAGATCTCAACACTTGCAAGACTGTCAATCAGTGGTTGGAGCTATACGTCATGACAAGTAGCTAGGGTCAAAAAACCATATTGATAGTCTGCCGGTGTGTTCTCTCCAAACTAAAATATATCTATATATTAAAATAAGTCAAACTGCAATTAAGATAATGCGATTTTAAATTTATTTTGCTCACCATATTCTGGTTTTCGTTGGGTTGGAATAAGCATGATTGCCTAAAGTACATCATCATTTGCTGCATTTGCTATGTAAGATCGGTCCGGAGCTGATCAACCCTTGTAAACATTTCATTCCTATCCTTGTCCATTCTCTACAAAAGTGCAGTTTCAGTATGCTCAAATCTCTTACTCATCTCCTCCCGCAGTTCCTCAATCCGATGTGTAACGTCATATTCTGTAGATGCACTATGTTCAGACTACAAGAAACATAACCATAGTTAATGACTTATTTATAAATATATAAAAATTTCTCTTTAGTTAATCACGTAAATAAGTAATATACAATTGCTTCAGGCACTAGTGCTGACATTTGTGCGTTTTTTCATTCATATCTATTCCCCTCCACCTCTATATCATCATCGTTAGGGTAGCTGAAATGGACATAGGCTCTCTGGCGCTTGCTCTTACTCCTTTCATAATCATACATGTTTGGTAAGTCCCCAGTATAACTCTCGCTTGGAATGCCTAGATGTCTAACTATTTGCATGACTGCCTCTTTCTTCTCATGATCTTTTGGTACTAATTTATGATATACCGAAAGAACCTACAAATATATAATTAAGTTACACTTAATACAAAATAAAATTTATATACATATTTTTTTTCATTAATCTCAACACATACCAAATCATTTCCTAATATTGTATTCTTAACGTGATAGAATTATGGAGTCCCTAGAGTCGTCAAATTCAAAATACGAGGGAAGCAATCACTATAGTGAAAACCAAAAATCTCACCGCACACTATATTGCCTCGAAAATCCATACCTAATATAATCATTTTTAAAATATAAGTTTGGCTTATACAAAAATAAATAAATAATTAAGATTAAAATATTAAGTACAAGAAAATTATGACGTACTAGAAATACGTGTAAAAATTCATACACGTTGTAACTCTTAAACTTACTATGTACAAATCTTTTCGTATTTATTTTCTCAAGTTTTTGGAATGCGACCTTCTTAAGTGAGTTATAAAGTACAGTCCAAGCAATATTGCCCCATGGATACTTATTAAACTCATAAAAGTCGTCCACTAAACATAGTATAAAATTTTGAATAAACTCAACTTTACTACATCTTCATTGTCCATCTCCGTCAGTTTCAAACGTCCGTACCAATTATCAAGAAATATGTATGATAATATTTTTACCCCTAAAAAATATGTATCCCACAATCGAGTGCCCAATTTCTTGTTTAACTGGTGGACGGAAAGGTAATCTCGCAATTCTAGTCCAGTGATTAGTACAAACTCCTTCTAGTTAAATTGGATGCGTTTCTTCCCTATGTAAAATCACATCTCATCGTGTAAATTGAAAGTATGCACCTCACGCAACAATAACTCGTGCACCAAAATATCAAAGAAGGTCAAATCTGGCATGTTTAAGAGATGTCCCATACACGTCTGCCTAAATAATGCTTTTTGATTCTCTGTTAGTTTTTTCTTTATATTTTTTAGATCTCATATCTTCGAATAAGCCATCACTGATGCACGAAAAAATATATGCTCTGGAAGTCTATATTTTTTCGATACGTTATTTTTCCTGTAACAATTAGGAAAATAAAATAAATTAATATTATTAATAAATAATGAGCATACATATTAACTAACATACAATATTATTTAAAAAAAAATCACAAATAATATAGATTAATTCAACAGACATAAAAGGGAAAGGGAAATTAAACACTAACATATTAATCAATATATTATAATAATTAATTAAATTAAAATTTTTTAATGTATAATTAATTGTAAAAGGTACTCATTAAATAAATAATATTACAAAAAATTATAATTATTATTACTTAAATTAATCATTTAACAAATAAAAATATGGTTTCAAAAAATGAACATATAATATTAATCAACTTATTAATTAATTGTTTAATAGAATTAAATTAAATTTAAATAAAATTACATTTAATTATTTTTTTAAATTATAATTGCGCCATGTGGCAGCATATGAATGTGCCATGTGGCACAACAGTGCAACATTGTAGACTTTGAATCTGCGATGCTACTACGAGATGTGCCCTTGGGCGCATCTAGAGCTTGCGGTATGTGCCCAAGATGGCCCCGAGATTGAAGAAAACCAGACGACAGCCGGCCGCCGTTTGGTTTCGGTAAAATACACCCAAAACTTTTATTTTTTTTACCCATTTTTAATGTTTTTTACAGCATTCTAACTCATTTTTACATATAATTCATTAATTTCACTCATTTCTAACTTCAAATGTAAATTCTAACTAATTTATAAAAATATTAAAAATTCTCAAAAGTTTTCAAAAACTTACCAAGAATCGATCATTTTCTTTATTTGAAGTGATAAATATATTGTATAAGACCCGATCTATGCAATGACAACTTCAAAAGTTTCGATCTAACTAAATTTGTAAAAGTTCAAATTCTTTGGCGGAGAGAGTTGGAGAATAGTTCATATTGATTTTAAGAGAAAATTGTCCATACCTATAAAAATTGGTTAATAAAAAATAGTGATTTCAAAATTGATTAAAAAAGAATAATAGTAAAATACGAGGGCTATTTATAAAATTTTTCCAAGAATCTTTAAGAATTTTCAGCTTCCAAGTCTTTCTCTAGAAAATGTGTGCCTCTCTTTACTTTCGTTCTCTCCCCTCCTCTTTTTAAATAGTGGCTTTTAAGTATTTATTTATAGGCTCTAATTATGGTAGATTTCGAAATATGGAAAACTAGGTTTTTTATTTTGTCTAGCAGGATCGTGGTTTGGGCTCAAATTGTGATGGGGCTACAGCTTGAAAAGACTGACGCTGCGACTTATGGCCTCAGGTCATGCTGGTGCTGCGGCTTGACTTGACTAGGACAGTGGTTTGTAGGCTTTAACTTATCTTCCAATGTTTTGCTCTAGCGTCGCAACTTGAGTTTGTGAAATATGTTTTGCACTTTTTCTTTATTTTTTGCTCTTTTTGCCGCATTATTTATTGAATCCTACAAAAATAACAATAACATTCATGAAAAGTCATATATTCATAGTCATGTTTTGTAATTATTAAGTCAAAAGAGTAAAAAGTATTATATCTAAAATGTACTTATCACAAAGCATTATGAATACAAATATTACTCTCATACAATTCTTTTAACTCATTTGTCACAATCAAATTCAAAATATCTATACAATAATACACATGCATAAATTTACCTTTCAATACCATTGCATTCTCTTGTCAATTCCTCAACTTCTTTTTCAAATAATCAATAGCAGCATCATTGGCACAGGTATTATTAATTGTTATGGTAAATATTTTCTCTATACTGTATTCCAATAAATAAGATTCAAGCTGCTTGCCAATGTATATCTTCTATGATTTTAAAAAGAAGAAAACTTAAAATCCTCCTCTGCAATTGCCAATCACGATCTATAAAATGGGCAATTACAGCTATTTAGCTATGATATAAATGAAAGTTTAATTATCTATAGTCAAGCTAACTCGTCACCAATTCCTACTAATTAAACTCTTCAACATAGTTTTCTCCTCAGTAAAAAATTGAATTGCACCCTTGGTTATAATTCTACATGATGGAACGTCAAACTTAGATTTTCTAGATCACAAAAATATCAAAACTTATTATTCTCCATAGAACTAAATGACAATTAATTCATAACACCATTTTTATAACTACTTATTAACATGCTTTTTGACTTCTCCTTTAGGCATAATATTATTATTCTCTCCCTCATTAGTAGGTTCTTGATTATCAACCAATGTACTTTGGTAAGCTTTACATCTTTGTATGTGTTTTTCCATACTAATAGTCCCATGATATATTGAATTACAATCATATAAATCTCATAATAATTGTACTTTACTTTATCTTTTTTTATTTTATTTTATACCGAGTGAAGTGCAAACACACCTTAAATTTGGATGTTTATTGAGCTGATTTTCTCTTCTTAACATCAAGAAGTGAAAATAAGGTACTTCGTTTTTGCTTATGCCCTTCTCCTTAGAATTTGAAAAAGAATGAGATTACATGTCTATATTATTTTGTGGGCTTGAATTTGAACTCATTTGCAAAATAAAATTAAATAACTATTAGTAATTGAATTTAAAATTACAATATTAACAATTTAATTACTTCAAAATATATTGTTAGATGTTTACTCATAAACAATTAGTTAAAATCTTACTTATTTTACTAATAAATTTAAGTAACAACATTATGACTAATTTAACAATAATATGACAAACAATTTATTTATTTCAATTGATAACAATTTACAACTACGTAATTTTATTAACAAATTATTTTAAATAGCAACAACAAAAACTTAACAAGACAATTACATTAATTAACCACTCAATAATTAATAATATTAACAACATACTATTTTCATTAACTATTTAATTTAATTAAAAAGAAACTAACGATACAAATATACTATTAACTGTATTTTACAATTTACAGCAAAAAATAATCATACAATCACAAACAAAAGAAAAACTTACAACATTCAATCATTCAGTTTGGCATTTAAAAAAAAATTAAGAAATAATAATACATAAAAAAATATTATTTTACTTATTTTATTTCTAATACAAAAACATGACCAAAAAAAAAAATTTAATGTATGTAATGTAATATCTTACCTCAGAGACAATGGTGGGATGGTGACTAGTTGGTTGCAACTACGACAGAGCTTGTAGGCAAGTCGGCAACGTTATGCATGGCGGGCGAGAGTTGAAGACACGATTGAGCTGAATAATTGAGTTGACTATGGAGTGAAAAATTGAGAAGGAGCTAAGTGTGGTGACACGTGGTTGTTGGGGGTTGGGAGATTTGCGATAATAGAATTTGTGATTTTGTTTGTATATACTGTGTGATGTGACTCTGCTTTCCCCCTCTCTCCCCTTTTAGCTGCTCGATTTGCAGTAACATGTGCAAAGTGACACTATATTCTGCGTTCAGAATAATGCCATTTTGCACCTATTCAAAAAGAAATCCCGGTTTGGATCAAGATTGTTTTGAACTAATAAAACTGATCTGGTTCCTCATGCATGGACTTGATTAGTCCTGGTTGTTGCTCCAATAATCGGAATCTGACTCTGAAATTTTTGAGTCAGTTTGGGAATAAAAAATTCGCCCACTCCTAATTGTTAAAATAAATATTATTATAATATTTGTAATTAAAACTATAATTGATTGCAAAAAAAAAATTTAATATGATAAATTTTTTAATGTTTATGAAAATATTTTAAGAAATAATTAGTTATAAACTTAATTTTATTTTATTTATAGAAATATTAAATTTTACAAAACTTAGATAAAAGCTTGGCTTGGTTTAGTGGCAACTCCTGCTTCAAAGACTTTGTGGAGTAGTGATCGTAATAGGCCGTGTCAGCCTTTTGGGCTTAACCTATGAATTTGGTATACAAACTATCATAATACTAAGCTTGTCATGGTTTATGTTTGCCAATGGGCTATCATGGGCTTGGCTCAACACTACTAGCATGTAATGTCGTACTAACTCATGAGACACGACAGTATTGAGCTATGCTTGTGCCGCATAACCCAACTAACACCTTCAAGTGTAATGATTTGTGTTATTATTTTATTTTTTTACGATAACTAAAAAAAGTTGGTTAATAAAGTTAGAATTGTTAGATTGTGTTACTATTAGTGTCATTAAAGCAATTATTTTTTTAATTAAATATTATTTATTTTTGTATACATTATTACAAACATATATTTTGAACTCATATTTATAAAGTATGTGAATTAATTGTGATAAACGTAAATTATATTTATTATTTTCACTTTTTTAATTTGATTAATTGTTCATTTTAATAAGAATATTAAATTTTTTATATATTTTATTATTATTTTATAGGTTTAGAGTCAATGAAGCAATTAAAAATAAAAATTTAAGAAAAACAAGGTTAAACATCAAATTACTACAATGATTCGCTACAATATCATAAAAAATGATTTGCTGCAGTGCCATCGCCCCAGCAATAATCAGTACTTAACCCTAGTGAAATTTTAGCGCCTAATGCTTTTCGCTCCAGCGGTGAACAGTCGTGCATGAACAATAGCTCATGAACAGTGCGCAGAACAGTACTAATGAACAGTAATTGTGCTATAGTAAAAAAGGAAGTACAACTCAAATATATAGATTTTTTAACAAGATTTATGGCATAGTTACCTTGAGATATGAAAATACTATCATCAAGTTGCTTTACCTATAAACTTAGAATAAATTTAATTCCTCTACCATACTTATCTTAAACTCATTTTGTATTTGATTGACAAATTCTTGCATCTTATGCTGAGAAGTTGAACTGAACACAATGTCATCAACATATATTTGAGTAATGATTAAATCATAATCAAAATGTTTGATGAACATAGTTTTATTAACTCCCTCTCTCTTATAACCTTTTTCAACAAGAAAATTTGTCAATTATCCAGACCAATCCCTTGGGGATTATTTTAATCCATATAAGGCCTTTTTAAGTTTGAAAACATGATTACACTTATGTGGAGCTTCAAACCTTCTAGATTGCTCGACATAGGCTTCCTCGTTTAAAATGTCATTTAAAAGGCACTTTTCACATTCTTTTGGAAAAGCTTAAAATCTATGACACATGATATGACAAGTAATAAACAAATTGACTCTAGTCTTATAACAAGAGCAAAGATTTCATCAAAGTTAATTCCCTCAAATTGTGTGTACCCTTTGTACAAATAGCGTAGCTTTATTCCTTATGATAGTATCAAACTCATCTGATTTATTTTTAAAGATCTATTTAGTGCCTATAACATTTGTGTATTCAAGTCTAGGAACAAGAGTCTAAACATTATTTCTTATGAAATGTTCGAGCTCTTCTTATATTGCCTTAACCCAAAACTCATAAGTTAAAACTTCTTAACTATTTTTTTGGGTTCAATAGTAAAGGTAAAAGAAACATAATTAATAAAATTAACCAACTTCTTTCTTATAACCATTCCATCATTCAAATTGCCAATGATAAAATCAATCGAATGATTTCTCTTCACTCTTGTTAATGGTTCTCATCTGATTAATTCTCCAAGAATGTCATTAGCTGGACTAGAATCAATTTATTTTTTAAGTGATTCAATGATTGTCCTTTTTTCTGCATAATCTATTACCTCCAAGATAGGTTCAACATCATCATATTCCTGTTAAACTTCATTAGTGAAGCTATCAAATTGACTTTCCTGTAAATAATTTGTAAAATCTTTGTACTTATGCAAACAAAGTTAATAGATTCCATCACTTTTTGAGTTCTCATGTTATACACACGATAAGCTCTACTATTATTAGAATAACTCTCATGAATCCTTAAATGTTAAGACTCTATTTTCTAAAGCTAATCTTATAAAATTATAACAAACTTGTATATATTTTGTCCTAGCATGATAAACAGACTTTTTACTAAGCAAATAGCATTTTAACTATTGTAATGCAACAATGTTTCCATACTTTTGACCTAATTCCTCTACGAAGGACTATAACCATATCATTTCTTTATTAGCATTTGTTAAAACAACATACTCCGTTTTAGTAACCGAAAGATTAATTATCTTTTATAGCTAAAATCCTAATAGATTGTCGTTTAACTCAATATATAAACATAATTGATAGTATTTTTTGCTAATATTTATGACAACTACAGTATGAACGTTAACATAACCTTATAAACTCAAGTATCATCTACAAGGTTAAGTTTGTAGTTCCTTTTATATACCTAAAAATACACCTTGCTACTTTTTAGTGTTATTTTATTTGAATTACTAATATATCAACTCATAACTCACACGCAAAGGAATGCTCACGAGCTTTGCTCCATCAATATTGAATTTGCTAAGTACCTTCAAATACGCTTCCTGTGATAGCTCTAAGGTTGATTTATATGGTGTATTTGTGTTAAGGTGATAATTAGACTCCACATGTCTAATAATTTATTTCATCATTATTAATGTATTTGTGTTAGCACTAATCTTGTTTGCATTTAAAACTTTAATTTCCAAGTGGAAAATCTTCAAAAGTTGGAAGGGATTAGATGCTTTTACGAGGGACATTATTTCACATTAGGTTAAAATAACTACTAAGCCCAGTGCAAACTAGAGGTGGACACGGTACAATTTAATTCTTTTGTATCTTTTTAGAATTGAATTGAATTAAATTAAAAATATTTAAAATTTTATTTTTAAAATTAAATTGTACTAAATTATTCACAAGAATTGGTCCATATTAAATTGATTCATTCCTCTTAAATAATTTTAAACAATAAAAATTATATAAATAAGAGATAAATTTTATAGACGAATAAAGAAAAAAATTTAAATAGTAAACTAATTAAAATATATAAACTAAACAAGTTAAAAAATTATTAAAAATTAACCATATATAAAGTCTTCTTATTTTAAACCTAAAAAAACACACAACTTAGAGCTTTTAGAGCCACAATACATTGAAAAAGAGCAATTTTTAGAGAGAAAAGTAAGGGCAATTCAAAGAAGTAAGAGATAATTGGCAAATATTTGGCGTATCAACCAACTGTGAATTGATGTCTATATTGGTTTACTTTTGGTTGTATCATATTTATTTTATTTATCATCCATAATTCTCTTATTATCATAAGTTAAATTTATTTTTTAGGATTATTACTTGAACTCAATATGTGAGCTTAATTGTTGGATCTTTTTAATATTTATTTGAACTCAATTCTTTATTATTCATATTATTTGTTCTTAATGCTTCATTATATCTTATCAATATTATGATTGATTTGGTAATATTTTGATAAACTTAGAAGAGGCATCATTGTATTTAGACCTCAATAATTTGATACATGATTATGGAGTAACATTCAATTTTGCATATGTAAGTTTCGAATTAGGATATGAATATACCTAATTGGTATGTATGGTCAATAAGACCTGTTCTTAATAAATCTTAATTTATTACAAGTACTATAAGAATATAAGTATTTGGTAAATTAGGATATATTTGCATGACCTTGGAAGAGACTTGTGAATACATTAGTGTCTTGACCAATAATAAGAATTGAGAGATATAAATATTAAAAGGATTAATATTTAGAAAATATATTGAAGGATAGTACTTAACCCTAGGCTTTCTCTATATTGCTATCTTCTTATTTTATTTGAGTTGTGTCATTTATTTTTTATACTTTTATTTTATTTAAATTTATTACAAAATTAAGATTTTATTTTTTTGAATAATTATAAGAAAGATATAATTTTAGTACTTGATAGAAAATAAAAATTATCTCTGTGAGTTCGACATCCAACTTTATAAGTTTCTTTATTACTTGTTAAGATAGTATATACTTGCACTTAATTTTAAGATATAGAAATATCGCATCAATGTGTCAGACATATAATATAGATACAAAAGATATAGGTCACGAATTATATATAAATTAAACAATATTCACAATTATTAATATAAAAAAATTATTAGTTTAGTTTCTAAAATTTAGTCGAATTGTCTAGTAAGTTTTTATATGATTTTTAAATATTTTGATTAGTCCCTAATATTAAAAAAAATATCATCTAAAATATAGTTTCTAAGAGCAATGATATACATTTGATTAAATAAGAGACTATTTACCATGATTAGACACATAGATTATTTTATTGTCCTATAAAAGTACACTTCATATCTTTTTTTTTTAACTGCACGAACTAACCAAAGAATTTGTTAGAGTTGGTGCTCGTATGCCATTCTATTTTTACTAATATTTATACTATACATATTTCTATAAATTATTATTTATAATATGGTATTAATCTTGTTCCTTTTCATATATTATAAATTTAAAGTAGTTTAAATCAAAACTAAAAGGTAGTATTTTTAAAGGATTACAACCTTATCTGAATTGGGATGAAAACCTAAAAATATTTATTATAGTGGTATAATTGTAAGAGGTTGTAAATGATGCTAAGAAATATCATTATAAATTATATTCTCGAAAATGATTCCTGGTCATAGGTTTACCTACACGAGTTGATTGCTAAACTGGAAAGATAGTGTTTGTCTACATCTAAATTATCTAAACGATTAATCTTAGCAGAAGCTCGTACAGGCATGTAGGTATTTAATTAGGACTGGATACTGAATAGACTCATGAAAACATCCAATAGACATTCCATAAAGTTGTCAATAGATAATCTTATTGAGTTGAGTAGTATTTGTGGTCCTTAGACCTAAGCACCACGGTAGTCTTATGAGTGACCTACTATACTTAGATTCCACACATATTAAATACCTTTTACGGTCTTACCTTTGAGTGTTATTGGGATGATCCAATGCTTATAAAAGTAAATATGCATAGTTATGAGATCCTTCTATTTATATGATTTGGTTATATATTCTGATACTTTGAGATTGTATTTTAGAAATTTTTTTAGATAAAAGTATCACTATAAAAATAGTTACGTAAGGTGAAAAGATATCTAAAAATAGTTTTCAAATATTTTTGTTCGAAATACAAATTTCGAGATAAGTTCATGATCGAGTAAATAAAAACTTAACGGTATAGATTTATCTATCTACTTTTTTGGGATATAAATAATGATGGGATTATACAAATATGTATGACCTCAACTTGTATGGTTCAATGGATTATCTTATAATAACTATGATATGTAGGTGGGCAAAGTTCACGAACTTATGAAAACGTTCCATATTACAAATAGGTGTAAACCTAGAGAGTCTTACAATATAAAGTGTACTCGTTGAGTACTAGGGTAGCGATTTGTCATATGATAACTAGAATTTGTGTAAATAATAATTATGAGTTAATTATTATTTTAATTAAAATATTTTAGGGTTGAAGAGTTTGATTCGAGATATTTCTTTTGGTATAATGGGTTGAATTTACTACATGACAGGATGGACACATGTCAAATTCTAAGCGTTAGAACTCAACACGTGTCATGGATAAGTAAAGCACTTAGTGGCATTATGTGTTGACTTATGCATGCTTAGTAGTTAAGCAATTGCATGGTGCAATGATAACACATAAAGCACTTGAGAAATGACTTAAAGCATTTGTGACACTTGTCCCATTAGGTTTTTCAACTCATGCATGCTTAATGGTTTAGCAATTGCATGGTGTAATGAAAATATATAAAGTACTTGAGAAGTTGCTAAAGACTTATGCAACACTTGTCCTATTAATTTTGTTAACTCATGCATATTTAATGGTTAGATAATTGCATGGTGCTATGACAACACATAAAGTACTTGAGAAGTGGCTTAAGACATGTGCGACACTTGTCCTATTAAATTTATCAACTCATGCATGCTAAGGATTAGGCATAGCTTGGTAAAAATGATAGTGACTATATGAAGGCTTAAAGGTTAAGCAATAGAAACAAATAAATTCATGAGCTACCATTATTCTATAGTCAAAAATCTCACCTCTATTTTTTTATCTAGAATTATTCATGTAGAACACTTATTTGTGAACTTTTTATACTTGATGAATTAAAGAATACAACTAGGAACACTAAGCTAAAGTATGACTTCTATAGATTCATTCCATATATGATTACAGTTACATGTGATGCAATGTGTGTATGTGGGAAATGTAAGAAAGTATCATAAAATAATTTGCTTGGGTTATACTATGCAAAATTTTTAAACATATTTAGCTTCTATTGTGCATTTTAGTTTCAATTTTTTTACTTCATTTCATTCAATATTTACAAAAGAGATAAGATCTATGACATCATTTTTTATACAACTTTTAACACAAGTTTTTAACTATTAAATCAATTTTATTCAATCATTAAGATTAAAGCTAAACTGTAATTATTGGAGATGGTGCTTATGTGCCATTTTAATTTTTGTACGAATAATTATTGATATTTATATAATATATATTTTTGTAAATCATTAATTTATTATGCGATAATAATTTTGTAGTTTTTCAGACATTGTAAATTTAAAAGAGTTTAGATTTAATTTAAAGATATTTAGATCAGCACTAAGAATTAGTAATTCTAAAAGTTAGAACTTTATCTAGAATGAGACAAAGACTCGAGAATATTTACTTTAATAATATAGTTATAAAGAGTTGCAAATAGTACAAAGAAATATCATTATATAGTATGTTGTCAAAAATATCGTTCTTAATTAATGTTTACTAATACAGGTCAATTGATAAGCCTTTTAGATCAGTGTATGCCTATATCTAAATTGTCTAAATGATTAATCTTAGCAGATCGTGAGTTTAGTGAAAGTTTGTATAGGTATGTAGGTATTTAGTTAGGATTGGGTACTGAACAGACTCACGAGGACATTCAGTAAACATCCCACAAAGCCGTCAATAAATGATCTTCTCGAGTTAAGTAGTATTTATGGTCACTTGACTTAAGCACTACGGTGGGCTTGTGAGTGATTTATCATGCTTTGATTCTATAAATGTCAGAGACCTTTAATGGTCTGACCTCTAGGTTTTATTTGGTATGGTTCAATTCTCATGGAGTTTGGTGTATATAGATATATGATATATCAGCTTATATGGGTATGGTATACCTATAGAAACTCTTTTCAAGGCAAAATTTTTGGCTAAAAGACTTTTTGAAATACAATCTTAGAGCATCATGACAATATTGCAAAGATGTTTACAGGTATTATTTATTGAAATATAAATCTAGGAGATAAGTTCATGGTCGAGTGAATAGAGATTTGACGATAAAGATATATATCTCTTCTCTTCTATGATATAGGTGATGGAAGGATTATATAAATATGGTTAATCTTAACTTATATAGTTCTACGATCTATTTAGTTGTATCTGTAACATGTGTGTGGGGGTAGTGTTTACAGACTTATAAAAATATTCCATAAGACAAATGAGTGTGAACTATAGAGTATCACAATATAAAGTGTACTAAGTTAAATACTAGGATAGCGAACTGAGTCAAAGAGTTTGATCTGATTTTTTGTGAGTAAATAGGATTTATTCTTTACATCTCTCGAGAACAACACATCAAATTTTAAATGTTAAAATTTGACAAATAAGTGTGAACTAGAGAGTCTCACAATATAAAATGTACAAAGTTAAACACTAAGATATCGGACTAGGTAAAAGAGTTTGATCTGATTTTTTTTATAGTAAATAGGATTTATTCTTTACATCTCTGAGAATAATACATCAAATTTTAAATGTTGAAATTTGACATGTGTCAAATGCATAAGATGCCACCTTTTGAAATAATTGCCTATTTAAGTATAATTTAAATAAACCTTAAAAGGCTTGAGCTTTGCTTAAAAGACAAGTAAGACATACTTGTCATTTAGTGGTAACAAGTGTTATATACTAGGTAATTTATGGCATAATTAATCTACAAATGTCCATTTAAGGCAAAAGTCAACTATGTATGCAAAAAGGAGTTTTTGCATTTTGGTTAGCTTAGTTCGCAAAGGACTAGATTTGACCATTTTTGGTACTTGATCAAAGAAAATTGGCTTTGCTCATTTTTGAGAGAAAAAATCGAGAGAGTGAAAGAAAAATTGCTTAAAGAGTTAAGCTCTACAACATCAATTCTTGCAAAAATTAAAAGTTGCTATTTTAAAGTCTTGAGCAACTAGGATCTAGAATTATTTGTAGATTTATTTCAAGGTGGTCTGAGCACTTGAACATTGAAAAGCTACCTTTATTTTAATAAGTGTTTTTAAATTATTATTTTTGTATAAATATTATACTTATATGAGATACAAGTAATGAAATGTGATTTTGAAATATTTTTATACTTTTGCTGTATATTATGTATGGAACACATTTGCATTTCACTAATTATACATATACTATCATACACGTAATTCACAACAGTAATTATTATATTTTTAAAAGTTATTTAATTGGTAATAAACTCTACCATAATAATAATAGTATTATCTTCTCTCTCCTTTTTATATCTCTTTCTTATCCCATCCAACTCAATTTTCTCTCTCAAAATAATATTTTCCTCCCTTATTGTGTACAAATGTTGCATTTAACTAATTTTAACAACTTCATTTTTGTTTTGGTAAATTGAATTTATAAATTTTATAGATTATATATGACCATTTTTTAAAATATGTTTAATTTTTTCTTACGTTGAATTAATTTTAACCATCACAATATAAATATACATAATCTAAATAGTATTTTGATTATTTTAACAACGGTTAATGATTTTTTTTATCCAAATGGTTAAACTAAATCATTACTTAAAAATATACGAAAATATAAAGAATTTGATATTATTGACCCCATCATATTTTACAAAACAAAAACAATAGAGGAAGCCAATGAAGACAACTTCAAGTTGCTCTTCTTAAGCTATAAAAATACAAAATACAATATAATTTTTTTTTTTATTTTACTCTAAATCTCATCCCTTTTACTAAATCAACACATAAAATTCATTAGCCACCACCATTTTTTCACATTTAATTTCTCTTTATAACTGTAAATACATAGTTAGCATCAATAATTCTCTTCATCACTATAACTTTATTTCTCCATCTTCAATTCATAACAAAATAGGAAAATAACAATCCTAGTTAGCTTCTTTTTCAATTCTAATTTTCTTTAATATTCTAATTTGTACTTCAGTTTTTTTAAATTTCCAAATTTCACTTGCATATGTTTATAAATTCAAATATATTTTTTAAAAGGAAATAATTTAAAAAAACTCATATAATCCATAAAATTTATAAACTTTATTTAAAAAAAAGTGAAGTTGTTAAAATTAGTTAAATATAACATTTGTAGGGAGGGAAGCATTAATTGAGAAAGAAAAATGAATTGGATGAGATAAAAAAAAGGAGAGAGAAGATATTATTATTATTATTATTATTATGGTGGGTCTATTAGTAGTTACATAACTTTTTAAAATACAATAATTACATCTCATTTTTAATCTTAATTATCGAATGAAAAGTGATCTAATGACTATAAACTTATGTTAATTTTTGTGTAAAAAAAGAGGTGCTGTAAATCCTACCCCTTTACAAAAATATATAGAGTAGCTAAGTACTTTAACAAAAATTTAAGGATTAAATTGTCAATTTTCTTTAATGAAATAGGTGTTTCATTATATAAAATTGTATTTTTTTTCTACTTGCTATAGGGATAATTTATCTTAATCATTGAAATAGAAACTTCCAGTAGAAAAATACACTAAAGTGGACTGTAATAAATTTTGATCTAATTAACTAAATATCATTGATCTTAATCACTAATATTTTTAATAAATTTAATTGACTTTAATCTTTACGAGATAATGAACTTACATACATGTGTTACATTTTTAAGAGTGAGATCTATTTTATATCTCTGAGGAATTGATTATAGTGGTGGATGGACTACTCTTATTCTTTATGAAGATCTTTTGGTAGCTGGAACTTGCTTGCTACAAAAAAGAGACTGGTTATGGATATATCGATGGTAATTTTAGGCGAAAATCTTTTGATGCTTAAGTCAACAAAAGACTGATGAAGAAATATAGGTGAATTTTGAGGTGTAAAAAATCAAGAAAAATATAGTAACACTTCCAAAAATCCTCTCCCATGAGTGAGAAAATACTTCTTCTATATAAATTAAGGTGATTTAAGCCTTAGGATGGACTCCTTAATCTTCTGGTGTTCTATTTGTCCTAAGGTTTCTTAGTGTTGTATTTCATTTAACTGTAGGCTCTTTGATGCTGCGTTCTACTCATCTTTGGTCTTTTGAGCATCATATTTTACTCATATTTAATCTCTTTGGCATATATGGAGGAGTCTTTGGGGTTACTAATGCTTATCCTCATGAGGAGGGACTCTTCAGTTGGGGATAAAATGCTAATTGCCTCGAATGAAAAAGGGCTCATTAATAGAAAGTTTGAGACTAGTCGTTCCATGAGATGTGTTTCTTTCGTTTGTAGATAGAAAATTCCTCATTTATGAAATTGATGATGTCGACCCAAAAATAGACATAGTGAGCTCATTTGAATTCTTTCTTTTTTATGTATATTAAACTAGGCCTAATTGAGTATTAGACCCATTTTAATGTTTATTAGTATAGAAAGTCTTATTTGATTAGAGTTCTTTTTCTTTTCAGATTAGCATTAGAATAGGGTTTTGAGAAGCCTATATTAGAGTTTGATTTTTCATTATAAAAGATCATTTATCATTCAACTTAATAATACAACAATCATAATTTTCTCACAATTTATCTTTTTTTCTTTTCATTTTAACTTTTAACACATGATTTTTTCATCTTTACTTGTTGATTGTCATAACTCAATTATTAAAATTTTGCTTATTCTTTTTTTGTAAAGTAACCTAAAATTTACTATTTATTTGCTATCTCACAGCCTAGAACTTATCTTAAGTCTTGTTTGTTGTAAATTACATTTGACTTTACTTTATTTAATGTGATCTAATCTCAGTTTCCTATAAATTTAACGAAACTTGTATTTCCGTTAAGACACGTACACTAATTTTTTTTTTCCCAAACAGAAGTGGAAAATATTACGGAGGAGACTTGATTGGTGTAGCTTTGGTCTTAGACTTGACCTTTGATCCCCTTAGCTTTTGGTGGACCGTGCTCGACCACCTTTAGCTTTAATAGGCTAGGGAATTCAGCCTTCAAATGGCACAAATTGAACTCGATTTTTTTTTTGACCTTCGTGAACTGAGAGGCGCAGAACTTAAGGGCAACATCAATAATACATATAACGATAGAATTATGAAAAGAATTAATATGCATGTAATATGAATCTCGCAGAAAATGTTTTTTTAATTCGTCGTTTCGAAACTGCTTGAAAGAGTTTTCTAGTGTTCAAAGATTTATGGTTGACGATAACGATTATGTGTCACTAAAATATCAACAATGGAAAAACGACAATTGTTCATTTGTTGTCACTTTAGAGAGTCCCATTACGAGGGATTTACCTAATATACTGACACATGGCTTTAGAAAAGGAGATAGCACGAAAATTTCATCCATCAATCTTCTCTTCGTTATGTTAACACAATCGTTGGAAAAGCAGTTATTAAAAAAGAAATCAAAGCTTTCTATGAAAATTATGACCATTTTCTTTATTTAGAAGTAGGAATTTGTTCAACCGACATAATTATGTAAAATAATTTGATATATTTAATGTTGTTTTTATTTTAGTGATGCATGAGATCAATTTTTTTCTTAATATACCTTTAAACTAAAAAAAATTAGTATATATATAAATTAAGCAAATTAAAAATATTATTTTTTTCTTCCACCCTAAATATAGTGTTGCGTGTTTTCATTCTTTTTCTTGTGTCACATTACAAAAAAGACAAAAAATAATAAAATTGCATAAATTTAAAGGTTAATTGTGAGAAGGATACTAAATTATTTATTCTATTGTTAATTTATAAAAGAAAAATTGACAATATAATCACTGTATTTTTATTAATTATTTATTTAATTTTTAATATTTTCAAATTTATCAATTACATAATTTAAAAACGTTTTTGTTACAATTTTTATTTTAAAATATATTTATCATTGTTATTTTTATTTAAAAATATGACTATTTTTATCTTAAAGAATTTAATTAATAATTTTAAAAATATTATAAACAATTCAACAAAATTAAAATGATAATTTTTTTTTTATAAAATGAAAACTAAAGTGTATTTATTATTAAATTTTAATGGGTCGGAACCTCGTTATCCGAGGCAAAGGACAACCATTGACTTGTTTTTTCTACTTGAGATCGAGTACATGAAAGTGGATGCATCGGGCGGTTAGTGAAGCTCATCTAACGTAAACACGTGGTTCGTCTTCCTCTTCCGTAAAATTTTCAAATTGTGCAGATAACAATCCAACCCCTTCTTATTAACAGGCTTTAAGATTTTTGTGTTTTCCTCTTCACTAGCTCTGATTACTCATTAGTCAATTTCTTTAATTTGCTGAGGCTGAGCTACCGAATCAGTTCACTCTTCATGTTAAAGACCTCTTCCCTTTCCATCATCCAACAATGAAACCATCTCGACCGTTGATCACGAGACCCATCAAACCACCACCACCACCACCATCACTGTACTTTACCAAAAGTTGGAAATTGGGTAATCCAAATGCGAGAAGAGTCTTTGATTCTGGGACTTTTGGTATCAAATTTCCACTGATTACAAGTAGTACGACCAAAAGCTCAAGAAACGAAATTCCATTGACAGCTTCAACCCACTCTTCATCACCAGTTCTTGCGCCCAATATGCAGAAACTAGAAGCTGTTGAGGAGAACATAGAGAAGGTTTCCATTTTACTGATTCTTTTTCTCTCTCTAATTTTTATTATATGATTGTTTCCCTGATTAATTGTTATTATAATAATAATTATTATTTTTGTGTAGGTTATTTATGGATGTCGGTTCATGACTCTTCTGGGTGTTTTTGGTTCTTTGATTGGATCATTTCTCTGTTTCATCAAGGTACTTTTCCTTTTTCTTTTCTTTTATTTTTAAAAATTAATATGGAAGTTCAGAAGCAGAACTGGTAAACAGATGGATTTAGAAAAATACTCAAGGGGATCGTAGACGCAGGAATTTAATTTCATCTAATGGTTATATATATTAATTAAAATCAAACATGTCAATCTTTTTTTTTTATTATAAATATGAAATACCAAAATACAGAGATGTGATCAATTTAGAAGCAGCAGCTAACAGTAGTATGTTGGTGTTCATCTAAATATTGCTTTTATCTCATTGGTCGGTAGATAATGATTTTATCTCGTTGGTTGGGTAACAAAGTGAAAATTATTATCATGTTTTCTGAGTTTTGATCTATAAGACAGGCAGGCTATTTGATAGTGTTAGGCACTAATTAGAAACAATAAGCTGTAGTGCGCTTTATTTTATTGGTGGGTAATAGAAGATTGTATTTCCTGTCTGAGTATATTTAGATAGTTTTCATGAAGCTACCATCCTTGGCACCAAATACAAAATTAGAATTAAAAGCATATAGTAGTAAAAAAGCCACCATAACACTTCAAAGTCTTCAGTTCCCAACAAGAGAAGAATGTTGTCAGATCTATAACTAAACGTTTGATCAGAAGTGTAGATCTAATAAACACCTATCCATCAATTTAATTGGGGCTTTCCTCTGATGATTTTTTAGGACAACCAGGTTATGGGGTATATTCAGGATTGAGGTTCTGTGGTTTTTCATCCAGCTGTCATGGGATTAAACAATTAAGCATCAACTTTAAGTTGGAGAATGCATGGTAAACATTAACTACCAAGTAAAACTAGATGCTTACCAAACATTGTGTGTCGTTGTGCTTTTAAAGTTTAGTTGAAGAATAGTAGGTTTTTTTTGGTAAATGAAGTAGATGTTGGAGAATGAATAACCGACGACAGTCAATGAGGGCTGCAAGAGGTTCAAATTTAATCATAAAATCAAGCTTTGGGATTTTGATGTTGAGTGTGTCATTGAATGTTGCTAATAGTGTTGTCATAGAGTTGCTCATTATTACTAGATGTTTATTAAATCCACCTGTATAACTGTAAAAGTTAGATTTAAACTCCGAATGGAAGCAATAATAATAATACAATTATTAAACCATCAGAATCATTTCGATGTCTCTTTTTGAGTTCCAATTCATAGCAGTAATAATAATAATAATTTTATTATAGTATATGTTGATGATATTATCTTGACAAGAGATGATATTGTTAAATTAGAAAAACTAAAAGTTTTACTAGTTAAAGGTTTAAGATGAAAGACCTAGTTTTTCAAGTTATATTTTGAAATGGAGATTGCTAGGTCAAAAAGGGGGATCTTTGTGTCACATATTGAGGTAGATCATCACTTCATCAAAGAGAAGTTGGAAGAAGGATTGATATGCATGCCTTTTTATAATTTTGCTGAATATTTCTCACACTTTTCATTGATAGGAAGATTACAAATATATAGATACAAGGTAAAACCAAAAAGGAAACAATTATCTCCTAGAGTCAAGGAAAATAATCTAGGAAACTAATACAAATTTAAATGAGGAAATAAATACAAAATTAATTGATTTGATTTAATTTTCTGTCAACACTCCCCCTCAAGCTTTGCTGTAAATATTGATGAGACTAAGCTTGTCCAAGAGAAAATCAAGCACTTGTTCTGTAAGATCCTTAGTAAGTATATTAGCAAATTGTTGATTAGTAGGTACATACTTAATACTGATAATACCTACATCAATGTTTTCTTTAATAAAGTGTCGATCCACCTCAATATGGTTTTTTTTTATCATGATGTATTGGATTGTGAGCTATACTGATAGTTGATTTGTTATCGCAGTAAAGATGAATAGGATCTGTGTATTCAATCTTTAATTTTTCCATCGGTCGTTTTATCCAGATAACTTCACAAACTCCTTGAGCCATAGCTCTGTATTCGGCTTCTGCACTACTTCTTGCTACAACATATTATTTCTTGCTCCTTCAAGTTACCAAGTTACCCCATAATAAAGTACAGTAACCTGACGTTGATTTTCAATCATCAATCGAACCAACTCAATTAGCATCTGTGAAAACTTTAACTCTTTGATCATCGATCTTTTTAAAGAATAGTCCATTTCCAGGTGTTTGTTTCAAATATCTCAAGATTCTATGCACTGCATTAAGATGACCTTGACAAGATGCATGCATATACTAGCTCACCAGGCTCACAGCAAAGGCAATGTTAGGTCTTGTATGAGATAGATAAATGAACTTTCCCACAAGTCATTGATACCTTCCTTTGTCAACTGGATCTCCTTCGAATATTTTTTCTTTATTTCCAAGTTCAATCGGAGTTTTACTAGGCTTACTTTCCAGCATACTAGTTTCTTTTAATAAGTCAAGAGTGTATTTCTTTTGTGACACAAAAATACCGTTCTTACTTCTTGCAAATTCCATCCACAGAAAATATTTCAATGCTCCAAGATCTTTAACCTCAAACTCTCTTGCCATCATCTGTTTAATTCTATTCATCTCTTCAATGTTGTCTCCCGGGACTATGATGTCATCAACATAAATTATCAAATAGTTATCTTCCCGTTTTCTAAGCACTTGACAAATAATGTGTGATCTGCTTGCCTTTGGATATATCCAAGATTCTTGATCACTCTAAAGAATCAATCAAACCAGGCATAAGGAGACTGTTTCAAACCATAGAGAGATTGTTGAGCTTACAAATAGTTCGGCTGCTTAACCTTTCTTCAAAACCCGGAGGTTGACTCATGTATACTTCTTCTTCAAGGTCACCATTCAAAAATGCATTCTTTACATCAAGATGATGTAGTTGCCAGTCAAAATTTGCTGCTAGTAAGAGTAGAATCCGAATGGTATTGAGTTTAGCAATAGGAGCAAAGGTTTCAATGTAGTCGATTATACAAGTTTGAGTGAATCCTTTGGCTACCAACTGTGCTTTGTACCTCTCAATGGAACCATCGGCTCTATATTTCACAGTGAATACCCATTTGTACCCTACAATATTTTTATCATACAGAAGTTCCATCAACCTCCAAGTATTGTTTTGTTTAAGGGCACACATTTCTTGAAGTATTGCAGCCTTTAATATAGGAACTTTAAGAGCCTCTTCAATTGTCTTGGGAATAACAACATTAGACACATTCGAAGTGAAAGCACGAAATGAAAATGACAAGTTAGAATAAGAAATAAATTTAGAAATAGAATGTTGAGTACATGACCTAATACCTTTTTTAATTGCTATAGGAACATCTAGATTTGAATTAGAACTTGAATTATTCTTTTGATTACTTAACATATTTGAAGATTGAGGTTTTATCACTGGTTTGGCTTCTTGACCGTGATTAGGATTCATGATTTGCTCATTTCTCTTGAGAGAACGTTTTTCTAGAGTAGACACGTAACTCTTGCTGATTTGGCCTAGTTGTTTCTCCCCTTATTTCCAGTACTGAAAAATTATCCTGTGGTTGACTTGAAGAAATGGCTTGACTAGGTTCAGTAAGAGACTATTGGAGTAGTAATAGACACTATTAGAGTATGAATGTTGGTAATAGTAGAAGAGGGATGTATAGTTAAGGAAACAAATTGGTTTAATGGTACATCCAAAGTATCTCGTGAACACCGAGCTTCCTGATAAACAATCTCCCCCTGAAGCAAAGTGGGAGAGTAATATGGAGTATCCTAAAAAAAAGTGACATCACATGAAACACAAGTTTTCTTGGAATTGGGGCAGTAATATTTATACCCTTTTTGGGTTGGAGAATAACCAATAAAGATAGTCTTAAATGCTTTAGGGTTAAGCTTATTATGATTGTGATCATGAATGTGTACAAAGGCATACAACTAAAAGGATAGGACTTGGTGAGAACAGAGAAGGGAGACTCAAACTTAAGAGTGTTGCTTGGAAAGTGATTTATAAGATAGGTGGCAGTCAAGATAGCATCCCCCCCACAAGTACTTTGGAACATTCATGGTAAACATGAGAGCACGGGCGACCTCCAACATATGACGATGTTGTTGTGGAGTGTCAACATAAGAACTTTGATGAATAATTCTATTTTGGAGCAAATATTCACCAAGAATGAAATTAAAGTACTCTTTACCATTATCAGTCCGAAGCACACGAATTTTTGTTTGAAATTGGGTTTGAATCATGTGATTGAAATTTTTGAATACCTCACATATTTCAGATTTTTCGCGGAGAAGATAAGCCTAACTAATATGTGTGTGATCATCAATAAAGGTCATAAACCATCTTTTTCCATGAGAAGTTCTAATTTTTTATGGCCCCCATATGTCATTATAGATCAAAGAGAAAGGGGTGGATGGAGTATATGACCTTGGAAGAAAAGAGGATCGAGTGTGTTTGGCAAACTAACATATATCACATTGAAAGAACTTTTATTATCAAATAAAGAAGGAAACAACTGTTGCAAATAAGAAAAATTGGGGTGACCAAGTCTACGGTGCCACAATAATAACTTACTAGAACTAAAAGCAGAAACCAAAGGAACACTAAACACAAGAGTTTGTTAATTCTCTTTATTTTGATCTTGAAGGAAATAAAGGCCTTTATGAATCCTAGCATTGCCAATTGTCCTCTCTGATGATAGATCTTGAAAATAACAAGAGGAATTTAGCAACATAGTGAGACCATTAGACAATCTAATAGTTCTTATTCCTGCAACAGAAGACAAGGAGCTATCGGCAATTTTAATGGTGGCTTTATTAGAACAAGGTATATATGAGTGAAAGACATTATAAACACCAGTCATGTGTTCGGAGGCACTTGAATCAATAATCCAAGATGCCATAGAATTGACTGAAGAGGTTAAGGCAGAAAGAAAGTTGTTGCCATCAAGTTTTGGGTAATGATGTGGAAAGAGTTACTGTCTCCACTACAAAAAAAGACGACAAGGTCGTCGGAGTTTGTAGAAGCATAGGTCTGGCCGTAAGAAGCTAAGAATGGCAGTGTCCATGAAAAAATGAGAATAAAAAAGTTCTGGTTAGCAATGGAGCAGGCTGCAGGTAAGAGGACACCGTAGATTGATAGATTCGGCGATGAGGAATTTGATGGTGCTAGAGGAGAGAAAACTTGCTGGAAAAAACGTCCAAGATCTAAGGTGGAGACGAACTTTCGTTGATACTCCGATGAACTTTCGACAAGTCTTCGAAAAATTCTGGCAAGTTTCTGGCTAAACACTGTGATTGTGAGAGCAACCTTGCTTTGATACCATATAATTTTGCTGAATATTTCTCACTTTTCATTGATAGGAAGATTACAAATATATAGATATAAGGTAAAACCAAAAAGGAAACAATTATCTTTTAGAATAAAGGAAATAATCTAGGAAATTAATACAAATTTAAATGAGGAAATAAATACAAAATTAAATGATTTGATTTGATTTTCTGTCAACACTTTTTTTTTATCAATTGTGGCGCAACTAATTGATATTCTTACTAAAGGTCTTCAAAAGAAAATTTTTGAATCCCTGACAAACAAATTGAGAATGATAGATATTTTTGAACCAGTTTGAGGGGGAGTATGGAAAAATAAATTGGTTATCCTAAATAAAACTAGTTTTCTAATTTAAAACATAAATTAGGTTACCTTATTTGTACAAGGTTTATTTTTCTTCCTTTATAGGTTATAATATATAGCTTATAAGCACTTGTAAATTCTAAAGAGAAATTAGTAGAGACTGAGAATTATTCTCTCAAGTTTGTCTTCACTTTCTATTCATTATTATCCTTCTTCTCTTACCATTAAGAAATCAAATGATCACAATAGTTAAAAGAATATGCTTATAGGGCTGATTAAAGCCTCTAAGTAGTTATTTTAATGTATCATAGAAGTCATTGAAATGATGGAGTTAAATAATTCTATGTGATGTAAGAAAATATCTCTCATTTCTCCCTTTGAATAAATTATTCTTTTGTGTTTCCAAATGAATGTTGTTAAGTTGCCTTAAACAGTGCACTAATCCTTTGATTTCTATACCAACGGGTATTAACCCTTGAAGAAACAATTGAGAGAAGAAGAGACTTGTGTGATTACATTGAGAGAAAAATACAAGAATATGTTAAAGTCAACAATTATGGTTTTGGTGTGCAGATTTTTCAGCTTATTACAGTTGTGTATTACAGCTCATTTCAGTTGTGTATTACAGCTTATTACAGCTGTATATTACAGTTCATTTCAGCTATGTATTCTCTGTAATTAGGACTTAGGTAAGTTTCTTTTTCCTATAAATTAGTGTACATTTGTTAGATGAAATACAAGAGAAAAATAAGCTGTGTATTACAGCTCATTTCAACTATGTATTCTCTGTAATTAGGACTTAGGTTAGTTTCTTTTTCCTATAAATTAGTGTACATTTGTTAGATGAAATACAAGAGAGATTTACTCATATTTTGTCATGGTATCAGAGCCATTTTATCATTTCTAAACTTGTGGCCTGCATTGCCACTTTAAAACTTTTAGAAAAAGTTCCAGTTTGTTTTTTCTTTTTCTGGTCATTTTATCAATTCCAAATTTGGGGCCTGCATTGCCACTTAAATTTTTTGAAAAAAAATTCCAGTTTCTTTCTTTTTTTTTGGGCCTAAATTGCCTTTTTATTTCATTCTTCTGGTTCTTTTAAGGCATGCTTTGCCATATTTTTCAGAACCATTTTTTTTTTCTCAAAATTAGTCTTCCCACGCCTAGATTTTTCAGAACCATTTATGTCTAAAATTATGCTTGAGATTTTAGAATCTACCAATCAACAAGATTATAATCTGACAAAAAGTTCAGCTTTAGTTACAAAAAGCTGTGAAATTAGATCAACAACAATCAAATGCTTGTTTAAGCGGGGTAGGACTGTTAGAAGGACTTAGAGAAGGTAAAAAAGACTCCTTATGGTGCACCTCCTGTAAGAAGCCGCGACATAGTATGGAAAGGTGTTGTAAATTCCATGGTAAACCTTTAAATACTCAAAATACATCTTGGACAGCAAAGTGTAATTAGGAAGCAAGTCAAGGACTGGCACATTTGACCTCGACACAATCTAAAAGTGTAAAAGAATTCTCTCAAGAGCGATCTAAGTTCAATAAAGAAGAGATTGAGAAGTTGCGATATTTTATGAGGACATTAGAGAAACCTATGGGTGGTGCAGGTATTTACTCCTTGTTTTTTTTAGGTAATTTTCAGCCATTTGCACTTAATGTGTCAATCACAAAAGGAACTTGGATAGTAGATTTTAGGGATACAGATCATATGACATAATCTTCTCATGGGTTTGTATCTTATAGTCTTTGTCCTAGTAATAAGAAAATTGCTATTGCTGATGAAACATTAGTTACAGTTGCTGGTCAAGGGGATGTAGTTATAAATCAGAACTTTGTTTTAAAAAATGTTCTACATGTGCCAAAATTGTCTATCAATCTAGTTTTAATTCCCAAACTTAAAAAGGATTTGAACTGTTTTGTAACCTTTTCTTCTGTACTTTGTAAATTTCAGGACCAGAAAACGGGGACGATGATTGCACTTACTAGGGAGAAGAATGGACTCTACTTTCTTGAGGAATCTAGTGGGCAAAATAGTACTAAGGATCTGATTTCGTTGTCCCTGCTTTCTAAGTCTTTTCTTGCCAATAAAGATAAGATATGGTTATATCATTTTCGTCTTGGTCATCATTCTTTCAGTATTTTTAAAATAATGTTTCCTGGTTTATTTAAAGGATTTGATTTAAGTATGTTCCATTATGATGTTTGTGAACTTGCAAAACATAAACATGCATCATTTCCAATAAGTAATACAAGAGCTTTAAAACCTTTTACTCTAATTCATAGCGATGTTTGGGAACCTTCTACTTTTCATAATATTTCTGGAGCTCGTTGGTTTGTCTCGTTTATTGATGATTGCACTCGAGTGTCATGGGTTTTTCTTTTAAAACAAAAATCAGATGTTAGTTCCACCTTTCAAAATTTTTTCCATATGGTAAAAAATCAATTTGGGGTTGGGATAAAAAGAGTTCGGTCTGATAATGCTAGGGAATATTTTAATCAAGTATTGTCACCATTCTTCAAAGAAAAAAGAATCATTCATGAGTCCTCGTGTGTCAACACACCACAACAAAATGGAGTGGCAGAAAGGAAAAATGGTCATCTTCTAGCAGTTACTCGAGCTTTTCTTTTCCAAAAAATTGTTCCAAAGAATTATTGGGGGGAAGCTGTCTTAACCGCTACACATTTGATTAATAGATTACTCTCTAAAGTTCTTGATTATAACAGCCCCGTGTAACTATTTTTGAAATTTTACCCTGACTTCAAAATGACTAATCACCTGATTCTTAGGATTTTTGGGTATGTCATTTGTTCATATTCATTCGAATAACTGTGGGAAACTTGATCCAAGGGCTCTTAAGTGTATTTTTGTTGGGTATTCTTCTACACAGAAAGGGTATAAGTGTTATCATCCTTCGACAAAACGATTCTTTGTCTCTGTCGATGTAACCTTCGTTGAAAATGAAAATTACTTTTCAAATCCTTATCTTTAGGGGGAGACAACATTTATGGAAGATAAGGATAGAGATTTGTTTTTATTTGATCTTTCATACTTCTCATTCTCACGAAATCAAAATTTGGTTCCTTTACCAAATAAATCATCATCTGTTTCTGATCCTAGTCAAGTGGCAAATGATAAACAGATTCAAAGTACTATACGCCCATTGCAGGTATATTCAAGAAGGAAAGAGCCTGTTGTTCAACCAATGCAAGTTCTTGATTCAGAACTAATTTCTAGTACTGATAATGTTGAGGTAACTCCTAACTCTGAGGATTATGATAGTAATGTGCCTATTGTTTCTAATGATGATGATATTCTTATTGCAATTAGAAAGGGGATTAGAAAATGTATCCAACGATCTGTATATCCATTGTCTCACTTTGTATCCTATGAAAAGCTGTTTAGTGGTCATAAAAATTTTCTTATCCACCTCAACACTATTATTATTCCAAAAAATGTCTCGAATGTTTTGGGTAGCAAAGAGTAGAAAGAAGCTATGAAGGTTGAAATGGATGCTCTTGAGAAGAACAAAACTTGGGACTTGGTGGAACTACCTCCAAGAAAGAAGTTAGTGGGGTGTAAATGGGTCTTCACCGTGAAATATTAGGCAGATGGATCACTTGAATGGTACAAAGCAAGGTTAGCAGCAAAATGGTATACTCAAACTTATGGGATAGATTATCTTGAAACATTTGCTCTTGTTGCAAAAATGAATATAGTAAGAATATTATTATCTTTAGCTGCTAATCGTGGTTGGAGTTTGCAGCAGTTTGATGTAAAAAATGCCTTTCTACATAGTGATCTTAATGAAGAAATCTATATGGAGATACCTCCAGGGTTTGATTCAGAAAAGAACAAGGTGTGTAAGTTTAAAAAGGCATTATATGACTTAAAATAGTCTCCCAGGGCTTGGTTTGGCAGATTTGCTAGAGTAATGCATGCTTTGGGTTTCAAACAAAGTCAAGGTGATCACACATTGTTTATCAAACATTCCTCTTCAGGGGGAGTTACAGCTCTCTTAGGCTATATGGGTGACATAATGGTAACTGGAGATAACTTGCAAGGAATGAAAACACTGGAAAAGTGTTTATGCAAAAATTTGAGATTAAAGAACTTGGCAAGTTAAAATACTTCCTCGGCATTGAAGTAGCTCACTCTCAACATGGGATCTTTATATCACAACAGAAATATGTGTTAGATCTATTAATTGAGACAGGGAAATTAGGGTGTAAACCAGTGGAGACATCCATTGAACCAAATCACAAACTTTATGAAGCACCAGAAGATGTAGTGGTAGATAGAGAATCCTATCAAAGATTGGTTGGCAAATTAATCTATCTTTCCCATACCAGACCAGACATAGCCTATGCTGTAGGAGTAGTGAGTCAATTCATGCACAACCCAAAAGAAGTACACCTTCAAGTAGCACATCGAATTCTACAGTACTTAAAAGGTACTCCAGGAAAAGGAGTGTTGTTTAGAAGAGGTAATGAATTGACAGTGGAAGCATACACGGATGCAGATTATGCTGGATCAGTTGATGATAGAAGATCAACTTCAGGCTATTGCACATTCCTTGGAGGCAATCTTGTAACGTGGAGAAGCAAGAAGCAAAATATGCTAGCAAGATCAAGTGCAGAAGCTGAGTTCAGAGCTATGGCATTAGGAGTTTGTGAACTTTTATGGTTGAAAATAATCTCGGAAGATTTGAAGATTGCGTGGGAAGAGCCTATGAAACTATATTGTGATAATAAGTCAGCAATTAATATCGCACACAATCCAGTACAACATGACCGCACCAAGCATGTGGAAGTAGATAGACATTTTATACAGGAGAAGTTAGAGAGTGGAATGATTTATACTCCATTTGTGTCAATCGAAGGTCAACTTGCAGATGTATTAACTAAAGGATTAAATGGTTCTGCATTTTAATCCATTGTTGGCAAGCTGGGAATGGAAAATATCCACTCACCAGCTTGAGGGGGAGTGTTAGAGTCAACAATTATGGTTTTGGTGTGCAGAATTTTCAACTTATTACAGCTCATTTCAGTCGTGTATTACAGCTGTGTATTACAGCTCATTTCAACTATGTATTCTATGTAATTAGGACTTAGGTTAGTTTCTTTTTCCTATAAATTAGTGTACATTTGTTAGATGAAATACAAGAGAGATTTACTCATACTTTGTTAGAATATATATAGCCTAAGCCTTCCACCTTTGTCTAGTTGGAAAGTTTGCCTTTACACCTAGATTATCTACTTTACAACTAGAATCTATTCATTTTCATACTCCCCCTCAAGCTGGAGCATATAAATCATATACACCAAGCTTATTACAAATAAAATCAATTCTAGGACCTTTGAGAGATTTAGTGAGAATATCTGATAGTTGATCATTTGAGCTAACATAATTGGTGAAAATAATGTCGGATAGAATCCTTTCTCGAATAAAGTGACAATCAATCTCTATATATTTAGTCCTTTCGTGAAACACTTGATTGGATAAAATGTGAAGGGTAGCTTAATTATCACAAAGTAACTTCATCTGTGATATATTTGCAAATTTCAATTCTTGGATTAACTGTTTCAACCATATGAGTTCATATATTACTAAAGCCATTGCTCGATATTTTGTTTCTACACTTGACCTAGCAACAACAACAACTTGCTTCTTACTTTTTTAAGATGCAAGATTTCCTCCAACAAGAATACAATACCCAGTGGTAGAACGTCTATTTGATGGAGAACTTGTCCAATTGACATCTAAATATCCAACAATTTGTGTATGATCCTTATTCTCATATAGCAAACCTTTACTTGGCGTATTCTTGATATATCGTAGGATTCAGATAATTGCATTCCAATGACTGCCACATGGAGACTGTAAGAATTGACTGACAACACTAACTGGGAAGGAAATATCAGGTTGTGTGATGGTGAGATAATTAAGTTTACCAACTAGTCTTCGATATCTTCTAGGATCTGCAATAGGCTCCCCCTGTTCAGGTAGAAGTTTAATGTTAAAGTCTATAGGAGTGTTTATGGGTTGGCAATCCATCATCCTTGTTTCTTGAAGAATATCCAAAGCATACTTGCTTTGAGAAATAACAATTCCAGAGCTAGACTGAGCTACCTCAATACCAAGGAAGTATCTGAGTAATCCCAAATCTTTGGTCTGAAAATGGTCAAACAAGTATTTTTTTAATTGCTTAATATCATCTTGATCACTGCCCGTGATGACAATATCATAAACATAGACTACCAGATATATGCATTGGCCTTGTAGTGTATGCTTATAGAAAATAGAGTGATCTGATTGGCTTTGAATCATGCTAAACTCTTGGATAACAGTGTTGAAACGACCAAACCAGGCACGAGGAGATTGTTTTAAACCATATAATGAGCGACGAAGTTTGCATACCAAACCAGACTCCCCATGAGCAACAAAACCAGGTGGTTGCTCCATATAGATTTCTTCCTGAAGCTCACCAAGGAGAAAAGCATTCTTGATGTAAAGCTAGTGCAAAGGCCACCGGTGAATAGCAGCCATAGATAAGAATAACCGAACGGATGACATTTTAGCCATAGGAGAAAATGTATTAGAATAATCTAGGCCATAAGTCTGGGTGTATCTTTTGGCAACCAACCTTGTTTTCAACCGATCAACCTGACCATCGGATCCAATCTTGATAGTATAAACTCAACGGCAACCAACAGTTGAGTGATCGGGGGGCAGTTGGACTAATTCCTAGGTTCCATTATTGTGCAAAGCAGTATTTTCCTCAACTATTGTTTGACACCACCCAGGATGTGAAACAGTATCACGGAGATTGGTAGGAATAGAGACAGGATAAAGTAGACACAAAGGCATAATATGGTGAAGACAGTCGATAATAATTAAGAAAATTGTAGATAGGATGAGGATTGCGAGTAGAATGAATACCTTTTCGAATAGCAATGAAAAATTGGTCAACAGGTGGTAGGACCCCAATAGGAGAGTGATCGGGAGCAGGAAGTGAGTCGGCGGGCCCCTCAAGTGTCATAGGAGCAGTAGCACTATCATCACTTGCAGGAGAAATAGGACTCGTAGGAGTCGGAGAGGGAAAATCCTCAGGAGGAATTTTATATTGTGGGACAGGAACAAGTTCAGTGTTTGACTCAGGAGGAGAAATAATAAAAGGAACTGGAAGAGCATCTGTGAGTGATATATTTTCTAAAGTAGAGGAAGAAAAAAAAGGGGAAGACTAAAAAAAAGTGACATCAGCAGAAAGGAAATGATGTCGGGTGTTAGGAGAATAACACCGATATCCTTTCTGAAGACGTGAGTAGCCAAGAGAAATACATTTGATGGACCGAGCGAATAATTTGTCTTGATTAGGAGAGAATACATGGACAAAACATGTGCAGCTAAAGACACGCGGCAGAAGAAAGAACAATGGTTGATCAGAGTTGGAACTAATTTGAAAAGTATTTTTGAGGAGGTTGATGAAAGCTTATGAAGCAAGAGTGATTATAAGGATGTAAATATAATATATTATATCATACATTCATATAGTCAAAATAATTATAAAATTGAATCATAGCAGGGAATCAAAGATTTTTATTTTGAAATAATTTGACTTGCTATTCTTGAAGAGTTAATAATTTGACAAATTTGAGTTTTGAATGTGTGACTTTGTTGGTCTTTTGATCTTTATGATAGTTAGCTCAATGGAGTTGGTATCAATGAAAATCATTTCATTGAATTATTTGATCTAGTGTGGGGGTGTTGAACAATTTATCTTCTATTGGCGTAATGTCAATAAAAGTGTTTTCTTTCTCAATATACCCACATGAAGATTTTGATGTGGATGTTGAAGTCTTTTGAGGAGTTGGTGGTTTTTTTGTAATTTTTGAATGGATTGAACAAAGGTTTTGTATTTTGAATTGCTCAACACCCACAGACTAAATCAAATAGTTAAATCAATACTTCTAACCTATTATGATTATCATTATATCTCAGAAAATTGTTCAAAACCCTATGATTAGTATAAAATGATTCTTATTGATACCAACTCCATTGAGCTAACTCATCATAAAGTCCAAAAGACTAACCAAGTTATATTCAAAGTTCAAAATTGTCAAAGTATTAGCTTCTCAAGAATGGCAAGTCAAATTATTTCAAAATAGAAATCTTTCATTCCTTGCAATAATTCAATCTTATAATTATTTTGACTATATGAATGCATGGTATAATATATTATATTTACATCTTTATAAACACTTTTGGTTCATAAACTTTCATCAACCTCTTTAAAATCACTTTTCAAATTGGTTCCAACTCTAGTTTGAATTCGTAGGACCTATCTCAAGTATTTATCCGCAGAAGATTCAAAAGGTTTTGCAAATTTTTAAACAAAAAGAATTATCAAGTCTTTACACTCGTGAACTTGCATTTCATTCTCAATTTCTTGTTCCTTAGATTATGTGTTGGGACTACGTTGTTAGTCAAAAGAGTTTTGTTCCTACCTTGGCACGTTCAATTCGCATTAAATGGTGGAACAGTTTTAACACAGAGCATCTAAATGAAAAAATTATCTATCAATGGGCCATAGGTTGTCAATCATCGCAAAATATTCTAGCTTCACTTTCAAATCAAGAATTTTTAGCCAAAAAAGCTCAAGTATTGGTTAAACTAATTACTGGTTCTACACTTCAACAATTGGAACAGTATTCAAGAGAATTCAACGAAATGTGTTCAAATCCTTCGAATAATGCATTAGAAACGCCTTCATCAGCATCATCAAATCAAAGACCAAATTTCAATATCTTTCAAGACTTACAGGACCCATTCGACTTTTAATAGACCCCACTCAAATTATTTCAGAAGTGTCGGTGGATTCTAAAGTTATCCAAGTCTAGAGACCCCACTAAAATTATTTCAAAAAGTGTCGGTGGAATCTAAAGCTATTCAGGTTCAGTGCCCCACTTAAATGATTTCAAAAAGTTGGTGGAATTAAAAGCTTTTCAAGTCTGGAAAACATTCAGTTTATAAGAGAAGGCATCTTCAATGGAGGAAGTCAATTTTGTTAGTTTTACCCTATAAGATCTTAAAAAGGAAACCTTGATATTGTATCACTTCAAAGGATCTCCGGTTTTCTTCTACCATTGTTAGTTCAATTTCGTATAGAATTCTAGATTTTATTTCTATTAATGTTATTTAATTTTAAAATGTTATAATTTTTCAAAGGGTAAAGGACATTTAGACTCTTATGATTTTGTGAAAGTGACTGTTTACTCGTCATATTTTCAAAATTACCCATTTACACCTCCCGTTGTTAACTTTTTCTATTAAAATGGATAGAAATAACGACAATGTAGTGTTTTACTTATAAAAGACACGAGACACAATTTAAAGGGACTGGCTAACATTGATCAGTTCGTTGATTGGCATTGAACGGCGTTGACCGCCGATTATCGGCCGTTGACCGGTGACCGATTGTAAAACTCATCAAAATTAACATCATTGGACTCAAAATTTTATGATCTACACGATATTGGAATTTTTTTCATTAACGAAGCACCATAAAGGTGCCAAAAATAGGAAAAATATGATGGGGAACGGCAGCCACCGTCATTATACGGTGGGGCGGTGGTGTACATTGCCCCCACCAGCAGATAGATCGATAGCCGATCTATCCAATCGTGCACCACCCCACCTTTTGACATCGTCGGTGGATGGCGGCCATCGCCATTCGCCGTTAAATGGCAGGGTGATGGTGGGCACTGCCCCCACCATTAGATCGTCTGCCACTCTGTCTAATGGTGGGGGTGGTGCAGGCTACCTCCTTGTCGTTTAACGGTGAGCGGCTGTGGCTACTGCTTTTCCCATTATATTTTCTCTACTTTTGACACCTCTACGGTACTTCGTTGATGAAAAGAATTCCATCATCAATTTTGTAGATCACTAAATTTTGTTCTTATAAAAAGAATTTTGTAGATCACTAAATTTTGAGTTTGATGATGTCAATTTTGATAATTTTTATCATTGGTCCTTGGTCAATGCCCAGTAATCGGCAGTCAACACTAGTCGGCACCAATGTTGGTCAACGTTTAGTCAATACTGATATATTGCTAATCAATGGTAGTTAAGGGTATTATAGTAATTGTAACATTTTCTATCCATTTTAACAGAAAAAGTTAATGGTGGGGAGTGTAAATGAGTAATACCTAAGAACTCCCAAGGATCTATACTACACTATCTTTTGCACTCAAAACACTCAAGTGTAACCTAAGCTCTATATTTTCTCTCTTGTTGATAATTTGATGCATAATAAATTACAAAGGGTTAGAAAGGTTTATATAGTGTTAATACTGATCCTATAAACCCTAAACCTAGTTGGAATAAGAGCCTACGTGCTTACGAAGTCCAAACTCTTCTTAAATATGCAATTGGAACCAAAATAGGATTTTCCCCGAACATGTAACGCTGCAACAACAAGGTCTATTGTTGTAGTGCTAATGCGACTTAGTATAAACGTTGCAACGTTCCAAAGCCACCGTTGTGGTGTTGGGCTTTTTGGAATTGGCGCCGCGGCCTTCACATTTGGGAATGTCTCCACTTGTGTTTCCACGCCCCTTCTCGCATTCAGCTTTCTGTTTTGCACCTTTTGTTTTTATCACTACATTCTTGATCATATGTCAACTCTTCCTTGGTCTTTAACTTAAATTAAATTTATTCTTGATTTTGAATCACTAAATTCCAACACATAGCTTGAGTTTGTACATAAACGGGATCTCTAATTGTAGGAGACAAAAGATTCATATGAGAAAGCATACGTAAACGAGCCTTCGCTTGAGCCTCTACAGAGAAAGATAGAGATTCATATTATAGTGTGCTTACATCCCTTGTTCGATTTCAATCTATTCCACACAGATATGACATACATAACCCAACAAATGCAAGTATTGAGTTCATCCTCAAGTTACTTAGGCTGAACATACTTTTTTACTGAAAGGCTTTGTCAAAAAGCCCAATTTTGTCTGCTGAATATTTTACATCCTTGACATTTTTTGCTGGAAGCCCATTTTGAATTGTTGTATATAACCTTTTCAACTGATCTCAATTAGAAATTTTAAATGTTTTATGCAAAAAAATGAAATTTAGGTTACCAAGAGGGTAACATATGGCAGGATTACTAAATCATCTTGGCAAGCAACAAGTAGAGCTTGCTTCGATAAACATTGATGATTGACGCATATTTATAGTTTTATTATGTGTAACTTTTAGGTTTCTCTTTAATTTGTTTTTTTACACTTTATCCTTCTGGATTTGTAGGGTTGCACGTATGTTGTAGCATCTTTCATGGAGTATTTTGTGAATCGTGGCAAAGTGATATTATTGCTTGTGGAGGCTGTTGGTGAGTGGTTTTGATTTATTGTAATATCCATGCTATTATTTGGATCTCTTGTATACCATATTTTTGTTTTTGGCTTATTGCGTGACTATATTGTTTGTTTCCTTGAGGTTTCTTTTTGTACTAGGAACATTTCAATACAAATATTCTTTTAGTTTTTATTATCTTCGAGTTTACTTCTATAAATCAAATTAAAGTTTTCTCCTTAGAAACATGCAAAAGATAAAAGTAACTCTCGATGAAAACTCGGAAATTTACATTGGTTTTATTTGTATTTTCTATTTTTGTGAGCTATGCATTGGTATACAAGTTTTGAGAGGATACGACATTAGGGATGGCAAAAAAAGGGGCACTCGGAAAAACCTAAAACTCGGCCCGAAAAATTCGGGTTTTTGCAGGAATCCTGGACCCAGATTTGGATTTTATTTATTTTAAAGTCCTAAATTAATTTATAAAATTTCTAATTTTTAATATATATGAATCTAATAATTTTTTACAAAATAAATATCCAAAAAACTCAAATTTCACCTAAAAGTTTACAAAAAAATTAATTAAAATTAGAAAAGTACAAATCTAGACCCGGATTCGAAAAAATAAAAAAAAACCTGGGAAAAGCCTAGGTTCCGAGTTCATTAAAAAAATTGGAATCCAAATTCGGGTTGAGCAAAACCCAGATACGGATCTGGATTTTGCCATCCCTATACGACATGGTAGTTCTGCTTTGCATCTGAAATTCTTTGAAATCCTGTGGAGTCGGAAAACATGAAATCGTGATGAAAATAACTTTTTTTTTTTTTAAATTTCAGTCTTTCTGATACAGAGGATCCCTTAGGAAAGGGCAACTGTAGAGCATACTTGACTGGATAAGTTTCTTTTAAAACTTAGAAAATGATCAACCCATTTTGTGCCTTTTATACTTAAGAGAGACTTTAGAGAACTACCGGAGGAAAATTTAGAAGCTCATGAGGTAAGGGAAATAAGAGGTTTTTTATTTCTTGTTTTTCGATGATCTTTTACAAAAGGAAGGAGTGACTTTATATAGCCTAGGACTCCGGATACAAACAAAGGAACTAGGTTTTGACGTGGCACGCAGACCACCATACAAGGAAAATAACTTAACTTATAATTGACACGCGTAAAAGAAACATAATGCTGGGCCACGTGATAAATTGTGAGCACAAAGGCTCAGTTTTTTAGGACTGTTTTTATCACGTGGCTTAGGTTTCGGAACTTTATTAGTTGGATCCACAGGGGCTTCCGTCATCATTGAACTGTTTTCATGCACGCTTGGCCAGTCTGCTTTCATATTCTTCCATGAACTCTTCCAGGAGTTTGATGTCGTCATTGCTTTCATCACAAATTTCAGCTTCTTGTGGGGCTAGCTCATGGGACAACAGTCCTGCTTTCTGTTGGGCTTGTGATTCGGTAAGTAGGGGTTGAGCATCTTGGTACAGGGAGAGGGATAAGTTTGGTGGTTCTGCAGGGGCATCATGCATCTGTGTGCCTGTCTCATTGGGTTCTGATGGGATGATTATGGGCGGAGAGTTTTCGTGATCAATTCTGGCTCGACAGTACTGGTAGTACTGTTGGGTGTATCTTTGGTGTTGTTCACTCTGTCTGTGTTTGTGGATGTTGGATGCTTATTGGAGCCTGTATGAGAAGTCTTCATCTGTGATTTCCCAGAGGGCACAGTCTTCGGGGTCTATCCATACGGCTGGTGGGATGATCTGGTTTTTCTCTGCAAGGACTCTTTCTAGTTCTCTCAATTCTGCTCTGTGGCTGTCCCGGAACAGATGCAGGGGGTATGAAAACATAAAGTAGTCCTTGACGATAGGATAGTAATGCACCTCATGATCGGATATAATCATTCCCTTTTGTTGGAAGAGAAGGATAATATGGAATCTTCTGGGTAGCATCCTGGATTGGTTGTGTTGATGAATGAGCCTTTTGAACTTGACTAGCCATTGTTCACGGGGGAGGAACCATTGTAGGAATGTGATTGCATTATGGCTGGATGAGACTGTTTCGAGCCATTTTTTTGTCTTCAGTATTGGGAATTCTATTGCAATGGTATATGAGTCCAACAGGTACCATAACAGGTAAAGAACGCTTTTGCACTAGGCTTTGAAAAGGGTGATAGTGAATAGGTAAAAAAACGGGTATGTTAGGTTGAATAGTGGGGTGCCTAGAGTGCCCCATCCGTTCTCTTCTACAGCTTGGAAGGCGTACTGTCTTATGAGATCAGTGGGGTTTGACCTGATGGTTTTGGTCCTGATTCTTTCTTCGAATTCTGGAGGAGCAAACGGGACTGGTGGATGGATGATAAAAGGTTTTTGAGGAGCAGCGGGGGAGGAGGTAGAGGACGAGAAGGCTGCCATCAGGAGGATGGTGTAATAGGATTTGTGTTTTGGCCTTTTGGTTGTGTGTTTGGTAGTGATGTGGTTAGTGAGTGGGTTGTCTGTATTTATAGGGTTGCGGGAGAGGAAGTCTGCTACTGTGTTGTCCTTGCCTTTGATGTGTTTTACTTCAAATGAGAAATTAGAGAACCACTATTGCCACCTTAGCAGTTGCTGGTTTGGAATGCGTTTCTGTTTGAACTTCAGCATGTGAGAAAATGTTGACATGTCTAGCTCGACCATGAAATTGTGTCCAATCAAGTGAAATTCGAATTTTTCAATTGCTCGTTTCACTGTCAATATTTCTTTGAAGGTGCTGTGGTAGTGCAGTTCTGAGTCTGAAAAGGCTCCGCTTTTGTACTCGCAAATTTTTTAATTCCAAGCATAGTGCTTAGGTGAGCAACAAAAGGCTGGAATTGCCATCCATGAAGTCATACAAAAGGCCATTGCCCGATTCCAAGGAATACTAAAATACTGGTATCTCCATTTGGGAGAATATAGACAGTGCATGCTACAACAAAATGATTTAATCGAACAATTCATTAGCATTTTATTCAATGAATTTGTCGGAGAAGAAGGCCAAATAACAGAAAAAGCTCGCGAAGAATTTTTCAAGATGAAGTGTTGCTCATACAAACGAAAAGATCTTGAATTACACTTCAAAAAAGTTACAGCCAGATATTACATTCTGGGAATTGATGACCCTAATCTGAAACAAGCCTATCTTAATTCAATCCCAGAACCATTGGGACAAGAAGCCTTACGACTCCTGGATTCAAAAAATAAAAATCTACAGAATTCCTCAATAGGAGTAATCCAGCAGGCGGTCTTATCAGCCCTAGACAAGTTATGTGCACGACATAAATTCTTCAAGGATTTTGATCTCACGGGCAAAAGAATTCAAAAGGCTTGTGAACGACGTGACCTGCAGATTAAATGTCTAGCAAAAGAATGTTCTTGCAAAACTAAAAAAAAACACTATCACCGGAAGTTCAAAATCCGGCAACCATTCTCTCGGCCATCCAGATCCAAAAAGAGATTTTTTCGAAGAAAATCAATCTTTTCGAAGAAAAGGAACAGGTGTTTCATTTGTGGGCAAAAGGGACATTTTGCAAAACAGTGTCCCGAGAAAGACAAAAGAAAAAAGATGTTGTCGGCCATCACCGCTATTGCAAAATACGAACCCATCAATTTAGACCTGGAATCTCTTTTGTCAGAACAAAGCTGTGAGGATAGTGACACAATCCTTGTCTATTCAGAATCCGAATCAGAATCCACTTCAAGTTTTGTCTCGGAGTCACTAAAAATTCAAACAGAGCCATTAGAGTCACCCATAACATCCAAGCCACTACACACAATATCAGTCCCGATGTTAGAACTTCAGATATACCCATCCAAATACAGCAAGCCGATCAAAGTAATCGGACTACTGGACATTGGCGCGGCAGCCTCAATCCTCAACCCAATCGTCCTCCCCGAGTCCTATTGGAAACCCTATCACCAAACCTTCAGAGCAGCCAATAATGAATTATTTACTGTATCCATGATTAGTAAGATAGCTTATCTACTGTTCTTTCCAAATCTCAGAATCCGCCATAAACTATTAGGCTCGGACCTCCCAGGAAAAGACCTGATCATAGGCTTTGATTTGATCCAAAAACTCTTAGAAAAGAAAGTTTTTACCAAGTCAAACGATTTAAAGTTCAAAGCCCATTTTTTACCATGGTCAACCATCCCAAACTATTTTTCCATCACCCCTCTCAATGCTGGTTTTGAGCAAATCAAAAACCACTCAGCATCAAACAGTCACTCTGAATTCCTCCTCAAATGCCCCCACCCGCTGTGGAAAAACTAAGAGTATTTTGTCCGACTACCTTTCCACATGAACGAAAACATCAACCCAACCAAAGCTAGCCATCCTAGCATGCCGCCGGACCATGTTGACATAGCCAACGCAGAACTTACACAACTGTTACAAGAGGGACTTATAGAACACACTTCCTCACAATGGGCTTGCCAAGCCTTCTACGTTAATAAACGTAGCGAGCAAGTTAGGGAAAAATTAAGATTGGTCATTAATTATCAACCCCTAAACTCTTTCTTGCAGGATGATAAGTTTCCTCTACCCAACAAACAGGCGCTATTCTCAAGGATTGCGCAGGCAAAGGTGTTTTCGAAATTTGACTTAAAGACAGGATTCTGGCAATTAGGAGTCCACCCTGACGACCGACACAAAACAGGATTTTGCACACCTCACCACCACTACCAATGGACTGTCCTACCTTTCGGACTAAAGACTGCCCCATCTCTTTTCCAGAAAACAATGATGAAAATCTTTGAACCTATCCAAGATCAGGCCCTCATTTACATAGACAATATTCTGCTTTTCTCGAAAAACGTTGACGAACACTATGATCTCCTTTTAAGATTTGGGAGTATACTACAAGAAAAGGGCATCATGATCTCACCCACCAAGTGCCACGCAGGCCTTGAAGAAATAGATTTCCTGGGGATGCGAATAAAAAATGGACAATACGAGCTTCAACCCCACATTGCAGAACAGCTGACCAGATTCCCTGACGATAACTTGACAAAAATCCAAATCCAACAATTCCTCGACATTGTAAATTACATGTCGGATTTCATACAGCACCTCTCACAGATCATGAAGTCCCTGTTTCACATGCTAAAAAAGAATCCTCCACAGTGGCAACAACAACAAACGTCAGCCGTAAAAATGCTCAAAGAAAAAGCGACAAGTCTGCCACCCTTACAAATCTTGTCACAAGGAAAGAGAATCCTACAGACAGACGCAAGCGACTACCATTGGGGGGCCATCCTTCTAGAAGAAACCAATGAAAAAAGACAAATTTGCGGGTACAAAAGCAGGGCCTTTTCAGGCTCAGAACTGCACTACCACAGCATCTTCAAAGAAATATTGGCAGTGAAACGAGCAATTGAAAAATTCGAATTTCACTTGATTGGACACAATTTCATGGTCGAGCTAGACATGTCAACATTTTCTCACATGCTAAAGTTCAAACAGAAACGCATTCCAAACCAGCAACTGCTAAGGTGGCAATAGTGGTTCTCCAATTTCTCATTTGAAGTAAAACACATCAAAGGCAAGGACAACACAATAGCAGATTTCCTCTCCCGCAACCCTATAAATACAGACAACCCACTCACTAACCACATCACTACCAAACACACAACCAAAAGGCCAAAACACAAATCCTATTACACCATCCTCCTGATGGCAGCCTCCTCGTCCTCTGCCTCCTCCCCCGCTGCTCCTCAAAAACCTTTTATCATCCATCCACCAGTCCCGTTTGCTCCTCCAGAATTCGAAGAAAGAATCAGGACCAAAACCATCAGGTCAAACCCCACTGAACTCATAAGACAGTACGCCTTCCAAGCTGTAGAAGAGAACGGATGGGGCACTCTAGGCACCCCACTATTCAACCTAACATACCCGTTTTTTTACCTATTCACTATCACCCCTTTCAAAGCCTGGTCCAAAAGCGTTCTTTACCTGTTATGGTACCTATTGGACTCATACACCATTGCAATAGAATTCCCAGTACTGAAGACAAAAAAATGGCTCGAAACAGTCTCGTCCAGCCATAATGCAATCACATTCCTACAATGGTTCCTCCCCCGTGAACAATGGCTAGTCAAGTTCAAAAGGCTCATTCATCAACACAGCCAATCCAGGATGCCACCCAGAAGATTCCATATTATCCTTCTCTTCCAACAAAAGGGAATGATTATATCCGATCATGAGGTGCATTACTATCCTATCGTCAAGGACTACTTTATGTTTTCATACCCCCTGCATCTGTTCCGGGACAGCCACAGAGCAGAAATGAGAGAACTAGAAAGAGTCCTTGCAGAGAAAAACCAGATCATCCCACCAGCCGTATAGATAGACCCCGAAGACTGTGCCCCCTGGGAAATCATAGATGAAGACTTCTCATACAGGCTCCAACAAGCATCCAACATCCACAAACACAGACAGAGTGAACAACACCAAAGATACACCCAACAGTACTACCAATACTGTCGAGCCAGAATTGATCACGAAAACTCTCCGCCCATAATCATCCCATCAGAACCCAATGAGACAGACACACAGATGCATGATGCCCCTGCAGAACCACCAAACTTATCCCTCTCCCTGTACCAAGATGCTCAACCCCTACTTACCGAATCACAAGCCCAACAGAAAGCAGGACTGTTGTCCCATGAGCTAGCCCCACAAGAAGCTGAAATTCGTGATGAAAGCAATGACGGCATCAAACTCCTGGAAGAGTTCATGGAAGAATATAAAAGCAGACTGGCCAAGCGTGCATGGAAATAGTTCAATGATGACGGAAGCCCCAATGGATCCAGCTAATAAAGTTCTGGAACCTAAGCCACGTGATAAAAACAGTCCTAAAAAACTGAGCCTTTGTGCTCATAATTTATCACGTGGCCTAGCATTATGTTTCTTTTACGCGTGTCAATTATAAGTTAAGTTATTTTCCTTGTATGGTGGTCTGCGTGCCACGTCAAAATCTAGTTCCTTTGTTTGTATCCGGAGTCCCAGGCTATATAAAGCCACTCCTTCCTTTGGTAAAAGATCATCGAAAAACAAGAAATAAAAAACCTCTTATTTCCCTTACCTCATGAGCTTCTAAATTTTCCTTCGGTAGTTCTCTAAAATCTCTCTTAAGTATAAAAGGCACAAAATGGGTTGATCATTTTCTAAGTTTTAAAAGAAACTTATCCAGTCAAGTATGCTCTACAGTTGCCCTTTCCTAAGGGATCCTCTGTATCAGAAAGACTGAAATTTAAAAAAAAAAAAAGTTATTTTCATCACGATTTCATGTTTTCCGGCTCCATATCCTGTGGTGTTGTCACTACGTTATGTAAAAGGCCAGGCAACGTAAACCCACCAGTCGCTTAGGGTATTAACTAGTTATGAGGAGTCTTATATTGGGTGCTCTTTTAGTTTGTCTTTAGAGTTATTATTAATACTTACCCATAGCTGAAGGGATAAGAAAGTCAGCATGATTATACTTGCTTATGCATGCATTGTCGGGAAAACAAAGAGGTTAGGTTAATAGCATGTTAAATGAAACTGATCATCTATTTATAGGGAGTTCAATTGTGAAGCACCTGAAGCTACTCAGTGTGTACTTAGTTGAATATGTAGACCATGGTTCTATGAAAATCAATCCAGTTGCCGTGATGCCCTCGTATAATTTTTATTCTTTGTCCTTATACTTTTTCCATTGTTTTCTGATTTCCCCATTGATGTTTTGGTGACGGAGATCTTTGTTCTTTCTATTCTTTGTTTGTGCTCTTTAGTTTTGTTTGTATGAATGATCTCTGTTGTTGCTTATGTACTTGCCTATTTCTTGAAACTACATATTTTATGTGCTTGAATCTCTTTCCTTTTTCTTCTCATGCATGCTGTTCAAAAATAATTTGTATGAGCTCTAGCTTTTCAAAAAAAAAAAAAAAGAAAGAAAGAGAAAAAGAGGGCAAGTGTCAGTTATGAAATGCATTGTTTTAAAATTTCACATCGCTAGCGAAAGATGATCTTTATGATTTGTATACCTTCTGAGCTCCTTAAAATGTAGACATGTTTTGGGTTGCGAAGCCCAAGAGCAAACTTGTGATGGGCTGTGTACTGAAAGCGAACAATAGCTACACTAGGCTAGAGTGTTACAATTGGTACCAGAGCAGACTCACTGACTAATGTGTGGATGACTGATGTGCCCCTCACAAGGATGCAAGATCCTAAGGAGGGGAGAATATGAGACCCCACATAGCAAAAGATGATTCTGATAGATGTGTGGATGATTGATGTACCCCCTCACAAGGACTTGAGGTCCTAAGGGGGGGAGAATGTAAGATCTCACATAGCGAAAGACGATTCTGACAGATTTATTTACCCTGTTAAGAAATCCAATCACCATCGTTGTTTCTTATAACAAGATCAAGAACTAACCGAAGATCGATTGATCAAAGTAGAATGTAATGAATCAGATTGGGCAACAATCACACAGGACAAAATGTACGTGGTTCAGTCTTAAAGACCTTCATTACATGGGAAAAGGCCATGAAAGCTTAATTCCATTAACAAAAATCAAGTACTAGAATCATGAAGAGATTACAGAACCAAATTCTGAGTGAGAACTGATTCCAAACAACCCCAATTTCCAGCTTTTGTGTAAGTCCTGGAAAGTGCCAAATAACAGACTTATAACCTAACCAAGTGCTGCCATTTGTTGTTGCCAGTTCATCATAATAGACTCCTGAATTTGTTAATCACACTCCACAAATGTCCACCTTGATTCAAAATTCAGCATCCTCCCATGATTAATTGCCAGCATAACTTCATCTACCAGTAACTCATTTCTGGTAAGTCAAACAGTATTTGAACTTAGCAATCTCCAAACTTAATTGGTGAAAATCATAGGTTTAGCTATTTGGAAAATATGTTCCACCCATCCTCTCTGAACAGCACTGCCATATTTAAGACAGCTAACACTCAAATAGTATTTGTAGAGGCCAGCATATAGAACCCACATGTTGCTTTTCATTTAATTTCTGAACATTCATTTTGACTTAGATCATAGAGATGCAAATTTAACACATTATTTCCACTTATATGTGCTTGGAATTGAAAATTGAATGAGTAGGTTCTGAAGAAGACATCTCCTTTTAACTACTGATATGAAAACTCACTTATAGTCTCAACTGAAGCATTAATTACCTCCTTTTTGCTCTTCCAGATGTCTATCTTTTAGGAACTGTAATGCTGGTTTTTGGGATGGGTCTCTACGAGCTCTTTGTCAGCAATCTTGATATTGCTAAGTTGTTATCAGAAGATAAAGCTCGCCAGAGATCAAATCTTTTTGGCTTATTCACCCTAAAGGTCAGTTTGTTTATTTTTAACCTATTTGAAGTTGATTAATTTTTGTACTGCAGCAGCTGCTTGTTACTGTACTTTTTTCAAAAATCCAATCTAGCACTTGCTGGTTTGTCGTGACTAAAACTTGTCTTACTTTGTGATTTAAAAAAAAGGCTTGGTAGTTAAAATGGTCAGTCTTTTAAGGGAGTATGAAAAAGCTAGTCAAATGAAATTATTTCTTTCTTTCTTTTCCTAATTGTTTGTGATGCTCAGCTTAATTTCTTGTAACATGCACTTGTTTTATTGTCCATGTGACTTGAATCTATATCTTCTTTCTTTTGAATTTACCTTTCTGTTCTTTCAATTTTTAGGAACGACCGAAGTGGTTAGAAATAAAGTCGGTGAATGAGCTAAAAACAAAGCTTGGCCATGTCATAGTGATGCTACTGCTGATTGGGCTGTTTGACAAGAGTAAGAAGGCTGTTATACATTCTCCTTTGGATTTGCTTTGCTTTTCTGCTTCTGTTCTCCTATCCTCTGGTTGCCTCTTTTTGTTATCTAAGCTTAACGACTCCAAATGATTTTTTTTTTATTTTCTTTTGTGAAGTTTAAGTAATATAGAGCTGAGTCATACATATGAATATATAATTGAAAATCATAATTTACATCTTGGATGCTGTTCTACTGTAAATTTTAAGCTGAACACTAACTTCTGGCAGCTGAGTGTTTCCACCATTTTAATTTGTCGAGTAATATCCTCGGCTTAGGGCAATGACATATTGGGTCTATGATGCTGAACTAAGAAAATATAATACAGGAAAAAGAAAATAAAGTGTTTAGCTGTCTAAATGACTTGGCATTTAAAGCTTAGTTAACTTAGCATTAGTCTGGTACTATTTTCTCAATGTTGTTTTCTAAATCTGTTTCTAGTTTCTGAAAATAAAATTAGTTTTTTTTGATGTTTTGTTCTTGAATTGATATTGTGTCAAATACTATGTCATGAAAATAATAATAGAAAATGAAAAAAAATCCAATAAATGCTCGGGGGTATTTCACTTTGTTTTGTTTTGTTTTGTTTTGTTTTGTATATGTGAGTGATGAGGGAGGTTGTTTTGTGATGAGAAAGAGGTGTATTTTATAAAGCTTTATGATCTCCAACCTCCTTTACGATCATCAAGGTCATAAAATCTCATCTCGTCACCCTTTCTCTAATGATCTTTGGATAAAATTAACTTCTTTTACTTTTATATTCCTTTTATGTAAAATTATAATTTTTTTTTCAAGATGAGACCTCTACTTCATTTTAGAAAAATTATAATTATTTAATTAAAATATATCTTTTGTTTGATACGAATCTCATAAAATAAGATTAACATAAAATTGCAAAAATATTTCTACCCAAGACGAGTGAGTTAAATTTGCATTTAAGGAATAAAAGGAATCAATTAATTTGAATGGAAAAGTACTAATTGACATAAAAAAAGTGAATGGGTTAGTTATTTAGGGCCTTAGGGCTTTGAATGTGGCTTTTAGGGCCAGGACCCAAAAGAAAGCTTAACCATGGGCCCTATTAACTAAGATTTGTTTTTTCTGGAATTATTTTACTTTTTTTATTCTATCTCATTAGTCTTTTTTTTTTTTAATTGTACATAAATTTTTTTTAAGAAAATATAAACGTAAATAGTTCTTACAAAATAACATGAAGAACTCATAAATACAATAGGTCTCTTGTACCTAATTAATAATAAAAACTAAATAGTATTTTATATATAACATCTTTTACTAGGTTATTGAAAGACATAATTTAATTAAATTAAAACAAAGTAAGAAAGCGAGAGTTAATTACAGTATCATATTAATATTAAAAATATAGATATAGTCCATCATGATTGTTTATTTTTCACATTGTTTTTTGAATAAGCTTTTTTCATCTTAATTTTTTTAATAGAATAGAATGAAAAAAAAAAAGGGGTTCGGTACCGCTTCATAGTTGATGGACTCGTGGTCAGGCCCAATATTAATTTTTTTGGGTTTTAATCTATTTTAATCATTTTAGGGGTCTTCATTATTTTAGTCAAGGTTTTTATTTTATCACCAACTAAACAAAAGATTGTGGGGGACAAAATGCTCCCATAGTCCTAATAATTTATACTCATTAATTTCAAACTCACTTTTTCAACTTTCACTCTCACAATTCTCACTCTCAACTATCTCTAAACACTTACTCTAATCATCAAATTGTCAAATAAGTAAATACAAACTACAAAATGCAACATCAATACATTCGGATTTAAAAGTTTGGCAGATTTGGGTGCTAAATTCATTAGCCAAATATAACTAAAACAACTCGAGGATAGGCTGAAATCTATTAATACTTTGTGTGTGTGTGTGTTTTTTTTAACATAGTCTAAATTTATAATATATTATGTTCATTGTGGGAATTGTTTATACATATTTAAGGCTGTGCCTTCAATACAGCCGGCTGTCTCAGCCATTGGATTAATCCAATGGTTGAGATTTGATTATATAAACTTGAACAACAAGTTATTTGAAAAATATTAAAATCCTCCCTTAATATTTAGTTAAATATCAAATAAATCTTTTAAATTATGTTAAATGATACAATTTTAATTTTAATTACGTCAAATATTATAATTTCAATTTTAATTATGTTAAATGTTATAATTTCAAGTTCAATTTCAATTATGTTAAAATTTTATAATTTCAAATTCAAATTCAATTTTAATTACATTAAATATTATAATTTTAATTTTAATTTCGATTTCAATTACGTTAAGAGTTATAATTTCAATTCTAATTTCGATTTAAATTTCAATTACATTAAATTTTATAATTTCAATTTCAATTACATTAAATTTATAATTCTAAATCCATTTCGATTTCATTTATATTAAATGTTATAATTTTAAATCTAATTTTAAATTCATTTACGTTAAAAGTTACAATTTCAATTTCGATTATGTTAAATGTTATAATTCTAATTTTAATTTTAGTTACATAAAATATTATAATTTCAATTTTAATTTCACTTACTTTAAATATTATAATTCAATTTAAATTTTAATTACGTTAAAATTATAATTTCATTTATAATTTAAATTTAAATTTAAGATAAATATTAAATATTATAATTCCAATTTCAATTTCGATTACTGACATTTAATGTTATAATTGTAATTCTAATTTCAATTTTAATTATTTAAAGTTATCATTCTAATTTCTATTTCTATTATGTTAAATGTTATAATCCGAATTCTAATTCTAATTTTAATTACATAAAATATTATAATTATAATTTCACTTTCAAATACATTAAATGTTATAATTACAATTTCTATTTCAATTTTAATTTCAATTATGTTAAGTGTTATAATTTCAACTTCAACTTTAATTACGTTAAACATTACAATTCTAATTTCAATTTCAACTTAATTATGTTAAATGTTATAATTTCAATTCTAATTATTATTTAAATTTTAATTACGTTAAATGTTATAAATTTAATTTTAATTTTAATTTTAATTACGTTAAATAATAGTTTAATAAATGTCATGAAAGTTATAAAATATATATATATATATATATACACACAAAATATAAAAATACCCAAATAAAAGGTAAATGTTAAAACTTAAAAAAAATCAAAAACTTTAATTTAGCTTAACTAAAATATTTTGTTATATATTTTTATATTTAATATACTTTAAATTTTATTTATAATTTTAACTAAAAGTGGTTATTTGAATATTAATTATTCATTAACTTAGAATAATAATTACTATTTTAAGTATTAAGTTAAATAAAATTTAATAAGAAATTAAAGATTAAATTTTAAATTTTAAATTTCAATATCACATGATGGCCTGTGGTAGAGCCACATGACGAGGCTTTTTATGTTAGCTATGATTATTTAAGACATATATAAATATCATCCATCTGTATTATATTATATTTTTGGTGAAATTAAATACAAACTCGCAATTTAAAAATAAGTGGGAACTCGTAGTATATTGAGTGAAAAAACGTAGTAAATTGAGTGGGAAGACGTAGTATATTAAGTGGGAATACATTGTATATTGAGTGGTGACATTTAGTATGTTGAGTGGGAACACGTTATATATTGAGTGGGAACACGTTATATATTGAATGGGAACACGTTATATATTGAGTGAGAACATTTAGTATGTTAAGTGGAAACACGTAGTATATTGAGTGGAAAAACGTAGTAAATTGAGTGAGAACATGTAGTATATTGAGTGGGAACACGTAGTATATTGAGTGAAAACACGTTTGTATATTGAGTGAAAACACGTAGTATGTTAAGTGAGAACACGTGGTAAATTGAGTGGGAACACGTAGTAAATTGAGTGGGAACACGTAGTAAATTGAGTGGGAACACGTTATATATTGAGTGAAAACATTTAGTATGTTAAGTGGGAACACGTTGTATATTGAGTGGGAATGCGTAGTGTGTTCAGTAAGAACACGTAGTATATTGAATGGGAACACGTAGTATATTAAGTGGGGACATGTTATATATTGAGTGGGAACATTTAGTATATGAAGTAGGAACATGTAGTATATGAAGTAGGAACGTGTAATATGCGAAGTGAGAAAGTGTAGTATCTGAAGTGGGAATGTGTAGTGTATGAAATGGGAACGTATAGTATGTGAAGTGGGAATGTGTAGTATGCGAAGTGGGAACGTGTAGTATGCAAAGTGGGAACGTGTAGTATCTGAAGTAGGAACGTGTAGTATGCGAAGTGGGAACATGTAGTATATGAAGTGGGAACATGTAGTATCTGAAGTGAGAATATGTAGTCTGTGAAGTGGGAACATGTAGTCTGTGAAGTGGGAACGTATAATATGTGAAGTGGGAATGTGTAGTCTGTGAAGTGGGAACGTGTAGTATCTGAAGTGGGAATGTGTAATATGTGAAGTGGAAACGTGTAGTATGCGAAGTGGGAACCTGTAGTATGCGAAGTGAGAACGTGTAGTATGCGAAGTGGGAACGTATAGTATGCGAAGTGAGAACGTGTAGTATTAGTATCTGAAGTGAAAACGTGTAGTATGGAAAGTGAAAACGTGTAGTATGCGAAGTGAAAACGTGTAGTATCGAAACATATAGTATATGAAGTGGGAACATATAGTATCTGAAGTGGGAACATGTAGTTTGTGAAGTGGAAATATGTAGTATGTGAAGTGAGAACGTATAGTATATGAAGTGGGAACGTGTAGTATCTGAAGTGAGAATGTGTAGTCTGTGAAGTGGGAACGTGTAGTACATGAAGTGGGAACGTGTAGTGAATGAAGTGAGAACGTGTAGTATGTGAAGTGGGAACGTGTAGTATGTGAAGTGAGAACGTGCAATATGTGAAGTGAGAACGTGTAGTGTATGAAGTGAGAACGTTTAGTCTGTGAGATGGGAACGTGTAATATTTAAAGTGGGAATGTATAGTATGTGAAGTGGGAACGTATAATATTTGAAGTGGGAACGTGTAATATGTGAAATGGGAACCTGTAGTATGTGAAGTGGGAACGTGTAATATATGAAGTGGGAACGTGTAGTATTTGAAGTGAGAACGTGTAGTCTGTGAAGTGGGAACGTGTAGTATCTGAAGTGTGAACGTGTAGTCTTCTACCCGCACATCCTCTTTAAAATTAGATTTGTAATTATAACATTTAATGTAATTAAAATTAAATTTAAAATTAGATTTTAGAATTATAATATTTAACGTAATTGAAATTAATATTGAATTTAATATTATAACATATAATTTAAATTAAAATTAAAATTAAAATTATAATATTTTACGTAATTGAAATCGAAATTAAAATTGGATTTATAATATTTAACATAATTAAAATTAAAATTTGAATTGGAAATATAACATTTAACGTTATTGAAATTGTAATTAAAATTATAATATTTAACATAATTAAAATCGAAATTAGAATTGAAATTGTAACATTTAAGTAATTGAAATCGATATTGTAATTAAATATGATATTTAAAGTAATTAAAATTATAATTATATTTGAAATTATAATATTTAATATAATTAAAATTGATATTAAAATTATAACATATAACATAATTAAAATTAGAATTCAAATTGTAATATTTAATGTAATTAAAATTAAAATTAAAATTATAACATTTAACATAACTGAAATGAAAATTAAATTTAGAATTATAAAATTTTATGTAATCAAAATTAAAATTACAATATTTAATGTAATTAAATTTGAATTTCAAATTGGAATTAAAATTATAAAATTTAATATAATTGAAAGTTAAATTAGATTTAGAATTATTAGCATTTAACGTAATTAAATTTAAAATTAATATTAATTTTAGAATTATAAAATTAACTTAATTTAAATGAAATTTAAATTAGAATTAAATTTATAATATTTAACACAATTAAAATTAAAATTGATTTTAAAATTATAATATTTAACCTAATTAAAATTAAAATTAAAATTAAAATTAAAATTTAAGTTATAGCATTTAACGTAATTGAAATTGGATTTAAAATTATAATATTTTATGTTATTAAAATTAAAATTGAAATTAAAATTATAACATTTAACATAATTAAAATATAAATTAAATTTGAAATTATAACATTTATTGTAATTAAAAGTAAAAGTTTTTGATATGTATTTTGTCTTTATTTTTTTATTGATTGTTATCATTAAAATAATATTTCATTTATATTTATAATTTTTTATATAAAATATTTTTTATTTTTTCAAAATAAATATTATAATAAAATTATTTTCTTTTTATTAATTTATATTTGAACTTAAATGATTTGAAATTTATAACATAATTATATATATTAATTATAATAATATATAAGAAATTTATAAAAAAAATTTATATTACCGATTATTTTGACTACATCAAGCACTATAGTATGTCCCATATTTAAAATATATAAATGATAATGTGAGGAACATATTAAAGCAAATGGAAAGAGGTGGTTAAGAACAAAATGTCCAACCAAAATAATTAAGCGCTGTTGAGCCCCTTTGTTTGGGGACTCGGTAATTTTTATCAAGAGCTTTGGCGCTATCTAGCACCACAGTAAGGGGCTCGACAGTTTCCCTTGCAGGGGCGCTGTCGATCCCAATAAGGGCTCCGCAAAAAATTTTGAGCCTCTTGTCGATGGCTCCCAATTTTTTTTTAACTTTTATCTCTAAGTATTTAATTGTTTTTTCTATTTTTTAAAAATATTTTTATGCATTTCAATTTTTTTTAGCTAAGTAACGTAACGTAATTTATCTTATCTCATTTATTAATTTATTATTTATGAATTTTGTTCATAAAATAATGTAATTAAATATTTTTATAGGTGTATATATCATAGCCTCTTATGATAGTCATAATGTGTCCAAAAAACTTAAAATTAAAGCGCAAGATCATTTTCTTGGCCTATTAATGTTGTACAGTAAATTTTGGGCAATCGATAGAATAAGGTTTCGTTAACGGAGAAAATTAGACTACAATGTTTAGAGAAAGATATATGAATAATTTTGTGGATATACAACCCGCTTAGCATTCATCTCCCAATTGGTAAACAACATTCTTATCTAAGAGATGTATACTAAAGGGCTTCCTCATGAGATTAGTTTTTAATATCCAATCAGCTAATCCGATTTTCTTGTATGAAGTTTGACTTGGTGACTGAGTTTGATAAAAACACCCAAAAGATAAATATTTTTGCAAAAATCTGGATAAGAACTTGAAATGGTTGGGTAATCATTTTTTGGGATTGAATTTTAATCGGATTAGTAACAGGATGCAGTTAAGTTGGTGTTGTATTATTTCATGGAACGAATGTCGTTGAGATAGGCCTCGCATGGGCATATGGACCATTTTATACTTCAACTGGTTAACCATTGAATGATTATAACAATTTTTCTTGGGGTAATGTAGCTTATGAATTTTTATTACGTTCTCTATAAACAGCATTACATGACCAATCCCATAAATTTCAAACAAAAAAGTTGGGAAAGGAAGATTATTACGAGGAGAAATATAATTTAAATGGGTTCAGTTATGTGTTTAAAGTATTAAATTTTATACTATATTTAGTCATTATTATTTTTTAGTACCTAAATTGTTACAAGTATATTGACTTCAATAAAATTTTATTTTTGTAAGATTTTGACTTTTGAGGCAATTCCCATTTTTGGTAAGAAGTTCGGACGGGTAACCTACTCGTTAGATTATCGAGTTGGAAGAGGGGACAAATGAATCTTCGAGTGTTGCGCCCAAAACATTCCTGCTGAAGGGTTAAAGAACTCATCTGATGCTCATCAAGGCACTCCTCTAACTACTGTTGTCGTGTCTCCTAGAGTCCCTCCTACCGACAAGGCCTTAGAAGGATCGCTCTACTGCCCAGGGAAGAGTTGAAGAAGAAGAGCCCCCTTGCTAACCAGAATTAAAAGTTTCTTTTCAATAGTTGTTTTATTTTGTTGTTGTTGGGCTGAGGAGCCATTTTAAACTTTTGTAAGGATAATTAAATATTTAGTAGTGCCGAGATGCTTTTTCCATTGTGTTTGAATAATGTCATGGATGAGAACCATTAAATAGTAATAATACTGACGATCAATTTAAATTTTCTTACTTAGTGAAATATTTCTGAAGTAAAAGAAAATTTATAATCCGCGATCATCCAGGGAAGAGAAAATGAGTTAACAAATCACCCACAAGAGAGTAGTGACAACTTACCTTAGGTTTTGTAAGTAAATGAAATATTTTGCACTCACTTGACCTTTCAGGGAGGGATAATTTTTCGACCGATCACTCGGGGAAAATTTTCTAAGTGTGAAAAATAGATGTTCTTGGCCAAGTGAACTGACGTTTATTTACTTGACCACTCAGGGAAGGATAACCTTCTATCGACCACCAACGGGAAGTAATAATGACTAGAAACTAAGTATGAAGAAATGGAAGTTCTCGGCAAAGTGATGGGTGCTCAGAATTGACACATGAATGGGATCTCATAGAAACAGGTCCTCGAGGAGTACACAAGTTAACTTGGCTCATAACGATCAATTTTGGGTGTCTAGACTTTTATAGAACAGGCTAGCCATAAACAACATGACACCTCTAATTTGTAAATATAGATTTCTAATGTGGAGAATTCTACTTTAGACAATCACAGAATATACTCGTTAACCTTACTTTGTAACTCTTGCAAGTATTCTTTTCTCAACCCATCTCAAGGATTAATTATGGGAATGAGTTTAAAAAAAACATGAATAATGGACTTGAAATGATATTTTATTGCATTTCACTTAATGCCCCAAAATACAAAAACCATGCGCTATTTATAAGAGAGGGAGGGATAACAAGACAAACTTTGCAAGGACCCTTTTATCCCTTGTTGATGCCTTTATTACAAACATAGATTAGACACGTCATACAAGATAAGATTATAGGACGAATAAGATAAGATAAGATTTTATGATATTTGGAGATATAAAGATAAGATTACATGACAGTTGGATAGATAAAGATAAGATTACACAAGATAAAGTTTCACATTCTAATGAAGAATATGGATAAGATGATTCTTTTGCACATGAAAAACATATTCATCAAAGACTGATGGTATCTTCAGTACCATTACTAATGTTAGCTTCTTTTTGGAAAAAGTCATGCCACCATAAATCATATTTGTCTAGATTTTCTCTGTGACTCTATTTAGGTTTGGATTGTGTTTGAGGGCTTGGTTGTCTATAGACTGAACTTTGGTCAAAGGCTTGTGTTTTGTTAAAGGAATCCAATAGGGAGTTTGGGTCATAAACATATAGGTTTTTGGAGTCTTGGAACAAAGAAGGATGTTGCAGTTGTAGTGAAAGGTTCAGGTCTATTAAGTCCATGTTTAGTGAATTGGTTTGGGTTTGCGTCCTGAAGGTTTGGTTATGAGTTTGGGTGTTAGAAGAAGGCTTGTTATATGTATCTTTATTATTTGTTGGCGATTTAGTGTGTGAAGAACCTATAATCAACATCTATGGCTATAGTGTAGTCAGAAGGATAAAAGTTCCTACAGAACATCACTGCCCAATGGTAGCCATACCGCAGGCAATATTATTTCATTAATTTCAACCAAGTGCCTTGCAGATCTATGAATTTAGTTGGATGATCAAGGAATTTTTTCTAAAGAAGGAATAGATATACTGCAAAGTCAATGATTATTGGATAATACTGCACTGTATTAGAAGTGGTGATTATTCATTTTCTTTTTAATATTATGGTTGCTCTGAGATTGTCTTTGGAAAATTAGAGCTGGGGAAAATGGCAGATAATGGATTTAAACTTTACCTTTCACCAATCAATGGGATAAAAGTATTTCAAATTATTTTTGCAATATTAGAGACTGTCTAGAAGTTGTGGAGGTATCACAATGACATCTTAGATTCAATCAACCATTTCTTTGACATGGAATTCCATTGCTATGGAATACTGATCAAGTAAATACCATAAGAAATAGAGAATGTTTGGAGACCATGATTTATATGTTTCCATGGTAAAGAAGGTCATGAAAAGATACTTAGGATGGACGCCTAGACCACCCAGCCTTTTGTTCATATTGACTTTAGGTTGGTATTTTAACATTAGCTTTGCGATGAAGAGTATGAGTTTAAATTAACCGTGACAGTTTAGGTGGGTATATAAGAATTGAAGGATTGATGAGTGGGTTCATCATATAGAAGGAGGAGATTGTTTGGGAAATTGGGTGGTAGGGTTTTGAATGATTGAGTGGTATGGAGAAGAAGTCTGCCAGGATATTGTTTGTTTCTTTAAGGTGTATGACATAAAAGGAGAAGGTGGAAAACTATTCTTGCCATCTTAGGAGTTGGTTGTGAGGAACTTTATTCTATTTGAATTCCATCATTCAGGAGAAGGTTGACATATTTATTTTCATGAGAAAATGATGGCCTACTAAAAGAAATTAGAACTTCTCAATGCCGCTTTTAATTTTTAGGATCTCTTTGAATGTAGAATGGTAGTGAAGTTTCGAGTCCTTAAAACTCCCACTCTTGTATCTATAAATATATCTAGTACCATCCCGCTCTTCTAATAACACAATACCCTAAAAGAAGTCGCTTTGCATCTGTTTATAGAATTCTTTTGCCATTAGATGAGATATTGAGTGGTGAAAGTAAGGGAGCCTTCGCTTTGAGTGTTTTGACTGCATTAGTCTGCGTTATTAACCATGGTGGATCGCTTATCTTTAATATTTGATAAAGAGTCTTTGTATACTGAGACAGATCCATAATGAATTCGGCCATGTAATTGACAATCCCAAGAAATTGCTGAAGTTTGTTTTTTAGGTTAGATTTTTATTTGGAAATTTTGACAATCACTTGCTATATGTGATTAGAGGGCGTAATGTCTATCTTGGATGTGTATGCTCAAGAAATCTATTTCACCAAGGCCAATTTGTATCTTCTTTGGGGTGAGTATAATTCTATACTAATTTAAAAGAAGACCAAATTGGGTAAGAAGCGAAGTCTATATCTATAAAGAATAGTAGGAAATCATTTATATAGATAAGAGTCTGTCTGCGATGTGGTTCAAAAATCTTGATCATTACCTTTTGAAACATAGAAAGAGTTTTCTTGAAACCAAATGTGATAACAACCTACTAGTAGTGGCGATTAGGTATACAAAATGTTATCTTATGTCTATCATCTGGATGGATTCCCAAGTGCCAGAATCTCACTTTCAGGTCAAACTTTGAGAAGTCCTTTGCATTAGTTAGATTAGCAAAAAGGGTGCTCTTGTTTGATAACGAGAACTTATCATCCTGTAGAAAGAGATTCAGGGGTTGGTAATTGATTACGAACTTTAACTTTCATTGGACATGCTTATTTATCTTTTCTATATAAAATACTTGGCTAGCCCATTGAGCCTTGGTTAGCTCAATAAGTTCTTAGCCGAGGAGTTGAGTAATCTCTTATTTTTCCAAAGCATAATGTTCTAGATTCATGCTCAGATTTGGGTTGATATATTCATTTTTCTTGAATGGAAAAGTGATAAAAAAACTCTGAATTTTTTCATAAGGAATTTTTACAATTCTTAAGAAATTTAGAGCAGGACTTTTCTGCTACTTGTTAGCATATAATCTGCTATTAAAGAAAGTGATTCTATCAAGAAAATTTTTAAAACTTTGGTCCATGGTAGAAAATGATTTTTGTTTTATAGGCCAAATGGCTTTGGAATGACCTTTCGTTCTAGCACATTTTGGATAATGTCAAACCCTTAATATTATATCTTTTCCAAGTATGGTTGATCCAAGGAGTTTGTGGGTAATGAATAATCCTAGGAAGAAAACAAAGCGGACTGGCTTGCTGATAAATGAGATGGTAAAAAACTCATCATTAACTACATTAAAGACTTGGTTGAATGGTTTCCATATATGGTTAGGAAGGATGTTGGGTTAATAATGGATGTTGTAGTACTAGTGTCAAGAAGTCCTAAAGCTGTGATCGGATGGTCATGTTTAGAAGTCAAGACTTTGAGTTTGATCATTGGTATCATTTGGGAAAAGAAGTTGATGGCTTGGATGTTATATTGTAATAAACCCGAGAGTAAATCAATGTCTTTTGAATCAGTTTGAAAGAGGTTGGCATGGTATGAGTCCTCTTAAGTGGTATTCTAATTCGAAAATGATGTCATTGTTTAGGGCTGATAGCTTAGAGAATACTAATTTCAGTTCATCATGAGCACTGAGTTATATTAGGACTATTATAAGGATCTGCTTTAGGATCTTAGCTTTGTCTTTATAAGGGAATGCCCTTGCAAAATGACATTTCTTATTACAAATGAAATAGCAGTTGGTTATTTTGGAGAATGAATTCTTCTTCTAAAGAATCATTTTGGTATTGGATAGGTTTTGGATTGGGATATCTTTGAGAAGCAAATCTTTCTGTGATGGTTTTTCTTCTTGGAAGGATAGTGACATGAGGTTCAATTTCGGGGGTATTTGTATAGTAAGCTTGGTCTTTCACATGTTAGACTGACCTATTTTCCTATTTTTTTAAATTCTTTGAAGAACTTGTGTTTAGCATAGAGTTTATCAATGACTTTTATGATTGTCTAGTGGATAAGCCCGAAAGATGCTTGCTGCAAAATGAGGTTTTTTTGCTTTTGAGATTCTCAATGTTTCTTGTCCCAGGGGATCTGGGATGGAATTTAGTTATGCTTGCCTAAGATTTGGGTCATCTATTTTGAGGTTGTAATATTATAAGGAGGCTTTCTTATAATGGGTTTCCAAATATTTCCTTTTAAAATAGCAACATTTTAGTTTAAAAAATTCCTCTCTTGCTTGATCCACAAGGTGGCTAGTGTCATCAACAAATTTGAAAAAGATAACATTAAAGAAGGCATTAATGTTTATTGAATTTTGAAGTTGTAGTTATTTGTAGTCTCCAATTATTAATGCTAGTGCTTGAGAATACCTTGGAATTTGGCAATACCCTTAGTATCACATCTTTGGTTGTCATCCCTAGTTTTTGATAGTTTATAAGGCACCAGTCTTGGATCTTATAAAATCAATCCTAGCACTTTAATGGTAGTATATCATCAAGGGTGAACCAATGCCTTTTATTAGAGTCACCATGTTTGGTGTAAGGTTGCTTTGGGAAATAGTCAAAAGGTTCCTTTAGAGAAAATTCTTTTTTTTTTTGTGGTAAAAGGAGGAGCTATAAATGGTTGAAGGTCATTCATATAGACCTATAGCTTTATTATAGAAAACCAAAACTTGTTTTTAGGCTTTCAATAGAGTATGTGTCATCTCTTTCAGAACTTGAACTATCGTTTGAAGTGTATTCTAAAAAGGACTTACGCACTTCTGTTATAACTATAAATTGATAGTTAGAGTCAAAGGGTCCTATAGTCTTGGGGACATTGGTTGTAGGTGGCTTAGTGACAGGACCCGACCCGAGACCCTCTACTATAGATCCCAGCGGCCTTACAGGGCACCCCGACGGAAGTTCCTCCGAACCTAACTGGGTATGTTGAGAAATTTTACGAGGCGAACCCCTTTTCAATTCTTGTTACTATTAAGAAGGTCTAGTAATATACATGAAAACGACATCTTAATTTTAAAAACAAACGGACAGAGTTTCCCCTGTTTTTCAGAAAATCCATATAAACCTGCAAAGAAATTTCACTTCTAATTCCAACACATCTCAATTCTACCAATTCGGACCTCCGGTCCTTTCCAAATCAAATCCAACACAACTCAATTATTTCGTTTGAATCATAAAATAAGCATAATCATAAAAAGTAAAAACGATCATCATAAACTGGAAATCTCTTCTTCTTGATTCAAAACATACTTACAATTATACAAGCTTACAACTATTATGCATAAAGTAAAGAGTGCTATTAGCACATTTACATGTACAGAAATTATCTTTGAATTCGGCCCATTACTCGACAATAGGAGAATTCGGCCCATTTCACTTCTAATTCCAACACATCTCAATTCTACCAATTCGGACCTCCGGTCCTTTCCAAATCAAATCCAACACAACTCAATTATTTCGTTTGAATCATAAAATAAGCATAATCATAAAAAGTAAAAACGATCATTATAAACTGGAAATCTCTTCTTCTTGATTCAAAACATACTTACAATTATACAAGCTTACAACTATTATGCATAAAGTAAAGAGTGCTATTAGCACATTTACATGTACAGAAATTATCTTTGAATTCGGCCCATTACTCGACAATAGGAGAATCAGCAGCTTGCGTTCCGAGACCTGCACCTGGGGAAGGGGGTTTAGAAAGCATAAAACACAAAACGTGTGAGCTAAAGGAGCTCAGTGAGTGTAAATAAGATTTCAATTACAAGAACATTATGCAAAGATAGCAAATTCTAAAATACATGCAGAAATTATAGTTCTAAAACTGATGCAAAACTGTAAAACGGTTTCTAACATCATATGCTATTGAAATCTTGCCGAGCGGGTTTTATCTACATCTTTGGAAAACTATATTCAGAATCTGTATAACATAATAACTGCTGTGTGCATATAAATGCATAAATGCTATCGGTAAATCGAAAACTAGTAAAATCCTCGCTCGGCCATTTTCTTTCTAAATTGTACCAATGGTAACCCTAAAGCTCTATACCCACGCAGCGACTCAACTAGCACCGCACACGTGAGTAGGTTAAGGGGCACCTCAACTAACAGCACCCACAGTGACATCTCAAGACATCTCACTAGCTATGCAACGGAATCCTACATCGCATGCATATAGCGAGACAATACCCCGTACACATAGAGTGACTCACATGACTCAACTTCCCGACTTTCCGGAGTTAGTGACACACCCCCAAGACCTGCCCATGTGTATGGGATATACCGGCCGGGTCTAATACAATCATCATCACTACAATCTGAGGGTACCAATGGCCTTTAAAACAAATGCAGAATTTTAAAATTGTTTCGCAAATCGATCATGTAAAAGCATGTCTATGGATATATCAAGATCATAAATCATGTTTATGCATCGAAAGCTCATAAAACATACATAGTCATTGTGCGAAAACATAATAACCGAAAAGTAAAAGAAATGGCAGATTTTCACTTACAACCGCTCCACGCTCAATTTCGCTCCCTATTTTTGCTCCCTTTATCGCTCTCGGTTATCTTCACCCACGCGCCATAAATGACATTTAGAACCAAATCGAATACCAGAATCTCATTTAACTACTAAATGCCCTAATCGGCATACAAAGCCCGGATGTAAACTACTTCCCGATTTTAGTTACGGAGCCATAATCGAAACTAACTCACCATCCGGCGCCCTGAAAATTATTGAACACCTTATAACTTGGTTGGACATAATTGCCCTTCACCTTTCCAACATGGACAATTATGTCCCATTTTCTTCATTTTTGGTTTTTCTATCTACCATATACATTCAATTTACAATATGCACCATTTACACACAACAATTCAATCAAAACACCACTCAATTCCTAACTTCCCTGAAGTGGCAGAATTTCACCCTAGGTTCCAACACATTCCTTTTCTCAATTTCTTATTCCAATTACAACAAAATTATGCCAATTTCACTCTAAAGCCTTAATTACAACCAATTGAAATCTTTACAACAAAATCAACAAAAACCCTAATTCTCACCTTGCCAATTTCTTCAAATTGATGACTCCTTCAAGCTCCAAACTAGAATTCAACTCAATCTAAGCCAAGAATACACATAAGAATGTCAATTGGAGCATTCTTGAAAGTTCACTTATCAAACTCATAAAATAATGCTTTTCTTACCTCTTTTTCTTGAATTTCCACTAATTGAGGCTTCAATTGAGTTTAAGGATTCATATGTAAACCTTATTTTAGCTTGATTACACATGAAAAATCATGAAAAAAAACTTGAATAGTCACTGTAGCAGCACCCCCCTTTGAAGCTCGAATTTCTCTCTTTTTTTGGCTAAGTGTTGGTTTTGATCTCTCTTTAAATTTCTACACACTTCTAACATATATATAGTGCTCCCTCAATTGACCATTTTGCCCTCCAACTTACTTAAAACTTCTAATTTGCCATTAATTAAAAACTAATTATGTAATTAGTTCATTTGTAACTATCTAATTAGAATAGTTCAAAGAACTAACTAGGACTTTCAACTTGGCAATCCATGAGATTTCTTCTAATTGGTCCATTCTCTAATATATGGATTATGTTTCTCTACAAAGGCTTGTTCCATTCATAACCCTTAAATGGAAATTCATGTAGTAAATTAGGATTTTCTTTTCTAAGCCAATAGAGAAAAATTCCAAAAATATTCTAGGGTCGTCCGGCGTACCGATTGAGTGTGAAATTACCAAATTAGGTCTAATATCTCTCATGTGCACTATAAAGGGAATATTTCTAATAGGGTTAAAATCGAGTAACCCTACGGTGTCTTATTTGCTCTATACCGAAATCTAGGCGCCAATGCTACTAATAGGGATTGGATATTACACTTAGAGGATGGAATTGTTGGTTCAGTGATGGATGCAAAGATGGAGATAAGGAATATTTGCTTGTGGAAGCCTTAGAGGAAGTATGCGGTTTGTACTTTTCATGTTTTTCAAGCGGTTTAGGTTTAGGGACGAGAGACGAGTAGTCTCCAAAAGTGGATGAAATTAAGTATAATGGAGTTAATGACTGTGAGGTTTTGGGTAGCAAACTCCCTAGTGGATGCAAAAGTCATGCATAGAGTGTTTCAAACTGTTCAGCTGGTTCCTTAAGTGCTTTATCTCTTATTTTTGTCTAGAGAAAGGAAAATTTTGTTGGAGTATGCTAATTAATTTATGATGGAGCTTTTTAGTTTTCTTCCTCAAAGAAATAATTATTGTTGGGTTGTTGCAATTCCCATATTTAGTTTTACTTCCAGTCTTTGTTAAGATGCCTTAATTTTTCAAGAGATGATTTTGTGCTACTGTATTTTATGATTGCTAATTTAGGATAACTTAGTAGGAGTGATTTGGTCATAAGATCCATTTGGTCTTCTATTATTTGTTTTTGTTTTAGTTTTACTTTTTAGGCTTGTTTTGTTTTTTCCTATTTGTTTTCTTGAGGAATAAGAGGTGAAAAGTTTATTTGGGATGATGGGTTAAACATGGCAGTTTATGGGATAATAGAAGGTAGAGTTGATGGGTGCAAAAGTTTTGTGGAGGTTTTTTTTTTTTCTTTTTTTAATTAATTTCAGGGTTTTTTTGCAATAGAGCTAAATAGAAAAGGATTGGGGTTTTGTTGTAAGTTGAAATGGATTAGGTGGAAATTTGTAGGTTACTGGTGGTAGTTGTATATAGCTTAGTTTGTTTGAATATAAGACATAATAATCAAAATTTTCAGATGGCTCTCCTAGCAAACTGACTTTACGATCACCTGCCTCATATTACTCTTGGAGAAAGTTTTGTAAAGATTTATTTTTGGGTAAAGGACATTTGGACTCTTATGTTATAGTGAAAGTGACAGTTTACTCACATTATTTTTTTAATTACACATTTTTATCTCTTTTTTACAATTTGCTTTGTTAAATTTAATAGACTTACTCTTTTTTAAAATTGGATGAAAGTGAAAGTTATTAATAATACAAATTGTCAATATGAAAAAGTTAAAAAAATAGGTAATTTTATCAAATTTAATAGAGAAATTATAAAAAAGAGTGAAAATGAATAATTTTAAAAATAAGGTAAGTAAACTGTCATTTTCACTATAACATGGGGATCAAATATCCTTTTCCCTTTCTTTTTTCTTCTTCTGGGGGTGTCCTTTTCTTTATCCCAAAGAAGAGTTTTTTTTTGGCACTTTTAGCTTGAGCATTCAGGGTCTTTAAAATAGTGTCTTATTTTTGGAATTTTGAAGTGATAGACCGTTTTTTCACTTCCTTTAAAAATTTGATTAAGAGGTTTTTTATTTTGTAGTATAGTTGCTGTTCGTTAGCTGTGCGTAGGATGAATATGTGTATTTTATTTTTATTTTTAATTTTACATGTCTCACGTGCAAAATATATGCAGCGAAATATAATATATACAAATCTTATTACAATAATTGGAAAAGAGAAATTACCTTGAAGCATTACTTTGAACAACTTTAGTCCAGGAATTTGGTGGAATTGCTGGAGCTAGAATTGTAGCTTCCTATGTTAGCATGAATTAAAGCAACTATTTGCTTGTTTTTAAGTCTCTTGGCCTAATGCTTTACTAATACTTTAGTAAATTTTGTAATTCTTACCACTTGGTTGATTTTATTTGAATTACTTAAAGCCCTTATTTATTAGCTCGATTACCGACCACCTTACTAATCAAAAGCATTTTAGTGGCTAAATGCATTAAGCATGACAATACAACTAAAAGTTAACTTTGTGCTTGTTTAATTTTCTTAGGGGCAATGCTTTTAAGTTAGCCAAACCTAAGAACATGATGAATAGCCATTTTAATTTTCAAATTTCGTTAGATGAAAACTACCTCTTGCTTGTAAAAATCAAAGTGAAGGCATGAAAATATAACTTAAAAAGTGGTCAAATGAAGTAAATGGCAGCTCATGCTTTCACTTTTAAATGGTGACAACAATTTAAAAGTTGCCATATGTTATGCCATTACAAGGCATAATCATGCCTTGGCTTGATATGTGGCAGCAACTTAGGGGATGAGGTGACAAGTCTTTAGTTACCACTTGTCAATTTTTTGAGAGACCTTAAAATAATTCTCGCTTTTTTAGATCTTTTCAAATTAAACAATTTAATTTGGTGCGCTACCCTAATGCTAGACGAGTACACTTCACATTGTGAGACTCCTTAGGTTCACACCCCGTTTATCTTATAGAACTCTTCTGTAAGTCCATAAATGATGCCCTACACACATGTTACGAAAATTACAGAATATATTCGTATAATCTCTCCATCACTTATATCCTAGAAGAGCTGATATATAAATCATTACTATCAAGTCTCCATATGTTAAACTGTGAACTTAACTTTAAATCTGTATTTTTATAAACAATATCCGCAAATACTTTTGTGATATTATTTATATTATGAGAAACTCTTTCTTGGGTTCATTGCTTATGACCATAAAACTTTCTGAAATATAATCTTGGATTCATTGCTTATGACCATAAAACTTTCTGTAATATAATATTGGAGTATCAGATATACAACTCACCGATAAGAGCTGATGGATTCCATATATATACACACCAAACTCTATGAGCATTAGACCATACCCAATGACATTCAGCGGTTAGACTATGAAAGGTCTCTAACATATATGGAATCTAAGTATAGTAGATCACTCATAAGCCCACCGTGGTGCTTAGATCAAGGGACCACAAATACTACTCAACTTGAGAGGATCCTTTATTGACGGATTTATGGGATGTCTATTGGAGGTCCTCATTGAGTCTATTCAATATGCATTCCTCAATGAATACCCGTATACCTATACGAGCTTTCATTAAGCTCATAATCTACTAAGAATAACCATCTGGACCATCCAAATATAGATATATGCTAATCTATATATAATAAGATATTCATCAATAGACTTGTATTAGTGAAGATAGATCAGGAACATAACGTTTGAGAACATACTTTCACAGTTTACAACTTCTTACAACTATGTCATTGCTAAAATTCCCCATGTCCTATTTCAGACAAGACTTTAACTCTTTAGATTTCGTTGACACTTATAACCTGCTAATTCTTAGCAGTGACAACTCTTAGCATTTATAATTTTCAAAATTACTAACTCTTAGCACTGGTCTAAACTCTTTTAGACCAGATCTGAACTTCTTCAAATCATATAGTGTCTGAAACGTTATAAGCATCTTACTATATAATTGACTAATTAGTGATTTTAACGAAATATTTATTACATAAATATTAAAATAAAATATTCATATAAAATGAGATGGTACATAAGCAAAAATCACAACTGTTGCATTAAAAATTGAGTTAAAACACTTGGGTTTTTTAGGCTTCTGGTTTTGTTTGGAAAAAGAGATTTCTACCTCTTTACTAGTTCTTTTGTGAAAGGATTGATTTATGGACTGGATAGTTTTAGGTTTTTGAGACTATATTTGTATAGTCTTATAGGTTCTAAGCCACTTATATAGGAGAATTGTTATTAGTTCCTCATAGGGAAGCTATCTAGGAATATAGGTGCATGTAGGTACATGTTTTGAGTCTATTGAAAGAAGAAGAGCATCGTTAGGTGTGTGAGAGTATCGAAATCTAGTGCATAATTTAGGACTCTGTAAATTAATTGATAGTAGAGAGTGGCAGCAAAGGTTTGAGCTTTAAGGATTGAACTTATAATTTGGACTTGAACTTTTAAGGCTGCAAACAATTATAAGTCACTGATTGGCATGTTGATAATTTGTAAACCTGGTAATCAAGCAAATTAAAATTAAAATTATTCTTTATTTTGATCATAAATGGAATACACTTATATAGTACAAAGTCAATGTCCTATTTTAGGAAACAAATTAATTCCTAGTAATTAAGCAATAACTAAATAAATAAAGAAGATTACGATTAGCCTAAATTAGAATCCTAGCTGTCAATAAGTTATTTACAACCATATATAATCTTTTAGAAAGTCAAAGAATATGAGATTCTCCAACACTTCCCCTTAAGCTAGAGAATAATTTCCATTCCTATTTTACTAGTAATATCTCGAAAGATTGAGCCATCTGATTCTTTTTTGAGCATATCCACTATTTGACTATTTGTAGGATCATAAGAGGTGCAGATCAATCCACTTTCAATCTTTTCCTTAATTAAATATCGGTCTACCTCAACATGTTTTGTTCTATCATATTGAATTGGATTGTGGGCGATGCTAATAGCAGACTTGTTATCATAATATAGCTTTATAAGTCCATGCCAATTAATCTGCAGATCTTCTAAGATTTTCTTTATCCATAAGAGCTCGTAAATTCCTTGAGCCATTGCATGAAACTTAGATTTTTCACTTAATCTAAACACATACCATTTGTTTCTTACTCTTTCAAGTCACCAAGTTTTTTCCAATTAGAGTACAATAACCTATTGTTGACCCCCGATTTATGAGTGAGCCAGAGTAATCTGCATCCGTGTAGGCTTTTACCGTCTTCTCTACTATTTTTTTAAACATGATTCCTCTCTCAAGAGTTGCTTTCAAGTATCTTATCACTCTATATATAGCTTATAAATGAACGTTCTTAGGATTATGTATGAATTAACTTATCACGCTCATAGCATATACGATATCGGATGTGTGTGAGTTAGGTAAATTATTTTCCCTAATAGCGTATAATACCTTCTTATATCAATAGTTTCCTCGTCACTTGCTTCACTTAACCGGTGATTTTGTTCAATTAACATATCAATAGGCTTGCATCCCATCATTCCCATTTCTTGTAAGAGATTAAGAATATACTTTTCCTGGAAAACAAAGATACCTTCTTTAGGTCGAGCTACTTCAATCCTGAAAAAGTATTTGAGCTTCCCAAGCTTTTTAATTTTAAATTCTTCCCCAAGTCTTGCCTTAAGCCTCTGAATTCCTCATCATCATCATCTATCACAATGATATCATTAACATATACAATCAAGAATGCAACTTTCCCTACTGCTGAGTATTTAAAAAATGAGTATGACCCCCTTAACTTTGTTTGGAGCCAATACCAAGCATTGCATTAGTAAACTTTCCAAACCAGAGGGATTAGTTGAGCTCGTAAAATGTCTTTCTTAACCTGTTCTCTTGATTAGTTTTGAAATATTTATCAAAACTGGGTGGAGGTTCCATTCTTCAAAATCGCTATATAAAAAGGTATTCTACACATCAAATTACTGCAAACACCAATTAAAATTAGTAGCCAAAGATTAAAGAATGCATCTTAACTACTGGAGCAAAAGTTTCTTGATAATCTAACCCATGTGTTTGAGTGTACTCTTAAGCTACTAACCTAGTCTTATATCTTTCCAAGAACCTCATCCGCATTATTCTATACCCCTACTTATATCTTACAAGTTCTTATCTTTTGGATGGTCAATAATCTCCCAGTATGATTTTTATTAAGTGCACTCATTTTCTCATTCATAGCAAGTTTCGAATTCTCATCCTTATGTGCCTCAGTAAAGGTTTAGGGAATAAGAATGGTATCTAATTTAGTGAGGAAGCAATGGTATTTATGTGAGATTCTATCCAAAGAAATAAAGTGAGAAATAAGATGCTTAGTACAATTTTGAATTCTTTTCCTAACTACTATAGAAACATCTAAATCATCAATCAATGGAGAGAGTAATTATAACTGCATTCCTGGTTTTGGAGTTGAATATTGAACTTGCAATTGGGTAGAAGTAGGCTCTTTTCTTCTCGAGTAGACTAGGATAGGTTTTTCAACCACCAGCAACATAATTAAGGTTAATTTTTAGAGTCAAGAGGCTAGTCATGTGGTTGATTAATGGAAGATTCAAGTGCATGTTGGTCTTAATTAGTAGGCTATTCAGGTACTAGGCTACTCAGGTATAGAAATTATAATTGGTGAGACCGTGGTCTTAGGCTGAACAATGCCCTATAAGTTAAAGAAAAATAGCTCATGTTTTTTTTTTATCATCACTCACATTCTCCCATTGAAGATAAAAATTCAAATAGAAAGGCTATTTTTCAACAAAGGTAACGTCCATTGAAATATATTTACGAGAAGTAGGATGATAACATTTATACCTATTTTTAGAAGAAGAATATGCATTTTAATGCTCCTAGATCAACAAACACACATCCAAAAAATTTTGGGGGGTAATTTGGAGGGTATTTGTGAATTAGGATAATGCTTATGAAATACACTTATATAACTTTTGAATTCGGGAACTTTAGAGGGCATTTTATTTATTAAGTGAATTGCAGTAAGAACCGATTCTCCTCAATAGAATTTAGGGACATTATTTTAAAATAAAAGTGCTCATATGATTTCTAAGAGTTGTTTATTAATATGCTCTGCTACTCTATTTTGTTATAGCGTACCAATGCAAGATGAGTAATGAATAATTCCTTCTTTTTGAAGAAAAGATAAATTTTTTTGATTAAAGTAATCTTTTGCATTATCACTGAGTAGGGTTTTGATCCTTACCCAGCCACATAACTGATACGGGTACAGACACGGACTTGAGTTTGGGATGAGAAGACTTTTGTTTCGTGAAAAGAAGCAAAGCAGCTAAAGGGGGCGAGCTCTACTATGATACTTTCCTTTTGTTCAATATCTATTAGTCTATTCAACGACCATACAAAAATTCATTTTGACGATTGAGAATTTTGTACAACTTGAATTGTAAGCCCCAACGACTTCGAAACAAGACCTCGAATTAGTATTGATCATTTGGAAAAAAATTGAGAAATTTCACTAACTTTAGATTTGTTTTTCATAAGATAGACCCAAGTTATCCGTGTACAATCGTCTATAAATATAACAAACCACCTTGCCCTGCTAATATTTAAAACTCAAGAAGGACCCCATATATCAGAATGGATTAAAGAAAAAGGTAATGTAGATCTAGTATTACTTAAAGGATAAGAGGCACGTTTGTGTTTAGCAAGTTCACACACATCACAATGTAAACTACTCATTTTAATATTTTTAAATAATAATGGAAATATAGTCTTCAGCAAATTGAATGGTTAATGACCAAGACGATAATGGTGGAGCCAAATGTCCTCTTTATTGGTAGAATAACTAGATAGATAGGATTTTAAAAGGGAACAAATATTGTCTTCCTTAGCATCAAGGATATAAATCATGTTCCTTTCCTTAGCAAGCCCAATCATCTTCTTTGATACTCGATCCTACAAAACACAATGTGTAGGATAGAAAATCAATTGACAATTCAAATCACATGTAGCTTATTTTATGGACAAAATATTCACAACTAATTTGGGAACATGTAGGACATTTGTTAACATAATTTTAAAAGATAGAGGAATGGTTCCTTAACCTTCACTAATAGTAAAAGTTCCATTAACAATTTTGATTTTTCTATTACTAAGACAAGGCTTATATAAGGTGAAAAAACTAATATGAAAAAACCATATGATCGATAGCACTTGAATCTATGATCCAAGTACTATTTTAGACAAGAAAAGAGGAATTAAGAGCATAAGAATTAGAGAAATTACTTGATTGAGCCAGAGACCACAAGTTGACAAGTTTTCCAATCAAATTTAGCATGGATTTTAGCTTTTCTATTTCTTCCTTAACAGTTTCCAGCTCATCTTGGTTGAGTTTTTCACTAGGAACATCCTCAGCATTAGTCATGTAGGCTTGTCCTTGGGAATGTCCACCATGATTTCCTCTCTTTCCTCTAATATTTGAAGGATTCTCGTAGAGTTTCTAGCAAGTATCCTTAGTGTGACTCACCTTCTTACAGTAAGTGCATCAGACCTCTTTATAGTTGGGCTCGCTTGTATTCCTATTAGTCTCGGCATTGTGTCCATCCTTTGTGGAATTCATGGCTAATCCTTCATTGACTATATTGTCAAGCATCAGTCCTCCGCGACTTTTCTTAGCTCCTATTATTAAGAAAACACCCTCAAGAGATGAGAGAAAATTTTCCCCAAGAAATGGTATTCGAACTTGATCAAAATCAATATTTAGGCTTGCAAGAAAGTCAAAGATTTTCTCATTTTCCACAAACTTCTGCAATATGACAGCATTTTCACCACATTTCATTTTGATGTTTTGATAATAATCTAACTCAAGCCACAAGCCTTTGATAGTGCTATAGTACTCAATGACAAAAAGGTTACCTTGCTTTCCAGTGTTGATTTTGGTTTGGATTTCATATATCAATGCAACATCTTTCCTTTTTGAATAATTTTGGTCCATTGTTTCCAAAACTTCTCTAGCGGTTGTGAGGAACATGTAAGTTTGACTCACTTTAGGTGTCATAAACTTCCACAACCATGACATAGCCACGGAATCTTCTTCATCCTATTTTGCAAACGTTGAATCCTCAGTAACAGATCCTGTTCCCATAAGATGACTCAGTTTTCCCTTTCCTTTAAGAAAGGTTTTAACAACTTGAGATCACTAGAGATAATTTCGACTATTGAGTTGGTAGAAAGATGATAGGAGTTAATTAGGTCTAATATTTATATCTTCCAAGCTTAATATTTATTCATTTAAATTAAGATTATTTAGTTTTTTGTATGCTTTATTGTTATTTTGTAGGTTTTCAGTCAATAGAGCACATAGGGATGAAAATCCAAGACAAAGAGGGCAAAAACATCAAAGTGAAATAGTATATTTCTACAGTGCTAAGCTACAGTATTTTTGCTATAGTACGCTAGGTTGCAGCGCTTAAAACAAGTGCCACAGTGTTAAAAAATAGTATGTACAGCACCCAGAATCTAGTACTGTGTAAATAGTTACACGGTGAACAGTATTCGTAGCCAGTACTTGTGAATAGTACCCCTATGTACAATAATCCTAATTTAACTTATATTTGATGTTTTACCTTACATTGAAGACATAAACCTATAAATAGAATATCAAAAAGCCTAATTTAAAGAATCAAAAGGAAAGAGAAGAAGAGAGAGAATGAACAATTTTTGGAGGATTAAGAAAACTGCAAAAAAATCAGTTTTATCTCTTTAAACTCTTTATATTTCTAGTTTTCTATGAATTTTATGATGTTATTCTTGATCAGCTCTAGATCTCTTTATTTCACTATGACTTAAATTTTTATTTCTGGGGTTAGAATTTTGAACTTAGTATATTGTTGGATTTTGTTAATTCTTAGTTTATAAACTTAATATATATAATTAATTCATTCTATTTGAGTTTTATGCTTTCATTATATCTAACCAATATTATGAATGATTGAGGAACCATGATGAACTTGACAAAGTGATTCATGTGTTTAGGCTAGGATTGTTTGATGCATAATCATAGGGTAACAACTATGAGTTCCATGTATGATAGACATAAACCTTGATGGCATGTATGGTACGACTTAGAATTAATCTTAATGAATTACATTCTAATTTGATTATCATAGTCATATAGGTGATTGTTAGAATGCGTGATATAGTCGCTTGACCATCGACAGAGGCTTATGACGAGATTAGTGTCTAATTTAATCAATTTGTATTAAGAGATTAACTAAAAAGGTTAATGAATCCAATGAAATACTAAGAGATAAATCTAAACCCTAGATTATTATCAATTTGTGAATTCATCTATTTGTTTATTTATTATTTAGGATAAGTTTAATTGATAGAACTAGAGTAATTAATTGAATTCCAAATTTTAGCTTTTTTGAATAAAAGTTAAGTAGTTAAAATTTTAGTACTTGATATAAAACATTCAATCATATAATCTCTGTGGGAACGATATCTGGACTTAAATCCTATATTACTTAATATGATAGCGTGTGCTTTAAGCTATTATAGAAACAATCAGAAAACTAAATTTTATGTAGTTCTTCTTATGATTCAGCTGGCATCTCATCTTGGTGAACTTTAGTATTGGCACTAGTAACAATAGGTTGATACTTAGATGAATCCAACATGATGAGAGACAAATGGAACAAAGACAAGAAAAATAAAAAATGAGGTAGAATGAATAAATTTTGAGAAGATTTCAATAACTAGCACCTAAGATTTAGAGAAAGGTTTTTGGTAGGGAATGGCCATAGAGTGGCTCTAATACCATGAGGAAAAAACTAAAACTCTTCTCTATTTTGATCATAAATGGAATACACTTATATAGTACAAAGTCAATGTCCTACTTTAGGAAATAGATTAATTCCTACCAATCAAGCAATAACTAAATAAATCAAGAAGATTATAATCAGCCTAAATTAGAATTCTTGTTGGCAATTACCTATTTACAACCATATATAATCTTCTAGAAAGTCAAAGAATCTGAGATTCTTTAAAAATATCCAATATAACCAATCTTGCTATTGTTAGAAGATTTAGCAACCATTTGGAATCGCCTTTAGAACTTACGTCCATGGTTTCCTATCTACATACCATTGAATATCTCAGAAGAATCTGAGAGACAAATTCGTTTCTCTCTTGGTTGAAGATCCTCCCTTCTACTTAACTTGCTTAAATGCCAAGGTAGTATCCAACTTATAATAGAACAAAAATAGTCAATTCTTAGCATATCCTCATCTATTTAGGAAAATATATCTGAGAACTTCCATAACAAGGAGCTTAGTCTTTCTTAATCTTAGGTTCCAACTGATAATGGTATATTTGTCATTTATTTTTTTATGTTTTATTTTGATTTTTTAATATTTTATGAGAATAAATGGTTATTTATGTGCATTATTATTCATTTATAGGGTTTGGACTAAAAAAGAAACAAAACAAGAGAAAGGAAGCAAAATAAGCAAAACTACAGATTAAAATGCAAAATATTCAAAATTGGTGCAATTTTGCCTTAGCGGTATAAAGAAAATCGCTCCAACGATAAGACCTAAGACAAAACAAGAAAGAAAGAAAAAGAAAAAACCTATTCAAGTCTTAGAATTTCACTTCAGTAAAAATTAGTTACTGCCTCCGTGAAAATCCAGCGCCTTAGCGCTATAACTTTACTGCTTTAACAATATTAGCTTTTCAATGTAGTGCCCTATCGACAGCATGATAGCGCCCCAACAATCACGCGATTCCTGACCTGATGAGAATTGAGGTTTTCAAGCTTTAATCAATCCCTATAAAAGGTCACTTATCCCCAGCCTTCAAAGAACACACAAGACACTCAAGAGACATACAACTTAGGGCTCTTAGAGCCATAACTCATAAAGAAGAACAATTTTAGAGAAAGAAGCAATGGGAATTCAAGGAAGTAAGAAATTATTGGTGAATCTTTGGTGTAACAACTAACTGCGAATTGACGTCTATATTGGTTTGCTTTTAGTTGTATCATGTTTATTTTATTTTTCAGCCATAATTCTCTTGTTATCATGAGCTAATTTCTATCTAGGGTTATTACTTAAATTCAGTATGTTTGCTTAATTGTTTGATATTTTTTAATATTTAGTTGAATTTAGTTCTCTATTATTTGAATTATTTTTTCTTAATGCTTCATTATATCAATTCAATATTATGATTGAATTGGTAATACTTTGATAAACTCAGAAGAGGCATTACTATATTTAGACCTAGTTAATTTGATGCATAATTGTCGAGTAGCATACAAGTTATATATAAAAGTTTCAAATTAGGATAGGAATATACCTAATTGGCATGTATAGTCAATAAAACTTATTTTTAATGAATCTTAATTTATTACAAGTACTATAGGAATATAAATATTTGGTAAATTGAGATATACTTGCATGACCTTGGGAGGGACTTGTGAATACATTTGTTTCTTGATCAATAATAAGAATTGAAGGCTATAAATATTAAAGGATTAATCTTTATAAAATATATTCATAGATAGTAATTGATCATAGGCTTTTTTTATCTTGTTATCTTTTTTATTTACTTGAGTTATGTCATTTATTTTCTGCACTTATAAAGTTGGATGTCGAACCCACAAAGATAATTTTTATTTTCTGCCAAGTACTTACGCTTAATTATGTGTTATAAAAATATCGTATGGAGTTTTTGGCACTGTTGTCAGGGATAATTTTCTACTTTTTCACCAATATTAATACTAATCTTTCAAGTTTTTACTTCAAATTTTATTTTCTTATTTTTCTTAATTTAATTTTTTAAGGCTTCTTTAAAGGTACTTGAGAAGATTGAAAAGTGAAGACTTGATTGACTTTGTTTTAGAAATTGAAAGAACTTTAAAAGGACTTAGAAGAGAACAAAGTCAAGTCAACACCATAGAAGATCAAATACCGAACGCACCTAAAGAGAAGCAAGACCACTAAGGGAATATGTTGTCCCTTTAGTCAATAGAATCAATTCAAGCATTAAAAGGCCAACAGTTTAAGCCAAGCACAAATCAAATGCTTAAGAATTTAGTACAATTTAGTGGACTACACAATAACAATCCAAACATGCACATTATCAACTAGTTGGAGATATATGACATATTCAAGTACAATAGGGTGTCCAATAATGCAATCTAGCTAAGATTGTTTCCTTTTTCCTTGAGAGATAAAGTAAAGAGCTGGCTATTATCACTTCCGTCTGGATCCAAAACTACAAAGGATAATCTTGCTAAAACTTTCTCGTCAAATTTTTTCCACCTGTCGAAACTGCCAAATAAGGAATGACATCACATCATTTTTTAAATTAGATAGAGAATCTCTTTATGAGGCATGGGAAAGATACATGGATATACAAAGAAAATGCCCTTACTATGGAGTCTCAAAGTGGATGCTTATACAAATATTTTACAATGGATTAGTAAATCAATTCAGAACAATAGTATATGCTTCAGCTGGATGAGCACTTATGAACAAATTCACCAATAAAGCTTAAAATATACTAGATAAAATGGCGTCCAATACCTACCAACGGCCCACTGAAAGAGTAACCATAAGAAAAATCACTAGACTATATGGAGTAGACACATTGACCACATTATTTGTCTAAGTTAACCTTTTGGGAGTTAATGCCATCAAGTTAATAGTCAATGCATGAAAACAACATAATATATAGGGAACTTCCACTGCAATAATCCTAACTCAACTTTCTACAACCCTGGATGGAGGAATCACCCTAACTTCTCATGGAGCAATAATAATCAAAGGTAGCATTCCAAAGCTCCTCTTGGCTTCCAACTGCAAGCCCAATAAGAGAAAAATCCAAACATAAAAGACAAGTTCTTACAATACATAAAAAGAACGGATACCCTTCTTCAAAGTGAAGCATTCTTATTTAGAACCTTAGAGAATCAAGTAGAATAACTTACTACAGCAATGTACAAGAGACCTCAAGGAGCTCTATGAAGTGACACTGAAGCCAATCTAAGAGGAAATGTAGAGCAATGCCAAGCCGTCTCCTTAAGAATGGTAAGATCGTACACGACAACACACTCTAGCCATAACTTTTAAAGATTATGGAGAAAGAAATATGGTGCATCAAGATGATGTGCAACCACATAGACCATCTATACCTTTTGTTTCAAAGGTTACAGCAGCTAACAAGTCTAGAAATGCAAAAAAGTGCAAAAACTTGTATTTAAGTGTAATAAAATTTTGAATAGCAAAAAAGTGAAAATCCAATAGAAAATACCAGTCGCAACCCACACGATAAGTGTATAAATTCATTTACTCCACCTCTGCCATTCCATCAGAAGTTGTAAAAGAAGAAACTAGATAAGCAATTTTTTAAATTTTTTGACATTTTTAAGAAATTACATATTAATCATTTTTTTGCAGATGTACTGGAGCAAATGCCAATCTACGTTAGATTCATAGAGGATATCCTATCAAGTAAGAGAAGTACCATCCTACAAAAAAAGCTACCTTCAAAGCTCAAAGATCTTGGGAGTTTCACTATACCAAGCAAAATAGGGAAATATGACTTTGGAAAAGCGTTGTGTGATCTTAGGGCTACAATCAACCTCATGCCACTATTTGTCTACAATAAATTGGGAAGAGGAAAAGCCAAACCAACCAACACCATACTTCAAATTCCAGATAGATCCCTCATATATCCTAAAGGAATCATAGAAGACGTATTAGTAAAGGTGGATAAATTCATATTCCCTACTGATTTCATCGTCATAAATATGAAAGAAGACAAGAAAATCCATATCATTATTGAAAGACCTTTTCTAGCCACCAAATGGGGAGGGGGGGTTCACAATGAGAGTGCAAGATGACATTGTCACATTCAATGTCTTCAAGAAGATCAAGCTGCCGAATGATAGTGAAGATTGTTTTGACATTAATGTATTGCACCCACACGCCAAGCAACTCACAAATATGGATACATAGGATTCTTATATCAGGAAAAAGACATTGAAGTATTGAAAGACAAGAAAGACGAAGAAGGTGCTTCCATCAGCACCTTTGATCCACCTTAAGAATGAAAGAAAGTCGCGTTAAGCTGATGACTCTAAATCAAGTGCTTCTTGGGAGGCAACCCAAGTAATTTTTAATTTTATGTTGCTTAATTTTAGTTTTAGTTACTGTATTTTCTTTTCTTTACAGAAATAAAACAGTAAGTCAAGCATTCAATGCAGCATAAACAATTGCAAGCATTAAGAGTCAAGGCACAACGCAGTTGCATCAATAGAACACAACACTGCAATGCTTAAACTTCATTTACCAGGGAAGTTTCTTATTCTCATGTTTATTTTTGCCATTCGAAAAAATGTTTAATTTAAGTTTATGGATGAGAAATAATTTCTTATGTTTATTTTACTGGATTATTTGATTGGTTGTTTTGTCAATTCTTTTTTATAGTTTTTGTTAGGTTGTTAAGATGATTATTAGTCTATGATAAGAAATAAAATACATCGCTGAAATTATTTTTCAAAAATCCCTAGGAAATGATAGATACTTGAGACAATTTTGGTTATCTAAGTTTAGGAACAAGTTCGACCTTATTAATCACCTTTTTTCTTAGCACTTTATAAGTATAAATAGTATTAACTAGTACTTATAGATACTTATGCTTTAGGGAGTACACCACAGTCTCGAAGACTGATACTTTAGAACTTATCTTTAGTTACTACTTGAGGCGAGATTCTAGGAAACATATGAATAGAGAAATGACATTAAGCCATCTTTGGACCGCTTAAGCCTTTCTAGCCTACCTTAATTATATATTTATCCTTACTTATCCCTTTTAAGCTTAATTACCATTTTTTCTATTTAACCATATTACAAGCTCAAAACTTAAAGTTTGTTTGTCCTGAAATTTACCCATCACACCATATACATTGAGTTTGCTTAGAAATATTCTTAAAAAAGGTTGCAGTTGTAAAGGAAATGACAAGAAATTAAGTTTTGGTGGTATTTGTCAAATCTATGTTTGTAGGTATTCAAAAAAAAAAAAAAAAAGAGACAAAGATATTCCCGATTTAAGAAAAAGAAGAAATTCTTTGACAATAGTAGTTGAAAAAAGAGATGGGAAAAACAATAAATCTGGTAGAAAAAGATAATACAAGAAGGATAAGATCAAGAGGTTTTTAGGTAAAGTCTAAGTATTCTTGTTGTAATTTGAATTTGAATTTGTTTATTCTTTTATTCCACCTTGACCATAGCCTTATATTACAAGCAAGTAAAGTCCTAAATAGATCCATAGACATGTGATTTTCTACATTAGTAGAGAGTGGTGGAAAAGACAAGCCTATGGAAGTGTCATTATATAAATTAAATGCCGATACATTATCTTTTATGTACAAACTTAAGTATTAAGTAAATCAAAGTATGGTTTTAGTTATTGCTTGCTGCTTGCACATACACACATATGGCAATTATCTTTGAGGAAGAATGGGGGACTAAATAAAAATAGTAATTGTTCTATCTTGTTATCATTTTGATTTACTTGAGTTGTATTATTTATTTTCTACACTTTATTTAGTTTGTTAATTACAATTTAAGATTTGACTTCTCTGAATAATTACAAGAAAGTAACAATTTTAGTACTTGGTAGAAAATAAAAAAATTATCCCTCTGGCTTCGACATCAAACTTTATAAGTTCATTTATTACTTGTTACGATAGCCTATTCTTGTGCCTAATTGTATGTTATAGAAATATTGCATCACCAATCTAGACCTAATTTTGCCTAACTTATCTTAGGAGTTTTGATTTAGCTAGACTTTAGCCAAGTCCTTTAGTGGATTTTGTTATGGTTTGTGTTTACATGCCATCCAAAATTAATAGAGTGTGTGGAACCCACCAACTTCTTGGTCCACCAGCTGGATGACACTTCAGAGCCACTGGCATCCCAACACACAATTACTCAGGTTACCTGCGCCCTCAAGGATTTGAACCCCTGCCCCCATCTCCATGGAGGCCTTATAGGCTTTTAGAGGTCCGTCCTTGTACCCATCAATGGGTACAACCATTGAACCTTAAAGGCCTATAAGGGATGAGATCCCAAGTTCAACATTGGTTGGGGGCAGCATGAGATGTAGTTCTGTGCGTGGTGCGCCAGCTAGTGTGCCTGGTGGACCTAAGCTATTGGGTGGGCTCCATTTTTTTGATAGAGTGTATAGGACCCACCAACTCCTTGGTCCACCGGCTGGATGACATTTCAGAGCCACCGACATCCCACCACACAATTACTCAAGTTACTTGCGCCCCCAAGGATTTGAACCTCTACCCCCATCTCCATAGAGGCCTTATAGGCCTTTAGAGGTTCGTCCTTGTACCCATCATCAAGCTGCCTGATGGGTACAAAGACGAACCTCTAAAGGCCTATAAGGCCTCTATGGAGATAGAGGCAGGGGTTTGATTTCTTAAGGGCGCAGGTAACCTGAGTAATTGTGTGCTAGGACGCCGGTGGCTCTGAGGTGTCATCCAACCGGTGGACCAAGGAGTTAGTGGGTCCCACACACTTCAACAAAAAAAGGTCGGCCTTTTGTAAGAGTGTGTAGGACCCACCAACACCTTCGTCCACTAGCTGGATGACACCTCAGAGCCACTGGCATCCCACTGCACAATAATTAGGTTGCCTGCGCCCCCAAGGATTCGAACCCCTGCCTCCATCTTTATAGAGGCCTTATAGGCCTTTAGAGGTTCGTCCTTGTACCTATTAAGCTAGTACCACTTGTTAACATATTTTAGGGTGTATGCATGTAATTGTATACATATTGAAAAAATTAAACACATGTATCATATACACAAATTTAGCAGCGGAATTTATCATGTAATCAACATATACACATGTACTTCGATTCTTAACAACTTAAGAATACAGAAAACATACCTTTGAAGATCTTAGATAAAGATTTCAAATTCCGAATTTCTTTGCTCTAACTTTGAGCTCACCTTGAAGTGCACTTTTGTTCAATTCTAGTTCACAATAATCTGGTGGGATTGTGAAGCTAGAATAGCAATAATATAATCTCCAGCAATAAGGTTTTGATTACTTAAAAGAAAAATAAGAAGGATTTTTTTTTTCCTTTGGTTTTTTTCATAAGTCCTTATTGAAAGAAAAAACTCTCTCAAAACCAACTCTTCTTTTTTTTCTCTATCCTTGCACGAAAATTCATTCACACACTTGTTAACACAATTGAAACTCAACTATTTTTAGTGCTCTCAACACTTCACAAGTGCTCCACCAAAATAATTTTTGGTAGCCATTTTAATAGTCTAATAAAATTAACCATTAATCACAAAATGGTGCTTCACTTAATTTAGTTTATGTTTCTCAAATTATGTATGTCTTCCATATAGGAATAAAATATCAAATAAATAAAATTATATTTTATTTATTTAAATAACATTTATTTAATTATTCAAAAATTATTTGAATAATTAATATTTACCTTATTTGATTTTACTAACATGGTTAATGGGTGAATTCATGGTAAAATAATTCATGGAATAAATTATGCCACTTGTTAACATCTAATTAGTTAATAACTCTTGTCAACTATTTAAATGATATACTTAATATTTAAGTCTAAACAAGTGCACAACCTAAGGAACCCCGAAACATATTTTCGGTTTGCTAGAATTTCTAGGATGGAACTGTTCAATCCATTATGCTACCCCAGTGCATAATGAGTACACTTCATATTGTGAGACTCTCTAGGTCCACGCCCGAATTTTCATATGGAACTCCTACATACGTCCGTTAACGATGCCCCACACACACATTACGGATATTACAAAGCGACATGTTAGACCATATGATTGGTGTGCTATAGTAGCTAAGCGCAAGTGCACGCTATCGTATCAAGTAATATAAGATTTTAAGTCCAGATATCGATCCCACAGGAACTATGCAATCTAATTCTATAAATCAAGTACTAAAATTATACTTACTTAACTTTTATTCAGAAAACCAAAATCTAGAATTTATATAATTAGTCTAGTTCTTTCAATTAACTAAACAAAAGCAAAGAGTAGAATTCACAAATAAAGATAATCTAGGATTTTGACTCGTCCCCTAGTATTTCATAAGACTCATTAACCACTTAGTTAATCCCTTAATACCAATTGATTGGCTTAGACACTAATCTCATCACAAGCCTCTGTCGATGGTTAAGTCACTATATTACGCATTCTAACAATCACCTATATGTCTATGGTAATCAAATTAGAATGTAATTCATTAAGATCAAGTTAAATTATACCATACATGCCACCTAGGTATATGTCTATCCTAGATGAAACTCATAGTTGTTACCCTATGATCATGCATCAAACTACCCTAGACTAAACACATGAATCCTTCCGTCAAGTTCATTATGGTTCCTCAATCATTTAAAATATTGATCAGGTATAACGAAAGCATTAAACACAAGATAGAATGAATCAATTGAATTTATCAAGTTCATAAACTAAGAATCAATAAAATCCAACTACATACTAGGTTTACATAGTCTAACCTTAGAATAACAATTTAGCCCATCACAAAACCAAAAGTATCAAACCAATCCATGAAGATCAACAAGAATAAGAACATAATGATAAAGAAAGAGAAGAAAAACTAATCAAAGTGACTATTTGATGTGCTTCTACCTCAATCTTGGCTTGAAGCTTGAATCTTGATCTTGGTTTTTCAATCTTTGTCTTTGATCTTTGATTTTGTGTTGTGAATTATCTCTCTAAGTTTTTGCCTCTTTTTCTCCTCTTCTCTTTTTTCTCTCCTCTCTTAGGGTTTTTGGCTCTCTATTTATAGGTTTTTATCTTCAAGTTATTCTTCACAAGTTACTGTAGCAAAAATACTGTTCCCCGACACTGTTCGCCGCAGCGCTGGGCGCCGCGGCACCCAACTACCTGCTGTGCGCCTTTCGTATTTTGAGCGTAGCTTCTTTGTTTGATGTCCGATTCGCTTTCTGTTTATTCCTATGCGTCACATTTTCCATCGTGCATCTATTTATGATCAAAAAACCATAATTAAATAGCCAAATATTTATGATTTAGAGCAAAATACGAAAGTTGGGTACAAATTATTCTAGTGCTTTTACGCCCTTATCACCATACAAGTTGAGGTTATAACATATTCTTATAATCCCTAAATTATTTATATCCTGGTAGAGCAGAGATATAGATCAACACCATTAAATCTCCATATGCCTAACCGAAAGCTTATCTCTAGAATTGTATTTCAATAAATAATATTTCCAAATACTTTTGTAATATTATTTATCCTTAGGGTTAAACTCTTTTCCCAGGAATTACTTCTTATGGTCATAAGACTTTCTACAATACAATCTATAGAGCATTAAGATATAATACTCACCCAAATGAGCTGATGGATCCCATATCTATGTATACTAGACTCCATGAGCATCGGACCATACCTAGTGACACCCAACGGTCAGACCATGGAAGGTTTCTGACATGTGTGGAGCCAAAGTATAATGGATCACTCACAAGCCCATCATGACACTCAGGTTAAAAGACCACGAATACTACTCAACTCGAAAGACCCTCTATTGACGGCTTTATGGGATGTCTATTGGAGTTCTTTGTGAGTCAGTTCAGTATTCAGTCCTTACTGAATACCTATATCTCTATACGAGCTTTCACTAAACTCATGATTTTCTAAGACTAACCTTCTGGACTATCTAGATATAGACATACACCAATCTATATATTTATTAAGGTATTCACTGATAGACCAGCATCAGTGAAGATAGATCAGGAACATAATATTTGAGAACATATTTGCATAATGACATTTCTTAGCACTATTTGCAACTATGTCTATACTAATATATTTTTAGGTCTTTGTCTTATTTTAGATAAGGATCTAACTCTTTGGATATTGTCGACTCTTATAACCTGATAACTCTTATCAGTGTCAACTCTTAGCATTTATAACTCTCAGCATTGTTAATTCTTAGCACTGATCTAAAGTCATTTAGACCAGATCTGAACTCTTTCAGATCATACAATGTCTGAAACATTACAAGCATCTTACCATATATAAAATATAATTAGCGATTGAATGAAATGATAATACTAGCATAAATATTAAATAAATATTCATACATAAAGGGATGGTACGTAAGCACAAATTCCAACAAAAATTTGTATGAATATTGTTTTTAATATTTATATAATGTATATTTTATTAAATCGCTAATTATATTAAATATATAATATAATTATTGTAACACTATAGACATTATATGATCTGAAGTAGTTCAGATCTAATCTAAAGGTGTTTAGATCATGGTTAAAAGTTAGCATTACTAAGAATTATAATTGCTAAAAGTTAGCAGGTTATAATAGTCAGTAAAATCTAAGAAGTTAGAACCTTGTTTGTAATAGGATTAAGACCTGAAAGTATACCAGTAATAACATAGTTATAGATAGTTGTAATAGGTGCTACGAAATATCATTATGCAAGTATATTCTCAACTATAATGTTCTTGATCTATTTTCACCGATGCAGGTCAGTCAGTCAATCCTTTCTCATATAGATCAATGTATGTTTATATTTGTATGGCATAGAAGGTTATTCTTAGCTAACCTTGAGTTTAGTGGAAGCTCATATAGGTATATAGGTATTCAGTTAGGACTGGATACTAAACAGACTCACGAAGACCTAATAGACATTTTATATACCTGTCAATGGTAGATCTTCTCAGGTTGAGTAGTATTCATGGTTTTTCGACCTGAGCACTGCAGTAGGCTTGTGGGTGGTCCACCATACTTAGGTTCTATGGATGTTAGAGACCTTTTATGGTCTGATCGATGCGGGTTGCTAGGTATATTCTGATGCTCATAGAGTCTAGTGTGCATAGATATATGATCTGTTAGCTCACATAAAAGAGTTGTATATCCGATGCTCCGAGATTATATCTCATAAAGTCTTATGGCCGTAAACAATAAACTAGAGAAAAGAGTTTTCCAAAAAGTTGAACAATATAGCAAACTTTGCTGCTTTTCTGAAAGCTTTAAGCATGCCCTATATAATATCATCATCACTTTTGTTCCTAAAAAACTTCACCATTCTACTATTTTGGTCATCATCATCTTTTTTGTTGGGTCAACCATGTATGTATAATATGTTTAAGGGTGGAGGAGTTGTAATCTATGCTTTTCCAAGAGAAATACTAAGATTATAACTTGTCGATGAAGAAGATACATCATTCTTAAAGATATATTTGGCTACAACACTCTTTGTGCCAAATCTTCAATTTGTCTTCTTAATCTTCGACACTCACTTGTATTTTGTCTATAGTCATTGTTGAAGTGCGTTAAAGGTGTATGCATGTGATTGTGTACATGTTAATTAATATGAAAATGTATGTCCAACATATATTGCACAATAGAATTATACATATTTAATTAACATATTACACTTAAATACAAAGCAATAGATTTAGAATCATACCTTAAAAGAACTTCGGTGAAGATTTCTAAAACAGAGCTCACACAAAAATGATTTATCTAGTAATTCTAGTCTGTAATGATCCAGTGGGATTACTAAAACTAGAATTGTAGCCTTGTTCAAATTTTCAGCAAGATAAAATTCAAATATCTCTCAAATGTAATCTAAATTAAATAATAGAAAATTAATAAGATAGAAAAATCTAAATATAACAAGATAAGAGCACCAATAATAGATAAATCCTAGGATTATTATGTTACTTGAACCAAGTAATATTTTCTTAAGTTAATCCCTCAATATGAATTGTTAGCTAGATCCCTAATATCATCACAAGCCTCTGTCGATGGTCAAGTGACTATATTTTGTTAGGGTCAGTGCTTACGTGCCATCCCTGAATGTACATATACTTGTGTATTTATACAAGTGTACATTCTTATTAAATCACTAATACCCATATATATGGTATTATGCATGTAACGTTATAGATATTATAGATTTGAAGAGTTCGGATCAGATCTAAAGGAGTTTAGATAAGGGCTTATAGTCAGTCACATTAAGAGATATAAATGCTAAATGTTAGCACAGCTAAGTGTTAGCTGGTTATAATACTCAGTAGATCCAAGAGTTGGAGCCTTGTCTGTAATGGGACATAGACCTGGGAATATACTAGTAACTGCATAGTTGCAAGAGTTGCAATCGGGTGCTAGGAAATACTAGTTGCGTAAGTATGTTCTGGAATAATTGTCCCTGATCTATTTCTATTGATGTAGGTTTATTAGTGGATACCTAAATATAGATCAACATATGTCATACCTATAGGGTATAGATGGTCATTCCTAGCCGACCGTGAGCTTGGAGCTCGTATTGACATATGGGTATCCAGTTAGAACTGAATATGGGACAGACTCATGAGGGCCTTCGATAGACACCCAATGTAAGCCATCAACGGAGGGTCCTCTCGAGCTGAGTAGTATACGTGGTCATTTGACTTGAGTGCCACGGTGGGCTTGTAGGTGATCCATCATACTTTGGTTTCACGCATATCACAGACCTTTTATGGTGTGACCATTGGGTGTCACTGGGTATGGTTCGATGCTTATGAAGTTCGGTGTATACAGATATGGGATCTGTTAGCTCCCAAATAGAGTTAGATATCCAGATGCTTCGAGACTGTATCTCAGAAAGTCTTGTGGCTACAAGCAACCATCCCAGAAAAGAGTTCAGCTAGGGTAGAACAATATGGCAAATGAGTTTGCGCAAATTGTTCAATGAGATACAAGTCTATATCCCCAGCACATCCAGGATATCATGACGAAAGGACTATACGTATACGTTGTAACCTCAACTTGTATGGTTCAACGAGCTGATTTGAATATCCATGACATGTGCGTAGGGCATTGCTCACGGATTCATGGAATAGTTCCATTTAATGAATCGGGTGTAGGACCTAGGGAGTCCCATGATATAAAGTGTACTTGTTGTGCACTAGGGCAGCATGCTGGATTAAATTGTTTAATCCAGTAATATTCAACACTACCACATAAATGCATGCGTGTCTATATTTAAGTATTAAATATAATAATTAGTTAATAATTGTTATTTACTAATTGTATTATGACACGTAACGTATTGTAGACCCTCAGTTGAGTTTACCCAAGTGTTGCATTTGGTGGGACTTACTAGGGAGTAAACTTGGTAACTATTTATGAGGGGCAAAATAGTCATTTCTCACTTTAATTATTTAATAGTTAAATAATTAAAATATATCTCTTATTATATTATATAATATATTATTTTATTTTATTATATATATATAAATAGAGAGAGAGAAAGAGAGAGAGAAGGGAGATGTGTGTTGGTGGCCATTTGGCCAAGAAAAAGAAGGAAGAAATGGAGAGGAAGAAAAGAAAGAAGAGGAAGAAGAAGAAAGAAAAGAAAAGAAATATGGAAAAATGAAATTATTTCATTTTTCTCCATCCTTCCAATTGAAGCAATGGTAGATTGCTTCAAACTCTCTATTTTTTTATCCTCTTGGAGAAAAGGATATAAAAATACACCTGGCCATTTTGGGGATTAAGAGTTAATCCCGTGCTGGACATCTGGCTGTTGTTCTAGCTCACTAAGCCCACCGTGTTGGTGACTAGAACTGCACACAAGTTGGTCTCCATGCGGAATCCAGAGATATACGTGTATAACTTTACACGTTTTGGTGAGTTCTTTATCTCATAAATATATTAATACAATTAATATATTTTATTTATTGTGTTTATTGCAAGTTTTATGCTTTCGTCAGAGTTAAATATATATTTGATATATATTTAGGCAATAGACACAATTGCACATGCATACACCCACGTGCCTTAGATCCTCCACCAGCATATTTTACCCTAAAAATTACTTGTATCTATGGTAATTAAATGAGAATAAAATTCATTAAGAACTAATTTATTAATACCATATATGACATATAGGTATATTTCTATCCTATATGGAACTCATAGTTGTTACCTTATGCTCATATATCAAATTATTCAAGGCTAACATAAGATTTCTTTTGTCAAGTTCATTAGGGTTCATACAACAATCTAATTAGTGATCAAGTAATTAAAAAATATTAAGCATAGAATAATTGAACAGTTTTATTATTGAGTTCATAAAAATAAGTGAAGAACTTAAATTCAATCACATGTTAAGTTCAAAGTTGTAACCCTAGCATAGAAACTTAGCTTATGATGAAATAAAAAGTTCTATAGCTTATCAAGAATAATATCATCAAAATCATAGAAAATTAGAAAGATAAAGAGTTGAAGAGATAAAATTAATTTTACTGCAATCTTTAATTTTTTAGTCTTTTTAATCCTCCAAAAATTGCTATTTTTCTTTCTTCTTTCTCTCCCTTCTTGAATATTGAAATAGATGTTTTTGTTTTTCATTTATAGGTTTATGTCTTCAATTTAGGATAAAACATCAAATATAAGTTAGATTAAAATTTCTTCTTTTTTTTTTTTATGTTGATACGATTCATATGATTACTATCCACGAGGTATTGTCGCATGTTACTATTGACATAGACCCGTTGGCGCTGTAGCAAAATCATTGTAGCTCATTATTGTAGCAATCTACTGTAGTAATTTTGATTTTTTTTCTTTGAATTTTCATTCCTATTTGCTTTGTTAACTCCAAACCTGCAAAATAACAATGAACCATATAAAAAGCTAAATAATCTTTATTTAATTGACAAATATTAATTTCTGAAAGATTAAAATATTAAACTTAATTAATCCTATCATGTATGTGTTGGAATTTGTGCTTACGTGCCATCTCATTGATGTATGAATAGTTTTTAAAAATATTTATGCAGTACGTTTTTATTAAATCGCTAATTTTATTAATTAAATGGTACAATGCTTGTTACGCTACAGACATTGTATGATCTGAAGGAATTCAGATCTAGCCTAAAGGAGTTTAGACCAAAGCTAAAGGTTAGCAACGCTGAGAATTATAATTCTAACATTTAACACTATTAAGAGTTAGTAGGTTATAAAAGTCAGCAAAATCTATGAGTTAGGACCTTATTTGTAATAGGACATAGACCCAAGAATACATAAATAATAACATAGTTGTAAGTAGTTGCAATAGGTGTTGAGAAATGTTATTATGCAAGTCTATTCTCAAATTATATATTCTTAGTCTTATTCACCAATGTGAGTCTATCAGTGGAACCCTTTTTAATAAACTAGTGTATACTATACCTAGATGGTCTAGATGGTTGTTCTTAACTGAGCATAGACTTACTGGAAGTTCATATAACATACATGTATTCAGTAAGGACTGAATATAGATTAGGCTCATTGAGGACTTCAATAAATATCCCATGAAGCCGTCAATAGTAAGTCCTCTCGAGTTGAGTAGTGTACGTGGTCCTTTGACCTGAGTGCTACGATGGACTTGTAAGTGATCCACCGTGCTTTGGTTCCACATATGTCAGAGACCTTTCATGGTCTGACCGCTATGTATCGTTGGGTATGATCCGATGCTTATAGAGTCGGGTGTGTACAGATATAGAATCCGTTAGCTTACATAGGTGAGTTGTATATCCAAATGCTCTAAGACTGTATCTCAGAAAGACTTATGGCCATAAGCAATAAACCAGGGGGAAAGTGTTTTCAATAGGGTCAAACAATATTGCAAAGGTATTTACGTGTATTATTTATCGAGATACATGTCTGGAGATAAGTTCATGAATAAGCGCATGGGGATTTGACGGTGATGATCTATATCCCCACTCTTCTAGGATATAAATGACGGAAGGATTATACGTATGCGCAATGACCTCAACTTGTATGGTCTACTCTACTGATTTGTAATATTCATGATGTGTATGTAGGGCATCGATCTCGGACTCACGGAATAGTTCCATTTGACGAATCTAGTGTAGACCTAGAGAGTACTGCAATATGAAGTGTACTCATTGTGCACTGGAGTAGTATACCAGATTGAATAGTTCAATCTAGTAAATTTCAGTAGATCGAACATTTGCTTCAGTTTCCCTCGGGCCGTACACATGTCAAGACTTAAGAGTTAAGCAGATTAATTAGTTAACAATAGTTATTGACCAATACGATGTTGACACATGGTGTATTGTAGGCCTATTATTGTTTGACTTAGAAATTACCAAAATAACCTTACTTGTTGGACAGGCAAGTTCATTATTTTTATTCATTAAATTATTTATTGAATAAAATAATAATAATAATAATGATATGTGATATTATTATTTTACTAAATTCAAACAAGTATTATTTATTACAATAATACACATGTTTTGTTGTATTTAATATTGATTAAATAAAATAATAAAATATACATGTAAGGGTGTGTAAACAAGGTGGGACCAAGATGTGCGAGGCAAACAAATGAAGAAATTGTTTCTTCATTTGGCATTGCTTCACACGGCTAAACACACACACTTTAGCATCACATATTTTTTTTTTATTTCAATTGTTTAATGTAAACAATTCTATCACAAGCAAGGCCTTATATGACCATGCATGATGGAACCATGACTTGCAAATATGAATTTGTTCTAAATGACTGACCAAGTACATCCATGTTTTGAGTTTCATTTTTGTTTGTTTTGAACAAATAAAAGAAACAATGCAAATATGGCAAATGTTGCCATACTTATGGGCCATTGATTGTCTCATTGAAGGGAAAATAAATGAAGCAAATAAAGAACAAAAGTATTACTTAATTTCAAGAGATCACTAGGCCAAGTGAAAGGGTAAGAGAGAAAGAAGTTAGGTGTTTTTGTTTTTGCTAAGTGTTAGAAAAACTCTCAAGTGTTGAGAGCATAAAAACACCCCATCCAAACTTCTTCATCTTAGCCAACCATACTACAAAGTAGAAATAAGGATTCAAGTGTTGAATCCTTTGTTGGATACGAAGCTACCATTCTACGCTTTTCAAGCCCACCGTGTTGGAGAACTAGAATTGTGAACGGGTCACTTCATCGCGGTTCTTCAGTTTAACAAAAGACTAAAGGCTTGTTAAGTTAATAAATTCCCAATCCTTTTGAAATTTATATTTATGAGATACAAGTAAAACTTATTGTGTTTATCATTAAGAAATTAGATTTTTGACCCTTTCACTGCGTTGTATAATGTATGAGATATGTAAAAAATGCATGTTTTAAATGATAGATACAATACCTACATGAAAATACCCTAGGTTTAATTAATTCTCACAGTATGAACAATGAAAAAAAATTTCAAAGCAGTTAGATGGTTTTCTTACTAGTTTCAAAACTGATTTAAGTTAGTATCTCCATAATTAGATTTTTTTCAAATTAGTTTAACGCTTTAAGCAAAATGGTTAGTAGATTTCAATGAGAGAAGTTCTATAGTGGTTATAAATAATTAGTTTCTCTATTCTCTATAAACAAGCTTCATTCAAACTCAAAGACTCAAGAGAAGCACTCTATAATCTTAATATTATTTATAAGAAACATTAATACTTATTTATATTAAAATTGTTGTATTTGTTCTATGAAATAAATTTTATCATTTGTATTTGAATCCTTGCAATGTTTTAATTGATACCCAATAAACTCACTAGTTTAAATATTTGATTAACACCTAAAAAGTTAATTAAAGGATCTTAAAAAATTCTCAACCACGGTTCTCTTTTATGGGTGGATTTAAGTTGTTTTAAGGGTTAAACCACATAAATATAATATGTTAGCTTCTTTATCTCTATACTCTTTAATTTAGGCATTCTATATTTATTTGCAATCTATTGTATTTATTTGTGTGAATATTTTCTATTTGATTATAGTTTGAGTTCTAAATTTATAAATTGTTTTAGAGTATAAAATTTTAATTCATCCCTCTTAAAGTACCGTTTTTACAGAGAGTGCTATTTTCAAATAATATATTTTTTTTAATCATTAAAGATGCCAGGAAAGAAAGAAAAACACCATGAAATTATACATATGTTAGTTTGCATTAAATATACCTAATCAGACACTATAATAATGCGATCCTCGTGAAATATTCACAAAGAGATAAAACAAGGATATGGGTCTATTTTGTACATCGGATAGGATAGTTAGGATTAAATTTGATAGGAAATGATTAGATTAAGTTTAGTATTGTGTTATGTCTAGTGTATTATAAGATTGAATTAGATAATGTATATAATTTTTTAATTAAAATTGAAAAAAGTTATAAAAATAATTAATTATATAATATTTATTTTATCTTTTCTAGATTAATGTAAATGGAAAGTAATTGATATTTAATTTTATAATAATAAACATTTAAATATATATTTACTTTGTGATATTGATTTTTATTTATTATTTTTTAAAAATAAAAATAAATTATTAAATTAAAACTTATTTTCTAGAAAAGAGTTTATCCTATATCGGCTTGGCATGGGATAAGCTCTTCTCTATATTGAAGATAAATAGTGGTTCCTAAGTGAAACCCACACTATCTAACTCTCATTTTTTTTTTAATGGTAATCTCATAAAACAAACAAGCCCAAAATGTAATGTACAAGATCGAACATATATAAAATAAATGAACCACTAATCACATCAACTACTAATTAAAAGGCATGCTCATGGGCACTAAAGACCACTCATTATGCATAAAAGTACATGCAATGGACGCAAGCAGCTCGATGACATGAAGGTTTATTTATGGTGTTTCACTGTTTCAGCACCTTTAAATCAACCTAGAATGTAATAGCTTGAGCCAATGGGCCTCCTTGCTTTCTTTGAATCGAAGTTCAGCATCTACATCTTTACGCAGCCATATAGCCCGGATGTAAGGCTTTAAAAGTGATCGCTTCTTTATATAATTTAGTATTAGTTCTCATAAAGCTAGCACCATTAACATAAATCTTGGGCCTTCCAAGACTGCAATAGTGCATTAGATTATAAAATTCAATGGTAAAAGAAAGATACCAACGCATCTTTTCTACATATGGAATATTGAAGAAGCTTAGCCTACTCTATTTCACCAATATGTGTTTAAATAATGGATTAAGATTTTCTCTTCAGCTATGTTTCCGATTAAGTAAAAATAAGTTTACAATTAATGATTGATAAAAAGAGAAATAATAAAATAATAGATCGATTATTCATGCTTAACATAACACATATATAAAAAAATTCTTAAAAATCACTTAAGCTAAACAATTCCTTAAAACCTAAGGGATTAGAGAGCAGAATAATCATGACTATTAAGTATTTTTCTTTTTCAAGAAACACCTGCAAAATTTTATTATTACTTTTTAAGCTTGTAGAACAAGTATGGAGTCCAGCTCATCAATAAAGCCAATCCCTTTATTCTGAAAATATCTGCAGTGGCACACATCTATTTTTATTTGTCTATCTCACTAGCCACAAAAGAATATGAATCATTCTCCCTTTCCTCTTCTCATTATCAAAAGCAGGAAAGTTGCCAAGTCGTTTATAAGGAAATGCTGTTTGAACTTTCTACTATGTCAGACAAAATGTATCAGCAAACTATGATGATTTGTCCATAAAATCTGCTCGCATGCATGCGCGTGGCTCGATCATTGTCTGCCACCCTTCTGAACCTTTTAATCTTTCTGAAACGTGCGGAGAAATCAAGAATATCTTTCTATGTGTTTCTTCTTTTTCTTTTTCCGACTGCAATCTGGGTGCGGACGCTCTTGATACTGTACTTATCTGCCACCCATCATTAGTTCGATAGTTGAGTCATCAGCGGAAGGTTTACTACAAATTACAAATAAACATCATACATTCACAAATCACAAATTCAAAACCAAATAAGTTCCAAATAGATGTTGTTCATTATTCACACAACAATCACAATTTAATCCAACCACAAAGTAATCATTGACCAAACATCAATAACCATCAAAATTTTAAAATAGAAACCAATAAAATCATTAAAATATAATTACCCAACAAAAAGTAAATACTAAATAATAACAAGGTCCAATCGAAGGCCAAAATAACAACATAATTAAATTAAAATCACAAAGTACATGTTCAACACAAGTGATGAGCATCTTAGAAGTTAAAACATTAACATAAAAATTTCTAGTTCAAATTTAATTCCATTCAATCAACTTCATATAACGAACTCTAAAACCATCATTCAAACGAAGAACTTCATATCTTCATCGAAATTAATTTTATCGACTGTGTATCAAGAAGCCAAGCACTTAGTAACCAATAACTCTATAAAATACAAATATAAAACTCCAATAAACTTCAAATTATAACTAAGATATATAATATATAAAATTTAACAAATTTTTTGAAATGATTATTTCGAACCGCAAAATATATCAATCAGTGATTATAACCTCTTGTGGTGTTTGCACAGCATTGAAAAAGTTCTAAATAAAAGAGAAGATAAACAAATAACAAAATTTATAAAAGATAATTATAAGATAAATTAACAATACACTTAATCAACTATTATGTTACAACATTATGACAATAAGTAATCATAACCTCCCACGTTTAAGTTTAAATTCAAGTTTTCAACCAATTTCACCAATTTCAGCTGAATGTCATTCAAACACACACACACACATGCATACACATGCATATGCTTTAATAATTAGTTTCAAACAATTTCACAAATTCCAACCAAACATATTATTACAAAAATTGTGTTCACAAACCCCAATTTAGTATCATTGAATAGTTTCACTGGCACTATTTTATAATATTAGTGTTGTTCATGTTAGAAATTTACTAACACCATAATAAGTGTCGGTGAATCACTGACATCATAGTATCAATAAATCACTGACACAATGGTATTAGTGAATTGCTAACACCATAGTATCAGTATCAATGAATCATTGACACCATGGTTTCAGAGAATTACTGTTACTATAGTGTGAGAAATTAAATTAAATAATGTTAATTTATTTTTTAATGCTTTAAAATTTGAATTATTGGACAAGAATTTTGAATTATTTATAAATCTAATTCCATATATAAATACAATATTTAAATAAATATTAAGATTTTAAGTATCATGAAACTACGTTTATTAACTATGATGGTCAAAATATCACAAAATGACTTAAAACAGCAATTGTTAAAGCATCTAAAATAAGCTTCATAAACAATATAAAAATCTCAAACTAAATTTTTAAAAACTAGAATAGTTCTATAACACCACTATTCTAATACCTAACAAACTAAATTATCAAAAACATCCCAATATTTAAAGATTAATTAAACACATAGCCACCAAAGAAGATTTACGCAAACCAACACTCCACTAATAGACTTGGAAGAAAACATAGTCTTTCACATTTAAGTAGCAATTGAGCAAAATAATCTTTCACATTTACCGTTATCATAATAAAGAAAACATATGAGTAAATTAAAAGGGTTGAACAATTTACTTATCTTGAAACCTTTATGAAACCGAAATTTTTTTAAGTGTAAATAGTTTTAACAAAAAACAACTTACCTATTTTTGATATTTTGTGATTAAGTCTATAACATATATTGCCCACTCATTACATATCACAGTAATGTCGTCTTCATTGTAATCATCACTCATAAACTTTAAATATGAAAAATATGTTAATGGTTTATAAACTAAAATTAAAAAAATTCAAAACATTCAATTTGATACATACATTACTCTTCAGTACATTGACATCCCCAACAAATGCTTTTATATATTTCATAGCAAAGTATCCACACTCAAATGAACTAGGTTACAAAGGGCACTACAAAATATTTGATTGTAAATGTTATTTAAAAATATATTGTAATCAAAATATAAATAACAAGTTAACATTATATTTTAAAAATAATTATTAATAAAAAAAATATAATTGTAAGAAAGGCTTACATTTACCTTCACATTAATCAATTGAAAATTAACCTTCTTAAATGCTTTCTATATTAATTAAATTTTAGCCCCCCGCCGCCCCCATTCCCCCCCGCCCCAAAAAAAAAAAAAAAAACCATTAATTTAAAGCAAAAACAATGGCCTTAGACCACAAAAATAGCAACAAAAATAATGGTGATACAACCCAAAAATTTGCAAAGAAACAGTAGCTATACAGCCCAAATATAACCAAAAAAACCATGGTTAAAATAACCCATAAAATAGCATAAATAGTAGCCATCTAACCCCAAACAGTAGCAAAAATAATGGCCATATAGCCCCAAGACAACAACAAAAATAGTGGCCATACACATCAGTAAAATTAGTGGTCATACAGCCCTAAAATAGAAGCATAAATAGTGGCCATAAATCCCAAAACAACAGCAAAAATAGTGGCCATACAGCCCAAAATAGCTACATAAACTATGGCCATACAACCCCAAAAAAGCAAAAAAAAAAAAAAAAGTAGAATACAACCCCAAAACAATAGCAAAAACAGTAACCTACAACCCTCCAAACATGCATTATATTTTGCCTCAAAAAAAAAGTTACATGGACATCTAAATGACCTCTAATTATCATAATTAAGTATATCAAAATTTAAAAATCTATCAACCTCAATTCTATACTCTTTTAATAACCTATCACTTGATATCTATGTTTTGTCCATGTCACATATTTTATCTTGTTATTATATAATAATTGTTAATTCAAAGTGAAAGATTTTGTAGCTTTTAATTCTTAATTAACAAAAATTAAATAATTACAAAAAGTTTGATAGTGCCCTCTAAATTTTATAAAACATGCATTATATTTTAATAACACTTTTAAATATTTATCAACAACCAATTCTCCCTAGTATACCAACTCTATAATTTGTCAATTATATAAAATAAACTCTATAATGTAGAAAAAAAAATTAGCCAATAAGAAAAAGGTAATGACATTGAACCTTAGACTTAACAAGTTTAAAAATTAAATGGGATTAGAGTTCTTGAATTGTTTACAACTTTACATATTTGTTTATGTGAATTTGGAAGAATTATTTAACTGCGCATATTGTGTTGAAGTGCTCAACTCATGTATAGAAAAACAAAAGTGAGAAAGCTATACTTGCTACTTGATTGTAACTAGCTTGTTTTAACTATTAAAAATATAAATGTATCAAGAAAAGTTGAATGTATGAGTTCTTATGCCTAAGAGAATAAGAAATAATGCAATGCAAGTAGTCCAATAGTACTGCTTCTATTAACTACTTAGACAGTGACAATGAGGTTGGATGATTAATTAACAAACAAGTATTGGCAAAGTAACAAGAGAGCTGACTTGTTTTCTATATTAATAAAAGGAATTAGATAATAATACATATTTGGTTAGATGAATCTACTTTCGCTTCCAATGTAGTGAATCACATCACATGCTTATCTGCCAATTCTAGTCTAGTCCCGTCAACCAGTGCAAAAGGTAAATAACTATTTAAATAATACAATAAATTACCATACTTACAAGTTTCTATGAAATTCCTTAACGGCCAAACACTGCACTTTTAAAAGTACTTCTACAAAGAAAATCCAAAAACCAAAGAACTCTATTAATTTATTGTAATATGAAGTTATTAGAATAGATTAATAAAAGGTTTTTTCATTGAGGTTGGATTGCAAACACTGCATTTTTGAAAGTACTTTTGTTCAATGAACTATACTTACACATACAAAATTATTGTTGTTGAAGTTTTTAGCCTGCACTTTAAAAATCTAAGTACTTTATGGAAATTTTTGCTCCAAAGTAATAAAAAATTTTAAAAAATTACAGACAATAGAAGTAACAACCAAACATACAAGGCACAAGAAATTTACATAGTTTGACAAACAACACCTATGTCAATTGTGGATCATAAGATCCTAACCTCTTTTATTCGAAGTTCACAAAGAACTCTCAGATCACAAATATTTTCACGTAAGAGATTATAAGGAATACCACAATAGACGAGCTAATAAAGGGTCTATCAACATTGTCTTGCGCACTGAGTACTCAAGTACTCCTATAGCAGTATTTCTTCTTGTGTTCTTAGCGCTTTAGTGTTCAATGAGCTCTCTATTCTCTCTCTTATTAATGCATTATAATTATAATAGTTTACAAGGGTTTATATAGGCTCTAAAACATCTTTAAAAATTCCAATTCTAGTTGCAATAAGAGTTCATGTGTTTAAAAAATTCAAAACCAACTTTAAGTCATCAAAATCAGCTTAAATGGGAAGTTGCCACAATTTGGCACCTAGGTGTCAACATTCTGCCCAACTATAAGTCATTGTGGTGCCAACACTTAGAGATCCATTCTTTGTACATTTCGAGCCCCTTCTTGCTTCCAACTTTTTATTTTCGTCCATTTCTCATACATCCAATGCATACTTAACCTTGTGTCAACTCCTCATTGGCATCCAACTCAAAATCAAACTCAAACTCGCAAATTCCAATAAATATATTTCTAGCTATCACAAAATTGGTTACCAAATTCCAATAAATATATTTCTAGCTATCACAAAATTGGTTGCACCCAACTAATAATAATATTAAAATATTATTCAAAGTGCTAATCAAGTGTAAATTGGCATGTAATTTATGGAATGGCTTTTATGTGTAAAATGGATGAAAGAACATTGAACATGGCAACAAGTGGCGTTCATATAAAACAGATTAGTCAAAGAATATTCCTACTAGAATTCATCCCCATCGAAAAGTCATTGGAAAGTCTGTTGTCCAATAAGCAAAATAACAATTTGATTTCAAGATGAAATGCAAATAACCAATGGTTTGGAATTGGTTATCGAAGTGTGAAAGTGAAATAGAAAATAAAAGAGACACAGGCATTTTTATGGGGCTCAATGTTCTGATAATGGTGAAGATGTGGAAACTTTTTGTTTTAGTGTTTTCTTTTGTTTCTCACCCTCAAAACAATGTTGTTTTGAGGGACTTAATTTTTCTTTTCTGTTCCAAAATGGCATGTTTTGTTCAATACTTGGAAATATCTCTTTAATATTGTTAATCCTTGGGTCTTTCTTATTTTGTACTTAAGTAACACTACCTGCTTCAATAGATTAATGAAGGAATATTAAAACTGCCACCCTCTAAGGTTGGCATAAATTACACATTTATTGAAACTTTGATTTTAATTACACTGTCATCCTCTCTACTTAATTTTAAAAAAAAAAGATAAAATACTCTCATCTTTTAAGGATGTTCTAGTTATTTATGTGATAAAAAATATAATCATAAGATACTTTAATCTTTTTAATTAAGTAGAGAGAGTGATAGCGTAATTAAAACCAAAGCCACCATTAAAGTATAACTTATGTCAACCTTAAGGTGTGACAGTTTTAATATTATTAGAGACGTTGCTTACATGATATTTTAAATATATATGAATATTAAATTGTTAATAGTTATATAATAAACATTTCGTATAAAAATCATTAATATTATTTGTATGGTTCCAAGTTGTTACTTTTTAGATATTATAAATCTAAAGGAGCTTAGGTTAGCATTAAGGGTTAGCAATTCTAAGAGTTAGAACCTTATATGAAATAGGGACAAAGACAAGGAACTATATTAGTAATAACGTAGTTGTATGGAGTTACAAATAGTGCTAAAAAATATCATTATGTAGTATGCTCTTAAAAATATCATTCTTGATCTATAGTTGCAAACATAGGTCAATTGGTATTACTTCTAAATTAGTGAGTATCTATATCTAGATTATCTAGATAGTTAGTCTTAGTAGACCTTAGGCTTAGCAGAAGCTTGTATAGGCATTAAATATTTAGTGAGGAATAAGCATTGAATAGACTCATGAGAACCTCTAATAAACATCATAAAGAGTTTTTAATAGAGGGTCTTCTTGAGTTGAGTAGTATTCATGTCCTTTAACCTGAGAACCATAGTGGGCTTGTGAGTGATCCATCGTGCTTTGATTCTACATATATTAGAGACTTTTCATGATTTGATCTCTAGGTGTCGTTAGGTACAGTTTAATGCTCACGGAGTTTAGCGTGTGTAAATATGGAATTTGTCAGCTATATGGGTGAGTTGTATATCCTGATAATCATAGAATTGTATTTTAGAAAGTCATTTGGCCAAAAGTAAAAACTCAGAAAAGATTTTTTCATAGGGTTGAACAATATTAAAGAGGAGTTTGCAGATATTATTTATAGAAATACAAATGTGGAGATAAATTCATAATCGAGTATATAAAGATTTGACAATGATGATTAATATCTTTGCTCTTCCAAGATATAGGTGATGAAGGGATTATATAGATATAGTTGACCTCAGCTGGTATCATTTAATATATCGTTCTGTAATATCAATTACGTATGTGTGGAGCATTCTTCATAGACATATGAAAGAGTTTCATAAGACAAACATGTGTGAACTTAGAGAGTCTCATAATAAGAAGTGTACTCGTTGAGCACTAGGGTAATGGATAGGGTCGAACGGTTTTGATTCGGGACAGATTTAAAAAGTAGGTTTTGTTTCAAAATCTTTTAAAAACACACTTGTCAAAGTTTTAATGTTAATACAATATCCAATCCCTATTAGCAGTATTGGCGCCTAGATTTCAATATAAAGCAATAAAGACACCGTAGGGTTACTTAATTTTAACCCTATTAGAAATAATTTTTTTATGGTGTACGTGAGAGATATTATACCTGATTTGATAATTTCACACTTGATCGGAGTGTCGGACGGCCATAGAATATTTTTTTGGAATTTTTCTTCATGGGCTTGGAAAATGAAATTTTAATCTACTACATAAATTTTCATTTAAAGGTTATGTATGGAACAAGCCTTTGTTGAGAAACACAATCCATATATTAGAGAATGGACCAATTAGAGACAATTTCATAGATTGCCAAGTTGAAAATTCTAGTTAGTTCCTTTGATTATTCTAACTAAATAGTTACAAAGGAACTAATTACATACTTAGTTTCTAACCAATGTCAAATTAGAATTTAGAGTAAGTTGAGGGAGCACTATATATAAAGTAGAAGTGTGTAGAAATTTCATAAGATTAAAAGCATAACATGTTTGAGCATTAAAGGGGAAATTCGGCCAAGAGAAATGAAAGGCTGCTACAGTGAAATTTCAAGGCTTTTTCATGATGTTTCATGCTTGATCAAGCTAAAATAAGGTCAAATATAAGTTCTTAAGATCAATTGAAGCCTCAATTAATGAAAAATCTAAGAAAAAGATTTAAGAAAAGTATTATTTTGTGATGATGATATGTGAACTTTCAAGATTGCTTCAATTGATGTTGTTTGTATTCTTGGTTTAGATTGAGTTGAATTCTAGTGTGAAGCTTGAAGGAGTCATCAAATTAAAGAAATTGGTAAGGTAAGCTAGGGTTTTGAGTGATTTAGATGTAGAGACTTCAATTGGTTGTAATTAGGGCATTAAAATAAAATCGACTTGATTTTGATGCTATTGGAGTAAGAAATTGATGAAAATAAATGTGTTGGGTAGTGGATGTAAATTCATCCACTTTAGGGAAGTTAGGGTTGAGTTGTGTTTTAATTGAATTATTATGTATAAATGGTGCCTTATGTAAATTGAATGAATGTGGTTGATGAAAAATAAAAAAAGAAGAAAATGGGACATAATTGTCCATTTTGATAAGGTGAAGGGCAATTATATCCAATCGAAGTTATAGGGTGTTAAGCAATTTTCTGGGTGTCTGATGGTAAATTAGATAAGATTAAATGGCTTCGTAAATGAAAATCAGAAAGTAATATCCCTCCGGGCTTTGTATGACGATTAGGGCGTTTAGAAGTTAAATAAAATTCTAGCATTTGAATTGGTTCTCAATGTCATTTATGACGTGTAGGTGAAGCAAATTGAGACCGCTAACGGGAGCATAAATCTAGAGCAAATTTGAGCTCAAAGCGGTTGTGAGTGAAAATCTACCATTGTTTATCTTTCTTTATTTTGTTTCCGCATAATGAAATTGTATGTTTTATGTGCTTTTAATGTATAAACATGTTTTATGATTTTGATATATATATATAAAATCTGTCATTGTTTATCTTTTGTTATTTTGTTTCCGCATAATGAAATTGTATGTTTTATGTGCTTTTAATGCATAAACATGATTTATGATTTTGATATAAATATATATATATATCTATATATATTCATTTACATATTCGGTTTAAGAAACAACTTTAAAACTACTACACTGCAATAGTTTCAAAGGCCATTGATGTAATATCCAATCCCTATTAGTAGTATTGGCGCCTAAATTTTGGTATAGAGCAAATAAGACACCGTAGGGTTATTCGATTTTAACCCTATTAGAAATATTCCCTTTATAGTGCATGATAAGGGCAAATTTGTCATATATTTTCTCATGTTTTTATTATTGATATTTTATGGTTTTATGAGAATAGATGGCTATTTATGTGCTTTAAAATGCAAAGTTTTTAAAATATAAGTCCATCGCCCCAGCGCCAAGAAAACTATCGCCTCAGCTCTGGAATAGTGATCGAAATTAGAAAAACGACCTGTTTAAGTCGCGTCTGGCGCTCCAGCGCCGAAGAGTCACCGCGCCAGCGATGATCCAACGCCCTAGCTCTATCACTATACTGCTTCCGCGATGAAGCCTTTTCACGCAGCGCCCCAGCGCCAAGATCACCCCGCGCCAGCGGTGAAGGCTTTTTCATGCGTCGCCCCAGCGACAACTGCATAGCGCGCCAGCGGTAGTACGAGTCCTAGTCCGACGAGAATTAAGATTTTCAAGCTCATATCAATCCCTATAAAAAGCCACTCATTCCCAGCCTTCAATAATGAATCCAAGACGACCCAAGAGCACCAAGAATATAGAGCACGAGTCTTGGAGAGCAATAGAAGCTTAATTGAAGCAACTTTAGAGAGAGATACAAGACGTTCTTCGGCATCAAGAGTTCCTAGGCAGTGCAATTAAGAGCAATTCGACGTCTATATCGGTTTGCTAATAATTGTATCATGGTTTATAATTATTTTTACTGCTGTTCTCTTGTAGCCATGAGCTAATTTATTTTCTAGGGTTAATACTTGAACTCAATATGTGTGGTTAATTGCCATATCTTTCAAATATTTAATAAACTTAGTTCTTTGATATTCAAATTACTTGTGTTTAATGCTTCAATATATCTGGCCAATATATGGTGAATGAGTTGGTAATATTATTGATAAACTCGGAAGAGGAATCATAATATTTAGACCTAGATAATTTGATGCATGATTGTAGAGTAACATTCAGTGTTGCATATGTAAGTTTCAATTTAGGATAGGAATATACCTAATTGACATGTATGATCAATAAGACCTAATCTTAATGAATCTTAATTTATTACAAGTATCATAGAAATATAGGTATTTGGTAAATTAAAGTATACTTGCATGACCTTGGAAGAGGCTTGTGAATACATTAGTGTCTTGATCAATAACAAAGATTAAAGGAGTTAAATATTAGAAGATTAATCATTAGAAAGCATATTGAGGGATAGTATTAATCCTAGGTTTTCTCTACGTTGCTATCTCCCTATTCTCTTTGCATTGTGTTTTTGTTTTTATATTTGCTACATTCATTCTTAGATTTTTATTTTTCTGAATAATTCTTAGGAAGACATAATTTTAGTAATTGGTTTAAAAAGAAGAAACTATCCCTATGGGTTCGACATCCGACTATTTAGTCCCTTTATTACTTGCATACGATAGTGTATACTTGCACTTAACTTTATGATATAGAAATATCGCATCAGTGCACGTGAGAGATATTAGATCTAATTTGGTAATTTCACACTCGATCGGTGTGCCGGACGACCCTAGAATATTTTTGGAATTTTTCTCTATTGGCTTAGAAAAGGAAATCCTAATTTACTACATGAATTTCCATTTAAGGGTTATGAATGGAACAAGCCTTTGTTGAGAAATACAATCCATATATTAAGGAATGGACCAATTAGAAACAATCTCATGGATTGCCAAGTTGGAAACTCTAGTTAGTTCTTTTGACCATTCTAACTAGATAGTTATAAAGAAATCAATTAAATCTTTTCATTTGAACTAATGGAAAATTAGAAGTTTTAAGTAAGTTGAAGGGCAAAATGGTCAATTAAGGGAGCACTATATATATGTTAGAAGTGTGTAGAAATTTGAAGAGAGATCAAAACCAACACTTAGACAAAAAAGAGAGAAATTCGATCTTCAAAGGGGGGTGCTGCTACAGTGACTATTCAAGTTTGTTTTCATGATTTTTCATACTTAATCAAGCCAAAATATGGTTACATACCAATCCCTAAGCTCAATTGAAGCCTCAATTAGTGGAAATTCAAGAAAAAAAGGTAAGAAAAGCATTTTAAGAGTTTGATAAGTGAGCTTTCAAGAATGCTTAAATTGATGTTCTTATGTGTATTCTTGGCTTAGATTGAGTTGAATTCTAGTTTGGAGCTTGAAGGAGTCATCAATTTGAAGAAATTGGCAAGGTAAGAATTAGGGTTTTTGGTGATGTTGTTGTAGAGATTTCAATTGGTTGTAATTAGGGCTTTAGAATGAAATTGGCATGATTTTGTTGTAATTGGAACAAGAAATTGAGAAAAGGAATGGGTTGGAACCTAGGGTAGAATTCTGCCACTTTAGGGAAGTTAGGGATTGAGTGGTGTTTTGAATGAATTGTTATGTGTAAATGGTGCATATTGTAAATTGAATGTATATGTTGATGGAAAAATAAAAAATGAAGATAATGGGACACAATTGTCCATTTTGGAAAGGTGAAGGGTAATTATGTCCAATCAAGATTATAAAGTGTTCAATAATTGTCAGGGCACCGGATGGTGAGATAGGTTAGATTAAATGGCTTCGTAAATAAAAATCGGGAAGTAGTTTACATCCGGGCTTTGTATGCCGATTAGGGCATTTAGTAGTTAAATGAGATTCTAGCATTCGATTTGGTTCTAAATGTCATTTATGGCGCGTAGGTGAAGATAACCGAGAGCGATAACGGGAGCAGAAATCGGGAGCGAAATTGAGCGTAGAGCGGTTGTGAGTGGAAATCTGCCATTTCTTTTACTTTTCGTTTATTATGTTTTCGCATAATGAATATGCATATTTTATGAGCTTTCGATGCATAACCATGATTTATGATCTTGATATATATTCATAGACATGCCTTTACATGTTCGAATTGAGAAACAGTTTTAAAATTTCTGCATTCATTTTCAAGGCCATTGGTACCCTCAGATTATAGTGGTGATGATTGTATTAGACCCGGCTGGTATATCCCGTGCACATCGGCAGGTCTTGGGGGTGTGTCACTAACTCCGGGAAGTCGGGATGTCAAGTCATGTGAGTCGCTCTATGTGTACGGGGTATTGTCTCGCTATATGCATGCGATGTAGGATTCCACTGCATAGCCAGTGAGATGTCTTGAGATGTCACGTGTGCGGTGCTAGTTGAGTCGCCGCGTGGGTACAGAGCTTTAGGGTTACCATTGGTACAGTTTAGAAAGAAAATGGCCGAGCGAGAATTTTACTAGTTTTTGATTTACCGATAGCATTTATGCATTTATATGCACACCAACATGTTATTATGTTATACAAATTCGGAATATTGTTTTCCAAAGATGTAGATAAAACCGCTCAACAAGATTTCAATAGCATGTGATGTTAGAAACCGTTTTACAGTTTTACATCAATTTTAGAAGCATGACTTCTACATGAACTTTAGAATTTGCTATCTATACATGATGTTATTTTATTGAAATTTTATTTGCACTCACTGAGCTCCTTTAGCTCACCCGTTTTGTATTTTATATTTTTTGAACCGCTTTCCTAGGTACAGGTCTCGGTACGCAAGCTACTGATTCTCCTATTGCCGAGTAGTGGGCCGAATTCGAAGATCATTTTTTGTACATGTAAATGTGCTAAATAACACTCTTTACTTTATTCATAATAGTTTTAGGTATGTATATTTGTATATATGTTTTGAACCAAGAAGAAGAGATTTAAATTTAGGATGATCGTTTTTACTTTTTATGATTATGCCTATTTTGTGATTCAAATGAATAATTGAGTTGTGTTGGACTTGATTTGGAAAGGACCAGAGGTTCAAATTGGTAGTATTGAGATGTATTGAAAATAGAAGTGGAATTTCTTTACAAGTTTGATATGGATTTTTTGAAAAACAGGGGAAACTCTGTTCGTTTTTTCTTTCTTAAAATTAAGATTGTCATTTTCATGTATATTACAAGATCTTTTCAGTAGTAGCAAAAATTAAAAAGGGGTTCGCCTCGCAGAATTTCTCAACTTACCTATTAGGTCGGAGGAACTTCTGTCAGAGTACCCGGCAGGGCCGCTGGGATCTATAGTAGAGGGTCTCGGGTCAGGTTCTGTCAACGACCTTCAGTTACACTTAAACAATTTGGTAGATGTATATAAACATATACCTATAGGAGAAACCATTGAAGAATGCTTGTAGTCGATATAAGCAACATGAACATAATCGATAGACTTGCTAAAACCCTGTTTCATTTCTAAGTAGATGATGTTGTTGTGGTTTTTTATGATGTTGTTTTTCCTAATTATTATATGGATTTTTTTATATATGTTAATGATTATTATATTTTAGATTTATGGATGATTGTCATTTTTTAATGTATTTTTACTTGGTTATCTTTCTTATGTATTAAATTAGTAATAACTATATTATAAAAGGAAACTTTTTATCATAATTTTAGTTGTATTGCCCTTATACATTGGTCATTTTCAAACCTGCACGGTCAATAACAAAATACTTCCATAACATTTCTAACACAATCATCAAATATACATAACCCACGTAGGGATGGCAGCAGATCGAATTTGAGTCGAATACTCCTAAACCTACATCTACATTTACTTAAAAAATAAAATACCAAATCTCTCCCAAACCCATTGCGGGTTTGAAGTTTTATTACTAAACTTACTCTAATAGATATGTACTCCTTACCAAATTCACAACGAGTTATCTGTAAATTTGAAGCGGATTGTAAACTATTAAACTAAAAAATAAAAAATTATAAAATTAAAAGAAAATTCTTAAAATAGTGCAATCAAAATCATATTACAAATTTAAATTTGATGAAAGTCTTGATATCAAAGTTAAACTCATTTTCAAGTTAAAATTAATAAAAACAATTCAAAAATAATTAATGGAAACACTAGACAATATAATTAAAAAAAAAACCTAATTAAAAAAATAGTATTTCTTAGACTTGATTCAAGATTTAAGAATACATCTTATAAATAAATTTATATTGGCATATCATAGTTTTAAGATAAGCCAGTTTGCCAATTAGTTAAGCCAATAACATATTAACCATTAAAAGAGTAAAAAAAGTAAAACAAAATGGTTACCAATATCCACCATGTGAAGAAAATAAATAAATAAAAAAAGTTATAACAAATGATTATAAATCTCTCATGCGAAGAAATAAAAAAAAATCAACCCATCAATCTTAAAATATTTATATTATTTATTTAAATAATATAATGTCAATGAGATGAAGATTAAAAGAGACCAAAACATGTTTATTTGATTATCAAATAAATATTTAATGAGGTGAATTAAGAGTTTTGTGAGAATAGAGAATCAAAGATGACAAAGCTGAGGGACAACATTTGTATAACAAATAAGCTGAGAATAATTGACAGATTCAAAAGATAAAAATCTTTAATTTTTCATTTAAGGCTATAACCAAAACAACATCATTTTGTCTTCTTTTTAGAAAAATTAAAAAAATGTAAATATCCACTGATACCTTGACAGGTATCCGTAGGATATTTCATGGAAACTATACTCGTTCCAAACTCGTTGTGGGTTTTAACTTTATGTACCAATCTTGTCCCAAACTCACTTCAAGCCTAACTAAATCATTATTAACAAATGACGTGTTTAGAGGATTTGCGGGTCATTTGGCCATCCTTAGACCTACTCAAGTTTGCATTCTCTTCCATACACATCACATGTACACTTAGACAATATTTCCAACACAATTAATAAATCATCAGATATAATGAAAAGTAAGAAATTATGTTTTGTTTTTAGAAATCCATAAATGACGATTTAGTGTAGTTCATCACTCCATAAATCAATTGTCATTATCTATCTAAATAAAGCTCCACTCTCACGCCCAAAATCAAACGTACAACATAACAATAAATATTTCAATATACCTATAAATGAAAACCCGATAATCACTAATCTGAACCATTTATTGAGGCACTCTTTCCTTTTAAACAAACAATGCAAAATGGAGATAAATCGAATTTCAGATCACTTCTTGCAATAGAAATATGATGAAAATATAATGGAATCATTATACACACAGGTGATAAGTGAGCCTTAAGAACTTCATTAACATAGCCATTTATGCTGGACTCATATATAGTAACAAGTCAATTAACTAAATTAATGTCAAATCCAATCTATTACTCATTATAATAATTCACCAGAAGATACTGTAAGTGATGATTAATACCAAAGATGTGTGCATGTAGTATGTGCTCATCACATATATATGTAATCCATGTATCTCAAACATAAATATATACAAAGTGGAAGCTGAAAATCTAATTTTTAAAATAATAAACACAATAAATTTTGCCTCATTATAGTTGAGGGAAAATGCGTGATGCTACAGTACATTTATTTTCTCTCATGCTATAGTAATTGAAGAATTATTATTATTCCGATATAAGTTTCTTTGATAGTCTTTGGATGATCTCTTTATATTGTTCAGTGATCTAATAGCTTGGAGATTTACTGTAGTTTCTTTCAGGCTGCTGCAGTTAATGTATACTACAATTTTTAGAGGTAGTTGATTCAAGTCCAAGTTTGGTTTGTAGATTGGTTACCAATATTGGTGAGTATTATGGGATTTCTATTGGTTGCTACAGTACCTGGTTGCTACTGTATTGTCTGCTATAGTAACTTTTAATTCGAAGACAAAAATAATATAATAGTATGGCTCTCGCCTTTAGTTCTATACTCTAATAGTGGCTATCATGACCAACGTTTTGGGGGAAATGACTAATTTGATTGCTTGGTACAAATAGAACAACTAGAAATAAGTAACGAGAAGCCTGCAATTATTGTAAAAAAAATCATTTGCTTTAGTTTTATCTAATGCTCTTGATCTTTCCATGCTTCCCTCATAACTTCACTACCCTGTATTAGAGGTGACCAGGTTTTTATTGAAATTAATGAAGAAGAATACAAGAATTGTCTTAATCGAAGTAAATCTAATCTCATAGGTTGATTGGTTTTAAAGAAGGGTTCATAACTTATTAAGGTAGATGATCAAAAATCAATGCTCCAAATATTGTAGAATCTTACACACAAGTGGAATCTTTCCTACTTCAAAAAGGATTTTATGTATTTTACTTTAATGATATTGGAAATATACAACGTGTTTATGATAGGGGTACTTATACACTGAATTCAGGGTCTTTTCTACTCTACCAGTGGCAGCTAGATTTTGATCTATACACTTCTAATATTCATAGAAATTCTCAGATATGAATTTAAATCTATGGTCTAAGTTGAGAGTATTGAAGCCCAAAGATTATAATGGGTATTGCAATGGGGTGTGTTGGCACAGTAGGATCTAGGTACGTGGGTGTATGCATGTGCAATTGTGTTTATTGCCTAACGCATCGAAAATATAAATTTTGTAATAAACACAATAAATAAATATATTAATCACATTAATATATTAATAAGATTAGAGAACTTACCAAACGTGTAACGTTATACACGTATTTTTCCTGAAGTCCGCATGGAGACCAACTTGCGTGCAGTTATAGTCACCAACTCGGTGGGCTTGGTGAGCTAGAACAGCAGCTCCATATTCAGCCTGGGATTAACTCTTAATCCTCAAAATGGTCGAGAGTGAATTTACATCCTTTTCTCCAAAAGGATAAGAAATGGAGAACTTGAAGCAATTCATAATTACTCCAATTAGAAGCAGAGGAAAAATGAAACAATTTCATTTTTTCTCTCTTTCCCTTTTTTTTTTCTTTTCTTTTCTTTTTCCTTTCTTCCTTCTTTCTCTTTTCTTTCTTCTCCATTTTTCCTTTTCCCTCTCTCGGCCGAATGGCCAATTCTTGCTTCTCTTCTTTTCTTCTTTATATATATATAATATAAATATAATATATATTATATAATATAAAAAGAAAGATATTTTGATTATTTAACTATTAAATAATCAAACTGAGAAATGACCATTTTGTCACTTATGAATAGTTACCAAGTTCACCCCCTAGTGGGTCCCACTAAATCCTACACTTGGATAAACTCAACTGAGGGTCCACAATACGCTACGTATTATAATACAATTAGTAAATAATAATTATTAACTAATTATTGTATTTAACAATTAAATACAGACACGCACGCATTTCTGTAGAATCGCTAAATATTGTTGGATCAAATAATTTAATTCGGCACGCTGCCCCAGTGCACAACGAGTACACTCTATATCGCGGGACTCCCTAGGTTCTACGCCCGATTCGTCAAATGAAACTATTCCATGAGTCCGTGAGCAATGCCCCACGTACACGTCACGGATATACAAATTAGCACATTGAACTATACAAGCTGAGGTTACAACGCATACGTATAGTCCTTCCGTCATGATATCCAGGATGTGTGGGGATATAGATTATCACCGTCAAATCCCCATGTGCTCATCCATTTCCTATCTCCAGACTTGTATCTCAATGAACAATATGCGCAAACTCCTTTGCCATATTGTTCCGCCCTGTCGGAACTCTTTCCCGGATCATTGCTTATGGCCACAAGACTTTTTGAGATACAGTCTCGAAGCATTTGGATATCAAACTCCATATAGGAGCTAACGGATCCCATATCTGTACGCACCAGACTCCATAAGCATCGGACCATACACAGCGACACCCAACGGTTACACCATGAAAGGTCTGTGACATATGTGAAACCAAAGTATGGTGGATCACTTACAAGCCCACCGTGGCACTCAGGTCAAAGGACCACGTATACTACTTAACTCGAGAGGACTCTCCATTGACGGCTAAAATTAAATGTCTATCGGAGGCCCTCGTGAGTCTGTCCCATATCCAATCCTAACTGGATACCCATATGTCAATACGAGCTCCAAGCTCATGGTTGGTCAGGAACAACCATCTATACCCGACAGATACGACATATGCTGATCTATATATAAAGTTATCCACCGATAGACCCGCATCAGTAGAAATAGATCAGGGACTATTATTCGAGAACATACTTGCACAACATATATTTTCTGGCACCCGATTGCAACTCTTGCAACTATACAGTTATTAGTATATTCCCAGGTTTATGTCCCATTACAGACAAGGCTCCAACTCTTGGATTTGCTGAGTATTATAACCAGTTAACACTTAACTGTGCTAACATTTAACAATTATATGTCTCAGCGTGGCTAACTATGAGCCTTTATCTAAACTCTTTAGATCTGATCTGAACTCCTTTAGATCTACAATGTCTGTAATGTTACATGCATAATACCATATAATTTGGTATTAGCGATTTAATAGAAATGTACACTTGTATAAATACACAAGTATATGTACATTCAGGGATGGCACGTAAGCACCGACCCTAACAATCCCGATGGGTACCAACCTCGAACTTGTTAGGCATATATGGATGAGATCTCGGGTTCGAGGGAGGGGAGGTACGTCCTACGCTTGGGTGTGTTGGGGCGCCAGACTGCTCCTTGGTGGACCCCAGAGCAGCGGTTAGGGTGAGCCTCACACACTCTAACAAAAAGGTTGGCCTTTTTGTTAGGACTATGTGGGGTCCCCCAACTCTTTGGTCTACCGGCTGGATGACACCTCAGAACCACCGGCACACCCACATATCCAGCTCAGGTTACTTGCGCCCCCAAGGAATCGAACCCCCGCCCCTATCTCCATAGAGACCTTATAGGCCTTTAGAGGTTCGTCCTTGTACCCATCAGGATGGCCAGCCCGATGGGTACAAGGACGAACCTCTAAAGGCCTATAAGGCCTCTATGGAGATGGGGGCGGGGGTTTGATTCCTTGGGGGCATAGGTAACCTGAGCTGGATATGTGGGTGTGTCGGTGGTTCTTAGGTGTCATCCAGCCGGTGGACCAAGGAGTTGGTGGACCTCACATAGTCCTAATAGGGTGTTGGTTTGCCATTACAACTAGATGAGCTACTAGAGGAGTCTATCAATTTTATGCTAGAGTTTTAGTTAAGGTTGATGTTTCTAGGCATTTGCCACAAATCTTAAGAATTAAGAGAGAAGGATTTAATTTTCAAGTAGAGATTTACTATAAACACTTGCCACCTAAATGTTCTAGTTGTGGTAAAGTTGGACATGACATCTTTAAATGTTGACATCAACTATAATGCCTGATCTTGCAGCAAATGGAGATAATGTGATTGATGTTGACTTTATTAGGGTTGATAATAAAGACAAGATAGTTCAACTTCAATAGAAACTTGAACTTGAAATGAAGGGACGAAATAAAGATCACCAGAGTGAAGACAATAATGATGTGTCACAAAATTCCAAAGAGACTCTTGTACATAACATGCATACTGAAAGCAAGGATGCAAAGTATAATGATAACTTGCATGGTGTTCTAGAAGTTCCACAGATGATGGAAGACCAAAGTCTACTAAGATGTGATGACCATGAGGCCAGATCAAAAAAGAAAGATGATGTAAGTATACTTGATAAGGACCTTCAAAAATTAGCATTTTAACTAAGCTGCCAATAAAAGATGGCTTTGAGATAGTTATGCCTCACAAAAAGAGATTGAGGGTGAAGAAAAATAGTATTAAAGGATATGCACCTCGCAGAATTTAGATTCTGCACCGAAATGATGAAGATCCTTTATTAAAACATTCGAGGGGTGGCTAATTTCCAATCTCATAATGAATTGACCAACTTATGCTATTTGTACAAACCTCTATTTATGGCTAATGGTGAACCTATATCATCTTTTATTCAAATTTTGACACTTATTGGATATCCTTGCATATTTGGTTGGGCATACAAAAAACATTCTCACAAAGATGTGAGTTTTTGAAAGTAAATTCACACTGGGGGTGGATTTTATTACTATTAGAACTATTGAGAATTGTGCTTATGTTCTATTTTATTTTGTATGAATATTTAATTTTAATTTTTATATAATTGTTATTTCATTAAATCGGTAATTATATGTATTAAAATGGTAAAATACTTGTAATATCTCCGACATTACATGATCTAAAAGAGTTTAGATCTAGGCTAAAGAAATTTAAATTAGTTCTAAAAGTTAGAAATATAAAAAAAGTTAGAGTCTTGTCTAAAATAGGACATAGATGTTAGAATATATTACTAATGACATGATTATAAAGGGTTGCAAATGGTGCTTGAAAATGTGATTATGCAAGTATGTTTTAAAACACTATGGTCTTAATCTACTTTACCAATACGGGTCTGTTGGTGAAACCCTAATATATAGATCAATGTATATCTATATTTCAATGGTTCAGATGGTTAAGTTTAGCCAACTATGAGCATAGTGAAAGCTTGCATAAGTATACGGGTATTTAGTGAGGAATGAATACTAAACACACTCATAAGGACCTTTAATAGACATTCTATGAAGCCATCAATGGCCGGTCTTCTTGAGTTGAGTAGAATTCATGGTCCATTGACTTGAGCACTGCAATGGGGATGTTAATAATCCACCATGGTTTGGTTCCAAGGATGTTAGAAACCTTTCATAGTTTGACAGTTATATGTCGGTTAGTATGGTTCGATGCTCATAGAGTCTGGTGTGTATAGATATGGGATACGTTAGCTCACATAGCTGAGTTATATATCTAGATGCTTTGAGATTGTATCTTAGAAAGTTTTATGGCCATAAGTATTAAGCCTAAGAAAAGAGTTTTTCGTTGGGTTAAACAAATCATAAAAATGTTTGCGTATATGTTGTTTATCGAGATACCAATCTGAAAATAAGTTTACGGATGAACAAATAAAGATTTGATGGTAATGATCTATATTTGCGTTTTTCTAGGATATAGGTGATAGAAGGATTATATGGATATGGTTAATCTCAGCTTGTATGGTTTAATGCGTAGTTCTGTAATATTCGTAATGTGTGTATGAGGCATCATTCACAGGCTTGCGAAAACATTTTGTAATAAAAACAAGCATGAACCTAGGGAGTCTCACAATATGACGTGATTAGTTGAGCACTGGGGTAGTAAACCAAATTAAATAGTTCGATCTGGAAGATTTTCGAAAGTAGGATTCGTTTTAAGAACCTTTTTGTCAAGTAAAAATATAGTTTGTAAATATTACGAAAAGGTCCCTCTTCTGCTAGAAAAGGTATTCATGACACTTGTAATAATTTGAAATTATTTTATTTGAATAAACATAATATGTTCATTATATTATTTTTTAAAACATATTTTTGACACTTGTCTTAATGGATTCATTAAATATTAGAGTTTGTCTTCTTATCATATCATATTAAGACAAAACATGTATTTTAATATATTATTATAAGAGGTGCATATGGCCATTAAGAGAATATTTTATCTTGCTTTGAATTGTTTATGTAAAATATTTACATTGAAATACTTTTAATATCGATCAAAGTGGTCAAATTAGAAAATCTTCTCAATTTGTTAATTTGGAGGAGACAAATTCAGCTAAACATGTTTGTTTAGTGAAATTAATTTTGTTTTGATATTTATTAATTCATTTGAAAAACTATTGTCCAATTAAATGAGAGAAATGCCTTTTGATATAATTCTTTAATGAAATGTAAAAGGGAAAGACGTGTATTTTTCACTTAAGTGAAAAGAATAAGTGTTATGCAAAGAGACAAGGAAAAATTTGGGTGCTTTATTCTTCGGACTCTTTGAAACAAATTCAAACAAAGTAAAACACTTATCTTTTTTCATCTTTCAAGTGAGAGTTGGTAGGAAAAATAAAGAGAAATAGCTTTTGTTTCAAGAGTATAAGAAAAGAAAGTTTATTTGCTTAAAGAGTTTAAGCACAAAACACAAAATCCTATACCATAATTAACGTTACCATTCTAGCTACTCTGATCCCATCAAATGTTGGATACTAGAATTGTTCAAAGAATCACTTCAAGGTGAGCTTTGAAAAGTTTTATCATCACCGAATCATCAGCAAAGGTATGTTCGAATTCTCCTAATATTTTGATTAGGTTTAATGATTTGTTTATCATATTGAGAAATTTAATTTCATATTTCATTTCCTAATTTGTATGTATGACATGCTTATTACACTATAATGAACATATTACACATGTATTCACCTTATAATAAAAGCACACTAACATTGGTATGAGAGCATATTTGTGTGTTGTTTGAGTGATTGGTGTGAAAGTTATTGTTATATATTTGATATGATGATGCTATATATATTTTAACAACTTGTTAACATTTAATTTAAAACATTGGCGATATATAATTTTTCAGAACTTGTTAATGTTTAATTTAGAACATTGACTATGTTAAATATAAACATGTTAATTTTGTGATGTTCTTAGACATGTGATGTTTTCAAATGAATATATTATATTATATATGAGAAAAATTGATTGTCGGATGTATTTATATTGATACAACGTTCAGTGCTGCGATGTCAGCCTCTGAGCGGCAAGAGTGTTTTTTAGTGGATGCTATAGCACCCACTGTTGGAACACGATGCTGCAGAGCCTAAGGGATGGTGCTACAACATTTGACCAATTTTCTCATTAGTGCCGTGACATTCACCTTCCAATATTGCAAGACTCGATGCTGTTTGAATTTCTTTTATTTATCTTCATGTTTTGACTTGTTTAGATGATATAGTATACCTCTTTAATTGTTATAACATGATATGATCATTGATTTACGTTGATAACTACAATGGGAGCATTAATGGTGGGGGTTAGTTATGCTTGCGTAAAATTAAATATATAATCTAAATTTAACATCCTTATAAGATGCAGATGTATTTAAAATATCTCTTAATCAAATTGAATAATATTTTATTATGAGATAATTTTATATAATGATTTGTCTTGCCAATACGGTGTTACATGAGTTACTTTGGTCTTTTTCAAGATTGCTAAAGTTTAAGGGATTAGACGGTGTGACTTGGACTATGCCGATTAAACATGAGATGAGGTAAATATATGTGTAAATATTGCCCTAGATTACTAAAGTGTGCCGGTAGTATTGATAACATATATTTGATGATTGATAAGTTAATATGAAATACACTTACTCTATATCGCTAAAGTGTATGGGTAAGGTGTATTTAGGATTAATAGTAAGAGTTGCATGAGATACAATTGACAAAACTTGTCTGCCTTTAGGGTTTACAAAGGTTAAAAATGCTAATGTGTAGTCAGAGTAAAATATCAATAGGATTCACTTCTTACTATATAGTTTAAAGAGTTTGAACTATCGTATTCCATTTGAGAGATTAAAGAGATTATTGCAAAATAGTGGGAGGAAATATTTAGATTAAAAAATATATAACTGTTATACCTATGATATAAGACATTATTTATTAGTGATTGAAATATTCAACTAACATTTTCTATTTTGTCTTATGAAGATTAAATTGCTTCAACCAACCTTTTTGTGCGTATTGACAGGACCCGACCCGAGACCCTCTACTATAGATCCCAGCGGCCCTGTCGGGCACCTCGACGGAAGTTCCTCCGAACCTAACTGGGTATGTTCAGAAATGCCGCGAGGCTAATCCCTTTTTAATTCTTGTTACTACTAAGAAGGTCTAGTAACATACACGAAAATGACATTTTAATTTTAAAAACAAACGGACAGAGTTTCCCCTGTTTTTCGGAAAATTCATATAAAACCTGCAAAGAAATTTCACTTCCATTTTCAATACATCTCAATTCTACCAATTCGGACCTCCGGTCCTTCCCAAATCAAATCCAACACAACTCAATTATTCATTTGAATCACAAATAAGCGTAATCATAGAAGTAAAAAGAAAGATCATCATAAAATTGAAATCTTTTCTTCTCGGTTCAAAATATACATCCAAATATACATGCCTACAACTATTATGCATAAAGTAAAGGGTGCTATTTAGCACATTTACATGTACAAAAATGATCTTTGAATTCGACCCATTACTCGGCAATAGGAGAATCAGCAGCTTGCGTACCGAGACCTGCACCTGGAAAAGGGGTTCAGAAAACATAAAACACAAAACGGATGACCTAAAGGAGCTCAGTGAGTGCAAATAAAATTTTAATAAAATAACATCATGTATAGATAGCAAATTTTAAAGTTCACGCAGAAATCATGCTTCTAAAACTGATGTAAAACTGTAAAACGGTTTCTAACATCATATGCTATTGAAATCTTGCCAAGCGGGTTTTATCTACATCTTTGGAAAACTATATTCAAAATCTGTATAACATAATAACTGCTGTGTGCATATAAATGCATAAATGCTATCGGTAAATCGAAAACTAGTAAAATTCTTGGTCGGCCATTTTCTTTCTAAACTGTACCAATGGTAACCCTAAAGCTCTATACCGACGTAGCGACTCAACTAACACCGCACACGTGAGTAGGTCACGGGGCACCTCAACTAGCAACACCCACAGTGACATCTCAAGACATCTCACTGGCTATGCAGCGGAATCCTACATCGCATGCATATAGCGAGACAATACCCCGTACACATAGAGCGACTCATATGACTCAACTTTCTGACTTCCCGGAGTTAGTGACACACCCCCAAGACCTGCCCATGTGCACGGGATATACCGGCCGGGTCTAATACAATCATCACCACTATAATCTGAGGGTACCAATGGCCTTAAAAACGAATGTAGAAATTTTAAAACTGTTTCTCAATTCGAACATGTAAAGGCATGTCTATGAATATGTATCAAAATCATAAATCATGGTTATGAATCAAAAGCTCATAAAACATGCATATTCATTATGCGAAAACATAATAAACGCAAAGTAAAAGAAATGGCAGACTTTCACTCAAACTGCTCTGCGCTCAATTTCGCTCCCGTTAACGCTGTCGGTTATCTTCACCTACGCGCCACAAATGACATTTAGAACAAAATCGAATGCTAGAATCTCATTTAACTACTAAACACCCTAATTGGAATACAAAGCCTAGATGCACTACTTCCCAATTTTAGTTAAGGAGCCATAATCGAAACTAACTCATCATCCAGCGCCCTGAAAATTATTGAACACCTTATAACTTGGTTGGACATAATTGCCCTTCACCTTTCCAACATGGACAATTATGTCTCATTTTCTTCATTTTTGGTTTTTCCATCAACCATATACATTCAATTTACAATATACACCATTTACACACAACAATTCAATCAAAACACCACTCAATTCCTAACTTCCCTAAAGTGGCAGAATTTCACCCTAGGTTCCAACACATTCATTTTCTCAATTTCTTGTTCCAATTACAACAAAATCATGCCAATTTCATTCTAAAGCCCTAATTACAACCAATTGAAATCTTTACAACAAAATCACCAAAAACCCCAATTCTCACCTTATCAATTTCTTCAAATTGATGACTCCTTCAAGCTCCAAACTAGAATTCAACTCAATCTAAGCCAAGAATACACATAAGAATGTCAATTGAAGCATTCTTGAAAGTTCACTCATCAAACTCATAAAACAATGCTTTTCTTACCTCGTTTTCTTGAATTTCCACTAATTAAGGTTTCAATTGAGCTTAAGGATTCATATGTAACCTTATTTTAGCTTGATTACACATGAAAAATCATGAAAAAAAAACTAAAGTTTCACTGTAGCAACACCTCTTCACCTTGCCCGAATTTGCTCTCCTTTTTGCTCTAAGTGTTTGCTTTTTGATCACTTGAAAATTCTACACACTTCTAACATATATATAGTGCTCCCTCAATTGACCATTTTTTCCTTCAACTTACTCAAAATTACTAATTTGCCATTAGTTAAAAGCTAATTATGTAATTAGTTCATTTGTAACTATCTAGTTAGAATAGTTCAAAGAACTAACTAGAACTTCCAACTTGGCAATCCATGAGATTTCTTCTAATTGGTCCATTCTCTAATATATGGATTATGTTTCTCAACAAAGGCTTGTTCCATTCATAACCCTTAAATGGAAATTCATGTAGTAAATTAGGATTTCCTTTTCTAAGCCAATAGAGAAAAATTCCAAAAATATTCTAGGGTCGTCCGGCGCACCGATCGAGTGTAAAATTACCAAATTAGGTCTAATATCTCTCACGTGCACTATAAAGGGAATATTTCTAATAGGGTTAAAATCAAGTAACCCTACGGTGTCTTATTTGCTCTATACCGAAATTTGGGCACCAATACTACTAATAGGGATTGGATATTACACGTATTCTCGATGTACATCAACTCAAAAGTGTAGAAAATTATGTTGACTAGGTAATGAATCTTAGAATAGTTCTGGATTTTGATAAGTTTGGGTATATAATTAATATGTGCTTGCCTCAAAGTATTTCTGATTATGCTTCTTTAGAGGAAAATGAGACATATTAGAAAAGGTTAGATGATAATTTGAAAGTCAAATATTACATCTTGGCCTTAATGTTTACAGAACTGCAAAGAGAGCATGTCCGCATGGACGATGCTGACAGTATAATGCTTTATCTAAAGAAGATTTTTTGCAATAGACTTTAGGTCAATATATATAGAGTTTCCAAAGCTCTTTTTTAGACTAAAATTCCAGAGGGTAGTTTTATTAGTCCTTACATCCTCAAGATTATTAGATACATCAAGAGGTTGGAGACTATGGATATGGTACTGAGGAATACATTGAGGAATATGTCATGATATGAATATGTGTTTCTTATAAAATAAAAGTCAAAAACTCTTGAAAAGTTTAAAAAGTTCCAACTTGCGATAGATAAACAAATTAGTATATATGTCAAATGTTTTCGATCAGATTGAAGTGGTGAATACCTAAGTAGTGAATTTTCTAACTATTTAAAGGAGAATGAGATTCTTACTCAATATATTCCTCGTGGTACTCCACAACACAATGGTGTTTTGGAGAGAATGAATTGGATTCTTAGGGATATGGTCCAATCAATGATGAGCTTCACCGATCTTCTATAAATCTCCATGGGATATGCTCTAGAAACTGCTGCTTATATATTGAACAGTGTTCCATAAAAAATATTCCATCTACCTTATATGAGATATGGACTTGAAGGAAATTGAGTCTTAGATATTTTAAGAATTGGGATTGTCCTGCTTATGTAAAGGCGATGCAATAAGATAATCTTACACCCAAAAGGTATAAATATCGATTCATAAGGTATCCCAAGAATTCAATGGGATATATGCTCTACAATTCATAGGAATAAAATATGTTCATTTTTTATTACGCCACTTTCTTAGAGAAAGAGTTCTCATAGAGTAAAGGGATTGTAGAAAGATTGAACTTGATGAAGTCAATAAGAAAATAAATGAACTGATGATGGTACCTCAGGCATAATTGAGCAAAAAAGCTTTAACATACCCTCCACATAGATAAAAAAGGATGTCAAGGCACTTACAAGGTATAGTCAAATGCCTAAAGGTGCCCTTAAGGTTTTTTTAGTTAAAGAAAATGATCCATTGGCCTATAGAGAGGCGATGTTAGACATTGACTTGAAAAAATGATAAGATGTCATGAAATAAAAAATTAACTCAATACATCAAAATTAAGTATAGGACTTGGTTGAGCATTCCGAAGAAATAGTTTTTATTAGTTGTAAATGGATTTATAAGTGGAAGCATGAGCTTAATGAAAAAATAGAGACCTTCAAGACCTGACTAGTAAAAAAATGTTATACTTACCGATCTGGGATCAATTATGAGGAAACTTTTGCACCAGTAATGATACTTAACTCAATTTAAATTTTATTAGCAATTGTTGCATACTATAACTGATAAGCATATTTTATACATCATAATCTATCTCTTCTAAACTTAATAATTGCTTAATTTAAATAAGAATATATGACTTTTACGTGTACTAATTTCATTTTGTAGGTTTCAAGTTAATAGAGCTATTTGGAATCAAAATTCAAAGAAAACAAGCAAAAAAACCAAATGCTACAGTGCAAAAAAACCATATGCCAAAGAATGCTTGGTGCCCAGGCACTAAAAAGTGGCACCTAGGCACCACAACTCATCTTGCTACCCATTTTCTTGTCCTAATTTTAAACTTATAAATACTACACTTTAACCATTTCCTACACTATCAAAAAGAGGCATGAAAATTGCAAAGGAGAACAAGACTTGAGCTCAAATTTGAAGAAAAGAAAGAATGTCTCCAAGGTTTCATGAGCATCATTGAAGACATTTGAAGGATTAAAAACTTGAAGACATCTCCAAATTCGGTTTTCTCTTTCTTTTCTTATTATTTTCTCTTTTGTTTAAATTTTTAGTTTTAAATATTGTTTAAACAAGTTTGTATCTATGGATTTCTTGATAATTTTAGTTATAGTTGGATTTATGTGTGTTTAAACTTGAATTTTAAAGCTTGATATAGTTTTATTTATATTATGTTTAGATGATTTAGTATATTTTTGTTTAATTCATTTATGTTTCTCTATGTGTAATTCTTCCAATTGATTGGAAAATAAATTAGTTGTTATGGATTTATGGATTGATGCTTAGGAGAGCTTGACCTATTTATTGGATTTGGGAAATATAGCCTTAGGTTATTTAATAAGTCAGGAGGCTAATAACACTTAAGTAATCACCATGGTTTTCTCAAAGATTGCATGTAGTGCACACCAAGTGTTTGATAAAAATGTTCCTAGGATTTCATTTGATACCCGAGAGAAGTAATGAGAGTAATCCTTGGGTAATCAATTTAAGGGTTGCGTAATGAATGTATAGGTAAACAAGTTAAATAGGGATATCAACTTGAATATGTATGCATAGTATCTTATTTGACATTTGGAAGAGGTAATAAGATTAGTCTTAATCCCTTGATTAATGAATTGAACTAATTACTAAATAGGAAGAATATAGACAGAATAGAATGAAATCAATACTCTAGGATCCATTTGTATAGAATTCACTATATCACAAGATTATCATTTTGTTGCTAGATTATATGTTCTAGGGTTTGATAGAACTCTATTGAACAATATGTGTTGATGTTGTTATGTGAATAATGGCTACTTTGTGTTATTTGTTTATGCTTTTTATATGTTTAATACTTCTAATTGCATTTGGAAATGGATTAGATGATCTAAACATTTGGGATATGTGCTTGAAAAATTTTAATCCATATGTTGGTTGTAAAAAGCATAGCTTTAAGTTTAATAAGTTGAGAGACTATTAGATTAGTCTTAAGCCCTTGATTAATGAATGTATTGGATTAGTTGTTATGTATATGGGGTTAATAGGGATATCAACTTAATTATATATACATAGTATATAGTTCAGCACCCCAGAGAGGGAATGAGATTAGTCTTAAGCCCTTGATTAATGATTGTATTGGATTAGTTATTAATCACGAATGATAAAGAGCATAGAAATAATAGAGAAAAATCAAGTCCTTAGAACCCTATTACCATAAAACTCTTATATCTTTAATTTACTGGTTTATTTAGCTTAAAGCATTTTTATTCAATAACTCACATTATCACTTAAATTGGACTAAATAAAGTTAGGTTGCAACATCATAGTACTTAGCATTAATTTAGGACACAATTATCGTGAAAATGATACTCACTCATCACTTTATTATTTGCTTACAACCTGTGCACTTGCGGTTACAATTTGCGTGTGTATAATTTCACAAATAATGACTTTGAAATATGGCAGATGGATGTAAAGACAGTGTTCTTGAATGGATATCTCGAGAAAGAGATATACATGGAGAAGCTTAAGCAGGCCTAAAAAAGTCCATTTATGGCCTCTAGTTTAGTGTGCAAATTAAAAAAGTCCATTTATGAACTTAAGCAGGCCTTCTGAAACTAGAATGTTTATTTAATGAGGTAATAAAGGGTCTGGTTTTATCAAGAACGAAGAGAAAACTTGTGTTTGCAAAAAGATTAGTGGGAGTATGATAGTCTTCTTAGTTCTCTATGTGGATGACATACTGATCATTGGAAATGATATCAGTATGTTACACTCAATAAAAAATTATATGAGTAAGATTCTCCATAAAGGATTTGGTAGAGGATTTGGTAGAGGCTTTGGTAGATTAGTGGGAGTATGATAGTCTTCTTAGTTCTCTATGTGGATGACATACTGATCATTGGAAATGATATCAGTATGTTACACTCAATAAAAAATTATATGAGTAAGATTCTTCATAAAGGATTTGGTAGAGGTTTCTTATATACTAGGTATGAAGCTTTACAGAGATATAACTAGAAAGCTGATAGGTCTTTCTCAATCATTGTACATATAGACAGTGCCTTGAAAATGTATAATTTCTGTAATTAAAGACAACTAATGTACCTTTTAGATATGACGTTCATCTTTCGAGGAAGATGTGTCATCATATTGAAGATGAAATAATTAGAATGTTTAACATCCCATATGCATCAACTGTTCTAAGTTTGATGTATACAATGATATGTACGAGAAATAACATCAGTATAGTTATAAGTGTTACGAGTTGGCCTCAATCTAATCTAGGTAATAGCCATTGATGGCAGTGAAACATGTACTTAAATACCTTAAGGGTACAAAGGAGAAGTTACTTATATGTTGAGAAAATGACTTATAAATGAGAGGATACACAAATTCAGAATTTCAGTCTAATTCAAAGTATAAAAAGTCTACATCTAAGTATGTATTCACTCTTAATGGTGCTATAGTGAGTTAGAAGATTACTAAGTAGCGGTCCACTACTAATTCTATTATGGACGTGGAATATATTGCTACCTAAAAAGTAGTGAAAGAAGTAGTACAGATATACAAGTTTGTCGTCGAGCTCGGAATAATCCTAAGTTTGATGGATTCTTTCTCTTTATTTTACAACGATAATAGGGCCATAGCACAAGCTAAAGAGCCAAGAGCTCATCAGAGATCTAAACATGTGGAGAAAAAATATAATATAATTATAGAGATCTTGGTTAAAGGAGATATAATAATTTATAGAGTAGACTCTGTAAATAATGTAGCAGATCCGCTGACTAAAGCTTTAACTCTTAAGGTGTTAGAGAAAAACGTGGAGTCGATGGGTATTAGATAACATTATGAATGGCACTAGAGTAAGTGCGAGTTTGTTTGGATTTGTGCTTACATGTCATCTCATTTTGTATGAATATTTAATTTTAATATTTATACAATTGTTATTTCATTAAATCGTTAATTATATATATTAAAATGGTAAGATACTTGTAATATTTCAGACATTGTATGATCTAAAAGAGTTTAGATCTGGTCTAAAGAAATTTAGATCGATGCTAAAAGTTAGCAATATATAAAGCATTAGAACCTTGTCTGAGATGAGATGTAAATGTTAGAATATATTAGTAATGACATAGTTGTAAATAGTTACAAATAGTGCTAAGAAATATCATTATGCAAGTATATTCTAAAACACTATATCATGATCTATTTTATGGATGCAAGTCTATTGTGAAACCCTAATATATAGATCAGTGTATGTCTATATTTAGATGATTTAGATGGTTAATCTTAGCAGACTATAAGATAAGTGGAAGTATGTATAGACATATAGGTATTTAGATAGAACTTAATGTCAGACTGTGTAGGGCTCACTAACCCTTTAGTCCAACCAACACTGGGATCACTATCCTCCACTAGTCACTACTAGTCAGGCACTGGAGCATCCACACAACCAGCTCAAGTTACCTGCGCCCCCAAGGATTTTTTCAAAGTGTGCGGTAGCCCACACCAACTCCTTGGTGTCCATCAAAGAAGAAGATGAAGAACTGGCACACCCAACACACCCAACTCAGGTTATCTACGCCCCAAAGGAATCGAACCCCTGCCCCCATCTCCATGGAGGCCTTATAGACCTTTAGAGGTTCTTTCTTATACCCATCAGGTTGACCAGCCTGATGGGTACAAGGACGAACCTCTAAAGGCCTATAAGGCCTCTATAAAGATGGGGGCGGGGGTTCAATTCCTTAGGGGCGCAGGTAACCTGAGCTGGGTGTGCTAGTTCTTCATCTTCTTCTCTAGTGGACACTAAGGAGTTGCTGTGGGCTCCCGCACACTCTGACAAAAAGGCCAGCCTTTTTTGTCATAGTATATGGGACCTACTAACTCTTTATTCCACCAACTGAATGACACCTTAGAGCCACCGGTGTTCTAACACATAATTACTTAGGTTACCTGCGCCCTCAATGAATCGAACCTCCACCCCCATCTCTATAGAGGCCATATAGGCCTTTAGAGATTTGTCCTTGTACCCATCAGGCAGCCTGCTTGATGGGTACAAGGACGAATCTCTAGAGGCTTATAAGGCCTCCGTGGAGATGGGGGTGGGGGTTTGATTCATTAGGGGCATAAGTAACCTGAGTTGGGTGTGTTGGATACGCCAGTTCTTCACTTTCTTTTCTGGTGGACACCAAAGAGTTGGTGTAGGCTTCCGCACACTCTGACACTTAATAGTAAGTAGACTTATGAGGACCTTCAATAGATATCTTATGAAGCCATCAATGAAAAGTCTTCTCGAATTGAACAGTATTCGTGGTTCTTTGACCGGAGTAACACAATGTGAGCTATCCACCATAAGTCACTAGGTATGGTCCAATGCTCATAGAGTTTGGTGTGCGTAGATATTGGATTGGTCAGCTCATATAGGTGAGTTGTATATCTAAATGCTATGAGATTGTATCTATGAAAGCCATATGGCTATAAGCAGTAAACCCAAGAAAAGAGTTTTCTGCAAGGTTAAAAAAAATTGTAAAAATGTTTACGTATATTGTTTATCAAGATACAAATCTATAGATAAGTTCAGGGATGAGTAAATAGAGATTTAATAGTAATGATCTATATCTATGCTCTTCTACGATGTAAGTGACGAAAATATTATATGGATATAGTTAACATGAGCTTGTATAGTTCAACGTGTCATTCTGTAATATTCATAATGTGTGTGTGGGGCATCATTCACGGACATGCAAAAATATTTCGTAAGATAAATAGGCGTAAACCTAGGGAGTTTTACAATATGAAGTGTACTCGTTGAGTACTGAGGTTACAAATCGGGTAAAATGGTTCGATTTGGGAGATTTTTGAGAATGGGATTTATTTTTAAGGACCTTTTTCTAAATATTACAAATAGGTCCCTTTTTTGCTAGAAAAGATATTTATGACACGTGCCATTAAACTATTGGCTCTTGTAATAATTAGACATTATTTTATTTGAATAAACATAAGATGTTTATCATATTATTTTTAAGACATGTTTTTGACACTTGTCTTGATGAATTCATTAAATATTAGAGTTTGCCTTCTTTTCCTACATTATTAAGACAAAATATGTATCTTAATGAATCCATTGTCTTGATGGATTCATTAAGAGAACATTTTTATTGCTTTGAATTGTTTATTTAAAACATTTATATAGAAATACTTTTAATATTGATCAAAGTGGTCAAACTAGAAAATTCTCATTTTGTTAATTTGGAGGAGACAAATTCGGCCAAACATGTTTGTTTAGTAAAATTAATTTTATTTTAGCATTTATTAATTCTTTTAAAAAGCTATTGTCCAATTAATGAAAGAAAGGCATTTAGATATAATTCTTTAATGGAATGTACAAGGGAAAGACATGTATTTTTCATTTAAGAAAAAAGAATAAGTATTATGCAAAGGGAAAATTAAAAATTCGGCCACTTCATTCTTTGGACTATATAAAAGAAATTCAAACAAAGCAAAACACTTATCTTCCTTTATCTTTCAAGTAAGACTTGGTAGGAAAAACAAAAGAGAAATAGCTTTGTTTCAAGAGTGTAAACAAAGAGAGTTTATTTTCTTAAAGCGTTTAAGCACAAGAATACAAAATCCTATACTATAATTAAAGCTACCATTCTAGCTACTCAAATCTTACAAAGTGTTGGAGACTAGAATTGTTCAAGGAATCACTTTAAGGTGAGCTTCAAGAAGTTTTAATCATCATCGAATCATCGATAAAGGTAAAGGTCTATTTTGAATTCTCCTAATTTATTGATTCGGTTTAATAATGTGTTTATCATATTGAGAAATTTGATTTCCGATTCTGTTGCCTAATTTGTATATATGACATACCTATTACACTATGATGAACACATTACACATGTATAACCTTATAATAATACTACACCTACAAGAATAACTATTGATTCTTATGTTTGTCACTTGTCTTTTGTTTATGCAGCTTCTCAATATGTACAAATATGGGAGCTTTAGTCTCATTTACGTATGACTCGTTGTCAGTTTTTGTGGTTAGTGATTGATGTTTTAGTGTTATCTTAAGAGTCTGTGAACAACAAGGAAAGGGGTTTTCAAGCCTGTTATCATGTTCAGATTTTATTGATTCTTTTCAATTTAGGGAAATTCTTTCTTCGGGATTATTTTTCACTTGAGCAAGTACAATAGTTGTAGATCATATTGAAAGAAAATTGGATAGAGGCTTTATTCAATCTAGCTTAGCAGAATACTTGGGATTCTTCTTCTTGTGTGTTGCTTCCCCCTACATTCTCTTATCATTCTTCATTGGTAATTTCTTTTGGGAATTTTGATAAGACAAGTCCTAAACCTTTTAGGTTTTAATCCATGTGGAGGCTTTAAGGATACAATAGCTAAAATATGGAATTCAATTCCTTGTCATAGATGCCCAATGTTTATGGTTACAAAGAAATTGAGGGTTTTAAAACTTTACCTACGCATATGGAATTGACAGGTTTTTGGGAACGTACATGATAGTTTAAAGAAATCTCAAGAAGATCTGGCTTCATTTCAAAGTAACATTGGTTTAAAAGGGGCCTAAGAGATTTTGATTGAAGTAGAGGCACCAACAAAGTTGAAAGTTTTATATGCTACATAAGCATAGGTTACTTTTTGGCATGACCAAGCTAGATTAAAATGGTTTAAGGATAGAGATAAATGTACCAAGTTCTTCTACTGCTATGCAAAATCTCATGCAGCCAAATCGAATTTAAAAGGGCTTTTGATCTTGGAGTGATAACATATAGGAGGTGACTAACCATATTGTAGAATATTACAGAGAGTTCTATACAAAGGTTGCAGTGAATTCCACTAAAGTTTCTTAGGTCTGTAATCACATTCCCTCTTTTGTTTCAAATTCAAATAATCAAGTCCTCACTAGTATCCCTTCAAGGGAAGAGGTAAGGTCGGCTACTTTTTGATTAGACCCTTCTAGTGCTCTTAGGCCGGATGATATTATTGGTATGTCCTTTCAGCATTGTTGGTAGATTATTAAAATGAATATAGTATTAGGCATTTAATAATTTTTTAGCTAGAAATTTGAACTCAATTTTTATAGTGTTAATTCTTAAGATGAATGATACAGTTTTAGTTAATCACCTTAGGCGAATAGCTTTGTCAAATATTTTCTTCAAGATTATTTCTAAAATCATTATAAATAGTTTAGCAGTTTTAATGCCTAATCTAGTCATGCAGAATTAGATGGCCTTTATTTGTGGTAGGCATATTGACGATTGTATCTTTATAGTGTCGAAGGGGATTAATTTACTAGATAGAAGAGTTAACAGTTGTAATATTGGAATAATGTTGGATATTGCTAAAGTCTTTGATACAATCAATTGGGATTTCCTTCTTGAAGTTCATAATTTTTTTGGCTTCAATAAATAATTCATTCAGTGAATTTCTATCATTCTTCATTCTATTTGCGTATATATTATAATTAATGGTACTCCAAAAGGATTTTTTAAATGTGGTAGAGGAGTGCATTGGGGGAGATCCTTTGTCTCATTTGCTTTTTTGTCTAGTGGAGGATGCTCTTTCTCGAGCCATTCAAATTTTGGTGGATTTTAAGAGGGTGAACGTAATTTCGGTACCAAGAGTGTATCTGTCTCCTTCTCATATTTATATACAAATGATGTTTTTCTCTTTTGTAGGGGTGATAGTAATTCTATTTGCTCTTTGATGAACTTTCTTCTAATATATAGCTTGGTATCTGGTCAAGTGATAAATAATGAGAAAAGCCTATTCTTCATTGGTAAACATACTACACACAGCAATCACAAAATTTCTAGTCTTCTAAGGTTCTCGCATAGCAAACTTTATTTTATTTATTCGGGAGTTCCCATCTTCAGAGGCTACCTACGAACCAACACTTGTAAGTTTTGGCTGATAAGGTTTGTACATGTCTTAGTGGTTGGAAAGGAAAAATTATTTCAATGGCTGGTAGAATTGAGCTTAGTCACACAGTTTTTCAAGTACTCTAATGTACAGTTTCAAGGTATCTCTTTAGCCTAGTTTTCTTCTGAAGCGATTGAATGGTAGGGCTTAAAATTTTATTATCCCAGGGGATCATTATTGTCGTAAGATGAATTTAATGTCATGGAATAGACTTGGCATGTCAAAAAAGGGGTAATAGGGTAAGTCTTCATAGATTTGACTTACTTAATAAGGCTTGCCCACTGAAAGCTCTTTGAGATGTAAGTCAAGTGAATTTTATCTGTTCAAAGTTTGTTAAGAAAATGGTATAATTTTCGAGATGCAAGCAAGCGATACCTCAACTTTTTTTGTTGGAGTGGCTTTAAATATACTTTTTCATATTTTCATGAAGAGATAAAGTGGATCATTAGTAATGGGTAGTTAATTAAGTTTTGGTATGAAAGATGGTTAGATGAACTCATTCTTTATATTGGTAGTTTACCACTAAAAGGAATGGTGAAATACACAATTAAGAAAGGACAATTAAGGATTCCAAATTCTCTTTATTCTATTTTTCCTCATTTAAAGAAATAGGTCAATGATATTATTCTGCTAATTAATGGTAGCCCTAATAAGTTCATTTGGATTTCTGTTGAAGATGGAATTCTTTCTTTAAAGGAAAGCTATAATTTCATCAATAGTATCACAATAACTGATTTAGCTTTATTTTCTTTTTGGAGATAGTTATGGCTTGTGGATAGCATAAGATAATTTTAGAGTTTGACTCTATTTTAATCTTTCATCTTCTTTCTAAAGCTATATTATATCTTCCATAGAAACTTTACAATAAATGGCAACATTGGCAATAGCAATCAACAGAGGTGGGCTTGATTGGTTGGAATAGCAACTTTAATTCTAGCATTTGTTTAACACTTAAACCCTTTAACTTAACTCTGAATTTATAGTTTAACACTTAAATTATATTTAACTAAGGAACTTAGCTTTGTTTTATTAAATACTTGAATTAAAAACACTAAAATTCAAAGCTTCTATAGTCGGCCAATTTGAAGAGATGAAGAAGAAGAAGTTTTTCAAAGCTTTAATACTTAAAACACAAGGAATACAAATTTCATCACATTTCCAACACTTTGCCAACAATTAAACAAAATAAAATTTTCACTTTCTCTTCACTTAATAGCTAACCATTTTGTTGCAAAAAAAGCCTTGATTTTTTGTTTCAATTTTACAATATAATAAGTTAAAATTAAATCTTTAATTTGACTTAACCATAGTTAACTTTTAACTTAGGTTCAATATAACCTAACTCAAGTTAAGATAACTTAACTTGTGAAATAAAAAATTAATTAAATATTCAATTAATTAACCTAACTCAAGTTAACTTTTATTCATAGTTAGGTAGCATTTAACTATAGTTAAGTTAACTTACTTTTCCAACAAGTAAATAATTATTTAATTATTTAACTTAATCTTAGTTAATAAGTAAATAATTAAATATTTGAAATTATCCTTGAGCCTTTACTTGGTTACCAAGTTAGCCTAAAGTGGGCTCCATTTAACCCTACCTGTGTAAACTTAACAAAAGGCTTACTATGCATCATGTGTCATTATTCAATTAGTCAATAATAATTATTAACTAATTAATATACTTAACTCTTAAGTATTGGCACGCGTGCATCCCTAAGGTTCTTGAAACAATTGTTTGGCTTTGGTAGTTTCTACTAGACTGAACTATTGAACCTAGTATGTTGCCCCATTGCACAATGAATACATTTTATATTGCATGACTCTTTAAGTCCACGCTCGATTCGTTAAATAGAACTATTCTATGAGTTCGTGATCGATGCCTCATGCACACCTCACAGATATTACAAATCAGCGCATTAGACTATACATTTTAAGGTTATAAGACATACGTATAGCCCTTCTATCAATTATATTCTAGATATGTTGGGATATAGTTCAGCACTATCAAATCTCCATAAGCACATCCATGAACTTATCTCCAAATTTGTATTGTATAACTGCCATATTAATAAGAAGTAAAAGTCAGCAACTACTTGACAAGTGGTAGTCACCAATTAGTGACACATTATTTTAGATACAAATTTTATACTCTAACTATATATGTGTAGCATTACTCTTGACAAAATGAGAATTAGTCAACTTTATTATTTTTACCTACAAGGAATCTATTGCATTGCTATAAAGTGTAAGCTTAGGAGAGCTATATTTCAGACATTACCTGGCTACCACTATAACATGGCATAAATCCCAAAAGGGAATCCTTTAATTCAAAGGAAAATTAACTTGGGAATTGCTATATTTTTAGCATAGACATTTAGATGAGATCAAACCATTTTTGTAATCATTCATTGTTTGCTACATACAACGTAACATTATATAGCACTGAATGCCAATGGTTCCTGACAATGACATAGGATCGAGTCAAGTATATAAAGGGAAAAAAAATAGACCTTGTCCTAATTGTCTTGCTTAGTTTATAGCCTATAATCTTACCCATTTTTGAAGTTTGAGGATAGGGTTTCTTAAACAAAAAAAAAAAGTTAATTATTGAAGTTTATTCAGAGTTAATGAAGTTTAAAATGGTTCTAGTGTGAGAAAAAGGAAGCTCTTTTATATTAGTCGACAAAAGTGCTCAAAAGTAATAGAAGTTTGAGCCATTAGCTCATATAAAATCTCTCTCTTTCCCTATCTCTCCTCTAGTAGAAAGCTATAAATAAGCTTAGATATGAGCATGTGAATTGTACATGATCATGATGTGTCAGAAACTTTGTGGAAATATATTATAGATCAAGATTAATAATGCTAAATATAAATCTTACATCATATAGAGAATATAAGACATCTAAGATATAATTTACTCTAACTTGAGCTACATCTACAAATAAGATAACAATATACTATAATCTCATATTAAAGTACAAACATACAACTCTAAATCATTTTAAATTCTTAAATCTTTATATCATGCTTTGTTTTTATGACCCTTCATATTTCTTCTCTCATATACTTTGCATTGATTCTATTTCCTCTTTATCTAATAGCGATATCTAATACTACATTAAACTTGTATTTTTAATCCTTGTATATTTTGGACTCAATATTTGTTCATTTAATTCATTACAATTAAAATAACCTTCATTTATACCAATTTGGCATCAGTGAATGATTTTGCTGACACAATTTTAAAATGTCAGTATTACTCAAGGTGGAAATTTATTGAGTATTTTATAAGTGTTAGTGTTTTATTAATACCATGGTATCAAAATAAAGCTTTTTGATACCATGGTGTCAGCGAGCTTCTAACAGCAAATATAAAATTAATTAACTAATGTCAATTTTATTTAATTTAAAATTAATTTTTTGATGATTTAGGACTTGCATTGTCAAAACATCCAAAGTTTGTCTCATAAAACTACAATTTCCAAATAACCACAATTAAAATGGCATTGAATAATTCAATTGTAAAGGATTCAAAAATGCATCTCAAGGAAATGAATGAAGAATCTTCTATGAGTGCAATAGGTCCAAGAAAAGAGAAAAACTGATGGGGCATGATTAAAATTAAGGAGATATACAGAGAATGGTGATGGTTTTGATTAAAAATTTTCTTTAATGGGCAAGGAAAGAGCTCACTTTTCTAGTTTGCTTAGCAATGCTTCTATTGGTGGTAGCTCATGCACAACGTTTTTTTTTAAGTTTATAAACTAGTACAAGTTCTTCTTCATATCAACTTATTTTTCCAAATCATTGAAATATGACCATGTTCCAAGAAAATTGGAATGCCATTTTTAACTAATCCAAAGCAAATGTGTTAAGTCTTCTTACCATTTTTTCATTGATTGAAAGTTTTTAAGAGATGGTTTTATGAGGCATGTAATGACAGAAGAAAAATAAAAAAGCAGAGTAGGTTTTAGGATTTTTTAAAATAAAAATGAAAGAAATGGAAAACTAATTATCGATATTTATAAGTAGAGAAGTAACCATTGACGCGTTCATCAATAAAGACAAAAATGTCATCTACATTTTAAAAAGGTGGCCGTTGAAAATAGTAATGCCAGAAAGAAGCTAAAAATTAAAAACAAATCAACATATCGCGCTCGTTGGTTAGAAAGTGAAGAAGTGTATCTTATAAACTTCTTCATTAAAAGACACATTCCTTTACTTTTGGAGAGAGGCATTTGTTAGGCTTATTTCCAGTAGGCCTAATCAGCTTGTGCTTTAGAGGCCATTTTTTTTTTAATTAAGTGGTTCGAGAAGAGATTAAGCTTGATTGATGAAAGATGTAGGTCTAAATCAACTTTAAGAACAAATCCTATTTCTGAAAGTAGGTAAATTGAACTTGACAACATGCGTATTTCTATGAACAGCTAAGAGACTTTGCAAAAAATTTGAAACAGATCAAACTATAAAATTTATTCCAACTTTAATTGTTTAATTACAATTTTATATAAAGAAGGGCTTCTCATGAGTGGACGAATCTCACTTAAATAATTCTATTAGTTAAGATAAAAGATAGATGCACTAATACTAGCGTAAAGTGCATTAAACATAGTCTAAATAAAATTATGATTTATACATGCATACTTAGTAAAGGAGTTAAACTCATATCTTATAAAAATAGGCAAATTATTTAGAATTGTCCATTCAACATCATTCATGATTGTTTATTCATAATCATTTATTCATAGACACAACAATAGTACAATCATACTTGTTCATGTATATACTCTTCTATACACGAGTATATTTTTTCTCTGATAAACACTAACTTAAGTCCTAAAATATATTTTGTTTTGCAAGACAAGGGGGTGTATTTGAAGGAGTAATGGAAGGACAAGAAGATAATTAATTGCGGAGGTTCCGATCCAAAGAACTTCAACTAGCATTATATTTCGTGCCATGGGACGATTAGCTATGTGTAATCTAGAGAGAGCTTCTCATTATTATGTTACGACCATTGCACTCACACCCCGGTTTATTAAGTCATGGTGTTAAACAGTTTGCTCAAAGAGCAAGCTATATGTCATCCTAATTAACCGCTAAAATTAAATAAAGATATTTTAAGAAAGGTGGCCATCTTCAGCTTTATTCTTTTGTGCCTACAAGGAATCTAATGCTTTGATGTAAAGTGCAAACACGGGAGAGCTAGATTACAGATATTTGGTGGGCTGCCGATAGGAAATGGCCAACAGATCCTAGAGGGGTTTTCCTTAATTTAAGAGGAAATTATTAACTTGGCAATTGCCAATATTAGATGAGATCAAGCCATATAGTCCATCAATTCTATATTCTCTATGCCAGGCCAGTTTTTTTATCTTTCCTCGTTTGCTGCATGCACAAGAAGTAACCCATTGATAACATCACATGGCACTGAATGCAAATGGTTCCTGGCAGTGACAGGAGATTGGGTCAGGTACAAAAAGGAAAAAAGAGGCTTTGTCCTAACTGTGTGGCATGGTTTATAGCCTATAAATTTACCAACTGTTGAAGTTTAAGACTAGGGTTTCCTTAAACGAAAAAGGAAATAGTTGATGGTGACTGAAGTACACTCGTTGTAGTTGTAATTTAAAATGTTTTCAAGTTTTTTATGGGACAAAAGGAAGCTCTTTTATATTCGGGGAGACAAAATTGCCCTTAGTACACACGGAATCTCTCTTTCTCTCTCCAGTACAAGGCTATCGACAAACTTAGACACCATGTGAATTGTACATATGCATTAATTTAGTTGTTCAGTGCGTTTAAATGAGCTTTCACAGAAGTCATTTCTGTTTAAGTGACTACATGGTTTTAACTTCCAGGTAAATTTTAATTCGATTTTCAAAAGGCTTTATATATCTAATTGTAATACTTTAGTACTGATCAATTATAATGCTTTATGCATGGAACTTAACGCCCCTATCTTGCATGCGTGTGCTCTCGGTCTCAACACGTAATGAACTTTTGAAGAAACTTTAGAATATGAAATGGGCAGCGACCGTGTAAATTTTCAAGTCATGTTGTGAAAGAAAACAGAGAAAATTTGAAATAAATTTAACAAATCCTAGAAAAGTTTAGTTGAAGAGTCATTTTCTTTAGAAAATCTTACCTAGTTGTATCTTGTTTCAGGCTTCAGTCTCTCAACCTACTAAATAAAATAGAAAAGGTTAAAACAAAGTGTTCTTGGTGTTGTCAAATCGAAATCAATGCTCTTTTCTTAAAAAACTTTTATATGCGTTCCAACGAATGGCTGTTGGAAAGCCCACTAATTACATTGGGATGAGTCAAGAATATAAGGTTTTCCATTTTTGGAAATTATTCCCATACTTGCTTCTCACATCCATATTGCATTAATACCTTATAAAACCCTACCATGTGCAGCAAACCCTTATTTTATCACCATATTGAGAACTAAAAAGGCTGCATATGGGACCGTTTTAATCATCTTAAATAGGAGTGTAAGCTAACACTCGACATTTCAAGTTTTGTTTTGTGATTTATTGAAGAAGCTTGAAATAGTTGAGCTTTCTCTGGCTTATATCTCCGTATCTTATTTTGCTTGCAAAACTTCTGCTTTGATCATCATTCATGGCAGACAAAAATTTCACGTTAAGTCTATGTCTTCTGATTCTACTGCTCAACAATCGCTTTAATTTTATAGAAGCGCCAAGGCCACTTCATATTCACCCTCCAGGAATCCGTAAACACTCTTTGTTGAACAAGCCTCATCGTCCTTTTATTCCTTTGTATACTATTAATCGTTACAAGAGAACAGAGACGGAAGCTTTTCGCCCAACAGCTCCTGGTCATAGTCCTGGGGTTGGCCATGATGAGCCACCAGGTGGTCTTTAAGTTTATAAGCTTGAATGTGATGGTGTTGATCACTGTTTGTTACCGAGCAAAAAAATAAGATATCTTCAAAAGGGTGCTCTTCAGCCTTGTAGGGTAAGTTAGGGTTTTCAAATAGTGCAACTGCCTCCAATAGACGGAGGTAGTGCTACTAGCTCGCATGATGTAGTGTTTCTATTCATGTAACACGCTTTATTTATTTTTGTTTTTGCTTTCACGAAAATTCGAATTTTCCCTTTGCCAATGTTTTGATGGATATTTTAAATAATTTGTTAGTATGCTTCTTAAAAGATTTCGGGTAAGTAAAATTAATCTAGATTACATGTGAACCTCGATCGATCTGTATTAATTCATGCATCTAAGATAGTGGAGGGCTATATTTACCTTTTAGTCATCACAACAAAATAATTAAGAAAGAAATATTTTACATTACTGACCCGTTTATCAATGGGTACGTGTGTAATAAAGACGTGAAATCACATCATATTTCAATATACTTTATAATACATAAACCACCAGTTTCTCTTTGCTCTTGGAGGAATATTTACTTGGGGAAGTTCTAGTGTTTAGTAGTAGTGTTATTATATATATGTGTCAACTTAACCGCACGCTTTTTTGTTCCATTATTAAGTTTTGATTTTCGAAGGTGACTATTAAGCAGGCCATGATAATTTCATTGGTCTTGGATAAACATCTGACACCTCTCAGTTCTTCTATCTCTTTACACAGACGCAACATGAAAAGGTTTCCTTTTAGTTCAAGATACTTTTGCCTTTGTTTAAAATTTTAGTCAACACTGCAGTTAGTGCACCATTGCAGCTTTCTTTGACAATTTAAATGTATTAAAATAAATAGATAAGCAGCTTTTTGCAGAATCGATCTTCAGGATAAAATATATTTTCGAAAGCAACCGATGCCACGTTATAATTTATTGGAAAGTGGTGGCACTAAAACTTTTTCATCCATGATGACCTAGAAAATATAAAGCCGAAAAGATCTCAATCGTGGCCCACTTGCTACGTCGCCATTATTTAAACCGTAGTTCGGAAATGAAGACAAGATAATAGCTAGATTCTAAATTCTATCAAATCTGTGGACTTACTCTGCAATCAGCTGAAAATTCTACTTAATCAACTTCTGAAATGTCCATCATTCGGAAGAAACAGCTCATAAAGGCTGAGATTTCGTAAACCGACCATGTGTTCACACTCATAATTTCCAAAGAATTAAGATTTACCAAGGTTAAGAGCTTCAGCATTATATATTCATATCTTTGTTAAAGCATGTCATATTCGAGTTGTTTTCTCTCTTGAACAAAACTTGCTGTCTGTTTTATGAACTTTTTGAGTATTGATTTATTGAGTTTTACAAATTAAATTAGAGAGTGATAGTACTTAGAGATGAAGATTTAAAAATTATAAGTGAAATTGAAGACTTCAATCTTCTAAACTGAAATTCAAAGTTTGATAGAATCTAATAACATGATAAATTAGGATCTTTTTCTTATCAAAATTTTTAAATATTGTTTTAACATGTATATTATATTAATTATGTGTGGTGAAGATTTATTTTATAACCAATTTATGTTTTATTGACTATCCATTCTGCATAGTAAAAAGAAAAGATAAAACATTAAGTTAAGAAAGGAAGTGGTTCCAACGTGAGATATACTTCTTTTTCCAATATCTAAACAAAACATAAAAGAGCATGCATACTTAATTTTTTTTTTCTAAAATGATTACAAACCTTTTTAATCCTAAAATTCGCAAATTCATGCGATAGATATGAAATTAATTACAAAAAAGCTTCCTCGTGGTGATTAATGATATTTGTTCACACGATAAACTAGTTAACCTAAGTTGAAAAAGGAGATCATTTCGGGAAAAAAAAATCTTGTTGATATAGTTGTAAAGAGGAAAACGTATGGAGATGATTTTTGTATATTTTATTGCTGGACAAGAGGAGTTTAAATACAAGTACACTTGTAATAAAAACTGGAATGATCCATAAATTATAGTCCTAGAGTTTAGTATGTAACGTAGCATATTACAATGCAATCAATTAAACGAATAGATAGGGAAGGCACGTGTTGTCGTCATGATTTTAGGGAAATAAATTTGGAATCCCTTTGAAAGGGTCCATGTTCAAATCAAGGTTTGATTTGATTCGGTTAGCTTGCATCATGGTCCCGAACACTTTATAATTCCCCCTCAAGTTAGTGGGTGGAATGGAATGAACTCCCAACTTGTACCTAAAATCAAAGAAAGATTATTTTGATAAGGCCTTCGTGAAGATATCTGCGATTTGCATTTTTGTAGATATGTGTAGTGTGATGAGATACCTAATTACAAACTTTTCTCACACAAAGTGGTAATCTATCTCTGTGGTTTTGAGCGAGCATGAAACACTGGATTTATGATCATATATAATGCACTGAGGTTATCACAAAATACTTGAGATGGCTAGTGAAGAGTTATTCCTATATCTTGAAGAAGAAAAGTGAGCCAAGTAAGTTTAGCTGTTGTGGAGGTTAGAGATCTATATTCCGCCTCGAAGTTTGATCTTGATATTGTCGGTTATTTCTTTGAAGACCAAGATTTACACAGTAGCCAATGGTGCTTATTCGAGTTTCTTGACACCATTCCCAATCTGCATCGCTACAACCGTTTAGTTCAAGAGAGCTTTGAGCAAAGAACTATATCCCATAGTTCATTATTCCTTTTAGGTAACTGATGATCTTTTTATTGCACACAAATCCCCTTTAATTGGCACTTGAAAATGTTGGCAGACTTTGTTTACTTCATGAAAAATGTCCGCTTAGTGAATGTGAGATATTGTAGGGCTTCAACTAGTTGTCTAAACTCGGTGGGATTAGTTAGTTTGCTGCCATGAATAAACTTTGTTGTTTGATAGCCATGGGCTTTGAAATGTAAAAATACTCCAGCATCTTTGCGTGGCATAGGATAAAATAACATCATCTACATCTAGCACCTTTGCGCAGCATAAGAGATTTTTGGTATACTTTGTTTGAGAAAGGAAAATGCCTATATCAAGGTACTTTATCTCCAATCCGAGAAAGTAATGTAATTTGCCAAGATCTTCTAGGGAAAATTCTTTGTTGAGGTTGTGGATGAGTTCTTCAATAAAGTTTTCATTGTTTTTGTTATAACAACATCATCTACAAAAACCAATAATAAAACAAGCACATTGTTAGTTTTTGATTAGTTGACTTTTTTGATCTTCAATTTTGGCTAAGGGCTAGTTTGGTTTTTGGATGACCTACTCATAAACTTCATCTTGAGAGTTTGTTGCACTTGTAGTTTCAGCTTAAAGATGGCACTGTTTTGAGTTGATGGCTTCACAACATGGTGTTATATGTGGAAATAGGTGTGTCAGAAGTTGTTTATTGATGGCATTTGTAGAATGTTATTTTTCACTAGGCATTGAATTGGTCACAATTTTATCACTTGGTACTGATTCAATTATATCATCCAAGAAGGTCATCAGTTGTGGATTTTTCACCTACAAAGAATTTTGCTTACGACAATTGTTAGTATAAGGGAAAATCATTTCATTGAAAATCACATATCTAGAGATGAAGACTTTTTTCGTTATTGGCTCTAGACATTTATATCCCTTCTGGTTAGGGCTATAACAAATGAACGTACAAGGGTAAGTTCTTTTTGCAAACTTATTCTTTTAATATGCTCTCATGGAAAACATATGCGCCCAAAAATTCTTAGATTGTTGTAGTTGGGTTACTTGTTAGTCAGTTTGAAGTACGGAATTTCCAATTTTAGAGTTGATAAAGGAATTTGATTAATGAAGTATATTGTTGTCATCAATACTTCAACCCACAGATGTAATGGTAAGTTTGCTTAGAACAAAAGTCTTAGCTTTGTTTCTAGGAGGTGCCTGTGCTTCCTTTCAGCTATTCTCTTTTGCTCAGGTGTGTGAGGATAGGAATTGTTATAGGATTTCACATTGGTTCCGATGGTTTTTAAAAATTTTTAATTGGAATTTGCCACCTCCATCACATTGAAAACCCTTGATTTCCTATCAAATTGTTTCTCTACAAGCCTTTGAAATTTAATGAAACAATAAAAAAAAAATATCAAATTTATTCTTTAAGTATATATCCAAGTGAACCTAGAACTATCATCAATAAAAATAACATAATATTTAAAACCTTGAGTAGAAGTAGTGGGGGCAGGACCCCATAAATCACAATGGATTCGTTCAAGAGGAAAATCGATAATTTTGTTTGATAAGTTAAAGGAAAGTTTGCAACTCTTTCCTATTTGACAACCAGTATAAGTAGAATATGATTTTTTCCAACTATTTATATTAATGAGTTGTTTTCATAAAGATGTTTCAAGAAATTCTTTTTTGGATGTCCTAACCTTAGATGCCAAATGTCAAAAGGTGCATTATTTGTTTAAATTACTACTGAGAACACTTGTTGTGGAGCCTTTTCAAGGGCGTAAAGCCGTCCTCTTCTTTGCCCCTTGGTTATCGTCTTGCCCTGCTAATCCTCAACAATAAAACCATTAGATGAAAATTCAATAAAGCATGAATTATCATTTATAAGTTGTCTAATGGATAATAAATTCTTTTTAGTTTCTGGAACACAAGCATGTTTTTCATTCTTTAATTTTTAGCTTTAGTTTTAATGTTAGTTTATCTAGTGTGTGTAATTTTTAAGGCATCCTCGTTACCAAAATAAAAGGAGTTATTTCCCTTATATGAAAATAATTTTTTCATGTTACTTGTATTATTTGTAACGTGTGTGGTAGCCTTAGAGTTTGCATAGAATGTGTTACTGTCATTCTTATCATTTAATTGCATGGCAGGTATTGCTTATGGAATTTCTTCTGCTTGATAGGCTTATTGTAAGGTAGTGTGGTTAGCTTTATATCAAATCTGGCAAGTGATTCTGCTACCATTTGTATCCGTAATTTGTTGTTTTGGATTTTGTACCTTCTTGTTGTTTTTAGACAAGGTTTGGTTGTTCTTGTTGGAGGATATTTTTTACTTGATTCTCATGTCCCATAGTTTCAAGTACGTCCAACAAATGTAAAGCCTCATACCCTTAAGTTAAATTAGCCTCCACGACCTCTGCCGCATTGAGTGAGGAAGCTTGCTCTATGTTTACGGGCTGCTTTTTCTCTTATTCTTCAATTTTAAGTTGTTGTTCATGCTTTAAGGGAATAGAACAAACTGATTGAATGAAGGGAGGCAGCTTGGCGAGCATAGTAAGTTTGAACTCTCTATATTCTCTAAGTGGCTTTTTCACGGTAGTTAAAGAATCACAAATGCCCTTGAAAGTTCGGACATATGTGTCAATGGAAGGTGATACATATTTGAAGGATAATAACTTATCAATTACGAGCACTTCCTTTTCTTTAGTCATAGGCAGCAGCTGTTCCTCAAGAGATGTCCATAACTCATAGGTAGATTCAGCTCCAACTATCATTCCCAGTACTTCTTCGGTCATGATTCCTAGTAACCAGGAGGTTAATAGGCCATCATTGTCAATCAAGTATTGAACTTTGGATTAGGAACCTTCTTGCCATCTTCAGCTTCTGGTTTTTCCTTTTCTGTTATGTGATGCATTAAACCAAGGTTTCGAATCAAAGATAAGACTTGAGACCTCTATAACAGAAAGTTTGAAGCGCAGAGTTTGATTGATACAAGGCTAATGCACTGGTGCAAGGATTAGATGCTAAGGGAAGTTTCTTGATTTGCTATGATTAATTTACAAAGGCTACTAGATGGCTCTGATACCATAAAGAGGACAACATGTGGAGAAGATTTTTGTATATTTCTATTACTGGACAAGAGGAGTTTAAATACAAGTATACTTGTGATAAAAAAAAAAGGAATGATTCTTAAATTATAGCCTTAAACTTCAGCATGAAACATAGAAGATTACAATGCAATCAATCAAACAAATAGATAAGGAAGGCATGTATTGTCATCATGATTTTAGGGAGACAAATTTGGAGTCCCTTTGCATGTTCAAATCAAGGTTTGATTTGATTCGGTTGAGTTGTATCATGATCCCGATCTATTTCCTTATCAAGTTGCATATGTTTTCTACATAAAATATGTTAAAATAGTTATATAAATCTCATCATTGGATAATAAAAAGTTTAAATCTTTTATTTTATCTACAAACTTATTGAAAATATCTGACAAAACATTTTTACAAGAACAAATATGCCAAGTGAGACCAAGCCCAATAGATCACTGCATAAGACCACCTTTGAAGCTCTAAGAGACGAGGTTAAGCTTTTCGATTATTTATCATTATTTGTATAGCTAGCAATTTGATTTTTTTTATTTTTTATTTCATCGTCGATTATTAAAATTTCTAATTTCTAATTTTTAATCGTAATATCTAATTTACTTACACAATGAAATTTACTTTTTAAAATGTATTAAAAAGTTAAATTTATGTTTAATATAAATGCTAAAAAAATTTAAATTATATTTTATTATTAAATATGCTGAAAACATGGGAAAGGGATTTGGTGGGGCTAGGAGATGGGCTATTCGTTTAGTCTCAATACTAATTTATATTTGAGTTACTGAGAATGTTGGGCTTTCATTTCCAAGTGTGACTTAAGTCCAAGAGTCGGGTAAAAATGTAAGAAGGATAAAAAAGATGTTGTTTGGTTGAAAAGTCGAGCAAACTCAGACAATGTAATATCTGCATTATTTTTATTTTATTATTATTAGAATATATGATTAAATATATTATTATATATATTATTATGAAATATGTGGGGCTAATGAAATTATTATGTATAATTTATATAAATATATTTGTGTGTATAATTATATGAATTAATAAAAGAATTATTAAAAAATTGTTGAATTTTCTAATGACCACATCTTAGTTCAAAATTTTTATAAAATATTATAAATTATTTTAGTTTTGATATTTAATAATATTAATTTAGACATGTTTATAGTTATGAAAAACTTTTAATTGTATATAAAGTCCATTAATTCAATTTTTAGTAATTTTGCACACGACCATAAAATTCTGAAAATTGACTATTTCTACAGTATAAACAAATGAATAATTAATTTTGATCTATCAAATGATTTTATAAAATTATGATTTTCTGAAATATGAAACTTATAGATGTCTAGTATAATATATTAAAATATAATAATTTAATTTATTATTTTAAAATTGTTATGATTTTCCAAGTGAGGTAACCTCATTTCAAGAATTTACAGACAGATTTTGAATTGTTTAAAATAAATTTATTTTTAAATACTTTCTCAATGAAATTTACATTGAATTATTTTATGTGAACTAATATATGTGTCTTGAGTAAATTTGAGGTAGTTTCATAATTTTTGAGTAAGTATTAGAATTTAAAAAATTCAGAAACGAATAGTTGTTCATTGGAAATACCTAATTTAATCCTTTATTAAGGACCCATTCATTTATAACTTATACATATCCATTAGATAAAATTATGCCTAGTGTTAAAAGTGACCTAACACAAGTATTTAGCCAACAAGTACCTAACTTGGTTCTATCTTGATAATCTATTCATTAATAATTTATACAAATGCTTTAGATATAATTAAGTCTTGTGTTGAATATGACATACACAAATACTTAACAAAATAAGTACTTAATTTGATCATATCTTGATGACTCATTCATGACCAACTTATATATATGTAGTGTTGAATGTGATCTAACATAAGCACTTAGCAAACAAATACCTAATTTAGTGACTCATTCATAAATTTAATATGTTCACCTTAAGTGAGTGGATTTATCATTATGTACCACTCAAATAGACACTATATATAGAAGGTGTCTATGTAAGAAAGGGTTTAGAAATTGATTGAAAATAATCAAAACTAGAACGTGTATGTAAGTTGAGAATGTTGAGTTATAGAACAATCAAGTGTTGATTTTGAAAATGAAGGAGAAGAAAAATATAAGAAGAAGATAGTTAAGTGTTGATTGGTATCTTGATTTAAGGTATGTTCTTCTACTATAATTTTTAGTTATACTTTTGTAAAGTTCATACTAGTTAACACATTTTTGTAGTGAATTGGCAATGAAAATGGTTTATGAGGGGGATATGTAGAATGAAAATGAGAAAGAGATTATGTAGAGTATAAATTAATTGTTAAGTTTATGAGTAGTGTATTAACATGAGTAAATTGACATTTTAAATAATTATTTTATAAATATGATTCTTTCAAATGAATTATACTTCATAATGATTATTTAAAGCCTTGGTTTTTATTAAGAACTCTTTAGTTTTGACTTTTGAATATATATGTATATTAAGTAGTAAGTGGGATCCAAAAAAAATAGATAATTCAATAACAACATATATAATTATTTAAATAAACTGTATTTATACACATGTATTTTTATACCAATATTTTTATTATTTAAAAGCTAACACAATAAGGATTCCAAAGAATTTCGTTTCACTGAAAATTTCCAAGAATTTAATTTTATATGAATTTTTAAAGTAGTGACTACAATGCTGGAAAACAAAAAATTTAGCAATAAACCCGAATTACGAAAATTATATCACCTACTAAACAATCTTCACAAATTTTGAAATTTTATATACTGGCATTTATATATGTCTAGTTGTTCCAGTTTTAATTTCTTGATTGTTAGACAATAGTAAAATATTTTATGAACTAAATTACGAACTATATTCACATATAGAAATTGTTTGACAGATTTTGTCATGCAGAAATATACATTTGTTTTTAATAATTTTACTAAACCAAATATTCTGAGTAAATTATATGTTGAACCCTTATATATCTAAAAAAAGATGGGTATAGAGTTTACATGAATTTAATATATAGAATATGAAATACGAATTTTAGAGTATTTATTGTTCGATGCTGAAATAGGAATAGAGAGAGAGTTATAAGTTGAGAGAGATATCTATTTTAAGAATGATTATGAAAGAAAATTAATTGTTATCTTAATGAATAGGATATTTGCAGTCTATGAATAATTAAAGATAACATTTGAGGTATTTAGCTTTTGTCGAGGTAAATAACTTCATTCATAATATATCCCTTTTGTTTTCAAATGAAAAATATAGTTAGTATGATATTCGAAATATAGAAAATGCTTCAAGAAGCTTATGATTTATTGTTACTTCTGAAACTTATTTATGTTTTCTAATTAAATGATTTTCTCCTGATTTTGGTTAAAAAGTATGAATTTTATTTTTTAAGTTTATGTCTTTTTTTTGAAGTTTTTAAATAAATGATTTGTTTATAGTTTTAAACGTCTTTTTAAAACAAGATGTAAAATTATAGATCTTTATACGATAACTCAAAATTACAGGTTCAATTTTGAGTTGATTGGATACTGTTTACAAAACTATTACAAGCTATTTTATTATGAAAGAATTGAAATTATGATATTTGAAATAAATTGATTATTGAATCTGAAATTTAAAAAAAAAATTGGCTCATTGTCTATAGTCATATGATATTGAACGATTGATATGATATATGATTTAGACCAGCTAGTATTCTTTCTAAAAGTATACACTACAAATGATTATTGGCCGGGTCATCGGGGGTACAAGTGACAATATAAGATTATGAAATTGGCCGGATCACCGAGGTACATGTGATACTATATAAGCAACATTTTATATGAAAGTTTATGAGAATTGTTATTGAATTATTATTTTTAAATGATTTATGATATTGAAGAATTTTGCTTCGATAAATTTAAAATCAAAATATTTTATCGATGTTATTGATGATATTTTGAAAGGGCTTGTAACCTTTCGAACAAGAACCTTAATACATTATGAATAGTTTTACTTACCGAGTTGATGACTCCCTCTTTGTCATTAATATTTTTGCAGATTAAATTTTAACTAGATAAGTTATCTTGAAGTTAGGCATTCAGAGAGCTATATTTTTCCTAAAAATAGAAAGTTATGTTTCTAATAGTTTTAACTTCTATATTCTTTAAGTTGTAAGTATAATATAAAAGTTGAAACTTTATTTTAGAGATTTATCATTCTCTAAAAATTTTGAGACATTTTAGTTTGATGAATAAAGATTTAATTTTTATGAAAAGTGTGAAGTATAGTACTTTAGTTTTGTAATAGAATTAGTAGCATCCTCTTTTGACGCGTGTCTTGTACTCACAAAAATTCGGGGTGTTACAAATAATCTTTGAAACTAAGTTTTGTTAGGAAACATTCAGCGGCTTGGTGAGAGTTAGTTAAGAGTACGAAATTCACATATTCTTTCCTAAGATGGACTTGCAAAAGAGAACATGGCCAAGATTTACCAACTAACTCTACAAAAAATCAATTTATGGGAGGACTCTCTAAGCATATAAATCGATGTGAGAATTCATGTAGTGTGATACCTTTTCACATTTTAAAGGTGACCCATGACAAACATAGCCAACTACTCTCTTCCCCCATAAAGATGAAAAGATATTTATCTTCTATCTTCTAAGGGCTAGTCTTAAACAAACTTAAAGATGCTTATTTATCATTGATTGAGGAATTAGAATAATCAGTCCGAAGACTCTAACTTCTCCTTTATAACTAAAAATATGAGATTCCAAGAATCTTGGAATTAACCCTTCTATAGTCTCGAGAATGGGCCTAAATAGGAAATTCTTCTATAATATCAGTATTATGGCTAGAATATAAAATAATAACTTCCATTCTCCTACCAGGATTCATCTGCCAAGTTCAGCAACATCTATAAATAAAGAGCTTGTTAGCACCAAAGGCAATCTTCTTCTTCTTCTTTTCCCTTCCCTTGGAACCCCTTTCTTTTTTTCCTATATTTTGGCCAAGCAATTGATAACTTTTAAAGGCTCCATCAAAGTTTTCCAATGCTCTCTTATAGCCCCACGGCTCCCAAATGACGTATTTTGTAATATATTATTTATAAAGGTCATGCCTTCTTGCATTCCTATAGTAAAAATTATTATTTAATATTACTATCTAAGTGATTCAAGACTTGATAAAAGTAGGTGCCAATGTAACTAAACTACTATAATCTCTTGTTTTATGTGTATTATGATTATTCTCCCTTTATTATTATTTGAATTCAAGGTTTCAAAGAGTTCAGCACATGCCTCAAGCCCATTAAACACTAGTGAATAATTATTCTGTTTAATCCTATTAAAGGCCTAATTACTATTCTCATAAGAACATAAATTCAATTCGTTCGCTCAGAACGACCCAAAATTTAATATTAACATAACTGTTATGCTAGATACGTATACAGTCGAGTAGAGATAGTTCATCTTAGGTTTTCATTGACCTATCTGACACTCTACACTGTAGCTAGTGGCTTATTCCGGGATTAAGGTTGATTGATCTCATTGTGGCTATTGCTCTACTACCATGGTTTTGTTCCCTTTTTCCTTTCCCTTGTCCATCGTATACTAGAACTCACTGAAGTATCCATTCCTAATGTGTGTTTCAGTCTCTTCCTTGAGGAAGAAACATTTCAAGGTATAGTGCGTGTATCTTTGGTGGTAATAACAATATTTGTGGCCATTATATTCATTAGGCTTAACTTAGAGAGTTGAAGCTTCTTAAATAGTTCCCTGCTTTCTAGCTTTTACTAATATATTTTCTCTTGTTGTTGTTAGAATTACATAGCAAGGAGTAAATGGGTTTTCTAGCATTATTTGACTTTCTTGGGAATTGGCTTGTCTTTTTACTTCTATCATCTGGTTGCTTCGGAGATGTAGTTAATGCAATGTCTCACCTTAGCAAGCAAGAAGGATATTGAACAGAGGGTGGTATATCGTAAGAACGATTAGTCCTGGAAATGTATGGTTCTACATCTGATGGTCTGGCTGTTCCCACAACTTATCCTGGGCTTCAGGTGACTAGCTTAGATTCTGGCTTTAACCGAGCTGCCTTTTCATCTTTCTCTATTAACCTTAGAGCTTGATAGTAGGCTTCCAAATAAGTTCAAAGAGAGAAATCATGCATGTTGTACCATGAGTGGCTTCAACGTCATAGACGCCTAAAAACTTGACGTTCTTATTGCATCTGTCAACAAATCGTATATGACTCTCATTGGCACTGACTTTGGTTGTGGTCTTTTTTTTCACCCCGAAAATGGGCATGGAAATCTATAGATAAATAGTCAAAAGAGTTGATGCTTTCGTGGCAGAGTTTATCAAACCACTTCTTTCTAGTCAACGAAGAGTGACCAGAAAGAGTTTGCACATAAAATCGCTGTCACACCCTTTAACCTCCATCTACTATGTATGCTACTCTGTAAATGATCATTTGGGTTAGTTAGAGCATGATCTGGCTTAATGTATGGCATGTCAAAGTTTAGCGGGGCTTTAATTTCTTGAATTCTGAGAGTGAAGGGGGGCATCATCATGGGTGTCCACAATGTTGTGGAGTTTATCCCAGGCTGCCTATTGTCAATGTGAGTTGATTAAGGCATGGGAGTCTGTTCGTTTTGAGGCCTAGTGTCGGTCTTCTTACTAGGATGACTGGTCATCCTTAGTATTCAAGTCGTTAGACGCTTCCTTGTAATATTTTTCATAGCGAGGATGACTCTTGAGCTACCATGCTCGATTATCTCAAGCCATGAATGATGATGTTGCTATCCCTAATCTGTATTTTGTTAGCATACGACCAATAGCAGTTGGTTGTATACATAAGAAGGTGGGGAAACACTTGTTATTGTGAGACCTTTAAGGATGAGCGAGTCGGGAAGGATTCTTTAGTCCTGATGTCCCTGAATGACGTTACTTTTGTTTTAGAGTGGTCTTTCAATTCTTCATTGCCTTGACTTCCGAAGTAAGGTTTACGTTGTTATTAGCATTACGCAGCCTCTCTTGTCCACAATTTTATTTCATTTAAAAATTTCAAATTTCATAGATTGACATCTAAGTATTTATGTTAGCTAACAAAAATATTTTTTTAAAAATAAAATAAATACAATCAAAGCCAGATTAACATAATCATTGTTGGGCTCATAATCATAAATAAGCCCAATTAGTCCAAAACAGTTGGCACTACTTAAAAGGTCCAATTAAAAGCAGATGACACAAGTGTGCAACAATAGAGTCGATACTTCCTTATTCAAAGCTCAATATTATCCGTACTAATAATAAAAGGTTTTAGAAATAAAACTTTTATGATAAAAATATACTTAAATTAAAATTTTGTGATATAATTTATCACTAATGTTATGCTATCAATAATTTGTAATAGATTTTATTACAAACATAAAATTATTTTTTCTATCACAAATTAATAATAAAATATATTAAGAAATAAATAGTATATGTTAGTGATAAATTTGTTTTTAAATTATTTAATAAAAAATTATTAAATTTGACATAAAAGTTTAAAACGACGTCGTATAAATTAAAATAAATTTTATATTACAAAATTGTGATACATTCTATCACAAATTCGTGATAGAATAACAAATTTTTATTTTTATTTTAAATGTTAAAAATGGTCCAAATCCAATTTTAATTTAGATTACGTTAAATATTATAATTTTGATCCCAATTTCAATTTCAATTATGTTAAATATAATAATTATAAATCCAATTTTAAATTTAATTAACTTAAATATTATAATTTTAAATTTCATTTCATTTTCAATTACTTTAAATGTTATAATTTTTTATTCTAATTTTCATTTTAATTAAGTTAAATGTAATAATTTTGATTCTAATTTGAATTTTAATTACGTTAAAAGTTATAATTTCAAATTTTGTTTTAATTTCGATTGTGTTAAATATTATAATTCCACACTCGATTTCAGTTTCGATTATGTTATTTATTATAATTTCATTTCCAATTTTAAATTCAATTTTAGTGTTATAATTTTGAATCCAATTTCATTTTAGTTACATGAGACATTATAATTCCGATTCTAAATTGAATTTTAATTACGTTAAAATTATAATTCTAAATTTAATTTTAATTTCAATTACGTTAAATGTTATAATTTTGAATCTAATTTTAATTTTAATTATGTTAAATATTATAATTTCGAATCCAATTTATATTACGTTAAATGTTATAATTTAAAATTTCATTTAACTTTAATTACATTAAATGTTATAATTCTAATTCTAATTCTAATTTCAATTCCATTAAAAGTTATATTCCAAATCCAAATCCAATTTTAATTTTAATTACGTTAAATATTATAATTCATAATCTAATTTCAATTTCAATTACGTTAAAATATTATAATTCTGAATCTAATTTTAATTTTAATTACGTTAAATATCATAATTCCGAATCCAATTTTAATTATCGCAAATGTTATAATTCCAAATATAATTTACTTTTAATTATGTTAAATGTTATAATTTCAATTTCAATTTGAATTTCAATTATATAAAAATTTATAATTTCAAATTCAATTTTAATTTTAATTACGTTAAAAGTTATAATTTCAAATCTAAATTTAATTGTAAGTACATTAAACGTTATAGTTTCAAATTCAATTTCAGTACAATTATGTTAAATATTAAAATTTTAAATCTAATTTTAATTTTAATTACAATAAATGTTGTAATTTTGATTTCAATTACGTTAAATGTTATAATTCCGATTCCAATTCAATTTTAATTATGTTAACTATTATAATTTCAAAATTCAATTTAAATTATGTTATATATTATAATTGTGATTCCAATTCTAATTTTAAATGTTAAAAGATGAAATAATAAAGAATAAAATTTAAAATAAATCATTATTTTTAAAAATATAAGATTTATTAGGAATGGAAGATGAATTATAAAATATTAAGCAAAGCTTTAAAAAAAGAACTAATTGAGAATAAAACACTCTAAAATATTAGTAAAAAAAAAACAACACATGAAAACACAAAAGCCTAAGTGCAACTACATTTTGAGGGAATATTTTATATTAAAGAGAATATTTTAAAAAGAATTGAAGGTAAAAATTTAAAAAATTATCATTTTGAAAAAAGTTAAAAGAAAAAGGTTCCCCCAAACGCTGGTGTTTTAGGAGGAATAAACTAAAAATAAAATCCCTACTCTAAATCTAAATTAAACCCTAAATAATAAACAAAGTTTAAATGCAATGTTTTGGAAGCCGAGTCCTCTTGATGTGTCTCAATAAGGTAGTTAGTAGCGGTTACTCTCGGTAACTGCTATTTGAAACTATTGTTTTGCTGTTGTTTACCGTAAATTTTGTGCATTGATTTCTCGTCTTCTGTCGAAAAACCTATCGGAAACATGGATTTGGAATCTATTCTCGCTAAATATGAAACACTTGACTAACAGGATGATCATGTTTCTACTATTAGATGGAATCTGTTGTTTAGGAGATTGGGTCGTTGAGAGTATCTGTAATATCTTATCTTTATTAATAGGGTAGATACCTAGATTTTGGTATAAAGCGATAGAGAAACCGCAGGGTTATCCAGTTTTAACCATATTAAAAATATTTTTTATGGTGCACATGAGAGGTGCTAGACCCAATTGGATAATTTCATAGCCGATTAAGGGGTCAGACGGTCATGGAATATTTTTAGAATTTTTTTATTGGCTTGGAAAAAGAAATTTTAATTTAACACATGGATTTTCATATAAGTGTTATGCATGGAACAAGCTTTTATTAAGAAACACAATTCATGTGCTAGAAATAAACCAATGAGGAATAAGCTCATGGATTGCCAAGTTAAAAAGGTAATTTAGTTTGTTTGACTAATTTAATCAAATAGTTAGAAATAGACCAATTGTATGCCTTTATTTCTAACTAATGGCATTTTAGAAATTTAGAGTTAGTTGAGGTAAAAATTGAACTTTTAGAAGAGTACTATAAGAGGAGGAAGTGTTTAGAAATTTGGCAAATTGAAAAGCAAAACATGTTAGAGTAAAAAGAGGAGTATTCAGCCAAGTGAGAGGTAGCATCTCCAGTAGTAAAATTTAAGGCTTTTCCATAATTTTTCATGCATGATCAAACTAAAATCAAGCTAAGTTAAAGTTTCTAAGATTAAATAGATCATGAACTAGTGAAAATTCAAGAAAAACAAGTAAGAAAAATATTATTTAGTGATGGTGGTATATAATTTTTAAAGATTATTTCAATTAATGTCTTTGTTTGAATTATTGACTTAGATTTGAGTTGAATTCAAGTGGCGAGCTCAAAGCAGACACCAAACTAAAGGAATTAGTAAGGTATGAATTAGGGTTTGGTGTGATTTTGATGTAGAGATTTTAATTGAATGTTATTAGGGCATTAGAATTAAATTGACATGAATTGAATGCCATTGGAACAAGAAATTGAAAAAATAAATATTTTAGATGAGAAGGGTGATTTCGGCCACTTTAGGGATTTTAGGATTTGAGTTGTATATTGGTTGAATTTTATTGCATGAATGCTATTTTATATCAATTGGATATAAATGAAAAATGAAAAGTGGAGTCCATCCAGCCTTTGTAAGCTAATTTGGGCACTTACTAGTTTAGGTATAAATTTTAGCATTAATAAAGGTTTTAAATATCAAATGTGGCGTGTAGGTGAAGGAAACTGAGAGTGGTAAAAAAAGAAAAAAATTTGGAGAAGAATTGAGCTTGGAGCATAGGTGAGTAAATATCTACAATTGTTTATCTTTCATTTAATATGTTTCAACATGTCTGAATTTTATGTTTTTTTTAATGTGATCTTAAATGACTAAGTATGATTTAAAGTTTTTCTATACTATTATAATTATGAATTTTTATGTTTAGTTTTAAAAAATAGTTTTAAAGTTATTAAATTAGTTTTCAAAGACCATTGGTACCTTTAGATTTACAGTGTGGTGATAGTTTAAGACTTGGTTGGTATATCTGATAAGGGCAAATTTGTCATATATTTTTTCATGTTTTTATTATTGATATTTTATGATTTTATGAGAATAGATGGCTATTTATGTGGATTATTGTTATTTATAGGGACTTGAACGAAATTTAAAGAAAGAACGCAAAAGGAGCGAAAACAGGGACTAAAATGTAAAGTTTTCAAAGTATGTGTCCATCGCCCCAGCGCCACAAGGATTTTCGCCCCAGCGCTGAAATAGTGATCGAAATAAGAAAAACGACTTGCTTAAGTCGCGTATAGCGCCCCAGCGCCATAAATTCACCGCGCCAGCGGTGAAGCCGTTTTCATGCAGCGCCCCAGCGCCAAAATCCCACCGCTCCAGCGGTGAAGACTTTTTCACGCGTCGCCCCAGCGACAGATGCATAGCGCGCCAGCGGTAGTGCGAGTCCTAGTCCGACGAGAATTGAGATTTTCAAGCTCATATCAATCCCTATATAAAGCCACTCGATCCCAGCCTTTAGAAAGGAATCCAAGACGACCCAAGAGCACCAATAATACAGAGCACGAGTCTTGGAGAGCAATAGGAGCTTAATTGAAGCAACTTTAGAGAGAGATACAAGACGTTCTTCGGCATCAAGAGTTTCTAGGCAGCGCAATTAAGAGCAATTCGACGTCTATATCGGTTTGCTAATAATTGTATCATGATTTATAATTATTTTTACTGCTGTTCTTTTGTAGCCATGAGCTAACTTATTTTCTAGGGTTAATATTTGAACTCAATATGTGTGCTTAATTGCCATATCCTTTTAGTATTTAATAAACTTAGTCTTTTATTATTTAAATTACTTGCGTTTAATGCTTCAATATATCTGGCCAATATATGGTGAATGAATTGGTAATATTATTGATAAACTCGGAAGAGGAATCATAATATTTAGACCTAGGTAATTTGATGCATGATTGTAGAGTAACATTCAATGTTGCATATGCAAGTTTCAACTTAGGATAGGAATATACCTAATTGGCATGTATGATCAATAAGACCTAATCTTAATGAATCTTAATTTATTACAAGTACCATAGGAATATAGGTATTTGGTAAACTAAGATATACTTGCATGACCTTGGAAGAGGCTTGTGAATACATGAGTGTCTTGATCAATAATAAAGACTAAGTGAGTTAAATATTAGAGGATTAATCATTAGAAACATATTGAGGGATAATATTAATCCTAGGTTCTCTCTACGTTGCTATATCTTTAAACCTCATTGCATTGTGTTTTTGTGTTATATTTCTTACATTCATTCTTAGATTTTTATTTTTCTGAATAATTATTAGGAAGATATAATTTTAGTAATTGGTTAAAAAGAAAGAATTATCCCTGTGGGTTCGACATCCGACTAATTTAGTCTCTTTATTACTTGCATACGATAGTGTATACTTGCACTTAATTTATGATATAGAAATATCGCATCAATATCTCGTATGCATGAGAAAGTATTTAGGGGTGTGTCACTAACTCTGAGAATTTAGGTTGTCGAGTCATGTGAGTCGCTGTATGTGTATTCGGTATTGTCTCACTATATGTAGGCGGTGTAGAATTCCGCTATATAACCAGTGAGATGTCTTTAGATGTCACAGTCGGTGTTGCTAGTTTAGACGTCCTGTGACCTATTCACCTTGTGCGGTACTAATTTAGTCACTACATGAGTATAAAGTTTTAGGGCTACCATTTGGTGCAGTTTCGAAAGAAAATAGCCAAACGAGAGTTTTAACAGTTCTTGAGTTACCGAACACATATTATTGTATTTATATATATATACTTGTTAGTTACTATGTTTTACAGATTTTGGCAATTGTTTATAGAAATTATTAATAAAAAAAATCACTCAGTATGATTTTATCAATATATGATGTTTGAAAACTGTTTTACAATTTATTAATAGCTTGAGAAGAATGTTTTAGGTAGTATTCAGAATTTAATGTTTATACAGAATCTTATTTTTACTAAAAATTTTAAAAGCACTTACTAAGCTCCTTTAACTCACCCGTTTTATATTTTATATTTTTTAAAACTCTTTTTCAAGTGTAGGCCTTGGTACGCAGGTTGTTGATTCTCCTACAATAAATTAGTGGGTTAAATCAGACAATCATTTTGTAAATATAAATGTGTTGAGTAGCACATTTTGATTTTTTTCATAATAGTTATAGACTTTGTGCATCTTATAAATATATTTTAAACAAATAAGAAATGGTTTCTATAATGTAGCGACAATTTTCACTTTTCATTAGTAGGTTAATTTTGTTGTAAATTAATTTTTGTGATTGGAATTAAATTATTGTGTTAAGTTTGGATTTGATTTTAGAAGGACTGGAGGTCCTATTTGGAAGTTAAGAAAACTATTTGAAATAGAAGTGTGATTTTTTTTGAAAGTTTTATTTTTACATTTAAAAAAAAACAGAGGAAACTTTGTCCCTTTTTTTAAAAAACTATTTGGCAAATTATCTTCACTAATATTCTGAAATTTAGTTAGTAATAGCAAGAATTAAAAAGGGTTCGCCTCGCATAATTTCTCAGATTTGATATTTAGACTCTGAGGAACTTTCATGAGGGTACCCAGAGGGGCCTACCAAAATTTACAGTAGAGGATTCTGAGGCGGGTCCTGTTAGTATCCCCCTCGTTAGTTGGCAAAGTGCTGTCTTCTCGGCTAGTAAACACTGCTTTCATCTCTAGCATTCAAAGTATTTTGTGTACGATGAAACCTTTTATCCATAAAGTGGCTAGCTCTTAAAAAAATATGTTTATTTTTTTGTTTTTGATAAAAAAATAGATCGGCGACGCATCTACATTGGAGAATCATAGTCTTTTGAGAATAACCTTTTGGTGTTGGTTCTAACCCATGGAGTTAGGCGTCTTTCTAACTTATCTTTCAATCGAACTCCCTTTTAGGTTCAATTATATGGATTGCCATTAATCTTGATGCATGAGGCGGCTGGACGACAGATTGGTGGCTTAATTGGTATGGTTGTGGAGGTTGACAAAGATGCCAATAGGGAATGTTTAGGCAAATATCTTTACATTCGGGTTGAAATTCCTCTTGAAAAACCACTCAAGCCCGCTCATTGAATTAAACTTCCCAATTTTGAGGATCTCATCACCATTCTGCTCAAGTGTGAAAGACTGCCTGAATTTTGATTTTCATGTGGCTTTTTTAGTCACCATGAGAGGGAATATTCTAACCGAAACATTCTGGATCATCATGCTCCTACCGTGTTATATGGTGCATGGGTACAAGCTAGTAATGCCCTTAGAATTGATATTATTGGGATCTAATATATGTAAGTGTATACATGTACAATTGTGTTTATTTTATAAAATACATATCTCATAAATATTTAATATTGCAGAATAATTAAATCATATAATAAATACAATAGATAATATATTAATCATATTAATATATTTGAAGGGTTGAGAAATCACCATAATGTGTGTAACGTTATATCCTGAGAGTTTGCATAAAAACTAACTCATTGGTAGTTCTAGTCACTAACTTAGTGGGCTTGGTAAGCTATAACAGCAGCTCTATATCCAGCACAAGATTAACTCTTAACCCTTTAAAATGACTAGTTGTGTGTATTCTTTATTTTCTCTAAAAGGAAATGAAATAGAAATTGAAGCAATTCACAATTGCTTCTCTCGGCATTGAAAGAAAAAAAAAAACATTTTCATTTGTTTTCCCTTCTCTCGACACTAAAGAGAAATGAAACAATTTTATTTCCTTCCCATTTCCTTTTATATCGGCACACACACACACCTACACGACACACACATCTCACACACATATATATCTCATATAAATATAATAATAATACAATATTATATAAATAATAGAAATGGCCACCTATTAAACAAAATAATAATATAATATAAAAAATAGGTGACAACTATATAGCATATATAATATAATAATATTATTTAATAAAATAATATATTATAATATATAATAATGAGATATTATGATTATTTAACAATTAAATAATCATTATGTGAAATTATCATTTTGCCACTCATGAATAGTTACCAAGTATATCCTTTAGCAGGTCTCACCAAATTTCACACTTGGTAAACTTAACCTAGAGTCCACAATGCGCCACGTGTCATTATATAATTAGCAAATAATAATTATTGACTAATTGTTGTGTATAACACTTAAATACAGACATGCACACATTCTCGTGGTAATGCTGGATATTACTGGATTAAATAATTTAATTCGGTATGCTGCTCCAGTACACAACGAGTACACCTTATATCGCGGAACTCCCTAGGTTCACACCCAATTCGTCAAATGGAACTATTCTATGAGTCTGTGAACATTTTCCTACGCACACGTCACGAATATACAAATCAACGTATTGAACCATACAAGTTGAGGTTACAATGTATGCGTATAGTCCTTCTGTCATGATATCCTGGATGTGCGGGGATATAGATTATCATCATCAAATCTCTATGTGCTCATCCATGTCATATCCTCAGACTTGTATCTCACTGAATAATATGTACAAACTCCTTTGCTATATTGTTAAACCCTGGCAGAAACTCTTTCCCAGGATTAATGTTGTGGTCAGAAGACTTTCTAAGATACAGTCTCGAAGCATCTGGATATCTAACTCGCTATACGAGCTGACGGATCCCATATTTGTACACACTAGACTTCATAAGCATCAGACTATACCTAGCGACACCCAACGGTCACACCATGAAAGGTCTGTGCTATGTGTGGAACCAAAGTATGATATATATTTATAAGCCCACTGTGGCACTCAGGTTAAAGAACCACATATACGAGAGGACCTTCCATTGACGACTTATATAGGGTGTGTATTAGAGGCCCTCGTGAGTCCGTCCTATATCAAGTCTTAACTGGATACCCATATGTCAATACGAGCTCCAAGCTCACGGTCGACTAGGAACAACCATTTATACCTTATAGGTACGATATATGTTGATCTATATAAAGATATCCACCGATAGACCAGCATCGACAAAAATAGATTAGGGACAATATTCGAGAACATACTTGCACAACTGACATTTTTTGACACCCGTTTACAACTCTTGCAACTATGCAGTTACAAGTATATTTCCAAGTCTATATCCAATTATAGATATAGCTCAAACTCTTGGATCTTTGCTAAATATTATAACCAGCTAACAAATAAATGTGCTAACATTTAGCATTTATATCTCTCAGCATGGCTAACGGTGGGTCTTTATCTAAACTTCTTTAGATCAGATCTAACTCCTTCAAATCATACAATGTCTGTAATGTTACATTGCATAGTACCATTTAAATGAGTATTAGCGATTTAATGAGAATGTATACATGTATAAATACAAAAGTATATCTATATTCAGGGATGGCATGTAAGCACCAACCTTAACAGATACTACTAATTCTACTCGTGCTAGGAAAGTACCAACCTCATTATTCGCTAATCCAACTATGAACCATCCTCTTAACCCTAATCCTCTAATCATTGATACTTTTGCTGACCTAGACATGCATAACACTCTTTTATCTTAGGAAAACCCCAAATCAATCTCTCTAGCGTCCACTAAGAGTCATTCTCTGACTATAATTCCCATAGCTTCCAACCCTAAAATGCATCCTTCTACATACTTATCTAACCCTAATATAGAATCGATAACAATACAAGTTCCCTGTGATCCTAAACCACCAAATCTATTTCATGTCGTATCCTTTCAAACTGCTAACCCTAACCCTAATTCTATTCATTGCCTAATAGTCGCACTTGGGGATAAACCTGATCCAACCTTATCTATCCAAAATCTTTTACCAACCTAACTATCATCCAAAATCTTAAAATTATAATGTGTGCAAGGTGAGTGTGTATATTTAATTTTAATACATTTACACGTTACACATGCAAAATAAGCACTGCGAAATAAGATACACACAACTAAATATAAACTCATGACACTAATGAGATTAGAAATTACCCTTGAAGACAATTTGAGGTAGTTTCAATTTTTGGAGCTCACCTTGAAGTGATCTCGCGAGCAATTCTAGTTTGCAATATTTGGTGAAATTACAGAGCTAGAATAGTAGCTTCCTAACATCAGTAAGAGCTGTCATTGAAGCAACTTTTGCTTCCTTTATCTCTCGGCTAAATGACTAAGCAATAATTTTGTTAAGTAACCCTTTTTACTTACTTGCTCTATTTAAAATGCACAAAGCCCCTATTTATAAGTATAATGATTGCCTGTTATAACTAATAAATTTCCAATTAGTAGCCTTCAAAAAATGAAGCATGAGAAAGCAACATGCTTGTCACTTTTTGCTTTAAAAATCAGCTTAATGGCATAGGTAATGGGCTGGAGAAATGCAAAGATAATTGGTGGCCAAACTAATTCTCAATGCATTTGTAAATGGCCATCTCATGCTAAGCTTAAAGCCATTGATGGCAATTCTTTAAAGTGGTGGCCAAGCATAATTTTACAATTCATGTTTTAATATTCTTAAATGGTGGAATTACATTGCCATGACACCTCATAGTTTCATATTAACGAATGCCACCTATCTTACCCAATTAAATTGCAAACATTATTAGCAAATGCCATTCATTGCCACCACATGCTTATTGTTTAGCAAGAAAATTCAATTATAATACTTGAATTTAATTAATCGGATTTTTTTTCAATTGGTGAAAAATGAATTGTCATTCACTTACCATGTGTCATGCCATTACAAATTAATGGCAAGATATGTGGCAACCAATTAAAGGGATGAGTGGCAAGTCCTATTTGCCAACATCCTGAGCTTAACACTTAAACTCAGTTGACTTTTTGAGATATCTTAAAATAATTCATGCTATACGAGATCTTTTCAGATCGAACAATTCAATTCGGTGCACTACCTTAGTGCTCAACGAGTATACTATTAATTGAGTATATAATTAATTGAGTGTACATGTAATTTAAAAATTTTATTATACACAGCGAAAGTATCACATACAAAATATACTCAATCTAATATAACCACATGCAAATATCTCATATATGTTCATATGTAAATTAAATTAGATAATAGATAAGTAAAACTTACCTAGATTGAAGGTAGTGTTTAATTCTTCATGAATTTTAATTTCTAAGTCTTAAGCTCACCTTGAAGTGTGCTGTTGCACAATTTTAGTTTACAACAAAATAGTGGAATTATGAATCTAGAATAGTAGCTACAAAATTGTTCCAGCAATAAGTGTTTATGTTTAGAGTGACAAAATAGTATAAATACTTTGTGTTTTTGGTTTTGTTCTTCACAACCCTTTATTTAGAATACTTTACAAAAACTTAATACCAATTTTCTCTTAACTTTCACTTGCATATTTTACTTTCACAAATTGAATGAATGAATTTAATTCTCTTCCCAACACATAATGTTATACATGACCTTCCAAGAGACATGCTTAAGTGAAAATATTAATTAGATTCACCATATTGATCTACCATCTTTTGTTATAGCATGTGATATTATTTGTGCAATTTGTATTACAATACAAAATCAATGCCCTACCATTACATTGTTGGGCGTGTATTATACTAGGGTGATTTTGTGTGTAGTGTGTTCATCATTTTGATATAAGCATGTCATACATACAAATATTGTTGGCGGAATAAAAACTCAAATTCCACAACATGATAAACACATCAATGTAAACCAAATCTAAACATTAGGGTAATTCGAACATACCTTTATCGACGATTCGGTGATGAACAACAATTCTCGGAGCTCACCTTGAAGTTAATCCTTGAACAATTCTAGTCTCTAACTCTTGGTGGGATTAGAGAAGCTAGAATGGTAGCTTAAAATTAGTGTAGGATTTTTGTTCTAGTACTTAAACTCTTTAAGCAAAACGAACTCTCTTTTTCACTCTTGTAACAAAACTCTTTTTACCTTTTGTTTTTCCTACCAAGTCTAACTTGAGAGAAAAAGATGAAGAAGTTTTTGTTGTGTTTGAAAGCCTTTCAAAAAGTGAAAGAATTCACTTGGCCGAATTTTACACTTCACACTACATAACCATTATGCAAAAATTACTTAAGTGAATAATACACATGTCATTATCTTATCTTTTCATAAAAGAATTAACCAAAAGCCTTTTACTTCATTTTAATTGGACAATGGCACTTTAAATGAATTAATAAATAACATAACAATATTTATTTCATTAAAATAATGCTTGGCAGAATTTTGTTTCTTCAAAATTAACAAAATGAAATATTTTTTCTTGTTTGACTACATTTATTAATATTAAAAGTGTTTCAATGCAAATGTTTTAAATAAATAGTTCAAACCAAGATAAATGTTCTCTTAATGGCTTAAGCACTATTTAAAATAATATATTAAAATATATTTTTGCCTTATCAATGCAAGACAAGAAAACACACTTTAATTATTTAATTAATTCATTAAGACAAGTGTCCAACACATGTTACAAGAAAAATAATATAATAAACATCTCATGTCTATTAATGACAAGTGTCCCATTCATGCCTAATAAAATAATATAATAAACATCATATGTTTATTTAAATAAAATAATGTCTAATTAATTACAAGAGCCAATGGTTTAATGACATGTGTCAAGAGTACCTTTTCCAACAAAAGAGGGACCTATTTGCAAACTAGGTTTTTCACTTTACAAAGAGGTCCTTAAAACGAATACTACTACCAAAAATTTCCTGGATCGAACCGTTCGACCCTGCTTGCCACCCCAATGCTCAACGAGTACACTTCATATTGTGAGACTCCTTAGGTTCATGCTCATTTGTCTTATGGAATGTTTTCGCAAGTTCGTGAACGATGTCCCACACATACGTTACGAATATAACAGAATGACGCGTTGAACCATATAAGCTGAGGTTAACCATATCCGTATAATCCTTCCGTCATCTATATCTTAGAAGAGCAGAGATATAGATTCTTACCGTCAAATCTCTATTTGCTCATCTATGAACTTATCCCTAGATTCGTATCTCGATAAATAATATATGCAAACACTTTTACAATATTGTTTAACCATGAGAAAAACTCTTTCCTTGGGCATACTGCTTATAGCTATAAGACTTTTCATGATACAATCTCAGAGCATCTAGATATACAACTCACTTATGTGAGCCGACGGATCCCGTATCTACACACACCGAACTCCATGAGCATCAGACTATACCCAGTGACACATATCAGTCAGACCATGAATGGTCTCTGACATATGTGGAACCAAAGTATAATAGATCACTCACAAGCCCACCGTGGCACTCAGGTTCAAGGATCATGAATACTACTCAACCCAAGAAGACTTTCAATTGACGGTTTCATAGGATGTCTATTGGAGGTCCTCATAAGTCTATTCAGTATTCAGTCCTTACTGAATACCCGTATGCCTATACAAGCTTCCACTAAGCTTATAGTCTGCTAAGATTAATTATGTGGACCATTCAGATATAGACATACACTAATCTATATATATATTAGGGTTTCACTGATAGACCCGCATCAGTAAAATAGACCAAGAACTTAGTATTTTAAAACATACTTGCATAATGACATTTTCTAGCACTATTTGCAACTCTTTGCAATTATATCATTACTAATATATTCCAAGGTCTTTGTCCCATTTTAGACAAGGCCCTAACTCTTTAGATATTGCTAAATATTAGCATTGATCTAAACTCTTTTAGACCAAATCTAAACTCTTTTAGATCATACAATATCTAAAATATTCCAAGCATCTTACCATTTCAATATATATAATTAGCAATTAAAAGAAATGTCAATTGCATAAATATTAAAATTAAATATTCATAAAAAATAGGATAGCATGTAAGCACAAATCTCAACATACATATTACCACTAATATATTCTGTTAAAGGCAAAGACAATTTAATTACACTATGTACACTTGGCCCATGTCATGAATATATATACACCATCTAAGATATTCATTTAAGAATAGCATTTTTACATCTATTTGCCAAATTTTATAGGAATAATATGCAAAAATTGTCAATAAAAGTTGAATTGACTTAAGCATCGTTACTTGTAAGAAGGTTTCTTCATAATTAATCCCAGATCACTGAGTATAACCTTTCACCACCAGACGGGCTTTAAAATCTCTACTTTTTCATCGGGCTCACGCTTCTACTTGTAAATCTATTTACAACCGATGGGAATAATTCCTTTAGGAAGCTCAACCAAGTCCCAAACTTGATTTTGATGCATTGAGTCAATTTCAAATTTTATAGCCTTTTGCCATATTTCCAAATCGATGTCTAACATCGCCTTCTATAAGTCAAAGAATTATTTTCTTCAACTAAGAAAACACCAAGAGCACCTTCAGGTATTGAACCATACTTTTTATGTGGCCTTGATATCTTTTATGACCTACGTTGAGGGTGTGTCAAAGGTATTTCACTTGATTGAGTCAGAGGTTTCATCTTTGGTTCATTTATAATCGGATTGACTTCATTTAGTTCAATCTTTCTACAATCTCCAGGATCTATAAGAAACTCTTTCTCTAGGAAAGTAGAATAATGAGAAATAAACACGTTTCATTCCTCTAGATCATAGAATTGGTATCTCATTGAATTCTTGGGATATCTAACGAACCGGTATTTATATCCTCTAGGTACAAGTTTATCCTGTTACGTAACCTTTACGTAAGTAGGGCAACCATAAATTTTAATGTACTTGAGATTTGGTTTCCTTCTAGTCCATATGTCATGTAGAGTAGAGTGGATGGAACAACTTTCGATGGAACTCTATTCAATATATGAGCAGCAGTTTCTAGAGCATAACCCTATAGATATTCAGGAAGATTTGTGAAGCTCATCATCGATTAGACCATATCCAATAAAGTTTGATTTCTCCTCTCTGAAACACTATTGTATTGTAGAGTACCTGAAGGACTATACTGAGTAAGAATCCTATTCTCCTTTAAATAATCTAAAAATTCACTGCTCATATATTAACCGTCTCGATCTAATCAAAGGCACTTGATATAATTTTTGGTTTGTTTCTTTACTTTGATTCGAAACTCTTTGAACTTTTCAAATCATGATAGATCATTGATAAAGATAACGAAGTGTCGAAACCCACCCATTGTAGTGCGATTCATTGGACCACATAATCATTATGTACAAGTTCCAATAAATCAGCGGCGTGGTGTCCAACACTAGTAAATGGAGCTTTGGTCATTTTTCCTTAAATATAGGATTCACAAACTAGATAAGACTCTATGGTCATATTAGGTATCTGACCATCCTTAACTAGACGGGTTAGGCATCTCACACTTATATAACCTAATCTCATATGCCATAATTCTATATTATTTAAAATTTTTGAGTTATTATTAGCATACACCTGTACATTCATGACATTTTCTATTGTATCTAATATATAATGGCCATTAATCAAATGACATTCAGTTAATAAAATATTATCCAAATCATAAAAACATAAGGAACGGTTCCGAGCATACTTATGATATCCCTCACTGTCCAATATAGGAATGGAAATAATTTACCAAATAATGTTTAATAAATAATAACAATTATTCAATACAACAAATTTATTATATGAAAGAAGTAAATTAAAATGTCCAATAGCCTCGACCTGTAGGAAATCTTCATTTCTAACACAAAGTTGTACTTCTCCAAGCTTTAATGGTCTAACTTTCTTCAGACCCTATAGCACATTATAGATATGAGAAGGACAAGTAGTATCTAATACCCATCCATTATTAACATCAATGATAGGCAAGTGCATACATGAGGTGGTCTTTTTAATCGTGGCAAAGTATTTTGGGCAGTTACGCTTCCAATGCCCATCCTCACTGCAATGTAAACATTTTTCTTTTGCTTTATTTTTATGTTGAGGCTGGGACATGTGTTGCTTTTGAGGACCCATTTTAGGTGTATGCTTACTCATTTTTTTATTCTTTCCTTTGAAATTCTTGGAAGTCTTCGGGGCAGAAGATGGAGCACTCTGAATACAGAGAGCCATGTACTCTTTGTTCATGTTTTTTTTTAGCAGTTTTAAACAGTTATACAGATCAACATAAATAAGGATCAATCCTTGCATGTTGAAGTTCATGATGAACTGTACAAATGACCTTGGAAGTGATTGGAGAATCAAACTGTTCCCTAATGTATTGCTCAATGAGATATCTATGATTTTCAACCTCTCAATATAAGTTATAATCTTGCAAACATAGGGACTCACTAGACTGCCATCGGGTAGTCTAGCTTGAAAGAGAGATTTGACAACCTTGTATATTTTAACTTAAGGTCGGTCGTAAAATAACTCATGCAGATGGAGCATTATATTGCTAGTACTGTCCATATGGACATGCTCTTTTGGCAACTTCGTAGACATTGAGCCAATGATATATAATTTGACTTTTAAATTATTCTCCAACCATTTCTAATATATTTCATTTTCTTTTGGAGAAGCATCATTAGAAACAGCTCGGGGCAAGCGCTAATCGAGTGCATACCCAAGCTTCTTAAAATCTAGAACTATTCTAAGATTTATAAGCTAGCCAGTATAATTATTTTTACCTTTGAGTTGGTGCTCATCAAAGATATGAACTAGTGGGTTGCTTGAAGCCATTTAATCTTTATAAGACAAAAGAAAAGATATTAGCGGAACATTTCAATCGTTAGTACATAATGCTTTAGATTATAAGTATAACAGTTATACATTTTTAATCTAAAAAGGCCCTCCTATTATTTTACATAATCCCTTTAATCTATCTAAAGGGAAAATGATAGTTAAAATTCGTTAAACTATACGGTAAGAAGTAAACCTCATTGACATTTTACTTCAGCCGCACACCTTAGCAATCTTGGCCTTTGTAAACCCAAAAGGTAGACAATAGTTGTCAATTGCATCTTATGCAACTCTTACCAATGATCCTAAATAAACCTTATTCGCACACTTTAGCATTCTAGGATAAGTGTATTCTAGATTAACTTATCAATCATCAAATATATGTTAACGTTATTTTCCACACACTTTAGTGATCTAGGGTAATATTTTTGTATATATTTGCCTCATCTTATATTTAATCGGCATAGCTCAAATCATACTAATCAATCCCTCACACTTTAGCGATCTTAAAAAAAATTGAAGTGACTTGTCTAACACTGTTTTGACAAGACGGATCATATTATAATATTGTCTCATAACGAAATATTGTTCAATGTGAAAAAAGAAATTTTATAAATATATCCCCATCTCAAGAGGATGATAATTTTACATCATTCATTTCATTATTATTTGTTTTACGCAAGTACAACTAACCCTCACTAATAGGGTTCTCAATATGGTAATTAACATAAACAAATGATCATATCATGTTATGACAATTATAGAAGCCTTATATTGTAATAAAATAAGTCAAAACACGAAGGTAACTTCAACTATTTTTTATTTTTTAAAAAAACACCATGTTCAAAATCAAACATTAGCAAATTGTTCAAATATATATAACATTACATGTCAAAATGCTCAACAACAATATATTTAACTTATAAACATCACCATGTTCAAAATTAAACATTAGCAAGTTGTTCAAATATAATAACATCACATGTCAAAATATTCAACAACAACATATTTAACTTATAAACATCCCTATGTCAAAAAATTAAAGATAGCAAGTTGTTCAAATATATATAACATCACATGTTAAAATATTCAACAACAACATATTTAACTTATGAACATCACTATGTTAAAAATTAAATATTAGCAAGTTGTTCAAATATATATAACATCACATATCAAAATATTCAACAACAACATATTTAACTTATAAACATCATTATGCCAAAAATTAAATATTAGCATGTTCAATTTCTTAAACATTAACTTGTTAAAAACAAAGTAAACATAACCATGGTTAAAATTACAAACATTAATGTCCTAATTTTAAACATTACCATAATTAAATTTAAAACATCACCATGCTCAAATTTAAACATTATTATAAATCACACAACCAATTTAACATGCTTTTATCATTTTTTAATTGAGTGTGTGATTAATTGAGTGTACATGTAATTTTAAAATTTTATTACACGCAACAAAAATATTACATACAAAATACACTCAATCTAATATAATGACATGCATATATCTCATATATGTGCATATGTAAATTAAATTAGATAACAAATTGGTAAAACTTACCCAGATTGAGAATAGTATTTAATTCTTCATGAATTTCAATCTCCAAGTTTTGAGTTCACCTTGAAGTGTGCTGTTGCATAATTCTAGTTCACAACAAAATGGTAGGATTATGAATTTAGAATAGCAGCCACAAAATTGTTCCAGCAACAAGTGTTTATGTTTAGAGTGAAAAAATGTTAAGAATATTTTGTGTTTTTTGTTGTGTTCTTCACAACCCTTTGTTTAGAACACTTGCCAAAAACTTAATACCAATTCTCTTTCAACTCTCACTTACATATTTTACTTCAAAAAGTGAATGAATGAATTCAATTCTCATCCCAATATATAATGCTATACATGACTTACCAAAAGACATGATAAAATTGGAAATATTATTGACACTCACTATATTGCTCCACCTCTTTTTGTCATGGCATGTGATATTATTTGTGTAATTTGCATTATAATATAAAATGAATGCCCTACCATTATATATTACCACCAATATATTCTATTAAAGGCAAACAAAATTTAATTACACATCACGTATACTTGGTCCATGTCATGAATACATATACCCCATCTAATATTTAATTAATTATTCAAAATAAGTTGAATAATTACTTTTACCTCAATTATTGTTACTAGCAAGATGGTAAATTCATGGTAAAAATAATTTATAAACCAAATTATGCCACTTGTCAACATCCGATTAGTTAACAAATCTTATCAATTAATTATGTAATTTATTTAACATTTAAGTCTCAACAAGTATACACCTTAGGGAACTTGAAACAAATTTTTGGTTTACTAGAATTTCTTGGACCAAACTGTTTAATCTAATATGTTGCCCTAGTGCACAATGAGTACACTTTATATTGTGAGACTCTTTAGGTCCATGCTCAGTTTGTCATATGGAACGTCTCCATACGTCCATGAACAATGTCCCACACACTTATTATGGATATTACAAAGTGACGTGTTAAACCATACAAGTTGAGGTTATAACATATCCGTATAATTCCTTCATCATGTAATCCTAGTAGAGCAGAGACATAGATTAAGACCGTCAAGTCTCTATATGCTCGACCATAAACTTGTCTCCAGATTCATATTTTAATAAATAATATCCACAAACACTTTTGTGATATTATTTATCCCTAAGATAAAACTCTTTTCCAAGGTATTATTACTTATGGCCATAAGACTTTTTATAAAACAATCTTGGAGCATCAGGATATATTACTCATCCAAATGAGCTAATGGATCCCATATCTACTCACACTGAACTTTATGACATCGGACCATACCCAGTGACACCTAGTAGTCAGACGATGAAAGGTTTCTGAAATGTGTGGAACCAAAGTATGGTGGATCACTCACAAGCCAACTGTGGTGCTCAGGTCAAAGGATTACGACTACTACTCAACTTGAGAAGACCCTCTATTGACGTCTTTATGGGATGTCTATTGGAGGTCCTCGTAGGTTTATTTAGTACCTAGTCCTTACTGAATACCTGTATATCTATATGAGTTTTCACTAAACTCATGGTCTGCTAAGATTTACCATTAGACTATTTAAATATAGACATACACTAAAATATATATATATATAATAAGGTCTTTACCGACACACCCGCATCAGTGAAGATAGATCAAAAATATATAATTTAAGAACATATTTACATAATGACATTTTCTAGCACCATTTGTAACTTTTACATCTATATCATTACTATTATATTCTTAGATTTTTGTCTCATTTCAGACAAGGCTCTAACTCATTCGATTTCACTAGCTCTTATAACTTGTTAACTCTTATTAGTGCTAACTCTTAGCAATTATAACTCTCAACGTTGCTAATTTTTAGCACTAATCTAAACTTTTTTAGACTAGATTTAAACTCCTTCAGATTATACAATATCTGAAATGTTACAAGCATCCTACCATATATTAAATGCAATTATTGATTTTAATGAAATGATGATAATATTGTTAACTTATTTTAGGGTATATGCATGTGATTGTGTACATGTTGAAAAAATTAAATACATGTATTATATACATAATTTTGCAGCGGAATAAAGCATATAATCAATATATACACATGTAATATATGTCATTAACGACATAAGATGATAGAAAACATATCCTTGAAGAACTTTGCTAAAGATTTCAATTTCGAATTCTTCTTAGCTCCAACCTTGAGCTTACCTTGAATTGCACTATTGTAAAAATCTAGTTCACAACAATCTAGTGGGATTGTGAAGCTAGAATAGCAGCAAGTGAATTTTCAGCAGCAAGTTTTTGTTTCTTGAAAGAAAAATAAGATGAACTAATTTTATTTACTCTATAGTTTTTCTCACAACTCTTTATTAAAAGAAAAACTCTCAAAAAATAAAACTCTCTCTAATTTCTATAACCTCCATATTTTTGCTTCTTTCTTATTTATTAAAATTAAATTTCATCAATTGTTTGTGCTATAAGCACTTCATAAATGCTCCACAAAGTTTGGGTTATGTGGCCAACTATCAAAAATAAATTTTGGTGGCAATTTTAATGGTCTAAAATAAATGAACCATTAATTACTACAAATAGTGCTCAACTTAATTTAATTTATATTTTTTTAATTAGGTATGTTTTCCATTTAACAATAAGATAACAAATAAATAAAAATTATATTTTATTTATTTAATTATTCAAAAACTATTTGAATAATTAATTTTTACTTTATTTAATTTTACTGACATGGTTAATGGGTGAATTCATAGTGAAACATTCATAGAACAAAATTGTGCCACTTGTTAACATCTAATTAGTTAACAAGTCTTGTTAACCAATTAAGTGATATGCTTAACATTTAAGTCTAGACAAGTACACAACCCCGAGGAACCCTGAAATATATTTTCAATTTGTTGAAATTTCTAGGATGAAATTATTTAATCCATAATTCTGCCTCAGTGCATAACGAGTACAATTTATATTGTAAGACTCTCTAGGTCTATGCTCGAATTGTCATATGCAACTCCTCCACACATCCTGAACGATGCCCCATACACATGTTATGTATATTACAAAGCGGTGCATTAGACTAAACAAGCTGAGATTATAATATATTCGTATAATCCCTCCATCATTCATATCTAAGTAGAGCAGAGATATAGATCAATAACGTCAAGTCTCTATATGTTCGACCGTAAGCTTATCTCTAGAATTTTATTTCAATAAATAATATTCTCAAATAGTTTTATGATATTATTTATCCCTAGGGTTAAACTCTTTTCCCTGAAAGTACTGTTTATGGCCATAAGAATTTTTGAAATACAATCTTAGGTTATTAGGATATATTACTTGATGGATATCGAGTATGTGATATACGAGTGTACATGTAATTTTAAAAATTAAATACACGCAGCGGAAGCATGTTACAAATACACCCAATTTAACTTATTAAACATATATCATATATATGAACAAGTATAACTATTATACAAATATATATATGATGAACAGTTGTATTAAAAAGGATTATGTAAAACACTTACCTAATGAAGGTAGCTTTACAAAATCTTTAAGTCCTCCATCAATCCATGTGAAGAGCTCACATTGAAGTGTATTGTTGAACAATTCTAGTCCATAACGGTTTGGTAAGATTATGGAGCTAGAATAATAGCTATGTTTTAGAATTTCCAGCAACATGTGTTCAAACTCTTTGAACACAATTTTGTTTATTAAATGGAGATGATAAATACATTACACACAACTCTTATATTAATTAGAAATATTATACATACAACTCTTGCATTATTCTTAGAAACAATTTTCATAAGATTAATTATAGTGAACAACTCTTGTTAAAATTATTTATCTCTTTCTCCATTTTTTTTTCATTTTGATCCGTTCATAAGAGAAGAAGATAAAGAGAAGTTTCTTTTGCTTTCAACATTTGAAAAACACAAAACCAAAACTCTCTCACTTACCTTGAATGAGCTTACCGAATTCTCCCCTCCAAATTGAATGAATCAATTCAATTGTTTTGTCGAAATTTATTTTTGTTATTCAATACTTTGATTAAACAAAAACAAGTGCTCCACTAATGTTATTGTTGGTCTCCCACTTATGATTAATTTAACCAAGCACTAGATTAATGGCCACTTAAATTAATCTTTTTTCTAACAAATATAATTACTTTAATTATAATGGGTAATTAAACGGCCAACATCTAGGCCCCTCATTGTATTAAAATACAATGCCATAATTTATATATATTATAGTATTATCTAACAATATAATAATAATATATAATTTAATTATTCAAAACAATTTTAAGTAATTACTTTTACCTTACTAATTTTTACTACCAAGGTTAAATGGTAAAAAGGTAAAATCAAATCATAGAACAAAATTTGTCACTTGTCAACATCCTATTGATTAACGACCCTTGTTAATTAATTAAGTAATGTGCTTAACAATTAAATCTTGACAAATGTACATCCCGAAGGATTTCGAAACAATTATTCTATTTTGCTAAAATTTATTGGATCGAATAATTCAATCCAATCCGCTACCCTAGTGCGCAACGAGTATACTTCATATTGTGACACTCTCTAGGTCCACACTTAATTTTTCATATGGAGCTCCTCTATATGTCCGTAAACGATGTCCGATATACACGTTACGGATATTACAAATCAACATGCTAGACCATGCAAGTTAAGGTTATTGAATATTCGTATAATCCTTCTATCATTTATATCCTTGAAGAGCAGAGATATAGATCATTACCATCAAATCTCTATTTGCTAAACTATGAATGTATCTCCAGATTTATATTTCATTAAACAATATCCACAAACACTTTTGTGATGTTATTTATTCCTTCGAAATATACTTTCTGAGGTTTATGCTTGTGGCCACAAGACTTTTTGAAATACAATCTCGGAGCATTAGGATATACAACCCACTCATATGAGCTAATGGAACCTATGTCTACGTACACTGAACTCCATGAGCATCGAACTATACCCAGTGACACCCAGTGGTCAGACCATGAAAGGTTTCTAACATGCATGGAACTAAAGCATAGTAGATCACTCACAAGCCCATCATGGCGCTCAGGTCAAAGGACCACAAATACTATTTAACTCAAAAGACCTTCAATTGATGGCTTCATGAGATGTCTATCGGAGGTCCTCGTAAGTCTGTTCAATATCCAGTCCTTAATGAATACTTGTATCTCTATACGAGCTTCCTACTAAGCTCGTGGTTTGCTAAGACTAACCATCTGGACCATCTAGATATAGACATACACTAATTTATATTAATGGGATCCACCGATAGACTCGTATCGATGAAATTAGATTAAGAACATTATGTTTAAGAACATAGTTGCATAATGACATTTCCTAGCACTATCTGCAACTTATTGTTGCTATATTATTATTAATATATTCTCAGGTCATTGTCCTATTTTAGACAAGGCTCTAACTCTTTAGATTTTACTAACTATATGAACATGCTAACTTTTAGCATCACTAATTCTTAGCCCTACTAACTGTTAGTACTTCTAACTATTACGTTGCTAACTCTTAGAACTGATTTAAACTCCTTTTGGATCATACAATGTCTGAAACCTTACAAGCATCGTACCATTTTATTATAAATAATATTAAAGATTTTATTAGAAATGATAATTGTATAAATACAATCATTAAATATTTATACATTTTGGGATGGCGCGTAAGTAAAAATCCCAACATTACTCACCCAAATGAGCTAATGAATCTAATATCTATGCACACTAGACTCTTTGAGCATCAAACCATACCTGACGGTACCCAACGGTCGGACCATGAAAGGGTTAAGACATGTGTAGAACCAAAATATAGTGGATCACTTACAAGCCCATTGTGGCACTCAAGTCAAAGGATTTCGAATACTACTCAACTTGAAAGACCTTTCATTAACAGCTTTATAGGATGTCTATTAGAGGTCTTCGTGAGTCTGTTTAGTATTCAGACCTTATTGAATGCCTGTATCTCTATACGAGCTTGCGCTAAGCTTATGGTTTACTAAAATTTATTATCTGGAGCATACAGAGATAAACATACACTAATTTATATTATTAAATTTCACCGATAGACCCGCATCAATAAAATTAGATCAAGAATATAGTGTTTGAGAACATACTTGTATAATGATATTTCTTAGCACTATCTGCAACTCTTTACAGTTACAATATTACAAATATATTCTTAGGTCTTTATCCCATTTCAGACAAGGCTCTAACTCTTTAGATATCGCTAACTCTTATAGCCTTATAACTCTTATCAGTGTCAAGTTTTAGCATTTATAACTCTCAATGTTGCTAATTCTTAACACTGACATAAACTTCTTCAGACCAGATCTGAACTCTTTCAGATCATACAATGTCTTTAATGTTACAAGCATCTTACTATTTATAAAATATAATTAGCAATTTAATGAAATGATAATACTAGAATAAATATTAAAAAAATATTTATACATAAAGGGATGGCACTTGTGCACAAATTTCAACAAATATAAATACAAAAATAAATATTTATACATAAAAAAGAATGTCACATAAGCACAAATTCCAACATACACTTCATATTATGAGACTCTCTAGGTCTATACCTATTTATATTACGAAACTCTTTCGTAAGTTCGTAATTGATGCCCAAACACACGTTACAGAAATAATAAAACGACACGTTGAACCATATAAGATGAGGTTAATGCATATTCATATAATCTTGTTATTTATATCATAGAATCGCGGATACAAAGGTCATCTTCGTTAATTTTTATATGCTCAACTGTTAACTTATCTTCAAATATGTATTTCTATAAACAATATGCATAAAATCTTTTGCGATATTTTTTATCCCACAAGAAACTCTTTCCTAGGTTATACGCTAGTGACCATAAAAGTTCCTAAAATATAATCTTGGAGTATTAGAATATACAACTCACCCATATGAGCTGAAAAATCATATATCTACACACACCGAACTCCTTGAGCATTGGATCATACCCAGCGACATCTAGTGGTTAGACTATGAAAAGTATTTGACATGTATGGAACTTAAGTATGATGGATCACTCATAAGTCTACCATGGTGCTCAAGTCAAAGGACTGTGAATTAACTCTAGAAGACCCTCAATTGATGGCTTTATGGGATGTCTATTGAATGTCCTCATTAAGTCTGTTAAGTTCTTAGTCCTTACAACATACCTATATGCCTATACTAGCTTCCACTAAGCTCATGGTCTGCTAAGACTAATCATCTGAACCATCTAGATATAGACATACATTGATATATATATATATATATATAATAAGGTCTTCACCTTTAGACCCGCATCAGTAAAGATAGAACAATAGCATAAAATTTGAGAATATACTTACATAATAACATTTTCTAGCACTATTTTACAACTTCTTACAACTATGTCATTGCTAATATATTCTTAAGTCTTTGTCCCATTTCAGACAAGGCTTTAACTCTTTAAATTTTGTTGAATCTTATAACCTGCTAACTCTTAACATTGATCTAAACTCATTTTGATCAGACAATGTCTGAAACGTTACAAGCATTTTATCATATATTTATATTATTAACGATTTTATTCAAATGTTATTGTATAATATTAAATAATTAATATTCATACAATATTAGAATGACATATAAGCACTATTTTCAGTAAATCTATCTGTTACTCCAACTGTGATGCTCAAAGTGGATAATGAAGGAAAGATATTCCAAGTGGCTATTAATCCTTTACATGAGACATCTATTACAGATGATTTTGTGTTTCAATCGAAGACTTATACTCCTACCAAAAAGGGACGTAAAAGGGGTAAAAAGATTGATAATAAAGAAGTGGCTCCATCCCACGTTTCTATGTCAGCTAATAAGGCTTTGGCTAGAGTTTGATTTGTAAGCAGAGTTATATGTTTATCCCTACCCTTAGCCCCCTCCACGGCGTGTAAACGGAAAGCTAAAGCAACTATTCTCTCAAACCTGCCATATTAAAAAAGTAATGATGGTAAACGTGTAGACAGAATTTTAATTTATGATTTTGAGATTCCTTCATCAACCTTTAGGGAAACCTCCAATACTGCTCTAACACGCTTCTCATCTCTTACTACAACGACAGCTCCTACACTAGTACAAGGCTGCTGAGGCTAATGAATTGCATCTGCTAGAATGTTCAGGGATTGGGCAACCCCTAGATATTCTGAAGCCTGGGTCAACTAATCCAGGTTCATTGGCTGAATTTGGTTTTTCTGTCTGAAACAATTTCCTACCATCAACAAATAGAATGGTTAAGGGTGAAGTTCAAATTTACAAGTAAATTAGTAATTAAATGTCATCGACATAGTTATGGGTTGGATCTCCTCTTGTCATAACGTATGTCTTTATCTTTAATGTCTTATTCCAAATTTCATATAGATGTGCATCCTTCATGATAGCCCAACTTGGAAAGTTACAGGCATTTATGGTAATCTAGATACTAGTCAGTGTATACATGCTTAGACACTCATTCAACAGTTGCATAGTAATTTTAATGAGATTTTAGATGAGTGTTAAAAGCAAGAAAGAAAACCTAGACTACGGTACCTAATACAAAACTTTAGAGATATGCTGGACGACTACAAACTAGCAGATATGAGATATCAAGGTCTTTATTTTACATGTGTGTAATGGGCATACAATAGATGGGTTCATATAAAAGAGGCTTGATAGAATGGTTCACAATCTTGATTGGGTCAATATTTTCTCGTCTTCTTTGGCTAGACATCCCAATTTTTATAGCTTAGATCATCTACCTTTGCTCATTGCTATACTCAAACACGGTTGTCAAAACTTAAGATGTATGAAACTGGTAAGACATTTTCACTTTAAGGAAGCTTGGGTTGAGGAGTTAGAATGTCACCAACTAGTATGCGAAGGATGGTAGCAAACAACATCACTATTGGATGTTAACACAAACCTGGCTTCTTTAAGGCAATCCTTGAGGTATTAGTACAACAAGCAATTTAAGAAAATGCTTTGAGACATCAAGGACTCCAAAGAACAGTTAACTTATTTGAATCAAAATGTTAACTCATAATCCTATATTGAGATTAGAAAAATGGAATGGTAGCTTGATGTATGCTCTATAAACGGGAACTGTACTAGCGCTAACGTTCAAGGATTTCATGGCTAAAATATGGGGATAGAAATTCAGCTTTATTTTACAGGAAAATTTCTAGTAAGCATTAGCTTAATATTATTTATGGGTTACAAGATTTTACTATACATGGAATACTTCCCAGGAAATGATTATAGACATTCTGGTTAGTCATTTCTCAGACCTATTTTGCTCTACTAACCCTACCAAAGCAGAATTACAACAAGTATTGGATTGTTAGCATAATCGGTTATCTGCTGCTAGTTTATAAATTCTTCAGAGCCCTTTCTTCACTACGGAGATTCATAAAGCAGTATTCTAAATGCATCCAACAAAAGCCTCTGGTAGAGATGGGATGTTGCTTTATTCTTCCAAAAGTAATGGGATATGGTTGGTTGTGATGTTACCTCTGCCTTCCTTCATTTCTTAAATAACCTGGGTGATCTTAGCTCCATCAATGATACCATTATCACATTGATTCCCAAGGTACAGTCCCCCAGAACCCGACTGAGTATAGGTCAATAAGCCTCTGCAATGTATCTTACAAGATCATTGTGGAAGTTTTGGCTAACAGACTTTGCCTTATCTTTTATGGGGTAATTTTTGAAGCCTAGAGTGTTTTTCTCCCTAGCAGGGTGATAACAAACAATGCAATCATTAGTTTTGGATGTGTTCATGTGCCAAAATGTCAGAGGAAAAATAAATTCGATCATATGACACTTAAATTAGATTTATTTAAGGGCTGTGATCGAGTGGAATGGAATTATTTAATTACTATGATGAGATGTATGGGATTCCCAAATTCATGGTACCAGAGAATCAGATGATGCCTCTCATCAGTGTCCTACTTCTTTTAGGTCCATGGCGCTATCAGGGGTTCTGTGAAACCATCTATAGGGCTAGGCCAGGGTGACCCTCTCTCTGTACTCATTCCTCGTTTGTGTAGAAGAGCTGTCTTCCTTACTTCATAAGGTAGAGAGATTTTGTAACCTTTTTGGTATTTAGTGTGGGAGAAATGGACCTAGAATTTTACACTCGTTCTTTGTAAATGATAACCTCATCTTTTTTTAAGCTTCTCCGGGTAATGGCAGGTTGATAAGAAGTATACTTCTTTGTTATGAGAAGGCTTTGGGTCAGCTCATCAATTTTGAAAAGTTATCCCTTTGTACTGGTCCATGTATATCTCAGGGAGTTTCTTCTTAGCTAATATATTGTCTTAGTGTTAAGCAGGTTCATTGCCATAAGAAGTACCTAGGCCTCCTTAGCTTCGGTAGCAAGAATAAAGTTATTTTCGGATAGAATCTGGAATAAGCTAAAAGGATGGAAGACAAAGTTATTTTCGATTGCGGGATGAGAAGTTCTTATCAAGGCAATAATTCAATTAATTCGCATGTATTCCATGAACATGTTTTGGTTACCATCTTCCATTCTTAACAAGATTCATAGATTGTGTGCCTGTTTCTGGTGGGGTGGGGTGGATGATACAAGAAAATTATATTGATGTAGTTGGGAGAAATCATGTGCTAGAAAAGAACATGGAGGCCTAAGGCGTATCCAGCAGCCCTAATCTCTTGTTTCACAGGTCCTCCAAAGCCTTTATTTTCCTAACTTGTCTGTTATGCAGTCACAATCAAAGTCTAGTTCTTTTTTTGTTTGGAAGAGTCTTTTTTGTTGAAAAGAACTCTTATGAAAAATGTCACGCCCCAAGTGTTCTCAAGCATTTTCTCAAACACTTAGTGTGCAACAAAGCCTCCTAGAAGCCTTAAGGGCTGTTGGAATGGATCGTGGGCTAGAGCTTTTAGAAGACCCACTGACATGGGTGAAGAATCGGGCCAAGCCTACAACTTATTAGGGTTGTTAACCTTAATTAGGATAGGAATATTCCAAAGAATATGTGATGGCATCTAGGAATATTCTAGGGGAATATTATTCCATCTTGTATATATATCATTAGATCGTTTAGATCTCAGCCATCGATTGTATAGGGCTGCTAGTATATAAAGAGGAGACCCTCACTTGTATAATTCATCTCATAACTTTGTTTTCTTTTCAGCAATATAGAGAGCATTCGTGCAAACACTTGGCGTGTTTGTTTTTTTTCTCTTTGTGTGGTTTTCTCGGCTGCTTAGCACGCAACGCGTCTAAGGCCGTACGATCTTGAAAAGGTCCGTGACAGTTGGTATCAGAGCAGGTTCAAAGATGGAGAAAGATGGCGTACCATCGAATTTGACTGAAGAGAGGGGTCAGAACCCCAAAGCTAAGAAGTTCAGCAATGTCCCTCGCGATAAGTCAGCAGATCCAGGTCAGGATATGGGGAGTATGGTGAAAGCACTCAGCGGCGCTGTTGGAAAGACGGTAGATCACCTTGGAGAGTTAGAGCAGAAAGTAGAGAAGATTGAGGTGGGCCTCGACACTCAAGGGGACAAGCTGCGCTCCCTCATCGACACATCCATCAAGAGTTACACTGATCGACAGCGTGACTGGATCAAGGCTTTTCAAGAGAATGTATACGCCACCTTTGACAAAGTTCAAGTCCAAGTGGAGGAGCTGCGTAGAGGGTTTGATACTGTCAAGGAGGACGTGGTGCTATACAAGCGAGCAGTAGTGAATGGGCATATTGCTACTCAAGGGGCGCCAAGAGTGGAGGCTCCTAACCCGAATGAGTTAAAGCAGAACGCCAAGGAGTTGGATAATTACTTTTGGCAGATGGAAAGATACTTTGACGCCATGGGCGTGTGAGATGAAGACAAGGTAAATACCGCGACCTTATATCTTTTCAACCATGCAATTCTATAGTGGCACAGGAAAAATGAGGAGATACGCAATGGTACCTCCACAATCAACACCTGGGCAGAATTGCAACAGGTGCTGAAGCGCCAGTTCTATCCGGAGAATGTGGCGCACAATGCTCGAAAGTGATTAAAGGAATTGAAGCAAACCAAGTCCATCAGTGAGTACGTCAAGGAGTACTCCTTGTTAATGCTTCAGATTCCCTACATGAGCGAGGAGGACTTGCTGTTCAATTTTCTGGACGGGTTACAAACATAGGCATCCAATGAGTTAAAGCGGTGCAGGGTGACTAGAATATCCGATGCTCTAACATTGGCAGAAACGCTCATGGATTACCGCAAAGGTGACTCAAGAAAGTCCAAGCATTCGAGACCCAATCACAGCAAAGGTGGGGGAGCCAAAGGGTTTTAGCCTCTAGAGGATGAGGAGGAGAAAAGTAAGCCGCCCAAATGGGAAAAGCAGAAGCGCAATGGCCATAGAGGGAATGGACCAAAGACAAGCTGCTTCATTTTCTATGGGGATCACTGGGTCAAGGACTGACTGAAGAAGAAGGCTATCAACATCATGGTTACAGCACACGAAGCTTTGCGAGCAGGGTCAAATGAGGTGTTTTCAACTGCTCAACACAATGAAAGCCAAGTGGAGTGCCAACGGAAAATGCCCTCATGTATGTTGAAGCCTACATCAATTGCATAAAGACTCAAGTGCTGATAGATATAGGCACAATGCACAACTTCATCAAGTGTACAGAGGCGAAGCGCTTGGGACTTTATGTAGAGAAAGAGGAGGGGTTCCTCAAATTAGTAAATACTGCGGCCAAGCCACTGGATGGAGTGGTTCGAGGGGTCGATATTCACCTGGGCAAATGGTGCAGCGAGGTAAATTTCTCTATAGCGCTTCTTGATGATTTCGATATGGTGTTAGGTATGGAGTTCTTGAGGCAGCACGACGTGGTGCCGCTTCCTCGACACGACTATGTGTGCATCATGCAAGGAGGGCCTTACATGATATCGATAGTAGACAAGCCCAAATGTGGGCAATCTCAGTCGAAAGCCAACACTAAAATCCTTTTGCCATTCAACTAATGGGAGTTGGTAGGCGCAAAGGAGGAGTATATCCAGCCACAGTGAGAGGGATGGATGATAAGGCGACAAGGGGCGAGGGTAAGCTACCAACGGGGGTTGCGAAAGTGCTCAAGGAGCACAAGGGGGTTGTGCCAACTGACATACCACAGGTGCAGTCACATCAAGGTGATACCGAGCATGGGAAACGGTGGGAGTTGAGGTTGATACTTTCAACTATAGTACAAATGCCTCAACTGAGATTAGATGAGTTGCGGGGGCAGTTTAAGGAGTTGGCGAATGTGGGTATTGCTCAGCAACTCGAGGCATCACATGATATGCATTTTCAGCACAAGAAGTGGGTTATAGACAAGCAGTGGCGTGTCAAACATTGTGTGAGGGACTTGGTGATGGAGACGATACTTCCACCACAATACAAGACAGCATGCCCACTTCACCAGGGCCTTGATTGCAGGGACGAGGGGTTATTTCTTGTTGCCAAAAGGGTTGGCAATATCTCGCATAAGGTAGGGATACCTTCGAGACAACAGCTGTGTTTGGTGTCTCCCGAGAGCTATTTAAAGCTATACCGAGGGGATATAGAAGACATGGATCAGAAACAGGGACCTTTAGAAATTTTCACATGAGACGACAAAGGGGCGAAACTCATCCGCAACGGACGGACGGTGCAGAGGAAATATCAACCTGCAAGGCGTGAGTACTTTGTCAAGTGGAAAGAGGTACCCGATATTGAAGCACACTGAAAATGCTAGAGCGCACAGCGGCAGATAGAAGAGCGAGATATGCAGTTTCCAGTAAAGATGCGACGAGGGCATCGCATGAATTTGGTAGGGAGAATGTCACGCCCCAAGTGTTCTCAAGCATTTCCTCAAATACTTGGTGCACGACAAAGCCTCCTAGAGGCCTTAAGGGCTGCTGGAATGGATCGGGGGCCAGAACTTCTAAAAGACCCACTGACATGGGTGAAGAACTGAGCCAAGCCCGAAACTTATTAGTGTTGTTAACCTTAATTAGGAAAGGAATATTTCAAAAAATATGTGATGGCATCTAGGAATATTCTAGGGAAATATTATTACATCTTGTATATACACCGTTAGATCGTTTAGATCTCAGCCGTCAATTTTATAGGGCTGCTAGTATATAAAGGGAGACCCTCACTTGTATAATTCATCTCATGGCTTTGTTTTCTCTTCAGCAATATAAAGAGCATTCGTGTAAACACTTGGCGTGCTTGTTTTTCTTCTCTTTGTGTAGTTTTCTCGGCTGCTTAGTATGCAATACATCTAACACCGCACGGTCTCAAAAAAGGTCCGTGACAAAAGGAATCCGATGGCAAGTGAGTAACGACACTAATGTTTTAGTCTACCATGATCCTTGACTCCCAAGACCTTACTCATTCAAGCCGTTATTTCTACATCTCCTGCCGGAAACGACTACTGTTGCTGACTTGAAGGATGCTGTGGGTAACTAGAATACTAACTTTATTCGGCAACACTTCGTACTGAGGAGCAGAACCTGATCTTGGCTATTCCCTCGTCAACACAGCCTTTTCACTCTATAAGATGGGCAACTTTTCTATAAAAAGTTGCTATTGGTTTGGGCTGGCACAGCCAAGGGATCCCTCGTTCTTCACATGCTTTGGAATACTCTAAATGGTGGAGGCTCCTGTGGACACTGCAAATGCCATAAAAAATCACGCTTTTTCTATGGAAATGCGCAAATGATTGGCTCCCTACACTGGTGAATTTGGAACGGCACCATATTCCAATAGACACAGCTTGCCTTTGCTGCATGCAGTGCTTGAGGTCACAATTCATGCCATCTGAGAATGTTTTTTAGTTCCTGTCGTCAAGCCGTCCAGTTTCATTGGCCATATACGATCTTCACGATATTGCTCATCGTTGGACTTTTTTATCTCTTGCATGAATCAACTCCCGAAGGAAAGTCTGGAGCTGCTAGCCATGATTCTATGGAGGTCCTGGTCTTGTCGCAATTAACGAGTTCATAATAATTTGATACTGCTACTGGATTCGGTTGGGCCTGGGCAGCGGATTTTCTGAAGGAGTTCCAGGATGCTGTTTCATCGAAATCTGATCGAGCGTCAAAACAAATATTCGATGGCACCCTCCTCCGCTGGGGAGTGTGATGATCAATTCGGACGCAGCTTTATTTTCCAAACTTGCCAACACTGGGCTCGGTGTTGTTATCAGAGAAGCTGAGGGACAATTCATTCAATCCATTGCTGAGCCTATCCCCTTACGGATGTCTCCACAAATTGAAGAAGCAATGGCCATTCGTCGGGGGCTGGAGATTGCTCGTGCTGCTGGTTTCCATGATGTGATTATTGCTTCTGATGCTGGAGTCATTATCCATGATCTGCAGGCCCATGCTCAGCCAAATTTAGAAATTGGCATTGTTTATCAGGACATATATGACTATCTCCAACAGTGTACTTCTTATTCCCTTTCATACACTCCCAGAGATATTAATATGGTTGAACATGTATTAGCCAAAATGGCAGTATCTAGTATTTCTTCTGTGTCTTGGATTGGCTCTATGCGGACTGAGTTATGACATCAAGTATTTGTCTGACTTGAATTAGTAATATATGCTGTTTCTTTTAAAAAAAAATAAACAAAGTTGAAATCGCAACACAGCCACCATCGCCGTTGTCGCTTTCCTTTCCATCACGGCATGCGATTTAGTTTGGGGTCAGATGCTAGCTCCGGGTCCATCTTCGACGTTAAGGCTGTCGTCATCTGATGGCTGACATTTTCTCTGCAAATAATGATAAATGGATGCCAATACTAATTCCTTCGACGAGGTAACAATTCTCAACAAACTCACTCTACATTCTCTCAGCAAATAATGATAAAAATGGATGCCAATACTATTTCATTCGACGAGGTAACAATTCAAACAAACTCTCTCTCTCTCTTTTGCTTCAAATTGAACCTGATTTAAATCACCAGTTATGATCTAAAGGAAGTTTGATTGCTTGATCAAGGGAGCCAGGGAAAGCAGAGGATCTAGCAATTTGAACAGGTGAGACCGGCTAATTTTTGGTCATGTTTTAGAAGTCTTTTGATTCTCAACATATATGCTTCTGTTTATCTTATAAGTGAATTGGTAAGCTGTCTGGGACTTGAGAGAATTATTGTTCTTATTACGTGCTTATTTTTGCAGGAGATAGCCAATTTAAGTCAGTTCGAACACGAAAACATAGTTCAGTATTATGGCACAGATAAGGTATTATATTCCTGCTTTCCATTTCATTTAGATTTTCTTCAATTTTGGACATGAATGAAGGTTGTATCAACGTGAAGAAAAAGCCTGCTGTTTTTTTCTTTACATTTAAGATACATATACCTTTAGAAAGTTCTTTCCCGTAATCTCTGTCATTCTTTGCTCCATCTTGGTGGAACAGTTTCTATATTTGATTTGAAAGGAAATTAAGAGATTAAGGTCTCTCCATCACAGAACGTTAAGCTCAATTAAATTTCAGAGAAAGTTGCATAGTTATCTTTTGCGAGTTCATTTACAGAGTAAAATTCTTCCAATCGAAGTTGTTTTAGTTCTACATCTTCCTATCACTTTTACTGAACGAAAATTGTGCAAGTAATTTTTGCAGCTTACTATGCTTTTTCGATATCAAATTCTATGAAAATTTTAATGATTATTGAAATTATGTATTCTATGGCTTCCAATATTTAAACAAGCTGGCGTCCTAATGAATTATCAGGATCATTGAGCCAACATAGTTTTGTGAAAAAAGGCTTGGAAAGAAACATCGAATTCACATGCATACTCAACTTCAATTTCATGCATGCATCAAGTGTGTGAGCCTCTACTCTACCTTCCATCACATATTGACCTTTGTTTCCATCTTCAGGAGTATTAGGATTAGATAAACATCAGAAATTATTTGTGGCTACCACACATTCTGCACATTGCTTGAATTGTTTTTTATTGGCTTAATAGGATCATGCTGAATGGTAGTATTTTATAGTGCATAACTTTCTCATTAATCACTTTTCCTATATTTATTTATTTTATAGGATAAATAAACGGTATAGATTTTTTTGGAGGTTGTAACTAAAGGAACCTTTTAAGTCTACCAGAAGTACCATCTCTGAGATTCCCAAGTCTCAGCTTACACAAGACAGATTCTGCTTGGTCTGAGGTATCTGCATGACCGAAATGTAGTTCACAAGTGATATATGATCATTTTTGTTATTGTGTTGATGGCACTCGTTGCACTTTCTCCTTTTATATGATGGGAGCAGGTTAGTATAGTCGTAGAAGCTGATCCAGAAGTGTTGAGTGACAAACGTGTGCAATTGGCTGTTGAAGGAAGGTTTTGGGACTCTGCAATATCTGCAAGAGAAACAGCATTGGAGCTTGTTGGCCGGCATATAGCTTCACATCCTGATGTTGGTTTGGAGGTATTTTAATCAAACTATAAACATCTTTGTATTTGGTTGGGCATACTGACGTGCTTTATGCTCGCTGATCACAAATGCATCTATTCTTGCCCAAAAAATTGGGTGCTTTGGCAGTATTTGTTAAGGTATTTCATTTCAAGTCAATAAAATACAGAAGCCAAGTCAGGGTGGGAAATCATGTTTTATTTATTTATCATTGTGATTAGCTGATTGCAGCATTATAAAATCTGATCACTCTACGTGCTATTTGTTTTAGGGAATGCCATGACTGAGTTGGGAAGGCTACTTGTATACGATGCTTCGATGGTTGGTAATTTTCATTCTTTGTTAACTATTTGGTCATTACTCTTGAAGTTCATTTGCAATTATGATTTCCTGAATTAAATCCTAATGTTTGGATTTTCAGTAGATATAACATTTAATTGTTGAGTTAGCTAAATGGTTATTGTTTTGAGTTTCTTTTGCATTATCAGCAAAATTAAATAGGAGAAAACGGATGCCATTTAGGTTTATGAATTTACTTTTAATGTTTTTTTGATGATATTATATGAATATATTGGTGGAAGTGTGTCCTAAAATTATAATTATTTGTATTTAGATACTGCGAAAAATAATTAATAGAGGTTATTCATTCAGTATTATATTTGCAATTTAATTATTTTATTCAAATATCATGATGTGGAGGTACTTTGTATAATATTGATTATATAGGATTGGACCACGATAAAATTAATTCTTTATTAATTTTTGTTAGTAAATAGAATTTATTTTATCACAATATAATTATATATAGATTAATCATAATCCTGAGTGATTAATGAACTCTTGTTCATTGAGTTAGTTTATTAATTTATAAGGAAAAGACGGTAAAAGACTTCAGTTAATTACTAAGTATTTTATAAATGTAACAAATAGATAGATGAGAATATTTCTCACAAATATGAAATTCACTCTTTTTAAAAAGAAGTTAGATAAGTGTTGGGAATATTATATTGGGATTTGTACTTACATGCCATCCTTTTATGTATGAATATTTATACTAATATTATCTTTCATTAAATCACTAATTATATTTTATATATGGTGAGATACTTGTAACGTTTCAGACATTGTATGATCTGAAAGAGTTTAGATCTAGTCTAAACGAGTTTAGATTAGTACTAAGAATTAGCAACGTTAAGAGTTACAAATGCTAAGAGTTGTCACTAATAACAGTTATCAGGTTATAAGAGTCAGCGATATTTAAAGAGTTAAAGCCTTGTCTGAAATAGGACAAAGACCTGAGAATATATTAGTAATGACGTAGTTGCAAAAAGTTACAAATAATGCTAAAAAAATTCATCATGTAAATATATTCTCAAATATTATGTTCCTGATCTATCTTCACTGATATTAGTTTATCAGTGAATACCTTAATAAATATACAGATAGGTGTAGGTGTATATCTGAATGGTCCACAAGGTTAGTCTTAGCAGACCATGAGCTTAGTGGAAGCTCGTATAAAAATACAGGTATTTAGTAAGGAATGAATACTAAACAGACTCATAAAGGTCTCCAATAAACATCTTACAAAATCGTTAATAGAGGGTCTTTCGAGTTGAGTAGTATTCGTGGTCATTTGACCTGAGTACTATGGTGGGCTTGTGAATGATCCACCATACTTTGGTTCTACACATGTTAGAAACCTTTCATGGTTTGACTGTTGTATATCGCTGGGTATAGTCCGATGCTCATAGAATCCAATGTGCATAGATATAGGATCCATTAGCTCATTTAGGTAAGTAATATATCCTAATGCTCTAAAATTGTATTTCAACAAGTCTTTTAGCCATAAGTAGTAATTCTCGGGAACAAAAGTTTAACCCTAGGGATAAATAATATCACAAATGTGTTTGAGAATATTATTTATTGACATACAATTCTAGAGATAAGCTTCCGGTCAGGCATATAGAGATTTGACGGTGTTGATCTATGTCTCTGCTCTTTGAATGTAAATGATAGATGGATTATACGAATATGTTATAAGCTCTACCTGTATGATCTAACACGCGCTTTGTAATATCTATAACGTGTGTGTAGGGCATCATTCATGAATGTATGGGGGAGTTTCATATGACAATTCAGACGTGGACCTAGAGAGTCCCACAATATAAAGTGTACTCATTGTGCACTAGAGCAGCATTATCGATTGAACAGTTCCATCCTAGAAATTCCAACAAACCAAAAATATATTTCAGGGTTCCTCGGGTTATACACTTATCTAGACTTAAAAGTTAAGTATATCATTTAATTAGTTGGTAAGAGCTATTAACTAATTAAATGTTGACAAGTGGCATAATTTTGTTCCATTAATTGTTTCACCATGAATTCACCCATTAACCATGTTAGTAAAATAAAATAAGGTAAAAATTAATTATTCTAATAGTTTTTGAATAATTGAATAAATATTATTTAAATAAATAATAATATTTATTTACTTGTTTATTATTTTTGTTTAGGTAGGAGACGTATACCTAATTAGGTATAATTGTCACCAAATATTTTTTTTAGTTTAATGGCCATATAATCAATTTTGGGAGCACTTGTGAGGTGCTTAACACACCTAAATATTATTTTAATAATTGATTAACAAAATGATGAAGCAAAAATGTGCATGGTAAGAGGAATTGGAAGAGAGTTTGGTTTTTGAGAGTTTTTTCTTTAAAAAAAGTGTTGTGAGAAAAATTAGAGAGAAAGAAAGAAAAATAAATTCCTCTTATTTTTCTTTCAAGAAACAAAAACCTTGTTGTTAAAAATTCAATTGCTACTATTTTAGCTTCACAATCTCATCGGATTGTTGTGAACAAGAATTGAACAAAAGTACACTTCAAGGTGAGCTTAAAGTTGGAGTTAAGAAGAATTCGAAATTGAAATATTCACTGAAGATTGTCAAATGTATGTTTCTATAATCTTATATTGTTAATGAGTTAAATTACATGTGTATATATTAATTACATGCTTAATTTCGCTGTGAAATTTGTGTATATGATCCATGTATTTAGTATTTTTGATATGTACACAATCACATGCATACATCTTAAAATACATTAACAATAAGTTATTCCCTTGATAATTAATTCTGATTTTAAACATTACGAGTATTCAATTTTCTTTAAGAGTTAAAGATAATAATAATTTTGTGAATTTCACTGATTAAATGTTCAAAAGATGATCAATGTGGATTAAGGATAAAGATGTAATTAAAGAGGTTAACGGACACTCGCCTAACCCTAATCATGAACACTTGTAGATGATTGATCTATATGAAATGATTATTAAATGGACGAAGAAAGTTTTCTATTTTATAATTATGAATTATTTAAATTATTTAATTAAAGATAATATATATTATATTTATCTTTTTAATTATTTAAATTAAAATAATATAAAGATATTATTTTATCCTAATTCTATTAAGATTAAGAGTTTAGACAAAATAAAAATTATTATTATAAAAAGAGGTTTTAGAACCCCTTTTACATATTCTTAAATTAGTGCTTTTTTTGGGTAAAATTTTTTTAAAGAGAAAAATTAAGAATATAGAAATTGGATCTTTTACAATTTATCAACTCGCTCACACGAGTAATTTATTGATGGAAGATACAATATAGAAGATTTATTGGTGTTAAGAGAAAATATCTATGAAAATTTACAATTTAAGTATTTTACTTATACCATCTTATTATTAAATTAAAATAGACACAAAATTTTTAAAAATACATTCCTGCATATATATATATATATATATATATATATACTTTTAACTATATATACATGTACTTTTAAAGATGACCAGATAAAGGTACTTTGGTCTTGGATTTCTGAATCTATATACATTTAGCTTTTTTCTATAAGAGTAAAAAAATGAAGGTTTCTCTTGCTTTATTCTTATAAATATTCTTAGGATTTTATCCTATTTCACATTTTTTACTATTAAATAAAAATATAAGAGCAAAAGTGTTCGCTAAATTCAAATTTGATTCTTGTAATGTTCTTTTACACACGTTGGCCTTCATCATTTAACATGAATATGATGGACTAATTATTAACATGTTCCAACATTTTCTCAAGGCAATAAGATATGAATGGATGTCTTTTCAGTAAAGATCTACCTTGTCTGTTCTCATGTTTATTCATTGATTTTGTATATATTGTCTATTTTTTTATATTTTAAATCTGAAGTAATATCCATCATTGTTTGAACTATAGGGAACTCCAGTGTGCTATATATGTGTGCATGAAATACATATTCCGATGTTTCTTTTTGTTTCTTTTGAAGGGATCACCCAGAGTATGTTTTTTCTTCCATGGAGACAATTATGAATCTTGTCTTGGAAGAAAGTGAATAGATATCTCTAAAGCTACTATCCCCAATATTAGCTTGTGTAAAGAATGACCATGAGGTCAGTTATCATTTAACTTGAAAGCTGTGCTAAATAGTTATTCTTGTAGTTGCTAACCTATTGTCACTGGCGAAATTTAGTCATCATTTGCACTGCCTTGCACTAGATCTGAGGTGAGAACACAAGTTAATTCCTGCATGATTTCACTTTAGTAGGTTTTTATTGATCTTATATATTTTCAAAGGCATAAGTTTACTTGTTTCTTCAACAGTATTACTTATATCAACTTATCCTCGATCAGATTTCATGATTTTTTTATAGTTAGCTAAATCACAATCTTTATAAATAACCTATACATATAGAAAGTTAGGGCATTCTGAAGAAACTTCAACCAAGTCAGCTATACTATAAAAAAATAGGATTTTTGGGTTTTTCCTCCTACTACAAAAATATTTATTCTTTAGTTTATTTTTTAAAATTCTTCAATTGGTAGACGTAAAAAATAGGCCAATTCTACATCCCTTTAATCAATTTCTTATAGAGTCAAAATTTCATTACTACGATTCAAGGGAATAGCCCCCAAACCTCTGCTTTCTATATAAAGGAAACGCCATATGGAGGGAGCAAAGAGATTGCTTATAAAAATGGAAGCAAACTTACAATATATAACTAATATATTTCTTCTACTTTATATGTTATTAGTGTTAGATATCGAGTGTGAAACATACGAATTGAGTGTGTAACATACGAGTGTATACATAATTTCAAAAAATTACTGTATGCAGCGGAAACATGTTACAAATACACCCAATTTAACATATTAAACATATATCACATATATGAACAAGTATAACTATTATACAAAATATATATGATGAACAATTGTATTAAAATTATTATGTAAAAATATTTACCCAATGAAGGTAGCTTTACAAATTCTTCAAGTCCTTCAACAATCCATGTGAAGAGCTCACCTTGAAGTGTATGTTGAACAATTCTAGTCCATAATGGTTTGATAGGATTAAGGAGTTAGAATGGTAGCTTAATTTTAGAATTTCCAGCAACATGTATTCAAATTCTTTTGAATACAATTTTGTTTCTTAAATGGAGATGGTAAATATTTTACATACAACTCTTATATTAATTAGAAATATTTAACATACAACTCTTGTATAATTCTTAGAAACAATTTCCACATGATAATTATTTTGAACAACTCTTTTCTAAAATAATTATCCTTTTCTCCATTTTCATTTTGTTCATTTTAGCCATTCATTAAAAAAGGAGATGAAGAGAAGTTTGTTTATTTTTTCAACACTTGAAAGAACAAAACTCAAAATTCTCTCACTTACTTATTCTTCCTTGCCAATGCCGAATTCCTTCTCCAAAATTGAATGAATGATTCAAATGTTTGCCAAAATCAACTTTGTTTATTGGTGGAGCGCTTGTTTTTGTTTAATTGAACAAGCACTCTACCAATTTTATTGTTGGTCTCTCACTTAGGATTAATTTAACCAAACACTAGAATAATGGCCACCTAATTTAATCTTTACCTAACAAATATAATTACTTTAATTATAATGGGTAATTAAATGGCCAACATCTAGGCCTCTCATTGTATTAAAATACAATGCCATGATCTATATATATTATAATATTATCTGATAATATAATAATAATATATAATTTAATTATTCAAAATAATTTTGAATATTTACTTTTTACCTTACTAATTTTTACTACCAAGGTTAAATGGTAAAACTAAGGTAACGTTAAATCATGTATCAAATTGTGCCACTTGTCAATATCCTATTAATTAACAACCCTTGTTAATTAATTCAATGATATACTTAACAATTAAGTCTTGACAAATGTATATCCCGAGAGATCCAAAAACAATTATTTTATTTTGTTGAAATTTATTGGATCGAATTATTCAATCCAATTCGCTACCCTAGTGCGCAATGAGTAAACTTCATATTATGAGACTCTCTTGGTCCACACCTGATTTGTCATATGGAGCTCCTCCATACGTCAGTGAATGATGTCCCACACACACGTTACGGATATTACAAATTAACGTGTTAAACCATGCAAGTTGAGGTTATTGCATATCCGTATAATCCTTCCATCATTTATATCTTTGAAGAGAAGAGATATAGATCATCACCATCAAATCTCTATTTGCTCAACCATGAACTTAATTCCATATTTATATTTCATTACACAATATCCACAAACACTTTTGTGATATTGTTTATTCCTTCGGAATATATTTTCTAAGGTTTATGCTTGTGGCCACAAGACTTTCTAAAATACAATCACGGAGCATCAAGATATACAACCCACTCATATGAGCTGATGGATTTCATATCTATGCATACCGAACTCTATAAGCATCAGACCATACACAGCGACACCTAGTGGTCAGACCATGAAAGGTTTCTGACATGTGTGGAACCAAAGCATGGTAGATAACTCACAAGCCCACCGTTGCGCTCAGGTCAGAGGATCACAAATACTACTCAACTCGAAAGACCTTCCATTGACGGCTTCATAAGATGTCTATTGGAGGTCTTCGTGAGTCTATTCAATATCTAGTCCTTACTAAATACCTGCATCTCTATACAAGCTTCCTACTAAACTCATGGTTTGCTAAGACTAACCATCTGGACCATTTAGATATAGACATACACTAATCTATATTAATGGATTCCACCGATAGACCCGCATTGATGAAATTAGATCATGAACATTGTGTTTGAGAACATACTTGTATAATGACATTTTCTAGCACCATCTGCAACTCTTTGCAGTTATGTCATTACTAATATATTCTTAGGTCATTGTCCCATTTCAGACAAGTATCTAACTCCTCAGATTTTTCTAACTATATGAACATGCTAACTCTTAGCACTACTAACTCTTAGTACTTATAAATATTACCGTTACTAACTCTTAGCACTGATCTAAACTCCTTTAGACCATATCTAAACTCCTCCAGATCATACAATGTTTAAAACATTACAAGCATCTTACCATTTAATAATAAATAATATTAACGATTTTATTAGAAATGATAATTGTATAAATACTATCATTATATATATATACAATGTGGGATGGCACGTAAGCACAAATCCCAACAACTTCCACTTGCTCTAGTGCTATTCATGATGGTATTTAATATCCATTAACTCTACGTGTTTCTTAAACACTTTAAGAGTTAAGGCTTTGGAAAGCAGGTCCGTTATAATATGTAAGGATGTTTCCTAGATTTTTATACATCTCCATTAGCCAAGATATTTTGAATTATATGGTATCTCGGCTTGAGCAGTTACCTCATTGACGTTGCATTATAATGTGATAGGATTCAGTGAGCTTAGAACTTATTGTGAGCTCTGCAACTAACTTGAATATTTACATAAATTTCTTTGCAGGCTTCTCAAGCCGTAACATTTTCTACCTTTATGGTAGAACCAAATGTGGACATTTGCATTGCACTTATGCTATAAGTTTTGGTACCGTTGAGAAGAAGCACGTAATCAGATGTAAATTCTCTATCATCCGAATCAGATTAGAAGTCTGATTCTACGTATCCTCTCATTTATAAGCAACTTTCTTCATAAATTAGAAACTTATCCTTCATAGCTCTTAGGTATAACTTGGATATGTTTCACAACCATTCAATAGTCGTTACCTATATTAAACTGATGCCGGATCATAACACTTACAACCATCATAATATAGGTCTCGTATATAATATGGTATACATCAAGTTACCCTTGACTGATGTATATTAAATGTTAGATACTCTAACTTTTTTATTTTCTACTTAAGGACACTTCCTTTTAGAAAGATGAACTCCATGTCTGAAAGATACATTAACTATTTTATAGTTATTAAAATTGTACCTTTTGAGGACTTAGTCTATGTACAAAGATTTGGAGAGTTCTATCTACTTCCTAACTCTATCTGTATAACACCTTATACTTAGTATACAAGAAGCGTCTACCAAATCTTTTATGAAGAGTTCTTACTCAATTAACTCTTAACTAATTGACTTGCAACATACCATTGTCGTTTCCTACGATGAGTATGTTTTATATATAGAGAGAGAATCAAAAAGATAATTTATGCTCCCACAACTTTTTTTAAACATACATGCTTTCTCATCATTCTTAATGAAATCAAATTATCTGATTACCTCATCAAAATAAAGAGTTAGGCAAACTACAATACCCAACAAAAATTTGAATTAACTTTAACATGTTTATTGGTGAAAGGTTTCCTCATAATCGATCCTAAACCATTGAGGGTAACCTTTTATTTCAATGGAACTTTTAAAGATTCTTACCTACTTTTAGGCCCACACTTTCGTGTGTAAACTCTTTTACAACTAATAAGAATAATTCCTATATAAATCACAACCAAGTCTTAGACTTGATTGTCATACTTAAAGTTAATTTTGAATTTTCTGGCATCTTGTCAATTTTCTTAAATGATGTCTAATATCGTTGAACTATAAGTCATAAGATCCTTTTTCTTTAACTAAGAAAAACATCCAAAACACCTATTATGTATGCAATATACCTAACAAGTACTCTTTATATCCTTATATGACCTATGAAAAAGTCTGTTAAAGGTATTTAACTCAATTGATCTTTAGGTTCTATTTTCGGTTCATAGAATTGATATCTCATGGAATATTTGGGATATCAATTGAACCAATACTTGTACCCATTGGGTCCAAGTATATCCTATTGCGCAACTCTTATGCAAGTAGAATAACCCAAAATCTTAACATACTTAAAATTCTCTTTCCTTCTAGTCCATGTCTCATATGTAGTAGACGGAACAATTTACGATAGAACTTTATACAATAGATGAGTAACAGTTTCTAGAGCATAACCCTTTAGATATTGCTAAATATCGATAAAGCTTAATATCGATCAGACTATATCTAATAAAGTTCGATATCTCTATACTTCAAAACATATTTATGTTAAGGAGTATCTGGAGAGCTATATTGAGCTAGAATCTCATTCTCTTTTAAATAATTCGTGAATTTACTACTTATGTATAAACAGCCTCGATCTAATCAAAGGTGTTTAATATACATATAGTTTTATTTCATTTACTTCTAGTCAAAATTCTTTGAACACTTCAAAAATTATCGACTAATATTTTTCTAGAAACACACTGTACTGTGATAAATCACGACAAAGACATTGAAGTATTGAAACTTATTAATGGAAGTATGATTTATTAGATCATATACATCACTATGTATTAGTTCTAATAAATCAGTGGCTTGATGTTTAACACCAACAAAAGGATTTAGTCAACTTTCCTTGAATTCGGGATTCATAAACTGGACAAGGTTCTATGGTCAGATCAAGTATTTGACCATCCTTATCCCGACGGGATTGTCATCTTATGGCTACTTGACCTAATCACTTATGCCACAATTCATCATTATTCAAAGTTTTCGAACTACTATTTAATTTGTTCACCTAGACATTTTTATGCATTACTCGTTGTATGTCATATATAAAGGCCATTTAATTGACTGACATTCAGTTAACAAAATATTATCGTTATCATATAAACATGAGAAACTATTCTTATTGTATGTATGATAACTCTCTCTGTCTAACATAGAGAGAGATATATTTTGCCTAATTATTTGTGGTACAAAATAACAATAATACAACATAAGGCTTTTACTAGAATGGAGAAGTGACTTAAAAGTCCTAACGGCTACCACGTACGGGTAATCTCTATTTTTTACGTGTAGCTGTACTTCTCATTTCATCATTTTCTAGTATTGTTTACATTATGCAACATCTTGCAGATATAAGAAGGATAGGAGATATCTCATATCCCTACACTTCTACACATCATTTGCATATGAAATGTCATTTATCGGTAAACAGGTATCTAAGAGTTTTATCTTTTCTAAGAAAAGGTTCTTTGAATAGTAACTATTATTATTTTAAACCTCATTAATAATGGAAATACTTTTCATTGTGAATTATTCTCTATATTTGTTATAGATATATAAAATAAATTTCAGATGAAGCATTATACTACTTGTACATCTTATGTGCATATACTTCCACTGAAGATCATTAGATAAGTCAGGATATATGATTTAACTTTTAACTTATTCTTAATCCTTTTCTGATAATCTTCTGTCATTTCTCAAGAGACATTATCTGAAAACACCTCTTTTATTATATATATATATATTTTATTAATCTAGAACAATTCTAAGATTTATAAGCAAGTCTTAATATTTATCGATACCTTATAGATTATGTGCTTAATCAAGTATACTAACAGGTTGCTCATAGTCATCTTATCTCTATAAGTTTCTTATGTTATTACAATAAGATAAATTGGAGATGTGAAGCGGAACATTTCTAATCGTTAATAATTAATGCTTTAGATCATGGATATAACTTTTATACATTTTTTAATCTAAAGACGCCCTCCCACTGCTTTACATAATTTCCTAAATCTCTCAAAAGAAAAAATGACAGTTTAATATTTTAAACTGTACAGCGGAAAGTAGACCCCATTGGCATTTTACTCCAGCCGCACACTTTAGCAATCTTGGCCTTTGTAAACCCAAAAGGTAGACAACTCTTTCTAATTGTATCTCATACAACTCTTACTTTTAATTCTAAATACACATTATCCGCATACTTTAGCGATCTAAGATAATTGTATTTTAGATTAACTTGTCAATCATCAAATATATGTTATCGATACTACCCACACACTTTAGCGATCTAGGATAGTATTTTCGCATATATTTGCCTCATCTCATGTTTAACCAGTATAACCCAAATCACCTCGACCAATCCCTCACACTTTAGCGATCTTAAGAGTGACCGAAATGACTCGTCTAATACCGTATTAACAAGACGGATCATTATATAACATTATCTTATAATATAATACTTATTCAATCTGATTAAAAGAGATTTAAATTTTTTTAATTACTATTATATTAATTAATATATATATTAAATTAACAATAATAATAATTAATATTCGCATCTCATATGAACCTAATTCATAATTAAAATATTTATTTACGTAAACCCAACTAACCCTCACCAATAGGGCTCCTATTGTGTTTAACAATGTAAACAAATCATTTGTAATTTTAATACAATAATATAACAATTATAATTGTATTAAATATTCTTTACTTGCAAAAATTGCAAAAAAAAGGATTATGTTTGGAATGATCAGCACTAAAAATTGAAGGTTCTAACATTTCACAATATAATGCTAAAAAAAAAATCAATTAAATTTATATTATTATTATTTTATTATTCTCATGTTTTTTTACCAAGCGCCGGGGAGTTGAGACTTGAGCACCGCGGCGCCCAAATTTAGGTGTTGCAGCACTGGCTGCTATTACAGTGTACCGACCCTTCGGACACTGTTTTCTGCCCTTAATTTTTTCTATTTTCTCTTGGGTATCATTTCCAAACATCATCATGCTTCAATTCTAAACATTAACATGTTCAAGAATACAACAATATGTTCATCATCATGTTCAAACATCAAACATCAACATGCTTAAATTTAAACATCAGCAAGTTGTTTAAATATATAACATCATCATGTAAACATATTCAATAACAAGAATTATCACATACTCAATATAGCATGCTCTGATACCATTTGTCAGATATTGAGTGTGTGACATACGAGTGTATACATGATTTCAAAAAATTACTAAATGCAGCAGAAGCATGTTACAAATACACCCAATTTAACATATTAAACATATATCACATATATGAACAAGTATAACTATTATACACAATATATGTGATGAACAATTATATTAAAAACACTTACCTAATGAAGGTAGCTTTACAAATTCTTCAAGTCTTTCAACAATCCATGTGAAGAGCTCACCTTGAAGTGTATGTTGAACAATTCTAGTCCATAACGGTTTGATAGAATTAAAGAGCTAGAATGGTAGCTTAGTTTTAGAATTTCCAACAACATGTATTCAAGTTCTTTTGAATACAATTTTGTTTCTTAAATGGAGATAGTAAATATTTTACATACAACTCTTGTATTAATTAGAAATATTTAACATACAACTCTTGTATAATTCTTAGAAACAATTTTCACATGATAATTATTTTGAACAACTATTTTCTAAAATAATTATCTTTTTCTCCATTTTTATTTTGTTCATTTTAGCCATTCATTAGAGAAGGAGTTAAAGAGAAGTTTGTTTATTTTTTCAACACTTGAAAGAACAAAACTCAAAATTCTCTCACTTATTTATTCTTCCTTGCCATTGCCGAATTCCTTCTCCAAAATTGAATGAATGATTCAATTGTTTGCCAAAATCAATTTTGTTTATTCAACACTTTGATTAAACAAAAACAAGCGCTCCACCAAATGTATTGTTGATCTACCACTTATGATTAATTTAACCAAGCACTAGAATAATGGCCCCCTAAATTAATCTTTACCTAACAAATATAATTACTTTAATTATAATAAGTAATTAAATGGCCAACATCTAGGCCCCTCATTGTATTAAAATACAATGCCATGATCTATATATATTATAGTATTATCTAATAATATAATAATAATATATAATTTATTTATTTAAAACAATTTTGAATATTTACTTTTTACCTTACTAATTTTTACTACTAAGGTTAAATGGTAAAACTAAGGTAAAATTAAATCATGGATCAAATTGTGCCACTTGTCAATATCCTATTAATTAACAACCCTTGTTAATTAATTCAATGATATATTTAACAATTAAGTCTTGACAAATGTATATCCTGAGAGATCCCGAAATAATTATTTTATTTTGCTGAAATTTATTGGATCGAATTATTCAATCCAATCCGCTACCATAGTGCGCAACGAGTACACTTCATATTGTGAGACTTTCTAGGTCCATACCTGATTTATGATATGGAGCTCCTCCAAACGTCCGTGAACGATGTCCCACACACATGTTACGGATATTACAAATCAACGTGTTAGACCATGCAAGTTGAGGTTATTGCATATTCGTATAATCATTCCATCATTTATATCTTTGAAGAGCAGAGATATAGATCATCACCGTCAAATCTCTATTTGCTCAACCATGAACTTAACTCCATATTTATATTTCATTAAACAATATCCACAAACACTTTTGTGATATTGTTTATTCCTTCAGAATATATTTTTTGAGGTTTACGCTTGTGGCCACAAGACTTTTTAAAATACAATCTCGAAGCATCAAGATATATAACTCACTTATATGAGTTGATGGATTCCATACCAAACTCTATGAGTATCAGACCATACACAACGACACCTAGTGGTCAGACCATGAAAGGTTTCTGACATGTGTGGAACCAAAGCATGGTAGATCATTCACAAGCCCACCGTGGCACTCAGGTCAAAGGACTACAAATACTACTCAGCTAAGAAGACCTTCCATTGACGGCTTCATGAGATGTTTATTGGAGGTCTTTGTGAGTTTGTTCAATATCTAATCCTTACTGAATGCCTGCATCTCTATATGAGCTTCCTACTAAGCTCATGGTTTGCTAAGACTAACTATCTAGACCATTTAGATATAGACATACACTAATCTATATTAATAGGTTCCACCGATAGACCCGTATCGATGAAATTAGATCAGGAACATTGTGTTTGAGAATATACTTGTATAATGACATTTCTTAGCACCATTTGCAACTCTTTATAGCTATGTCATTTCTAATATATTCTTAGGTTATTGTCTCATTTCAGACAAGGTTCTAACTCCTCAGATTTTGCTAACTATATGAACATGCTAACTCTTAGCACTACTAACTCTTAGTACTTATAATTATTAGCGTTGCTAACTCTTAGCGTTGATTTAAACTCCTTTAGATCATACAATGTCTGAAACGTTACAAGCATCTTACCATTTAATAATAAATAATATTAACAATTTTACTAGATATGATAATTGTATAAATACTATCATTATATATTTATACAAAATGGGATGGCACGTAAGCACAAATCCCAATAATTCGTTCATTGGTAAGACAACATATATTGAGGAAGAGACAGACAAGGTTCGTGCAGATTAGGTATATTTTGTTTCTTCTAAGATATAAGGTAGGTATATTACTTTTTCACTCAATATTTTGTATTTATTCTAACTTTATTTCTCAACTTTGTAATACAACATAATAACCTACTTGGAATTTTTTTTCATTTGACAATGGGACTGGAAGAATGTTCAATTTGCCTCTAATACTGCTGATTGCATTCATTGGTTTACTTATTGAATTGTGTTTATGATGTACTGCTTATTATAACATGATGGAACATTTTGGAAGGTGGCACTTGTGCTGTGCTAGGTGTTTACATTTATAACTTTAACTGTTGCAAGTTTCACACTGTAAACTAAGCTGGATGTTGGATTTTATATATTGATGTTGGGATTATGGATTGCCATGTAATTATGTTGTTGTATATATAGTCATACTTTGTGATTATGATGTGTATTTCCATTAATGTAAAGATGTTTGAATTATGGTTATTTGAATATTTTGATAATAATATTTATCGAATATTTTAATTCTTGTAATATATATATATTTCTATTTATATAAATATATGAAATATTTAATATAAATATACGAATATGATTTAAATTCATGAAATGTTATAATTGATTATAAAATTAATAAACAAAATTTGGTTTTAATCTAACAAGAATTCTTGATAGATAATATATTTTCATAATATCACTATACAGTGATAGACATTTATCAGAAAATGGCGATAAAAAACTATCACAAAATTGTGATAGAAATAATCAGAAATTCGTTACAAATTATATATTTTGATGAGGTCACGTTATTTCCATGTGACGTCAGTATAATGACATCAAACTTACATCAACTATCGTACTAGGCATCAAATCAACATCCACGTCATTATACATGTAGGCAATTTGTGCCACATATTTTTTGTACACATAGGATAAAAATCATAATTTAATGATAAATATTTTCTATCACAAAACGATGTCACATGCTGGTAATAGAAAAATTCTATCACAAAATTCATCTACTACAGATTTGTGATAGAATTTTTCTATCACAGATTGTTGAGATATCTATTTTTCAAAAAATTATTGAGGTGTCTTTTGATAAAAGAATTTTTTTATCACAAAATTCAAGTTTAACCCATTTAATAAGTAAAATCCAATCCATCCCTTAACGAGTATTTCCCAAAATTCGAGTTCTACTTCTTAATAATTTTTCAATTGTAACTTATGAATTTAATTGTGATTTTTGAAACCTATTTTAATTCCTTTATTTCAATTTTGTTTTAATTCCTCTATTCACCACATAATTCATGTTATTTGTAGACACTTAAATCTTATTTAAGATTTTCTTCCATTACTATATAAAGGGATGATTTCTCACAGAATATGGAGGGAATTTAAGATATAAAAATAAGAGCACTCTTGAGATCTTCGAGCAATCTCTAAGTGCATTGCTTTGTAATCATAAATCGCTCTTACTTAACTAAACACTTCTCATACACAACAATCATTTTTCTTGGTTTTATACTGACTTGAGCATTAGAGCGCCTTTTATTGCTGGAGGACAATGTTGTTTTAGAATTCTTGAAGTGTTTAAGAGCGACGTATAAGTTTTATAATTCTTGAAGTGTTCAAGGGCGACGTAGGAGGTGGATGGTGGTGTTCTTGAAATTTCCACTAGGTTTCAATGGTATAAAAATAACTTATTGAGGTTCTAAAACCTAGGAACTTTAGTGGTGTCGTCTGTCAGGAAGTCACAAAAACTTTCTAATCCTAATACAAACTCTTCTACTAAAACATCAAAACACCCATCTTAACAACTGAAAACTTGGTCACCAATTCAATAAATGAGCTGACCCACACAATAATGAAGCCAAAGGACCTAGTTCTTTAAAACTTGCTGTTCTTAGAAATGGCATTCTTTAAAGGGTAACAGCCTTTCTTTTAAAACTAATGAGCAAAGTTAACGACTGCACGAGTGAGAATCTTGAACTTTGTGATAAGGTTATGATGTTGGAAAGAAGCACTAACCACAATGGTGATTTCAAGGAACAATCACCAAATAATCAAAACACTCAAACAAAAATCCAAACTCTAAACAAAGTCCCATAAAGAATCACAACTCTAAACATTCTACAAGAACCAAATCATGAGATTACAAGAAGACCAAGAGAAGAAGATGTGAACACATATATACTCAAAGAAGTACAAGAATTATATTCCAGGCTAAACAAACCAAGATCCTTAAAAGAAGCTATTGCCTTAACAAGAAAGGTAACTCTAGACCAATTCACCAAAGCAATAAGGCAAGCTAAAAGACCAGCAAAATTCAATGTATCAAACTTTCACATGTTCGATACGAATGGCCATCTCGAAGAACACATATTTTACTTTGACAAAAGGATGATTATGCATGAATATATTAGATCCTTTAAGTGTCTGGTCTTCTCTTCGAGCTAAAATATGTTAACAAAAAATGGTTCCAAAGTTAAACAAAAGTCCATGTCCTTGTTCAAAGAACTAATTGAACAATAAATCAACAGTACATTCAGAATGAAAAGGCTAAGAAAACCACATCTAATTTATTCTCGATGAAGTAGGGAGAAATTAAATCTAGTTAAAGCTTCCTCAATAGATTCAATAGGGAATTGAGTGAATTAGGAACTCTAACTCAGTAATAGTAGCCCAGGTTTACAAAAAAGTCATCAAGCCTTCCACCTCTATTATAAGTATTTAGTTCAAAATTTTTTTACTTCTTTTGAGCTAATCAACCAAAGCTCTGAACAATGGATTAGAAATGAAGAAACTAAAGCTTACACAAAGAAGGACGGATCTGCAATAACAATAAAGAAAACAAAAATACATCCCAAAAGGGGAAATATAGGACACCATCACAACACAGAGGAAGCAAACGACCTGGTGACTTTGAAGTAAATAGATAAGAGAAAAAGATAGCAAGGATACCCAGAACACTAATCCCAATCAATACTCTAATCAAACTAATATAGGAAAGATTGAAAGATACAGAGATATTCTAGACCCCCAAACTAATTTAATGACTAATAAAGCAAAGAGAAAATAAAACGCTACTATTTCCACAATAACTATGGACATATAATCTGAATTGTAGATATGATAATAAGAGATAGATGATTAAATGAATACATAGCTAATAACAACCTTAACAAAGGCATGGATCCAATGAAAAAACTGGCAAACATACAAATCTATATAGAAAAAGAAGACATGCCTATTCTTAATTCAATACATGAATCTGTCTTTAACTTAGTGTGGATCAAAACAAGGATAGATGAACCAATAATGGAAGAAATTGACGAATTAGAACTTCCTATACTTGAAGGATCAAAAGAAACTTGAGATACAATAGAAGCATTAGTTGTAAGGCACATAACAATAAAATTCCATATGAATGTCCTATAAGGTAAATCCCTTAAGAAATGGAGAAATGAGGAAAAAGGGAGACCACTTTTTTAATGAGCCTCCAAGATTTAGAGAAGCAAAATAGTAGAAACTTCTATATCCCTTTCCATCGCATAAGAATTAAAAAAGATTAAATTTTTATGAGAAAACCTGACCGATTTAGCAATGCCCTATCTAAACCTATTAAGGATTAGTCTAAATATATAGCCAATACTATATTGAGGAGAGAACTAGTAGATGGTGAAAGTGGTGCATACATAATATTTTGGGAAGCCTTTAAAAGGTTAAAGCTAAAGATAAATGATCATAGACATTGCATTACTGAGTTAATAGCCTTTGGTTGAGGGAAAGTATAGGTAAAAGGGGTTATAATGTTATATGTAATAGCAGCTAGAAAGAAATTAGAAGTCAATTACTTGGTTGTGCAGGGGGCTACTGCTTATAACTCCATCACTGGTGTTTCTAGATCCTATACAGTGATGCAGTCTTCTCTACACTACACCAAGTTGTTCGATGTACATATGCTATAGGAAGATGAATAGTTAACACTATAAATAAGCAAGTACAAGCTAAGTAATGTTATGCTAACTCATTAAAATCAACCATAGACAACACAGAGAAAAAAGGCCTAGGTGAATTATAAAACAGCAGGAAAGGTAAACACCTCTCTCTCTTGAGGAGAAAATTTGTACCAAATAGCAATTAATTGATCGATGTTAGAAAGAACTTCCCTTGGATAAAGAATACATACTGCCTAACACACAAAAAATAATAAAGGAAGCAGTCCTAGACCCTTCAACCCCCAATCGAGTAATTCTCCCAGGCACTTACTTGACCAAACGAGAATGACAATAATTGATAATTTTATAAACCAAGAACTAGGATATCTTTGCCTAGTTTCATATTCTAGGAATTAATTTGGAAGTAATGTGTCATAACCTGAACATCCAGGAAGGATACAAGCTAGTAAGTAGCAGCAGAGAAGATTTGCACCAAAATAGAACCAAATCATAAGTAAAGAAGTTGATAGATTACTAAAGATTGGGTTTTATAAGATAAGTGAATTACCTAGATTGGCTGTCTAATGTCGTTATAGTCTATAAGAAGAATGGGAAGTAAAGAGTATGCATTAATTATACTAACCTTCAGAAAGCTACACCAAAAGCTTCTTTCCCACTTCTTAAGATAGATCAAACGATGGATGCAACGATTGGCTATGAATGACTTATATTTCTAGATGCATATAGCGGATACAACTTGATCTGAATAGAAAAAGAAGACAAAGAAAAAACCACCTTTATAATTGATAAAGGAAATTATTGTTATAAAGTGATGCCTTTTGGACTCAAGAATGCTGGAATGATGCAAACTTACTAGATGTGTCTAAATCCCACCAAATGCACATTTGGGATATCATCCAAAACCTTCTTAGGACATATAGTTAGTGCTCACGGAATTATGGCAGACCCTTCATAAGTCTAAATATTAAAAAACTTTATCGTCCCTTGTACCCTAAAGGAAATATTGCTGCTTTAAATATACTATTCTTCTGTCAAATAAATGCAGACTATTCTTCCAAGCCTTGAAAGCTAAAAAGGGAAATAGTTGGGGACCAAAAAAATGGAGGCACTACAATACCTTAAAGACTATCTAAGGAACCTCTGATTCTCTTTATGTTACTTTCTAATGAAACCTTATTCCTCTACCTAGTTGTATCCATCATAGCCATAAGTGTTGCCCTTATAAAGGAAAAAGTAAACTACAGAAGGCTATCTTTTATACAAGTAAAGTGCTTTCAGAAATAAAAACTCAGTATTCAGCATCAGAAACCTTGTCCTTGCATTGACTCATGCAAAAGAAAAACTCCGTCAATATTATGAAGCTCACCCAATAGTTGTATATACTTTCTACCTACTAAAATAAATCGTATCCAGACTAGACGCAATAGAAAAAGTCATAAAATGACAATGGGATTAATTCACCTGGATATTGGCTTCCAATCACAAATAGCTATCAAGTGTCAAGCCCTTGCTAACTTCTTACTTGAATAAAAATTAGAAGTACATGATGATTCCTTACTCTCAGAACCAAATGGGTCTAAAAGAAACCTAGAAGATACAAATAAACAGAGCCTCAAATCATAAAAGTGCTAGTCTCAGAGTATATCTAAAAAGTCTAGGAGAGATTAGTATTAAAACACATTGTAAAGCCCTAAAATCGTTATTCAAACAACAAAGCCAAATATCAAGCTTTGATAGAAGGATTAACAGTAGCTTGACTCATAATAATCAAAAGGTTGGAGATAAAAACTGACTCCTCTCTGTTACTTCCCAATGGAATAAAGAGTACACCATGAAGGAATGCGTAAACTATTAACTCTAGCCAAAAGCCTAGCAAAATACTTTAGAAGTATAACCATAACCTAAATCCTTAGGGAAGAAAATACATATGCAGACAGACTCATAAAAAAAGCCTTGATAGCACAACTTCTACTAATAAGAGTGAATCCTTTAACATAAAGAGAAAAGATAAAACAAAAGAATGATAACATCATAGAAATACGGGAAGCACATAAAATCATGAAGTTAACAACTGTAGAAAAATTGGATGATACCTTACTAAAGTATATGAAAGAAGGAAAACTTCCCTAGGACAGGAAATAATTGAGGAGCCTACGGAGTTGGGTAGAAAGATTCACCATCATAGATGACCATCTCTATAGACGTCCTTCTCTAAAGTCTATATAAGATGTGTGCTAGTAGAAGAATGAGAGATAGTTTTTATAGAAGTCCATGAAGGAAACTATGAGAATTAGTCAAGTGAAGGTATCTACACACAAAAGACCATGCGATAGGGATACTTATGGCCCTAGATCAAAGGAGGCGGTCTAACGTACATAAAGAAACATGAAAAGTGCCAGAAACACACCATATTTATCCACTAACTTGTAAAAGACCTCAATATTGCACCCAACCCTTGGTTATTCATCCAGTAGGGGATGCATATAGTAAGACCTTTACTATTAGCTGCAGAAGGAAAATGCTTCATCCTTCTAGCTATAGATTATGTTACTAAGTGGGTAGAAGTAGAAGCTTATTGTAATGACATAGGTATAAAATTAAGGGATTCATATAGCATAATATAATCACAAGATATAGAATGCCTCAAATTAATGGTATTAGATAATGAAAATAGGTCGTAATCTCCACGGTCATTTTATTTTGCAAAAAATTTAAGATACAACAACGGTTTTCTTCTCGGAGCTACTTTCAAGGAAATAAAAAAAAACAAAAGTTACAAATCAAATAGTATTTCACCATATTGCAAAAACATCTAAAGAAAAGAAAAGCAGATGGCTCGAAGAACTTTCATGAGTACTTTAGGTGTACAGAATAACAAAGAGCAGATCAACACAAACGTCACCATATGTGTTAATATATAGACCTAAAGCAACACTTCCTATGAAAGCATTCATCCCTATACTTAAAACAATAATGGTACAACTAGAACTTACTAACAATGTTCTAACATTAGCAAATAAAGCATGAGAGAAGTAAAAAAGGCAACTTGGTTCCACAGGAAGCACTCGATGTTAACAAGGAATGCAACAAGGGCAAGATGGTAGGAACAATTATACAAAGTCCTAAAATGGTTAGACAATAGTGTCTTTTACTACACATGGCAGGAAAGCCTATCTTAACTCTCTAGATTATATCAAAAATCAAGAGATTTTATGCATGAGAAATTTAACTTTTTTTTCAATTTTTTTAATTTTTTCCTTCCATTAAAATTAAATTTTCAATATTAACTACTAACAAATGCCTAAAAATTCCCTACAAGGGTCATCAAACCAAACTCATAAAACATTGGCCCTGTTAAGTAGAGATAGTAAAAGTATTCGGACCATGAGACTAAGTTTTCCATTGATGTGATATTTCTATATCTTAAAATTGAGTGCAAGTATACACTATCGTATACAAGTAATAAAGGGATAAAAGAGTAAGATGTCGAACCCACAGGGATAATGTCTTTTTTTTAATTACAATTATGTCTTTTTAGTAATTTTTCAGAAAAATAAAAATCTAAGGATGAATTTAAAAAATATAAAATCAATGACCCAATGTAAAGATGTTTGGAAGATAGCAATATGGAGAAAACCTAGGGTTAATACTATCCCTCAATATGCTTTCCAATGATAAATCCTCTAATATTTAATTCTCTTAATTTTTGTTATTGATCAAGACACTAATGTATTTACAAGCCTCTTTCAAAGTCATGCAAGTATACCTTAATTTACCAAATAACTATATTTTTATGGTACTTGTAATAAATTAAGATTAAGTCTTATTGATCATATATGTCAATTAGGTATATTCTTATCCTAATTTGAAACTTGCATATGCAACATTGAATGTTACTCTACAATCATGCATCAAATTACCTAGGTCTAAATATAATGATTTCTCTTCTGAGTTTATGAAAAATATTATCAATTCATTCACCATATATTGGCTAGATATATTGAAGCATTAAGAGCAAGTAATTTGAATAACAACGAACTAAGTTTATTAAATATTAAAAAGATATGGCAATGAAGCACACATATTGAGTTCAAGTATTAACCCTAGAAATAAAATTTAGTTCATGACTACAAGAGAACAGTGGCAAAAATAATAAGAAATCATGATATAATCCATAGCACATCGATATATAATTAGGGTGGGTTTGGATCTCTAGAATGGCAACTTTGTTCTAATTTCTAGCAAACCAAGTGTTCAAACTATTTAAACACTTAATTATTTGGTTAAACTCTTTAACCACTGATTTGTTTCAAAAGAAATGGAAATGTGGTTTTTGAACAACTCTTGGAAAAACCAAATTTCCTTTTCTTTCTTTGGTTCTGGTCGAATCTGAAGCCTTGAACAAGCAGATGGCAACACCTTGCTCTCTATCTCTTCCTTGGCCTTATAAAGAAGAAATATGAAGAGAAACTCTTTCTCTCTTTTTTCTCAAATCTTGCCAAACCAAAAGAGGGTAGTCTCAAAAAATGAAAATAGTTTCTATTTTATCTCTATTTTCCTTTTTGTCAACTTATGGCGCCACAAGGCATGCTGAAACCTATGCCCATTTATTTTCTTCGCTTTTGTTGACCAAAATAATGGAAAACAAAAATAATATAAAGTGTACTAACCCTTTCTTATTAGGAGAGTGTGAGAGTGAAGAAGAACAGAAAAATAATAAGTGTATTTTGTACAAACTATTTTGAATTATATATGTTTTATATTGTATTTTTAGCAACTACGATAATGGAGACTTGGTATTATCTTTTAGGTGATCATACTCATCGAGGAGAGCAGTTGTAAACACAGGGTTGAATCTTGGGATCATATAGATTCATCATTACCAGCAAGAGGGAAGAACTATTTTCCTTTAAGATAATACTCTCTTGTATGTCTCTATTATGCTTAATGCCAATTTTTTGGACTCTATTAATATTTTACTTTATATTATGCTTGTTAATAATTTTTATCTTATAAATATTTGACAATATATGTTTAAATATATGGTCGAACAAGTTTTTAAAATAAATATACTCAATAAGAGATGATTGTCCAATAGTGATAAAAAGAAATGCTTTAGAATGACAACAACAACAACAATAATAATAACAAATTCTCTTTTTCAAACCATAATACTTCTATTAATCGAATATTCATGAAACATTCAACTTTTTTTCCTTACAGCTGATTTATTTATTCAACATGATAGAAATATTTTTATTTTATAAGCCATAACAATATAGAACTGAACTTGGCATTTTTTTTAACATGGCACCAAGCAAAGGCATAAACTTCCTTGACATAATCCATTTACTTTGTTGTCTCTGAACTCTCGTGCACAAAAGTTGGAACAGTTCGTATTTTCGTAATTTTGCATATTGAAGGGTTTAGTATAAATCTTAAGCTTTGTTGCTACCCTCGCTTTATTTTCTGCACAAAATAAAATATATTACTATCATAATTTTTAGGCAAAATAATAACAGTATAAATCTCTTGTAATAATGACCTAATATTATACCCAAAAAAAAAAAAAACAATTTGATGCTTAATGGAACATTGTAAAGGGAAAAGAAGAACAAGCATGTATATGACAATTATATGGAGGCTATTCATGGTTGTCTTTGCTTTTCTTCCTTTTCACTCTTAATTCGAAGTAGACCGATATGGTGTATAGATATAAAAGCAATAGAACCTTCAATATTTATAGACAAATAATGATGTGAGGAAAACTAATAGAATCTCTTTTAAGATTTTTAAATTAATGAAAATAAAGTATAAATATCAAGTAATTAATAACTGCCACATATGCTAAAATATATTATTATGATATAAATGAATGAAGTTACATCCTAATTTGTTACTAATAGCTAATTTGTTATTATACCAATGTCAATAGCACTAAGTAAGTGAGAGTTGTTAGAGATGGTGATTGTAAGCCATTCTATTTTTGTATGAATATTTTGATATTTATACCATAAATATTTCTATAAATCATTAATTTATCATAGAGTAATAATCTTATTCTTTTTCAGACATTGTAGATATAAAGTAGTTTAGATCTGATTTAATGTAGAATCATAACTAAGAGTTAGTAATTCTAAGAGTTGTCCTTTATTTGGAATATAACAAAGATCTGAGAACATTTAATGCAATGACATAGTTGCAAGTAGTTGCAAATGGTGCTAAGCTTAAAAAATATCGTTCTTGATCAATATTTACCTGTATAGGATTGATTAGTAAATCTTTTAGCTCATTATTTATCTATATTTATATATTTCAGACGATTAGTCTTAATAGATCGTGAGTTTAATGGATGCTCGTTTGGCATGGAGATATACAATTAGGACTGCGTACTAAACAGACTCACAAGAACCTTCATTACACATCTCATCAAGATGTTAATTAATGGTCTTCTCAAGTTGAGTAATATTTATAGTTCTTTGATCTAAGTGCCACAGTGGGTACTCTACTATACTTTGATTAGACATATATCAAAGAACTTTTATGGTATGACCTCTAAGTGTCATTGGGTATGGTCTGATGCTCATAAAGTCTAGTGTGCGTAGATATGAGATTCGTCAATTTATATAGGTAGGTTGTATTCTTGATGCTCTGATATTGTTTTTTAGAAAAGTATTATGTCCATAAGCATAATTTTGCTTACTTAATGGACAATTGTTTATTTGTAAAAGAAAAATAAGTCAAAGTATAAAATTTATACTTTTTTCTAATTCTTGTTTCGACCATTTTGATGTTTAAATAAGAGAATTGGCTTTATTCATTTTTGGGAGAGCAGCTAAGAGTTTGAGAGAAAGCATAAAGAGTTTAAGTTAAATATACTAATCCTTGTAAATCTAAATCTATCATTCTAAGGTCCTAAGTTCACTATAGTTAAGACCTAAAATTATTCGAGGGCGTGCTTCAAGGTGAGTTCTACACTTAAAAATTAGAAAGCTACGTTCATCGTTCTAAGTGCTTTACAACTATTATTTCTATATAATTATTATACTTATGCTTGTATGATATATATATATATATATGATGAAATGTATTTTATGCTTTTTTTGCATGCTATGTGTGACACGCATTTCATTTCACTTACCATGTACATTATCTCACACTCCGTATTACATATTACACCACAAGAATCTTCAGTCTTCAAGTTTCTCTCTATAGAAATTAGATCAATCTTCCTCGAAAATTATGTCAATCAAATGTTGGAAGTATGCTCTAAAAAGCATAATTATTTATATTTAGATATTGATAAAAATAATTAATAAAGGTTATTCATTACATAATAAATTTTTAATTATGATTGTTTTATTTAAAGATTATGAAATTCTTTGATTATTATATGTAACCTTGAACTTAGTATATAATATTTATATACAAGAGGATTAAGTTTAAGCGTAATAATCTAAACTTATCCTTAGTTTGAAAGAAAACGAAAACTTTATTTTGATAGACTCTAAGTGCGGTCCATTTGTATATTGTATACAATGGTCTTATCCGGATAATTCTATGTATTGACATAGAAAAAAGATGCACTTTATTTAATGTTGATTATATAGGATTGGACCATGATAAAATTAATTCTCTAAATCTCTGTTAGTAAAGAGAATTTATTTTATCACAATATAATCGTATATGGATTAATCTTAATCCTGAGTGATTAATGAACTTCTATTCATCAAGTTATGTTTATTAATTTACAATGGAAAGACTATAAACGATTTCAAGTCAATTACTAAGTATTTTATAAATGAAACAAAATGGATGGCTTGGAATATTTCTTATAGTTATGGAATCCACTTCTTCTGAAAAGAAGTTAGATAAGTTATTCCTTTGATAATTGATTCTTATCTTGAACATTATGAGCATTCAATTTTTTTTTAAGAGTTAAAGAAAATAATAAATTTGTGAAATTTACAAATTAAATATTCAAAAGAGGATCAATGTGGATCGAGGATAAGAATATAACTAGAGAGGTTAACGAACACTTGGCCTAGCTCTAATTATAAACACTTGTGGAGGATTGATCTATATGAAATAATTATTAAATGGACAAAGTCAATTTACTGTTTTATAATTTATCTACAAAATTAAGAGTTCAGCTTTATATTTTAATAGAATAATATAAAGTTAATAAATAACATCATGTTGATTAAAGAGTTTAATCAAATGACTTAATTTATTAGAGCTTAATTTTGTAGTTCTATCAAGTCCCCGTGCTAGCTCCATAAATACTGAAATTGACTATTGAATTAATTATTATATCTAAAATATTAATTGGCCCAAGTTTATTTTAATTAAACTTATTAGGACCAATTATTGACCTATGTTTAATTTGATTAAACTTGTTGGGCTCAGTTAATTACTTGCCCAATCCATAATAGTTATGGAATTAAATAAATAATTAGATTATTTATTTTAATTAATTAGATTATTTAATTAAATTAAATAACTAGATAATTCTGAATTATCTAAATTATTTAATTAAAGATAGTATTAGATATTATATTTATCCTTTCAATTATCTAAATTAAAATAATATAAAGATATTATTTTATCTTAATCCTATTAGGATTAAGAGTTTATATAACATAATAAGTTTTGTACTATAAAAAGGAATTTTGGAACTACTTTTACATATTCTTAATTAGTGCTTCTTTTGGGCTAAATTTTTCTAGAGAGAAAAATTAAGAATACATAATTTAGATCTTCTGCAATTTATCAACTTGCCCACATGAGTAGTCCATTAGTGAAAGACAAAGCATGGAAGATTTGCTAGTGTTAACAGACATATCTATGAAAAATTCGCAATTAAGATATTTTTATTATAACATCTTGTTGCTAAATTAAAATAGACATAAATTTTTAATTCATTCCTGCAATTAGTATCAAAACTAGGCTCATGTTTATTTTAATTTAGCAATTGTAAATTTTATTTTTTGTGTTCTTGATGGGTAGGCACATATTAATGATTGTTATATTTTTATTCATGGGATAAATGGTTATAAAATTTTGTATAGACTGATGGTGTTGGTTGTTAATTATATGGTCTTTTGGATTTAGAATTGATTAGATCAATTCTTTGTAAGCCATAAAGGGTATAGAAATTTTTGTAATTAAAAAATAACGGTGGATTTTTATGGCAAAATGCACGTATGCAACTCTTCATTATTCAAGCAAAAGAACAGTGGCTCCCTTGGTTGAAGCCACCGACTCTGCTGTCAAGTAAAGGCCTACCTGATGCTAGGCCTCACAAGCTAGGCCTAAGGCCTCGCTTAAGTATTTTATTGAGCCACGCCTAAGCATGTTATTGGGCCATGCCTATTTGATGCACAAAGCACAGCCACGGGCCATTCCCATGGTTGTGCTAAACAGTTACTATTTTGAACAGTGGTTATGCAATAACTTGAGTCTGCTGAGCACAGCTCCAAAAAGGCCCAACAAAAATTTAAAAAACATTGTATGACATATAATTTTTTTTTGTTATCTATAATAAAATACAATTATATGAGATATATTTGTATTATATTAGGAGATCAAAGACTACTTAAGAAGAAGAAGATACAAGAAATTCAAGATTGTCTTTTACTTTTTGTATTTTATTTCCTTTTCTTTTCTTAGAAATCCAAAAGACTCAGTCAACACCATTATTTTATATTTTATTTCATATGGTGATTGATATTATAAAATATGCCCATGCATTATAACTTGCCATTTAGATCTAAAATGTGCCTACTCAATGCATTATAACATTCCATGAATACATGTGTCATTATTTTATTTATTTACTAAACATTTTTAGTTTAGATTTAATAAATTAACACATAATATACCAATTAGTTATTAGATTTAATTAAAATAATTTTAATTGATTTAATATGGAATTATTTTTTTAATTAGATTAAAATTAATTAATTTCATAATTGGTATAAATAATGTGAATGAGATTTAATTAGATTAAATTTGGTAATTTTACATCAAACTAACTAAGCATATTATAATAAATAGTTTACTAAAATTATAAGTCTTAGTTATTCATAATTAATTAGATTTTTAGTGTAAAAATCTAGCAATTTATTTTAAGTGCTGATAGGATTAGATTATAGAAACACTAAAAAAGAAACCTAATGATCAATAATTGACTAGCAGCAATAATGTTTTCACTAGGATTATAAAATATGAGATATTTTTTAAAATAAAACCTTACAACATAAAACAATAAACGAGAGAGGATTAAATGACAATTTGACACATGGTCTACATCTTTAGTTTAACAATGTGAGATTTAAGTGGCACCTTGTAATGACTTTATTTTCGTTCTCCCTACGAAGGGTGCCTGTTTGAATTAATATCAAGGTTAACTTTCAAGAGATAGGATTCTTGTATGTATTTTTAGATTGACCTACCTTACAACGACAACTTTGGAGTTAAGTCTAAGGAATCCAAAATGATGCGTCACACTTACATAAATATAATTATATAGATAATTATATTTAGACCAAAATAAACGGTAGTTAATTAATGCATAAGTTATGAGATAATTAATCAATTGAGATTTTTTCAATCTAATTTGAAATTGATTTGACCTAGCCTACAGCGGCATATCAATTTGGTAAATTGGATTATCATGGCATAGAATATTTTCTAGGGTTTTTACCTTTATTCTTTTACATCATGCATCATGTGTTAAAGTGTTATGCCATAATTGTGATGATATTTTAGTATGAATATTTAAAGTGGCACCTTTATTTTCAGCAAAATGAAAAATCTCTTTATCACAATATTATCTAATAATAAATTAATTGGCAATACTTTATGAAATGAAAAAGTACAATGAACATTGTATTCATCTGTGAGAACCAAAAGTTTATCCTCACTAATCGCTGCCCTTCAAGGCTTGTTCTCAATGCTTCACAAGAAGCTAAGGAGTAATATGATCATTGGCAACTTTTAGCTTTGTCTCAAGCATCGTACATAGATAAAATCCTTGTAAGGTTTTCGATGTAGAATTTTTAAAAAGGTAATTTACCTTTTTACCATGGAATTCACTTATCTAAGGCATAATGTTCTAAGACACCTCAAGAAGAAGAGGATATGAGATGGATACCCTATGCCTCTGCAGTAGGTAACCTAATGTATGCTATGTTATGTACAAGGCCCAATATTTGTTATTCAGTGGGTATAGTTAGCCAATATCAATCCAATCTAGAATATGATCACTGGGTTGTCGTAAAGCATATTCTTAAGTACCTTTAGAGAACGAAAAACTATATGCTTGTCTATTCCGGTACGTATTTGATCCAAATCTGGATCAGTGTTCACTCTTAGTGGTGAAGTGGAGAAGCATAAAGTAATCATGTATGGCCAATTCAACCATGGAAGTTGAATATGTAGCGGCTTATAATGTAGCTAAGAAAATGGTATGGCTCTGCAAATGCTTATTGGATCTGGAAGTTGTTCTAGATCTGGATAAATCTCTCATGATTTATTATGATAATAGCAGTGCAATGGTGAATTCCAAAGAGCTAAGAAGTCACAAAAGAGGCAAGCATATAGAAAGAAAATACCATCTGATCAAGGAGATCGTGCTAATAAAGGTGGACAAATTCATCTTCCTCGGCGATTTTATCATTCTTAACATGGAAGAAGACAAGGAGATCTTTATCATCAATGAAAGACCCTTCCTAACCACAGGACATACGGTCATTGATGTTAAAAATGTGAGATGACTAAGAAGGTGCAAGATGATGTAGCGATATTCAAAGTCTTCAAGGAGATCAAGTTGTCATAGAGTGAAGACTATGAAAGCATTGATGTGTTACACCTATTCGCCAAACTATTAGGGTGTTTACGATTCCAAGCCGTATTGGGTATGTGAATGCGGTTTATGTTGATCACATAAAATTCATGTATATTTATAATTCATACATCACATACATAAATATATACTCAGTGGAAGCTTGAAAATCTAATTTCCCAAACAATGAACACAATAAATATTTGTTCTATTACAGTAATGAACAAATTAAATAGATATTAATAACATTAATACCAAAATTGATAATAATTACCTCTCAAGCATTTAGAAAGTTTTAAGCTATAGTACCGCCTGAAATGGACCCGTTGGCAATTCTATAAATCAACCGGGTGGGCTTTACTCATTAGAATAACATCTTTAATTTCAGTACTAATTTAACACTTAAACCATTTAGATTAATTCTTAATCTATAGTTTAACACTTAAATTATTTTTAAGCAAAGAATTTATTTTTGATTTATTCAACACTTGAATTTCAAAAATAAATCTCAATGCTTCCATGGCTAACGTATTTGAGAAGAAGATGAATAGTTAAAAGAAAACACTTTTCTCTCTCATCATTTTCTTTGGTTTGACCGGCCATCCTTGTAAGCATTTTTTAACCACTTGGAAAAATGAACATTTATTCTTATTCACCAAAATGGCCGGCCACTCATGTAAACCATTAGCCAAAAAAATTGAATTCCAAATTCATTAATTTAATATTTGTTTCATTTAACTCTCGTTTCACATTTACTTAGCCTTAGTTAACAATTAACCATTAATCTTAGTTAGGTTAAACTTTACTTGGCCATAAAGTAAATAATAAAATATTCAATTAACTTAACTCAAGTTAACATTTAACTAAAGTTAGGTTAACTTATATTTCCAATAATTAAATGATTAATTAACCTAACCTTAGTTAACAATTAACCTAAGTTAAGTTAAATATTATTTTAATATAAAATTATTAAATATCCTTCTAACCTAACCATGTGGTTAACTCTTAATCATACTTATGTTAAATATTATATTAACTTTTAAATAAATATGTAAAATTACTCTTAAGCCCTCACTTAGTTACATATTAACCCATAGTGGGTCCCACCTAACTACACACTTGAGTCAACTTAACTGAGGGCTCATTATGTACTACGTGTCAGCATTTAATTGGTCGATAAAAATTGTTAACTAATAAATGTACTTAACACTTAAGTCTTGACATGCCCTCATCTCAAGGATTCCTGAAGTAAATATTAAGTTTTGCTAGAAATTACTAGATTGAACAATTCAATCTGGTATCCTACCCTAGTGTACAACGAGTACACTTTATATTTTTGGACTCTCTAGGTCTATGCCAAATTCATTAAATAGAACTATTCCATGAGTTCATGATGAATACCTCACTCATATGTTATAGATATTACAAATTAGTGCGATGGACCATACAGGTTGAGGTCATAGCGCATATGTATAGTCCTTCAGTCAATTATATCTTAGAGGCGTGTGGACATAGATCAACATCATAAAATCACCATAAGTAAATCCTTTGCCATATTATTTAATCCTATGAAAAACGGGGTGTCTGTTTTTGGCCAAAAGACTTTTGAAATACAATATTTGGAGCATCAGGATACACAGCTCAGCCATATGAGTTGACGAATCCCATATCTATGCACACCGAACTCCATGAACATCGAATCATACCAACGATACCTAGGGGTCAAACCATGAAAGGTCTTTAACTGCGTAGAACCAAAGTATGATGGATCACTCATAAGCCCACCGTGGTGCTTAGGTCAATGGACCATAAATACTACTCATCTCGAGAAGATCATCCATTAACGACTTTATGAAATATCTATTAGAGGTTCTCGTAAGTCTATTCAGTATCTAATTCTGAATGAATACTCGTATAGCTATAAAGCTCAAAGCTAATGGTTAGCTAAAAGTAACCATCTGTACTATATAGATATAGACATACACTGATCTATATAAAAAGGATTCATTGACAGACCCGCATCGATGAAAATAGATCAGGAACATAGTGTTTGAAAGTATACTTGCATAATGACATTTGCTAGCACCTGATTACAACTCTTGCGACTATGTCATTACTAGTATACCCTTAGGTTTTTGTCCTATTATATACAATGCTAAAATGCCTTAGATTTCACTGATTATTATAACCTGCTAACTCTTGAGTATTTATATTTGTCAGAGATGCTAACTCTTAGTGCTAATATAATCTCTTTTAGACTAGATATGAACTCTTTCAGATTGTACAATATCTGTAGTGTTACAAGCACAATATCGTATACAATTAATATTAATGATTTTATTGAAATGTATATTGTATAAATATTAAATAATTAATATTCATACAATATTAGAGTGGCAAGTAAGCCTCAACTTTAACAATCTCCTACTTGCTGTAGTGTTATTCATACTAGTATCTTATACGAATACACTTTAGGTGTTTCTCAATCACCCTATGAGTTTAGGCCTAAGTGCATCCGCTATGTTATCCATAGAATGTATCCTAGATATTGTTATTCTCCAATGGCCAAGAACTAATTATATAGTATTCAGAGTCCACACGATCAAAATTCTGGAATGCTATATGGCTTCTTGGCTAAAGTGATTATTTAGTTATTGTTATATTATAGTGGGACAGGATCCACTGCTATTCCACTAAGCTTGGAACTATTCTAAGCTCTACAACTAATCTAGAATATTCATAGTGCTTTCTTTGTAGGCTTTTTAAGTTGCAATATATTTTACCTCCAAGGCATAATTAATTATCGACATTTAAATTACACATTTCCAACTAGGTCTAGTATCGATGAAGGGAAACACATAACTAGATATAGACTTTCTATCATTCAAATTACATGGGAAGTCTGAATATGTACGTCCCATCACTTGTAAGAAACTTTCTTTAGTGATTCAAAAACTTATCCTCTATACCTCTAAGGTATAAGAGATATATTTTATAGCTATTTAATGGTCGTGACCTAGATCTGACCAATACAAACTTGTAACACTTATAGCCATCCAAATCCAAGTCTCGTACATAACATAGCATGCATCGAACTACCATTTGCTGATGCATATTATAAGTTAGATATTTTAACTCTTTCATCTTCTCTATGAGAACACTTCCTATTAGAAAGATGAATGTCATGTCCAAAAGATACATTAAATGTTTAATAGTTAATAAAGTTGTACCTTTCTAGGACTTAGTCTATATACGAAGATTATGAGTCTCATTAGCCTCTTGACTCTATCTCTATAAAGCTTTATACCTAGTATACAAGGCCTCTCCCAAATATTTTATAGAGAAGTTCTTAGATAACTCTTATTTGATTGACTTGTAACATACAAATGTCTTTTTTGACATTGAGTATGTCATCTATATAGTGAGCTAGAAAGATTATCATGCTCCCACTACCCTTTCTGAACACACACGCTTTCTTTTCTTTGTTGATGAAACCATACTTTTTGATTTTATTATCAAAATAAAGATTCCAGCTTCAATAATGCTGCTTAAGTCTATAAATGGGCTTCCTTAGTTTGCACACTAGATTAGAAGTTAGGAAGAATGTAAAAACTTCAAGAACTTCTATGTATATCTCTTGCTTGAGATATATATGTATGTGTGTATATATATATATATATATATAGGAGCACCATTTTTACATCCATCGACCAAACTTCAAAATCTTAATATGCTGCAATGGCCAACAAAATTTGAATTGACTTTAGCATGGTTATTGGTGAAATTGTTTTCTCATTTCTGATCCTAGATCTATAAGTACAACTATCTACCAGTCTAGCCTTCAGGCCTACACTTCCACCGCGTAAACTCTTTTACAATAAATAAGAACAATTCCTATTAAAAGCATAACCAAGTCCTAGACTTAATTGTTATGCATAGAGTCAATTTTAGATTTTACGGTCACTTACTATTTTTCAAATCGATGTCAAACATGGCCTCTCTATAAGTCAAAGGATCATTTTCTTCGGCTAAGAAAACACCAAGGGCACCTTCAAGTATCAAGTATACCTAAATGGTAGTCTTGATATCCTTTCCGACCTACGGGGAAAGTGAGTTAAAGATATTTTAGTCATTTGAACTTGAAATTTCACTATCGGTTCTTTTACATTCTTATTAACTTTAACAAGTCCAATCCTTTCTATAATCCTATCACCTATAAGAAACTATTTCTCTTGAAAGGTGGCATACTTATGCAAGCAATACTTATGCCAATTAGATGCAAGTTTATTCTATTGCATAATTTTTATGCAAGCAAAACAACCCCAAACCTTAACATACTTAAGATTCAGTTCCCTTTTAGCCTATATCTTATATAGAATAGAAAGAATAACTTTTGATGAAACTCTATTCAATAAGCAAATTTTTAGAGTACAATCCCATAGATGTTCTAAAAGATCAGTAAAGCTCAACATCAATCAGACCATATCTAATAAAGATTAATTCCTCATTTCTAAAACACTTTTATGTCGGAGAGTATCTTGAGATCTATATTGAATGAGTATTGCTTTCTCCTTTAAATAATTTGTGAATATAATGCTTATGTATAAACTGTCTCGATCAAATCTAAGGCATATATAAAGGTTTGTTTCTCTACTTTATAGTTTAAAGCTTTTGAACATTTCATAAGTTTTCGACCTATGTTTCCTAGAAAAACATGTATGTATGGTGACAATCGCTATAAAGACAATGAAGTATCAAAATCTACCCATGGCAGTATGATTAATTGGACTAAATACATTACTATGTACTAGTTTCAATAAATCAATGGCTTATTGTCCAATCACTCACATAAGGATTGGGTCATTTTTCCTTGAATTTGAAGCTCATAAACTGGTCAAGGTTCTATAGTTAGATTAAGTATTTGACCATCCTTAACTAGATGTGATAGTTGTCTCATGACTACATGACCTAACCTAATATACCACAAGTCTTTATTATTGAAAGTTTCTGAACTACTATTTATTTATTTCACCTAGACATTTACTCAAATCATGTAACAACTTGCAGTTATGAGAAGAATAGGGTATATCTCATACCTTTGCACTTTTAACATCATATGCTGTTGAAATGTTAATATTTGGCAAACAAATATCTAATGAATCTATCTATTCTTAGTCAAGGTACCTTGAATATTAACACTTACCGTTTAAAACCTTATCCGTAGTTTAGATACATCAAATAGTTATTCAGACGGAGCACAATACACCAACCTTTTTCGAAGAGACATTATTAGAAAACCCTCTTTATTATCTTCTAATCATCGATATATCCAAACTTTTCTAAATCGAGAACTATTCTCAGATTCATAAGCAAATCAAAATATTTCTTGGTACCCAATCTAAACCAAGAACTAATGGATTGCTCGTACTTATCTTATCTCTATAAGGCAAGTATCTTATCTCTATAAAATAAATAATGAGATGTGTAGTGGGACATTTCTAATTGTTAATAGATAACGCTTCAGATCACGGGTATAACTATTATACATTTTTTAATCTAAAAGCACTCGCCCACTACTTTTCATAATCCCTATAATCTCTCAAATGGGATAACGATAGTTTAAACTCTTTAAACTATATAGCGGGAAGTGGACTCTATTGGCACTTTAGTATAGCCTTACGCTGTAGCAATATTGGCATTCGTAAACCAAACAGATAGACAACTCTTGTCAATTGCATCTCATGAAACTCTTACAACTAATCCTAAATACATCTTATCCTCACGTTGTAGCAATATTGGATAAGTGTATTCTGGATTAATTTGTCAATTATTAAATATATGTTATTGATACTACCATTGTATTATAGTAATATTAGGTAATAAACATATATCTTTACCTTATCTCATGTTTACCCAGCATAGTCTGAGTCATACCGGCCAAATTTCTCACGTTGTTATAATATTAAAAAAAGATTGAAGTGACCTGTCTAACACCGTATTGACAAGACAGATCAAGTAAAATATTATCTCATAATATAATACTATTTAATCTGATTAAGAGAGATTTTTGAAAACTTTGTCTCATCTCATGAGGAGGTGATTCTCAATCAGTCATTTAGTTTTATGCAAACACATCTAACCCCCATTAGTAGGGCTCCGATTATGGTTATCAGCATAGAAACAATGATCCTGATTTATAATTCAAACTAATAACTCTTTTTATTGCATCTCATAAACCTCTATATGTATAAATTACTTCTTAAGAAATTTAAAAATTAATTTCTGAGTGTATAATGTCCCTACTACAACGCTGAAGGGTAGAGCCCACAGCGTCGCAGCACTAGTCCTCTGCACTAGGGTGCTAGGGCCTAGAAGCCCTAATGCCGTAGCACTAGCTTACCAGTGCTATGTCGCTATAGGACAGAACCCCCAGCGCGACGGCACTAAGCCCCAGGCCCTACGACGCTAGGGCTTGGAAACTCAGCATCATGGTGCTTATCATTTCGCGCTACGACTCTGAAGACTGGAAGACACCAATGATAAGGGCATATTTGTCATATATTTATTTTGATATTTTATTATTTTATGAGAATAGAAGGCTATTTATGTTTATTATTGTTATTTATAGGGACTTGAATAGAATTTAAAGAAAGGATGCAAAATGAGCAAAAATAGGGACTAAAATGCAAAGTTTTCAAAACATGAACCTGTAGCCCCAGCGCCACAAGGATTTTTGCCTCAGCACTAGAACAGTGATCGAAATAAGAAAATCATAAAAGACGACCTACTTAAGTCACAGACTGGCACCCCAGTATCAAATAGTTATCGGGCCAGTAACATACCAGACGACCTACTTAAGTCACAGACTGGCACCCCAGACGCTCTAGCGCCACATCCCACCGCTCTAGCGGTGAGGCCGTTTATACCCAGTGCCCCAGCGGTAGTGTGAGTCTTAATTCGACAAGAATTAAGATTTTTAAGCTCGTATTAATCTCTGTAAAATGCCACTTATCCCTAGCCTTTGAAGACCATCCAATAGCACAAGTCTTAGAGAGCAATGAGAGTTTAAATGAAGCAACCATATAGAGATATTCAAGGCATTCAATGTATCTTAGGCATCACAATTAAGAGGAATTCAACATCTATATCGGTTGCTGTTGAGTGTATCATGATTTCTTATTATTTTTACTACTGTTCTCTTGTAACCATGAACTAAAGTTTCTTTCTAAGGCTAATACTGAAACTCAATATGTGTGCTTAATTGTCATATTTTTTAATATTTAATAAACTTAGTTCTTTGTTATTCAAATTAATTTTTCTTAATGCTTCAATATATTTGGCCAAACTATTGAGAATGAATTTGTAATATTTTGATAAACTTAGAAGAGGAATCATGATATTTAGACCTAGGTAATTTGATGTATGATTGTAGAGTAACATCCAATGTTGCATATGCAAGTTGTAATTTAGGATAGGAATATACCTAATTGGCATGTATGATTAATAAGACATAATCTGAATGAATATTAATTTATTACGAGTACCATATGAATATAGGTATTTGGTAAATTAAGGTATACTTGCATGACCTTGGAACAGGCTTGTGAATACATTAGTGTCTTGATCAATAACAAAGACTAAGGGAATTAAATATTAGAGAATTAATCATTAGAAAGCATATTGAGGGATAGTATTAATCCTAGGTTTTCTCTATAGTGCTATCACCTAATTCTCTTTACATTGTATCATTGCTTTTATATTTTCTGCATTCATTCTTAGATTTTATTTTTTTTGAATAATTATTAGAAATACATAATTTTACTACTTTGTTAAAACGTAGAAATTATCCCTGTGAGTTCGATATTTGACTTATTAAGTCACTTTATTACTTGCATATGATAGTGTATACTTGTACTCAAGTTTAAGATATAGAAATATCGCATCACCCAGCGCCACTACACCCAAATAAAGGCCAAGGTGTCCTAGTGTTTTCCAACTTAGTATACCCATTTTAACACTTGAAATGCATAATTTCAACACTGAGACTTTACCAACAACATATCCAACCCTCTAAATCACCTATTCAACACCACAAAATGCTCTGATACCTTTTTTGTTGAGGTGTTTATAATTCCAAACTATATTATATGTGTGCATGTGGTTTTTAATCATCACATAAAATTCACGTATATTTATAATTCATTCATCACATACAAAAATATATACGCAGCGGAAAATATAATTTTCTAAACAATGACTATAATAAATTTTTATTCTATTATAGTAATGAACAAATTGATATTAATCACTTTAATATCAAGATTGAGAATAATCACCCCTCAAGCCTTTATAACAGTTTAAGCTGGAGTACTGCCTGAAATAGACCCATTGGTAATTCTAGGAATCAAGGGTTGGGCTTGAGTCGTTAGAATAGTATCATTAAGTACAACACTGATTTAACACTTAAACTATTTAGATTAACTCTTAATCTATAGTTAGAATTAATCTATAGTTTAACACTTAAACTAGTTTTAAGCAGTGAATTTATTTTTGATTTATTCAACACTTTAATTTCAAAAATAAATTCATTGCTTCCATGGTTAGCTTATTTGAGAAGAAGATTAATAGTTGAAAGAAAACACTTTTCTCTCTCATTTTTTCTTTGGTTTAACCAACCATCTTTGTAAGCATTTTTTAACCACTTGAAAAAAATGAACATTTCAGTTTTACTCACCACAATGGCTAGCCACTCATGTAAACCATTATCTAAAAAAATTGAATTCCAAGTTTATTAATTTAATATTTGTTTCATTTAACTATAGTTTCACTTTTATTTAACCTTAGTTAACAATTAATTTGGTTAAATTAACTTTACTTGGCCATCAAACATATTATCTAATTATGGTTAACCATTAATATTAGTTAGGTTAAACTTTACTTGGCCATAAAGTAAATAATAAAAAATTCAATTAGCCTAACTAAAGTTAACATTTAATTAAAGTTTGGTTAACTTACTTTTCCAACCATTGAATAATTAAATGATTAATTAACTTAACCTTAGTTAATAATTAACCTAGGTTAAGTTAAACATTATTTAATTATAAAATTGTTAAATATCCTTTTAACCTAACCATATGGTTAACTCTTAACCATACTTAAGTTAAATATTTATTTAACTCTTAAATAAATAAATATCTTGATTATTTAACAATTAAACAATCAAATATGTGAAATTACCCTTAAACTCTTATTTGGTTACCAAGCTAACCCACAGTGGGTCTCACCTAAACACACTTAAGTTAACTTAACTAAGTGCTCATTATGCGCCATGTGTTATTATTTAATTTGTCAACAATAATTTTTAACTAATTAATGAAATTAACATTTAGGTTTTGACATGAGTGCATCCTGAGGGTTCTTGAAACAAATATTTGATTTTGCTGAAAATTCTTAGATTGAACCATTTAATCTAGTATGCTACCTCAGTGTACAATGAGTACACTTCATATTGCTGGACTCTATGCCTGATTTGTCAAATGGAACTATTCTATGAGTCGATAATCAATACCTCATGCACAAGTCAAAAGATATTACAAATCCACGAGTTGAATCATACAAGTTGAGGTCATAGCACATACATATAGTCTTTTTGTCACTTATATCGTGGACGTTCATAGATATAGATCAACACCATCAAATCTCTATTAGCATATCTATGAACTTATCTTTAAATTTGTATTTCTATAAAACAATATTCACAAACTCGTTTGCAATACTGTTTAGCTCTATGAAAAACACTTTTGGGGAATCTTCTTTTTTCCAAAGATTTTTTGAAATACAATTATTGGAGCATTAGGATATACAACTTACCCATATGAGCTGACGGATCTAATATCTACACACATCAAACTTTAAGAGTATCGGACTATACCTAATGACACCCAGCAATCAGACCCTGAAAGGTCTCTGACATGCGTGGAACTAAAGCATGGTGGATCATTCACAAGCCCACCGTAGTGCTCAGGTCAAAAGACCATGAATACTACTCAACTCAAGAAGGCCCTTCATTGACGATTTTATGGGATGTCCATTGGAGGTCCTCGTGAGTATGTTCAGTACCAAGTCCTAACCGAATACCCGAGTCCTGATACGAGTTTTAAGTTCATAGTCACCTAAGCACAACCATCTGTACCCTATAGATAATACATTGATCTATATAAAAGGGATTCATTGACAGACTCGCATCAATGAAATAGATCTAAAACATAATGTTTGAGAACATACTTACATAATGACATTTTCAAGCACCTGATTGCAACTCTTGCAACTATGTCATTGCTAGTATACTATCAAATCTTTGTCTCGTTACAGACAATGTTCTAACTTAGATTTCACTGATTATTATAACCTGCTAACTCTTTAGCATTTATAATTGTCAGTGTTGCTAACTCTTAGCACTGATCTAAACTTCTTTAAACATGATATGAACTTCTTTAGATCATACAATATCTATAGTGTTACGATCACAATACCATCTATAATTAATATTAACGATTTTATTAAAATGTATATTTTATAAATATTAAATAATTAAAATTCATACAATATTGGAACGACATGTAAGCACCAGCTCTAACAAAAGTAACTCAAAGATATAGAGATATTAAATCCTCACGTTAGAAAGAAGAAGTTGAAGCATAGAAAGAAAAGAAAGAAGAAAAAAATAGCAACATTAAGCAGAAAAGATTAAAGAGAATGGTACAAAAGTATTATTTCACTGGTCTAAGATTCAAGTCTCTTTGGAGAATGAAACGAAAGTTGCTACCGAAGGTCTCATTGCCAAGATGTGGATGCTAAAGGAGAGGAAACTTAGTATGATCACATACAATGATGCTTCCACCCTTACCTTTGATCCACCATAAAAGTAAAAAAGTGCCCTGCCAAGATGACAACATTAAATCAAGTGCTTCTTAGAAGGTAACAAGTCAAAGCATTCAAAGAGCTAGCATAAGCATTTGTAAAGCAATGGGACAAATGGAAACCATAGCTACATTCAAGGCTTAATTGCCAAGATACCGATGCTAAAGGAGTTTAAACTCAACATGATCAAATACAATGATACGTGAGAGATATTAGACCTAATTTAGTAATTTCACACTCGATCGGAGCGTCGGACGACCCCAGAATATTTTTGGAATTTTTCTCTATCGGCTTGGAAAATGAAATTCTAATTTACTACATGAATTTTCATTTAAGGGTTATGTATAGAACAAGCCCTTGTTGAGAAACATAATCCATATATTAGAGAATGGACCAATTAAAAATAATTTCAAGGATTGCTCAGTTGGGAATTCTAGTTAGTTCCTTGGACTATTCTAACTAGATAGTTACAAAGGAACTAATTACATACTTAGTTTCCAACTAAGGGAAAATCAATAATTTAGAGTAAGTTAAGGGGAAAAATGGTCGATTGATGGATAACTATATATATGGTAGAAATGTGTAGAAATTTCAAGTGATCAAAAAGCAAACACTCAGAGCAAAAGAGAGCAAATTGAGCTAGAAGAGTGGTGCTGCTACAGTGACCTTTCAAGTTTTTTTTTAATGATTTTTCATGTGTAATCAAGCCACAATAAGGTCACATATCAGTTCCTAAGCTCAATTAAAGCCTCCATTAGTGAAAATCCAAGAAAATGAAGTAAGAAAAGCATTGTTTTGTGAGATTTATAAGTGAACATTTAAGATTGCTTCAATTGATGTTCTTGTGTGTATTCTTGGTTTATATTGAGTTGAATTCTAGTGTAGAGCTTGAAGGAGCCATCAATTTACAAAAATTGGCAAGGTAAGAATTAGGGTTTTGGGTGATTTGAATGTAGAGACTTCAATTGGTTGTAATTAGGGATTAGAATGAAATTGTTTTGATTTTGATGTAAGTGGAACAAGCAATTGAGAAAAGAAATGTGTTGGAACCTAGGGTGAAATGCTGTCACTTTAGGGAAGTTAGGGATTGAGTGGTGCTTTGATTGAGTTGTTGTGTGTAAATAATGTCTTATGTATGTTGAATGTATATGGTTGATGGAAAACCAAAAATGAAGAAAATGGGACATAATTGTCTATTTTGGAAAGGTGAAGAGCAATAATGTCTAACCAAGTTATAAGGCATTTAATAATTTTCAGGGTGCCGGATGGTGAGTTAGACTAGATTAAATGACTCCGTAAATGAAAATTGAAAAGTAGTATTCATCTGGGATTTGTATGCCGATTAGGGCATTTAGTAGTTAAATGAAATTCTAGCATTCGATTTGGTTCTAAATGTAATTTATGGCGTGTAGGTGAAGAAAACTGAGAGTAGTAACGGGAGCAGAAATCCAGAGCAAAATTGAGCGCAGAGCCGTCATGAGTGAAAATCTTCCATTTCTTTTCTCTTTCGTTTATTATGTTTTCGCATAATGAAAATGTACGTTTTATGAGCTTTCAATGCATAAACATGATTTATAATCTTAATATATATCCATAGATATGCTTGTACATGTTCAGTTTAAGAAACAGTTTTAAATTACTACATTCGTTTTAAAGGCCATTGGTATCCTCAAATTATAGTAGTGGTGATTGTATTTATTGTATTAGACCTAGCCAGTATATCCCGTGCACATGGGCAGGTTATGGGGTGTGTCACTAACTTCGGGAAGTTGGGGTGTCGAGTCATGTGAGTCGCTCTATGTGTACGGGGTATTGTCTCGCTATATGTATGCGATGTAGGATTCCGCTGCATAGCCAGTGAGATATCTTGAGATGTCATTATGGGTGCTGCTAGTTGAGGTGCCCCGTGACCTACTCACATGTATGATGCTAGTTGAGTCACTATGTGAGTATAGAGCTTTAGGGTTATCATTGGTACAGTTTAGAAAGAAAATGGCCGAGTGAGAACTTTACTAGTTTTTGATCTAATGATAGCATTTTATGTATTTATATGCACATGGCAGTTATTGTGTTATATAGATTTTGGATATTGTTTTCCAGAGATGTAGATAAAATCCGCTTGGCAAGGTTTCATCATCATATGATGTTAGAAACTGTTTTACAGCTTTACATCAGTTTTAGAAGCATGATTTATGCATGTACTTTAGAATTTACTATCTATGTATAATGTTATTTTATTTGAAATCTTAATTACACTCGCTGAGCTCTTTTAGCTTACTAGTCATTTTCATGTATATTACAAGATTTTCTCAATAATAGCAAGCACTAAGAAGGTGTTTGCCTCGCGAAAATCTCTCAACTTACCCAGTTATATTTTAAGAAACTTTTTTCGAGGTAACCGGCAGGGCCGTTGGGACCTACAGTAGAGGGTCTCGGGGCAGGTCCTGTCAAAGTGGTATCAGAGCACAGTTTTTGAAGTTTTGAGTTAAAAAAGTTTATTTTTAGAATGAGATTCTTGAAATTGCATGCATATTTTTCTAAGTTTAGTAAATTGAATTCTTTGCATTTCATAATCATTTGTATTATTAAATTTACAGAAAATATGCATCATCGGGGAGTTCCACGTACTAGGAGAGCAGCTGCGGGGGCTCTTGCTTATGAAGAAGAGTAGGGGAATGAGTCAGTAAATGTTCCTATGCCTCAGATCCCTCATGAGCTAGAGGGTGGAAACGTGAATATAGCTCAGATGGCCCAGATACTAGCAACAGCAATCCAACAGTTAAGAGAGACCGGAGTGTCCATTGAGCCCGCCAAGAAATTGGGAGCTAAGCTTTATGATGGTACAGGAGATCTTGAGAGAGCCCTATCTTGGTTAGAGAACTACGAAGAAAATTTTCAAATTATGGGATGTACGAAAGAACAGATAGTGGTATACTCCGCTTTTCTATTGAAGGAATGAGCGAATGATTGGTGGAAGGCCTTGAAAAGAAAGAATGCCAATGAGGTGTCTTGGGCAATTTTCAAAAAGAAATTTTTGAATAAGTTCTACCCTAAAAGTTATAAAGATGCGAAGACAGAAGAGTTCTTCAAGCTCGAACAAGGTTCTCTCTCGGTGGCAGAGTACGAGAAAAAGTTTTCAGAGCTCTTCCGTGCTGTTCCCTTTACAGCCGATAATGAAGAGTAGAAGGCTAACCAGTTTGTAGTGGGTGTCCATCTCAGATCAAAGCGTACGTGGTATTGGCAGCCCACACTCAGTATGGAGCATTGGTGGAAGCTGCAACTCGGGTTGAAATAAGCATGGCTACCATCCCTAAACCGAAACAACAAGGCCAGAAAAGTGGATGGTCAGGTGGTTCTTGAGGAGGGCCTAGTAAATTCACATGAACAGAGGAGAGATCTATATAGTCTAGTAGTCAGAAACCAAGCCAAGGAGCTCAATCCATCCAAGCTTCTGTTCGGCAACCATTGGCCGGATCCCGAAGCACTAAAGAGAGTTGGGAAAATTTTCCGGTGTGTAATAAATGTGGCAAGGCCCATCATGAGGATTGTAAGAAGGGGACTACCGATTGTTATAAATGTGGTCAAGAGGGCCACTACATAAGAGATTGCCCGAATGATGGAGCTAACAGTAAGCCAAAAGATAGACCACCAGCTTCGGGACAGACTAGTGGTGGCCAAGGACAGATTCAAAGAGGTCCCCAATTTAGAAGGCCGAATGGCTCGAGCCAGCCTAATAGGAGAATCGGTCGAGGAGGATCATCTGGAAGACCACAAGGCAGACCTCATACCTAGGCTAAGGTATTTACAATGACCTAGTAGGAGGCAAATGCGGCCCTAGAAGTTGTGAGAGGTACGATGTCAATTTTTGATTGAGATGCTTATGTATTGATAGATCCTAGAGCAACCCATTCTTTTATTTCTATAGAGTTTGCTACAAATGCTAGTATAGCGCCACAATTATTAGATTATGCGGTACGAGTGTCTCTTCCTATAGAAGACTCCATTGTAGCAGAAAGGGTGTATAGGGGTAGTAAAATCAGTATTGAGAGCTAAGAGTTTATAGAGGATTTGATTGTGCTGGCCATCAGTGAGTTTGATGTAATTTTAAAGATGGATTGGTTGTCTAAATATCGGGCCTCAGTGGATTGCTTCCGGAAAGAAGTCAAATTATGTAGTCCAAGCAGAATAGAAGTTATTTTTTGTGGGATGCAAAAATCACTTTCCGCCAGTATGGTGTTGGTAATGAGGACAAGAAAGATGCTTCAGAAGTTATGTCAGTGGTACTTAGTCTATGCCATAGATGTAAGAGACGGTGGAACAAAATTGGAGGATATTCTAGTGGTTAAAGAGTTTTTTTGATGTATTCTCAAAGGATCTTCTAGGCTTACGTCAACATAGAGAGATAAAGTTTAAGAAAGAAGTAGCCCTTGGAACGTAACCAATTTCCAAAGCACCTTATAGAATAGCTCCTTCAGAATTGAAAGAACTGAAGGTTCAGCTAGAAAAGTTGGTGAACAAGGGTTTCATCAGACCGAGTACTTCTCTTTGGGGGGCACCAGTTTGTTTGTAAAGAAGAAAGACGGAAGTATTAGATTATGTGTTGATTATAGGGAACTAAATAAAGTAACGGTGTGTAATCAATATCCACTTTCAATAATTGATGATTTGTTTGATCAGCTACAGGGAGCCAGAGTATTTTTCAAGATAGATCTGAGGTCAAGCTATCATCAACTGAAGATCCGAGAGGAAGATGTTCCTAAGACATCCTTTAGGATCCGATATATGCATTATGAATTCTTGATTATGCCTTTTGGGTTGACTAATGCCCCGGTCGCTTATAGATCTCATGAATAGAGTTTTTTGATTGTATTTAGACCAGTTTATGATAGTATTTATTGATGATATACTGGTTTATTCAAACAGTGAGGAAGAGCATGCAGAACATTTAAGGATTATTTTGCAAACATTAAGTGAGCATCGGCTGTATGCCAAACTCAGTAAATGTCAGTTCTGGCTAGAGAGAGTTTCATTTTTTAGGCATCTAATCTCTGCGAAATGGGTAATAGTAGATCCCCAAAAGATTGAAGCAATAGTGAATTGGCGACAGCCCACGAACGTGACAGAGGTCTGTAGTTTCTTGGGTTTGGCTGGGTATTATAGGAAGTTTGTAGAGGGATTCTCAAAGATAGCCGCTCCTCTGACTAAACTAACCTGGAAAGAAGAGAAGTTTGCATGGTCAAAAGCGTGCCAGTAGAGTTTTGAAGAGCTAAAGCGAAGGTTGACTTCAGCCCCAATGCTTACACTTCCGTCGGAGAATGACGAATTTATCATATATTGTGATGCTTCCAGTCAGGGTCTAGGTTGTGTGCTGATGCAGAAGAAGAAAGTAATAGGCTATGCTTCTAGACAATTAAAGAAGCATGAACAGAATTATCCTACATTTAACCTAGAACTAGCTGTAGTAGTTTTTGCTTTAAAAAGTTGGAGGAATTATTTGTATAGGGTTCCTTGTAAGATCTTTATAGAGCATAAAAGCCTGCAGTACTTGTTCACGCAGAAAAAATTAAATATGAGGCAGAGAAGGTGGCTGGAGCTTATTAAAGATTATGAGTGCACCCTGGAGTACCATCTGAGAAAAGCTAATGTGGTAGCAGATGCTCTCAGCAAAAAGCCTGTCAGTTTAATACCTCACTTGAAGGTCGCATATCTATCAATGTTGATAGAATTGAGGTTGTTAGGTGTAAAATTAGAATTGTCAGATTCGGGAGCACTATTAGCCACATTTTAGGTCCATCCAATACTGGTTGATCAGATCAGAGAACTACAGACTCAAGATCCACAGGTAGTTAAATTAAAGGGTGAAATCGAGTCTGGGCAATGAAAGGATCTTTTAGTGACCGAGGATAGTGTAGTAACCTTGGGTTAGAGGTTTTGTGTTCCAGATGTAAATGGGTTAAGAAGAGAGATTATGGAAGAAGCTCATTCGTCTGCATATGCTATGCATCCCAGGAGCACTGTATCGTACCCTAAATAAACACTACTTGTAGAAGGGCATGAAGAAAGATGTAGCCGAATTTGTCTCAAGATGCCTAACTTGCCAGCAAGTAAAGGCTGAGCATCAAAAACCTGCAGGTCTCTTACAACCCCTTCCAATTCCAGAGTGAAAATATGAGAGAATAACGGTGGACTTCGTAGTAGGACTTTCGCTTAACCAGAGAGGCAATGATGCAATATAGTAATTGTTGATAGACTGACGAAATCTGCACATTTTCTACCCATTAGAAGCAATTATTCTTTAGATAAATTGGCCCAGTTGTACGTAGATGAGGTGGTACAACTCCATGGGGTTCCAGTATCCATTGAGTTTGACAGGGATCCACGATTCACTTCTCAATTTTGGCCCAACTTATAGAAAGCTCTAGGCACAAATTAAGTTTCAGTACGGCCTTTCATCCACAGACGGATAGTCAAACTGAGCGAATAATTCAGACACTCAAAGATATGCTTAGAGCATGTGTTATGGAGTTTAAGGGGAGTTAGGATATTCATCTGCCGTTAATGGAGTTCGCCTATAATAATAGTTATCAGACTAGCATTGGGATGGCGCCATATGAAGCATTGTATGGAAGGAAGTGCAGAACTCCAGTTTGTTGGGATGAGGTAGGTGAAAGGAAGCTGATCAACCCAGAAATTATCCAGATTACTTCGGAAAAGATTCAAGTTATCAGGCAGAGATTAGAAATAGCTAATGATAGACAAAAGAGTTATGCAGATAACAGGAGAAGAGACTTGGCGTTTCAGATTGGTGATAAGGTCTTTCTGAAGATATCGCCATGAAAAGGAGTACTAAGATTCGGGAAGAGAGGAAAGCTGAGTCCCAGATATATTGGGCCGTATGAGATAGTTGAAAAAGTATGAGAGATAGCATATCATCTACGGTTACCCAAAGCTTTGGCTAGAATCCATGACGTGTTTCACGTTTTCGTGCTACGCAAGTATTTAGCAGATCCTTCACACATCCTAAGGGAACATTCAGTAGAATTGGATGATAATTTGACCTACAAAGAGAATCCTATGCAAATCCTAGATCGGAAAGAGCAATTGCTTTGTAATAAAAGCATTCCTTTAGTGAAGGTGTTATAGATGAATCATGGAGTAAAAGAAGCCATACAGGAATGTGAAGATCAGATGCGAGTACAACATCCCCACCTCTTCGAGATAGGTATGATTTAAATTTTGAGGATGAAATTTTTTAAGGAGGGGTGAAATTGTAATATCCAATCCCTATTAGTAGTATTGGCACCTAGATTTCGGTATAGAGTAATGAAGACACTGTAGGGTTACACGATTTTAACCCTATTAGAAATATTTTCTTTAAAGTGTGAATGAGAGATATTAGACCTAATTTGGTAATTTCATACTCGATCAAAGCATCGAACTGCCCTAGAATATTTTTAGAATTTTTCTCTATTGGCTTGGAAAATGAAATTCTAATTTACTATATGAATTTTCATTTAAGGGTTATGTATGGAACAAGCCCTTGTTGAGAAATATAATCCATATATTAGAGAATGGACCAATTAAAAATAATTTCAAGGATTGCCAAGTTGGGAATTCTGGTTAGTTCCTTGGACTATTCTAACTAGATAGTTACAAAGGAACTAATTACATACATACTTAGTTTCCAACTGATGGAAAATTAGTAATTTAGAATAAGTTGAGGGGCAAAATGGTCAATTGATGGATAACTATATATATCGTAGAAATGTATAGAAATTTCAAGTGATCAAAAATCAAACAATTAGAGCAAAAGAGAGCAAATTCGAGCTAGAAGAGTGGTGCTGCTACAATGACCTTTCAAGTTTTTTTTGTAATGATTTTTTATGTGTAATCAAGCCACAATAAGGCCACATATCAGTTCCTAAGCTCAATTAAAGCCTCTATTAGTGAAAATCCAAGAAAAAGAAGTAAGAAAAGCATTATTTTGTGAGATTTATAAGTGAACTTTTAATATTGCTTCAATTGATGTTCTTTTGTGTATTCTTAGTTTAGATTGAGTTAATTCTAGTGTGGAGCTTGAAGGAGTCATCAATTTAAAGAAATTGTCAAGGTAAGAATTAGAGTTTTGAGTGATTTGAATGTAGAGACTTCAATTGGTTGTAATTAGGGCATTAGAATGAAATTGGCTTGATTTTGATGTAATTAGAACAAGAAATTGAAAAAAGAAATGTGTTGGAACCTATGGTGAAATTCTGCCACTTTAGGGAAGTTAGGGATTGAGTTGTGCTTTGATTGAGCTGTTGTGTGTAAATGGTGCCTTATGTATATTGAATGTATATGGTTGATGGAAAGACCAAAAATGAAGAAAATGGGATATAATTGTCCATTTTTGAAAGGTGAAGGGCAATTATGTCCAATCAAGTTATAAGGCGTTTAATAATTTTTAAGGCGCCAGATGGTGAGCTAGACTAGATTAAATGACTTCGTAAATGAAAATCGGAAAGTAGTATCCATCCGTGCTTTGTATGTCAATTAAGGCATTTTGTAGCTAAATGAAATTCTAGTATTCGATTTGGTTCTGAATGTCATTTATGGCACGTAGGTGAAGAAAATCGAGAGCAGTAACGAGAGAAGAAATTCGGAGCGAAATTGAGCGTGGAGTGGTTGTGAGTGAAAATCTGTCATTTCTTTTATCTTTCGTTTATTATGTTTTCGCATAATGAAAATGTACATTTTATAAGCTTTCAATGTATAAACATGATTTATGATCTTGATATATATCCATAGATATGCTTTTACATGTTCGATGTAAGAAATAGTTTTAAAACTACTAAATTAGTTTCAAAGGCCATTGGTACCCTCAAATTATAGTGGTGGTGATTGTATTAGATCCGTACACATGGGTAGGTCATGGAGGTGTGTGACTAACTCTGAGAAGTCGGGGTGTTGAGTCATGTGAGTCGCTCTATATGTACGGGGTATTGTCTCGCCATATGTATGCGATGTAGGATTCCGCTGTATAGCCAGTGAGATGTCTTGAGATGTCACTGTGGGTACTGCTAGTTGAGGTGCCCCGTGACCTACTCATGTGTGCTGTGCTAGTTGAGTCGCTGCGTGAGTATAGAGCTTTAGAGTTACCATTGGTATAGTTTAGAAAGAAAATGGCCGAGCGAGGACTTTACTAGTTTTCGATCTACCGATAGCATTTTATGCATTTATATGCATATGGCAGTTATTGTGTTATATAGATTTTGGATATTATTTTACAAAGATGTAGATAAAATCCACTCGGCAAGGTTTCATCAGCATATGATGTTAGAAACTGTTTTACAGCTTTACATCAGGTTTTGAAGCATGATTTATGCATGTACTTTAGAATTTACTATCTATGCATGATGTTATTTTATTTGAAATCTTAATTGCACTAACTGAGCTCCTTTAGCTCTCTCGTTTTATGTTTTATATTTTCTAAACCCCTTCTTAGGTGCAGGTCACGATACACAAGCTGCTGATTCTCATATTGCTGAGTAGTGGGCCAAATCTGAAGATCATTTTTGTATATGTAAATGTGCTAAATAGTACCCTTTTCTTTCTGTATAGTAGTTGTAGGCATGTATATTTGTATGTATATTTTAAGCCAATAAGAAGAGATTTCGATATGATGATGATCATTTTTACTTTTTATGAGTATGCTCATTTTGTGATTTAAATGAAACTATTGAGTTGTGTTGGATTTGAGTTGGAAAGGTTCGAAGGTCTAAATTGGTAGTATTGAGAAGTGTTTGAAATAGAAGTGAAATTTCTTTGCAAGTTTTATATGGATTTTTTAAAAAATAAGAGAAACTCTACCCGTTTTTTTAAAAAATTAAGATGTCATTTTCATGTATATTACAAAATTTTCTCTATAATAACAAGAACTAAAAAGGGGTTCGGCTTGTAGAAATTTCTCAACTTACCTAGTTATATTTTGTGGAACTTCCGTCGAGGTACCTGGCAGGGCCGTTGGGACCTATAGTAGAGGGTCTCGGGGTTGGTCCTATCATGAATATTAACTGAATTTATGTTCGTAAGTTTCTAAGAAACAATAGACGTTTAAGGCATTTCTTATATCGCTAATCTTGGATTAAATTCAAATTTATTTTTGATCACTTATTCTTGCTCACAATAAGATAAGCATAATCCATTGCCGCGGGGTTATGTGAACCATAATGTGGTGAACAATAATGCAATGAACAGTAATGTAACACTCACTTAAAGACATAAACTTATAAATAAAATATCAAAAAGCCTAAATCAAGAATAAAGATGAGAGAAAATAAATAGAGATAAAAAGCAATTTTTGAGGATTAAGAAAACTGCAAGATTGAAGATTGCAGAAAAATTAGTTTTATCCCTTCAACTCTTTTTCTTTCTAGTTTTCTATGATTTTTATAATGTTATTCTTGATAAGCTCTAGAACTCTTTATTTCACCATGACCAAAGTTTTTATTTTTAGGGTTAGACTTTTGAACCTAGTATGTAGTTGGATTTTATTAATTCTTAGTATATGAATTTAATACATATAATTAATTCACTCTATTTGAATTTAATGCTATCATTATAGCTGGCCAATGTATTGAATGATTAAGGGACTATGAAAAACTTGACAAAGGGATTCATCTGTTTCGCCAAGGATAGTTTGATGTAAGATCATAGGGTAACAACTATGAATTCTATATAATATAGACATATATGGTATGATTTAGACCTGGTCTTAATAAATTACATTCTATTCTAATTGTCATACACATATAGGTAGTTATTAGAATGAGTAATATAGTCACTCGACCATTGTAGAGGCTTATGATGAGATTAGAGTCTAGCCAACCAATTTGTATTAATGTATTTAGTAATAAGGGATAAGTCTAAACCTTGGAATATTATCAATTGGTGAATTTATCTCTTTGCTTGTTTTCTATTTAAGTTTAGTGTAATTTTATAGAAATTATGTTAATTAATTAAGTTTCAGATTTTAGATTTCTCTTAATAAAAATTAAGTAGATATAATTTTAATAATTGATTAAAGAATTAGATTATATAGTTCCTATGAGTACGATATCTGAACTTAAATCTTATATTACTTGATATGATAGGGTGCGTTTGTGCTAGGCTATTTTAGAACCAATAAGTTACCACCTAAGGTGTTCATAAGTATGTTGCTTGTATGGATATGTTTTATTTAATGATGTGCAGGAATAGTGGGAGTTTGTTACTTGATGTTCATTTGATTAATACACATTTATGTTTTATTTATTATAGAATATAGTTTGATGAATTATTTGTTGAAATTCTAAAATAAAGTTGTACTTTCTACTATAGTTTTGCATATAGTTTAGAAATTATCAAGTTGCACTTTCTACTGTAATTTTACCTAAAGGTTAGAAAGTATTAACTCATTAGAGTTATAAAGTAGGACCAACTAAAAAAAGACATGTTTAAGATCACATTTCATATAATTTTCATGCTACACATCTATATCATTGATTATGTTATTTTTCTTTGCACTACTTATCGTATATTTTGAAATGAATAATTGAAATAACAAGTTGCCAAAGTAACCCATGTTATGTAGATTTATTTGTTTTAGGATATTAAGATGAATATGTTTATTGTTTATACAGAAAATAATTGATCCAAAGGAAGATTATATTTTGGACAAATAATAGACATAATTTCTACAATAAATGTGAGATAATTATCAAAATTTTCATGCATGCAATAAATCAATCCAAAGAAAAATGCTAATTGCTAGTAGGTATATTTTCAAGATTTGATTATTGCATTAAGAATACTACTTAGAGTTGATATTTTTATCCAATGACTAATTATTAATATAGTGCTAGGTATCTTATAACGGGCCCCTAATAAAGGGCTTAAATGTACTACCATATTTATTATGCTAGACTTGCGTTTTGCTTTAAGTTATGACTATTTGACTATTTATTTGTGTTTATTTATCATAAATAGGTTTACAAGTCAAAACATGAAGATTCGAAACAAACCAGAGCCAAAATAGATAAGAAATGGCAAAGACACGACGACAACAACTACAGGCCTAGGTGTTGCGACGCCTAGGGCTAGACTAATGGGGGCATACATGTAATAGTATATTTAATTTCCAAATTTTGTATTTTTCTCCAAATCATGAAATTTTGGTGATTTAATTGTGTTTTGTTTAATCATAAATTGGTGCACTAAGAAAAATGCAATGAATAAGAACAAACGGGAGATAAATCGGACAATAAACGAATGAGATACGCTCAAAATATACCACCAAACAGACCTATGTTGGGCACTGTAGAATACGCACTCAAACCACTCTATGGCACCCCGTCGTCCATGCATTTGTTCGCGTTTCCAAGTCTCGGTGCCAATGCAACATATGAGAAATCTCCCTTTTTGAGTCCTCTTTCGACTTAGATTCGAAGCTCCTCACCCCTATGGTTTCTCATAGCTATAAATGCACTTTTTTAAGGTCCAAACCATAAACTTTAGGGAGGCAAAAGTGCAGAGAAATAATTCACAAACAAAATTAAGAGATCAAGGTAAATAATTCAATATTCAAGTTTAAGATTAAAGATTCAAGCCAAGGAAGAGGGTGAAGCACATCAAGGCATCTTCTTGAATAGTTTTTCTTATCTTTCCTTATTATTATATTCTTGTTCTTGTTGTTCTTTAGGGATTGGTTTGATACTCTTAATATTTTGATCAGTTAAATTTGTTTATATAGGGTTAGACTATTGAACCTAAGTATGCGATTAAATTTTATGGATTCTTAGTTTATGAACTTTAATACATATAATTGATTCATTTTATCTTGTGTTTAATGCTTTAATTATACCTGATCAATATATTAAATGATTAAGAAACTATAATAAACTTGAAAGGGATTTATGAGTTTAGCCTATTATAGTTTAATGCATGTGTTGGGATTTGTGCTTATGTGCCATCACATTATACATAAATAATTAACTATAATATTTATACAATTAACATTTCTAATAAAATTGTTAATATTATTAATTATTAAATGGTAAGATACTTGTAACGTTTCAGACATTGTATGATCTGAAGGAGTTCAGATGTAGTTTAAAGTAGTTTAAATTAGTGTTAAGAGTTAGCAATGCTAAAAGTTATAAGTGTTAAGAGTTAGCAGTGCTAAGAGTTAGCAGGTTATAATTGTTAGCGAAATCTAAGAAGTTATAGCCTTGTCTGAAATGGGGCAACAACTTAAGAATATATTAGTAATGACGTAGCTACAAAGAGTTACAGATGGTGCTAAAAAATATCATTATGTAAGTATATTCTCAAACACTATGTTCCTGATCTAATTTCATCGATGTAGGTCTATTAGTGAAATTCAATAATATAGATTGACACATGTCTATATCTGTATGATCTAGATGGTTAGTCTTAATAAACCATGAGCTCAGCAGAAACTCGTATAGAGATACAGGTATTCAGTGAAGATTGGGTACTAAATAGACTTACGAAGACGTCCAATAAACATCTCATAAGGCCATTGTTGTGTGTTTTCTATAACACAAATTAGCGCAAGTGCACGTTGTCGCAACAAGTAATATATGATAAGTAGAGTGTCGATCCCACAGAGAATGATTTATCTTTTCTAGTTTAAGTACCGAAATGGTGTCTTTCTACTATTATCCAGAAAATGATTTAATGTATGATGATTAAACTACTCAAGTAAAAGAACAACTTAATTATGCTAAGTGATAAACTAAATTACCAACAAATTATATTCAATATGAGAAATCCTAGGATTACAAACTATCCCCCATTATGCAAATAAATTCAGCAGAATCTCTTTGATGTTTATTGGTTCTCAACTTGATATATTGACCAAAACACTTAACACATCACAAGCCTCTTTTGCAGGTCAAGTGAATCTATTCCATCCAATCAAATATCTATATGTCTATGATAAATAAATTGAACAAAATTCATTAAGCACAAGTTTTATGAGCCATACATGCCTTATGAGTATATGTCTATCTCATAAGAAACTCAAGTGTACTACACTATGATCATGCATCAATATGCTTAAGACTAAATACCTAAATGCCTTTGTCAAGTTTATTTAAGCATTTCTAGATCAATTTAACCACTGGCCAAGTAATCAAATAGCATTAAGCACAAGCACAATGAATATATCAAAAGCTGAATTAATACCATAAAAGAGAGAACTAAAATCAATCACATAATGAGTTCAAGGATGTAATCCTAGATGAACGAAATTAGCTCATCATTAAACTACATAATCTTGAAGCTAATTCCATCAATACATGTAAACTAAACATCTTACAACAAGTAAAGAATCAAAGCAAAGAAGACATCCCTGTCAAATGCCTTTGTTGTTGAAGCTTGCTTCCCTCCTCTTTGATTTCTTCAAACTTAGAAGTTAGGTGTTTCTTTGTGTTTCCAGCTGCTATCCCAGTTGGAGTCCTCCTCCAAAATGTAAGTTTTGAGCAATTAAATAGGTAAGAGCACGGAATTAGGGCGCATTTTGAGTTACTTTTGGGTTTCCTGATTTTCAGGAACCTGTCAAAACTTGTTGCCCAGGTCCTGGCGGCGCGGCGCTGCGATTTGGCGCTGCGGCGCAGTACTGTAGCTACAGTGGTACTGTAGCGACAGTGCCCCCATTCGTATTTTTATCTCTAATGCTCCGATTTGCGTCCGTTTTCCGGTATTTTTGCTCCGATAATGCTTCAACCTATAAAACAACATTAATACGCATAAATAGCCCAATTATTGAGATAAATTGAACAAATATCAAGTTAGGAAGATAAAATAGTTTATACAATTACGCCTTATCAGCCATCAATGGAAGGTCTTCTGAGTTGAGTAGTATTCGTTGTCCTTTGATGTGAGGGCCACAGTGGGCTTGTGAGTGATCCACTATACTTTGGTTCCACACATGTTATAAAATTTTTATGATCTAACTGTTGGGTATGGTCCGATGCTCATGGAGTCCTGTGTGTATAGATACGGGATCCGTCAGCTCATATAAGTGAGTTATATATCCTAATATTCTGAGATTGTATTTCAATAAATCTTGTGGCTATAAGTATAAACCCTGAGAATAGTTTCTATAGGGCTAAACAATATCATAAAAGTGTTTGTGGATATTGTTTATGAAAATACAAATCTGGAGATAAATTCAAGGTTGGGAAAATAGAGATTTGATGGTGATGATCTATATCTCTATTCTTTCAGGATATGAATGATTGAGGGATTATACATATATGCTACAACCTCAACTTATATGGTTTAACACAACTTTGTAATATCCATAACATGTGTGTGGGGCATCGTTCACGGACGTATGGAGGAGTTCCATATGACAAAATAGGCATAGACCTAGAGAGTCTCACAATATGAAGTGTGCTCGTTGCATATTAAGGTAGCAGACTGGATTCAATAATTTGATCCAAAAAATTCTAGCAAACTAGATATTTGTTTAAAGATCCCATGGGATGTGCATTTGTCAAGACTTAATTGTTACGTATATCATATAATGTTTACATAAGTTGTTAACTAATAGTATGTTGACAAATGGCATAATTTGGTCCATAAATTATTTTTACCTTCAATTGACTTATTAACCTTGCTAGTAAAAATAAGTAAGGTAAAATAATTATTCAAAATTGTTTTGAATAATTAATTAAATAATATATATAATAATTGTTATTATAAATGTCAATGGGGGTTACAAATAATTATTACTATGACCTATTAATAATGGTATGATATTACGAATGATGGAACACCATTAAAGTAAAGTTTACAAAACTTATAAAAATTAAAAATATTTTAATTTTTATTAAGTGGGTAATTAAATTACATTAGCACAATAATAAAAGAAAATGAAGATGTCATTTTTTATTTTATTTGTATTAATTAATAATGATGTAAATTTATTCAATAGATAAGTACTAGTAAAAAGATAAAACATTGGTGGCTAACACAATTAATGGTAAGCCATTTATTATTTTTTTGGTGGAGAAATAAAACAAATGAAATTGCTTCAACCACTAAAAAAAAAAAGAAGAAAAAAAAGAGAATTTGATTTTATCAATTCCCTCTCAATTTTTATCATCTGGCCATGCCAAAGAAAAGTAGGAAAACAAAGAAGCAAAAATAATTTTTAGATAAGAGTTAGATAAAAACATGTATTAATGAAAAATAGTTTAAAAGGAACTATGCAAAAGTTGCATAAACAGTCTATTTTTATTAAAACAAATATGCATGTGTTGAAAGGGTTTAAACATATGCTGCTAAAATTAATCAAAGCTACTATTCTAGTTTCACAATCTCATCGAATTATTGTGGACTAGAATTGTTTAAGGGTAGACTTTAAGGTGAGCTCCAAAATTTGAAATCTTCATCGAAGTTCCTCAAAGGTATGTTTCTGCAATCTTAGCTTGTTTATAATTCATTTTACATGTGTACTTATTGATTATATGTTTAATTCTGCTGAAAATTGTATATGTGAGACATATATTTAAGTTTTTCAACATATACATAATCACATGCATACACCTAAAAACACGTTAATAGCATGATCACAGGGTAACAACTATGAGTTCCATCTAGGATAGACATATACATAGGTAGTATGTATGGTATTATTTAGACTTGATCTTAATGAATTACATTCTGATTTAATTACCATAGACATACAGGTGATTGTTAGAATATATAATATAATCACTCGACTATCGATGGAGGCTTGAGATGAGATTAGTGTCTAAGCCAACAATTTATATGAAGGGATTAACTAAGTTGTTAATGAATCCAATGAAATATCTGGGGATGAGTTTATACCCTAGATTATTATCCTTTTATGAATTTATTTCTTTGTTTATTTGCTATTTATGTTAAGTTTAGGTTAATCAATTGAATTTCATATTTTGGTTTTTTAAATAAAAGTTAAGTAGATTTAATTTTAGTATTTGACTGATAGAAATAGATCGAATAGTCCTTGTGGGATCAATACTTAAACTTAAAATCCTATATTACTTGATATGATAGCGTGCGCTTGCACTTAACTAGTATAGCATCAATCAAGTTTTTGGGGTTATTGCTGGTGAACTATTTCTTTCTATTCTTAGATCAATACTAGGTCCATGCCTGAATTGCCATATAGAACTCTTCCATACATCTATGAATGATACCCTACATACATGTTATGGATATTACAAAACCGTATGTCCTTTTTCCTAAGCTGAGGTTATAAAATATTCGTATAATCCCCCCATCATTAATATCTAAGTAAAGCAAAGATATAGATCAACACCGTCAATTTTTGTCATGATTTTCTAAGCATGTACTGGCAAAATAAAAATAAATGAAAGTGTGAGTTGCCTTTTGTTTTGTTAATCAACAAGAATGAATTGGCCACCAATCTTGCTCACATTCGACCCCCAATTTACCAAACCACTAAGCATTTTCAAGAAGCATGAAGTGTGAATTTGTGAATGCATTATCATGCTAGACACTAATTAGTTTTTGATAGACTAAGGTGGCGGCAAAAATTTGCTATAAATATGAGGGAGGGCTTTAATTCATTTGATGGATAAGTGAAATGTGACGCAAAAAATAATGCTAAATACATACACATTAGGTCGAAAAATACTTAGATGTAATAGTTGCTTCAAATAAAAATTTTCTATTAAGATATTAAGCTACCATTCTAACTTCTTAATCCCATCGAAGTTGCGGACTAAATTTGTTTTTGGGATCACTTCAAGGTGAACTCCGGTAGCAGAAATTATCTTGAATTATCTTCAAGAGTAATTTCTAATTTCATTAGTGTAATGAACTTTAAATGTGTGTATTTTATATTCTGCTTCAATAATTTTACATGTGAGACATGTAAAATTAAAATGTACACATTCACCTTGTGCACACCACACTTTCAGTTTGAGCCCATGATACCACAAAGAGCTTTGAAAGAATAAACTATCCCAACTACAAATGGCATTTAGTCTAGCATTCGGTGACTAACCGTTAATGCTAATAACTTTGAGATCAAGCCGAATATTATTCAGATACTAAAAGAGACTGTATATTTTAGTGAAGCTCCCAATGATGATCTTAATACCCACATCATTAATTTCTTTGTGATTTATGATACATTCAAATATAACAGTCTCTGATGATGCCATCAGATTAAGACTATTCCCTTTCTCCTCAAGAGATAAAGTTAAGAGTTGGTTAATGTCATTGCCATCAAGATCCATATCGATGTGGGATGATCTAGTGCAAAAGTTCTTAGCCAAGTTTTTCCCACTAGCAAAATAGCGAATATGAGGAATAAGGTCAAATTATTTAGTATGATTGATGATAAGTCATTGTATGAGGCATGGAAGCACTTTAAGGATATGTTGAGGAAGTGTCCTAACCATGGTGTCCTTAAATGGCTATTAGTCCAAACATTCTAAATGGATTAGTAGGTCATTTGAAAACTATTGTAGATGCTGCTGCTAGAGAAGCCATAATGAATAAGTCCACGATTAAGGCTTATGATCTATTGAAAGAAATGGCATCGAATAGCTACCAATGGCTAGTACAAAGGGTTACACTAAGCAGAGTCATTAGTATGCATGAGATTGACACATTCAATGCATTGGCAATACAAATCAATATGTTATCTATGAAGATTGATGCATTGAACATTGTCAAATCTCAGCAAGTAACTTGTGGCTTTTGTTGTGATAAACACATGAATAGGCGGTGCATGGAGTCAGTAAGTTGTGTGGGTAATTTCAACTGATAGCAACCTATCCCACAATCAAACTTCTATAATAAGGGGTGGAGAGATCATCCAAACTTCTCTTGAAGTAACAACCAATGGGAGTAATTTGGACCATCGAATCCCCCAAGATTCTAGCTACTACAAAAAAAGAAGTAGGCATTGGAAGACATGTTGATGCAATATATAAAATCTAATAATGCCGTCTTACAAAATCATTCAGTATCATTAAAGAATGTAGAGGTCTAAATTGGACACCGTACTGTTACTATTAATAGGAGACCTCAAGGTAGTCTACTAAGCGACACTAAGATAAATATAAGAGCAAATATAGAATAATGCCAAGCCATTAACTTGAGAAGTGGTAAAAGCTTGCATGTTGACATATTCAAACAACCACTATCAAGTATGAAGGAGAAAGAAGTGCAAAAAGATAAAGTGTACCCATATAGACCGCCTATTCTTTTTTCTCAAAGACTACAAAGGTGTCAAACAAGTGGAGAAATAGAAAATTGTATCAGGTAATCCTGAAAGCGCAAAAAAGAAAAATGGGCAGCATACAAGTGCAGAAAAATAGCAGAAAATGTATAGAAGCTGTTAGGGTCGGTGTTTACTTACCATCCCTGAATGTATATATACTTGTATATTTATACAAGTTTACACTCCTATTATGTCGCTAATACCAATTTATATGGTATTATGCAATGTTACATTACAGAAATTGTAGATCTGAAGGAGTTCGGATCAGATCTAAAGGAGTTTAGAAAATGGCTCATAGTTAGCCACGCCGAGAGATATAAATGCTAAATGTTAGCACAACTAAGTGTTAGTTGGTTATAATACACAGTAGATCCAAGCACGAGTTACAATTGGATGCTAGAAAATGCAGTTGTGCAAGTATGTTCTCAAATAATTGTCCCTGATCTATTTCTACCAATGCGGGTCTGTCAGTGGATACCTTTTTATAGAGATCAATATATGTCGTACCTATAGGGTATATATGGTCGTTCCTAGCCAACCGTGAGCTTGGAGCTCGTATTGACATATGGGTATCAAGTTAGGATTGAATATAGGACAAACTCACGAGGGCCTCTGATAGACACCCAATGTAAGCCCTCAACGGAGGGTCCTCTCGAGTTGAGTAGTATACGTGGTCCTTTGACCTGAGTGTCACGGTGGGCTTGTAAGTGATCCACCATACTTTGGTTCCACGTATATCACAGACCTTTCATAGTGTGACCGCTGGGTATCGTTGGGTATGGTCCGATGCTTATAGAGTTCGGTGTGTATAGATATGGGATCCATCATCTCGCATAGGGAGTTAGATATCTAAGTTCTTCGAGACTGTATCTCAAAAAGTCTTGTGGCCACAAGCATTAATCCCGGGAAAGAGTTCCGCCAGGGTAGAACAATATGGTAAAGGGGTTTGTACATATTGTTATGTGAGATACAAGTCTGGAGATAAGACATGGATGAGCACTAGGGGATTTGACAGTGATGATCTATATCCCTGTACATTTAGAATATCATGACGGAAGGACTATACGTATTCGTGCTAAGCTCAACTTGATAGTTCAATGCGCTGATTTGTTTATTTGTGACATGTTCATGGGGCATTGCTCACGGATTCATGGAATAGTTCCATTTGACGAATTGGGCGTAGGACCTAAGAAGTCCAGCGATATGGAGTGTACTCGTTATGCACTGAGAAGCGTGCTAAATTAAAGTGTTTAATCCAGCAATATTCAACACTACTACAGAAATACGTGTATATCTGTATTTAAGTGTTAAATATAGCAATTAGTCAATAATTATTATGTACTAATTGTATAATGACACATGGCACATTGTGGACCATCAGTTGAATTTACTCAAGTGTGAGTTTGGTGGGACCCATTAAGGGGTAGACTTGGTAACTATATATGAGGGGCAAAATAGTTATTTCATACTTTGATTATTTAATTGTTAAATAATCAAAATATCTCTCTTATTATATTATATAATATATATTTTTATATTATATCATTTTATTATATATATAAACATGAGAGAGAGATGAGAAGAAAAAGATTGTGAAATTGGTGTTTTTGGCTATTTGCCCGAGAGAAGGAAGAAAGAAGTGGAGAGGAAAAAGAAAGAAAAGAAAAAGAAAGAAAGAAGAAGAAGAAGAGAAAAAAAAAAAATGAAATTGTTTCATCTTCTCTATGCTTCTAATTAGAGCAATTGTGAATTGTTTCAAATTCTCCATTTCTTATCTTTTTGAAGAAAATGATAAAAATACACACCGACCATTTTGGGGTTTAAGAGTTAAACTCAGTGCTGTGTAGAGGACTGTTGTTCTAGCTCACCAATGGTGTTAGTGACTAGAACTGCCCATGAGTTGGTCTCTATGCGGACTCCAAAAAAAATATGTGTATTGTAATATCCAATCCCTATTAGTAGTATTGGCGCCTAGATTTCGGTATAGAACAAATAAGACACCGTAGGGTTACTCGATTTTAACCCTATTAGAAATATTTTCTTTATAGTGCACGTGAGAGATATCAGACCTAATTTGGTAATTTCACACTTGATCGGTGCGCCGGACGACCCTAGAATATTTTTAGAATTTTTCTCTATTGGCTTGGAAAAGAAAATTCTAATTTACTACATGAATTTCCATTTAAGGGTTATGAATGGAACAAGCCTTTGTTGAGAAACATAATCCATATATTAGAGAATGGACCAATTAGAAGAAATCTCATGGATTGCCAAGTTGGAAGTTCTAGTTAGTTCTTTGAACTATTCTAACTAAATAGTTACAAATGAACTAATTACATAATTAGTTTTCAACTAATGGCAAATTAGTAATTTTGAGAAAGTTGAAGGGCAAAATGGTAAATAGAGGGAGGACTAGAAATAGGTTAGAAGTGTGTAGAAATTGGAAGAGAGATAAAAACCAACACTTAGCCAAAAAAAAGAGAGAAATTCGAGCTTCAAAGGGGGTGCTGCTACAGTGACTATTCAAGTTTTTTTTTCATGATTTTTCATGTGTAATCAAGCCAAATTAAGGTTACAAACCAATCCCTAAGCTCAATTGAAGTCTCTATTAGTGGAAATTCAAGAAAAAGAGGTAAGAAAAGCATCTTTTATGAGTTTGATAAGTGAGAATTCAAGAATGTGTTAATTGATGTTCTTATGTGTATTCTTGGCTTAGATTGAGTTGAATTCTAGTTTTGAGCTTGAAGGAGTCATCAATTTGAAGAAATTGGCAAGGTGAGAATTAGGGTTTTTGGTGATTTTGTTGTAGAGATTTCAATTGATTGTAATTAGGGCTTTAGAATGAAATTAGCATGATTTTGTTGTAATTGGAACAAGAAATTGAGAAAAGGAATGTGTTGGAACCTAGGGTGAAATTCTGCCACTTTAGGGAAGTTAGGAATTGAGTGGTGTTTTGATTGAATTGTGGTGTGTAAATGATGCATTTTGTGAATGGAATGTATATGGTTGATGAAAAACCCAAAAATGAAGAAAATGGGACATAATTGTCCATGTTGGAAAGGTGAAGGGCAAGTATGTCCAATTAAATGATAAGGTGTTCAATAATTTTCAGGGCGCCGGATGGTGAGTTAGTTTCGATTATGGCTCCGTAACTAAAATCGGGAAGTAGTTTACCTCCGGGCTTTGTATGCCGATTAGGACATTTAGTAGTTAAATGAGATTCTAGTGTTCGATTTGGTTCTAAATGTCATTTATGGCGCGTAGGTGAGGATAACTGAGAGCGTTAACGGAAGCAGGAATCGGATGCGAAATTGAGCGCGGAGCGGTTGTGAGTGGAAATCTACCATTTCTTTTACTTTTCGGTTATTATGTTTTCGCACAATGATTATGTGTATTTTATAAGCTTTCGATGCATAAACATGATTTATGATCTTGATATATTCATAGACATGTTTTTACATGATCGATTTGTGAAACAGTTTTAAAATTTCTGCATTGGTTTTAAGGCCATTGGTACCCTCAGATTATAGTGGTGATGATTGTATTAGACCCGGCCGGTATATCCCGTGCACATGGGCAGGTCTTGGGGGTGTGTCACTAACTCCGGAAAGTCGGGATGTCGAGTCATGTGAGTCGCTCTATGTGTACGGGATATTGTCTCGCTATATGCACGCGATGTAGGATTCCGCTGCGTAGCCAGTGAGATGTCTTGAGATGTCACTGTGGGTGCTGCTAGTTGAGGTGCCCCGTGACCTACTCACGTATGCGGTACTAGTTGAGTTGCTGCGTGGGTATAGAGCTTTAGGGTTACCATTGGTACAATTTAGAAAGAAAATGGCCGAGCGAGGATTTTACTAGTTTTTGATTTACCGATAGCATTTATGCATTTATATGCACACAACAGTTATTATGTTATACAGATTCTGAATATAGTTTTCCAAAGATGTAGATAAAACCCGCTCGGCAAGATTTCATTAGCATATGATATTAGAAACCGTTTTACAATTTTACATGGATTGCCAAGTTGGAAGTTCTAGTTAGTTCTTTGAACTATTCTAACTAAATAGTTACAAATGAACTAATTACATAATTAGTTTTCAACTAATGGCAAATTAGTAATTTTGAGAAAGTTGAAGGGCAAAATGGTAAATAGAGGGAGGACTAGAAATAGGTTAGAAGTGTGTAGAAATTGGAAGAGAGATAAAAACCAACACTTAGCCAAAAAAAAGAGAGAAATTCGAGCTTCAAAGGGGGTGCTGCTACAGTGACTATTCAAGTTTTTTTTTCATGATTTTTCATGTGTAATCAAGCCAAATTAAGGTTACAAACCAATCCCTAAGCTCAATTGAAGTCTCTATTAGTGGAAATTCAAGAAAAAGAGGTAAGAAAAGCATCTTTTATGAGTTTGATAAGTGAGAATTCAAGAATGTGTTAATTGATGTTCTTATGTGTATTCTTGGCTTAGATTGAGTTGAATTCTAGTTTTGAGCTTGAAGGAGTCATCAATTTGAAGAAATTGGCAAGGTGAGAATTAGGGTTTTTGGTGATTTTGTTGTAGAGATTTCAATTGATTGTAATTAGGGCTTTAGAATGAAATTAGCATGATTTTGTTGTAATTGGAACAAGAAATTGAGAAAAGGAATGTGTTGGAACCTAGGGTGAAATTCTGCCACTTTAGGGAAGTTAGGAATTGAGTGGTGTTTTGATTGAATTGTGGTGTGTAAATGATGCATTTTGTGAATGGAATGTATATGGTTGATGAAAAACCCAAAAATGAAGAAAATGGGACATAATTGTCCATGTTGGAAAGGTGAAGGGCAAGTATGTCCAATTAAATGATAAGGTGTTCAATAATTTTCAGGGCGCCGGATGGTGAGTTAGTTTCGATTATGGCTCCGTAACTAAAATCGGGAAGTAGTTTACCTCCGGGCTTTGTATGCCGATTAGGACATTTAGTAGTTAAATGAGATTCTAGTGTTCGATTTGGTTCTAAATGTCATTTATGGCGCGTAGGTGAGGATAACTGAGAGCGTTAACGGAAGCAGGAATCGGATGCGAAATTGAGCGCGGAGCGGTTGTGAGTGGAAATCTACCATTTCTTTTACTTTTCGGTTATTATGTTTTCGCACAATGATTATGTGTATTTTATAAGCTTTCGATGCATAAACATGATTTATGATCTTGATATATTCATAGACATGTTTTTACATGATCGATTTGTGAAACAGTTTTAAAATTTCTGCATTGGTTTTAAGGCCATTGGTACCCTCAGATTATAGTGGTGATGATTGTATTAGACCCGGCCGGTATATCCCGTGCACATGGGCAGGTCTTGGGGGTGTGTCACTAACTCCGGAAAGTCGGGATGTCGAGTCATGTGAGTCGCTCTATGTGTACGGGATATTGTCTCGCTATATGCACGCGATGTAGGATTCCGCTGCGTAGCCAGTGAGATGTCTTGAGATGTCACTGTGGGTGCTGCTAGTTGAGGTGCCCCGTGACCTACTCACGTATGCGGTACTAGTTGAGTTGCTGCGTGGGTATAGAGCTTTAGGGTTACCATTGGTACAATTTAGAAAGAAAATGGCCGAGCGAGGATTTTACTAGTTTTTGATTTACCGATAGCATTTATGCATTTATATGCACACAACAGTTATTATGTTATACAGATTCTGAATATAGTTTTCCAAAGATGTAGATAAAACCCGCTCGGCAAGATTTCATTAGCATATGATATTAGAAACCGTTTTACAATTTTACATCCGTTTTAGAAGCATAATTTCTGCATGTACTTTAGAAATTGCTATCTTTGTATAATATTCTTGTAATTGAATTCTCATTTACACTCACTGAGCTCCTTTAGCTCACTCGTTTTATGTTTTATGTTTTAAACCCCTTTCCCAGGTGCGGGTCTCGGAACGCAAGCTGCTGATTCTCCTATCGCCGAGTAGTGGGCCAAATCCAAAGATAATATTTGTACACGTAAATGTGCTAATAGCACTCTTTACTTTATGCATAATAGTTGTAGGCATGTATATTTGTAAGTATGTGTTGAATCAAGAAGAAGAAATTTCCAGTTTATGATGATCGTTTTTACTTTTTATGATTATGCTTATTTTGTGATTTACACGAAATAATTGAGTTGTGTTGGATTTGATTTGAAAAGGACCGGAGGTCCGAATTGGTAGAATTGAGATGTGTTGGAATTAGAAGTGAAATTTCTTTGCAGGTTTATATGGATTTTCCGAAAAACAGGAGAAACTCTGTCCGTTTGTTTTTAAAACTAAAAAGTCATTTTCATGTATATTACTAGATCTTCTTAGTAGTAACAAGAATTAAAAAGGGGTTCGCCTCGCGGAATTTCTTAACTTACCCAGTTAGGTTTGGAGGAACTTCCGTCGGGGTATCCGGCAGGGCCACTGGGATCTATAGTAGAGGGTCTCGGGTCGGGTCCTGTCATGTATAACGTTACACGTTGAGGTGAGTTCTCTATACTACAAATATATTAATATGATTAATATATTTTATTTATTATGTATATTGTAATTTACACGCTTCACCCGAGTATAATATGTATAAGATACGTATTTTAGGTAACAGACACAATTGCACATGCGTATACCCACATGTATTAGATCCCTGACAATAATGGTATCAGAGCCATTTATTATATATGTAAATGGCGCATTTCAAGTGTTAAAATGGGTATGCCAAAGGGCAAGTACTGGGCGCTGCAACACTAGTGGGCTGAGGCCACAGCGTCGGGGGTTTGACCTCCCAACGCTGCAGCGATGACATCTAGTGGCACGGCGGCATACTGTTTACTTGAACAGTAGCACATGAACATTATATTTACTATTCACAGCTGCAGTATTTTTTAACATTGTTTTGAATAGTATTTCAAAATTGATTTTGCATGTGTAGATTTTTTAGATGTAGTGATAAAAGTTATCAGTCTACATTATAAATCGGGGTTTATGAGATGCATTGATAAAAAATTATTGGTCTGCATTATAAACAAAAATTAATTTTTCTATGCTGGTAACCATAATGGAAGCCATACTGGTGAGGGTTAGTTGTGCTTGCATAGAAATATTAATTAAATGAGAATCACCCTTTCTAGAAGAATAGAGACCTAGAAATAAAAATCTCTTTTTATTAGATTGAAGAATATTACATTATGAGATATTATTTTATTCTGATCCGTCTTGTCAATATGGTGCTAGATGAGTTACGTCGGCCTTTTTCCTAATATTTCTACAGCGTGATGGACTTGGTCGATTGGGCTTGGACTATACTGGTTAAACATGAGATGAGGCAAATATATGCGAAAGTATTGCCCAATATTGCTACAGCGTGAAGGTAGTATCGGTAGCATATATTTGATTATTGACAAGTTAATCTAGAATACACTTATCCAATATTGCTACAGCGTGAGGATAAGTGTATCTATGATCAAAGGGCAAGAGTTGCATGAGATGCAATTGGCAAGTCTTGTCTACCTATTGGGTTTACAAAGGCCAATATTGCTACAGCGTGAGGCCCAAGTAAATTTCAATATGATTTACTTCCAGTTGTATAGTTTAAAAGTTTAAACTATCATCTTCCCGTGTTTGAGAGATTACTGGGATTATGTAAAGCAGTGGGAGGGCATTTTAAATCAAAAATCTATAATTAGTATACCATGATTTAAAATGTTCGATTAGTGATTTAATGAATATTCCGCTTACATCTTTCATTAGTTTGGCCAGTCAAGTCTAATATTCACTACGAACTAGCTGGTATGTATAGTTGATGCAGTCTAACTAAATAGTACTAGGAATTACTCTGACTGGTGGATGAATCTCAGAAGTATTCTGGATTCAATAAAAATTTTGGATTTATTATTGATCAAAGTTTTCCGTAAGGTATTTCTGATAACCCCTTTCTAAGAAGATTGAATAGAGAGGCTGTGACCCTCTTTGTTCCAGGTGCTTTATCTTCTACTTCAAGTATATCTGGTGAGACCATATGAGTTAGAAGATGAAGATGAGGCAAATACCCAGGATAAATCCTCAGAGGCAGCATTTATCCAAAGATCAACAATAGGGCATATAGATAGAAAGTGTTTCCATTACAGTAAGGTTGGATATTGAAAATCTCTCAACCCTAGAAGCTTTATAATTGTCAAGAAGATTCCCACAGGTTTGTGTTTGACACACATTGATATTTCTAGGGCATAAGATGCTAGTTGAAGCTAGGTATGAGATACTATATGTCCCTCTCTTATCTGCAATGTGTTGCAGAGACTGAGAGAGATTAGAATGCAAACGCTTATAGACATTAAGTTGAGAGTAAGAAATGTTGATTTCTTGCAGGTCCAAATAGTTGGGCAACTTGACTTACTTCTTATAAGCAATACAATAGGTGTGTTGCATAATTAGTATGATGTTTTATTAGCTTAATCTCAGTTAATAAATAGACATCATATACAATTAGAAATATCTGTAGATTGGAATCTTTAAATGATACGGAGCTGTGGTATGTAAGTTTAGGTCATATAGGCGTGAGACGCTTATCCGTCTGGTTAAGGATGGTTGGATTCTTAATCTAACCATAAAGACTTGACCAGTTTATGAATAATGTATTCACGGAGATGACCAAATATACTAATATATACATCACATTCCTTTGATTAGATCAAGGTAGTGAGTACATTAACAACAAGTTTTTCTTTTATTTGAGGATAATGAGATTCTCACTCACTATAGTCCTCTAAGTACTCCACAATATAATGATGTCTTGGTGAGGATGAATTGGACTTTATTAGATATGGTCTAATTAATAATGAGTGTTACCTATCTATATCTATGAGTATATGCTCTAAACATATGTGTTTATTAAGTAGAGTTCCATCGAAAGCTGTTCGTTCCATTCCGTATGAGATACAGAAAGAAAGAAAGTCGTATCTTAAGTAAGTTAAGACTTGGGATTGTCTTGCTTATGTAAGAGTTACACAGCAGAGTATCTTATTTTGTAAGAGTTACACAGTAGAGTATCTTATTTTGTAAGAGTTACTTAGCAAGATAAACAACACCTAAGAGGTATTAAAATAGGTTCATTGTGTATCTTGTAAATTAAATAGGATACTAGTTCTATGATTCAGAGAAGCGAAGTGTGTTTGTTTCTCGGCATATTGCTATCCTTGAGGAAGAGTTTCTCATGGATCATGAAAATCATAGAAATATTAAACTAGGTGAAGTTAATCTAGTAATCAATGAACCAAGGATGAGAACTCAGGCTCAATTAAGTAGCGGCCTTTTAGTACACTTTTCAAATAAGTCAAAAATGATTTCTAAGTCATCGTTTAGGTATGTTTGATGTCTGAAGGTGAACTTTGAGTTTCTTGGTAGAACAAAATAATCTTTTGACCTATAGGCAGTTGATGTTAGACATCGATTTAGGAAGCAGCAAGAAGCCAAGTAAGCATAATTGACTCTATGCATCAGAATCAAGTCCGGGACTTAGTTAAGCTATCCGTGGGAATTGCTCTCATTTGTTGTAAAATATTTACAAAGGGATATAGGAGCCAGATGGAAGGTAGAGACCTTTTAGGCTCTATATTGGTCCTAGAAAGATAATCCTTAATGATCTAGGATCAAATAAGAGGAAACCTTTGGACCAATATTGATGCTAAAGTCAATTAGTATATTATTGGCTCTTGCAGCAAATTATGACTTTCAAGTTTGGCAGATGGATGTAAGGATGGTGTTTTAGAATGGATATCTCGAGTAAGAGATAGTTATGAAACTGCCTGAAGGTTTTATGTCCAGCCAGACTTCTGATCAAATGTGCAAGAAAGGTCAGTGGGAGCATAACAGACTTCTTGATGCTCTTTGTTGATAACATACTGGTCATTGGAATGATGGGAGTTTGTTATAATAGGTCAGAAGAGACTCGTAAGAATTTCTATATAAAAGATTTAGGAGAGACTTCCTGTATACTAGGTATAAAGCTTTATAGAGATAGAGCTAGGAAGTTGATAGGACTCTCCCAAATCATTTAACATCAATAGCGTCTAAGAAAGGTACAGTTAGTGAACTACGAGATAATTAACGTATCTTTTGAACCCGGTGTTCATCTTTCGAGGAGAGTGTCTCTTTAGATGAAAGATGAGAAAGTTAGAGTATTTGACGCATCAGATACATCATCTCTTCAGAGCTTGATATATGCTGTGATGTGTTTGAGACCTAAGATCAGTTTGGCTGTAAAAGTTACGAGCAGGTTTCAGTTTGACTCGGGTGACTTCCATTTGATGGTAGTCAAATATATCCTGAGGTACCTAGAAGGTACAAAGGATAAGTTTCTCAAATATAGAGAAAGTAACTTACAAATGAGAAGATGCACAAAGTCAGACTTCTAGTTTGACCTAGATGATAGAGAGTCTACATCTAGAAATGTGCTCATTCTCAATAGTACTAAGTGAGTTAGAATTGCACCAAACTGGGATTCACTGCTAATTTATAAGTATGCAGCGAAAGCGACAGTGAGGATTCGTAGGTTTATCACTGGCCTTGGAAGAATTCAAACACAGATGGGTCATCTTCTATAAGTTTGCGATAAAACAATGTCATAGTACAAGCCAAAGTGCCAAGAGGACACCAGTACTTTAATTATATTGAGAGGAGTCTCACATGACTAAAAGGATCTTGGCTGAAGAAGATGTGATTATTTGTAAAAGTATTATATAAATAATTTAGCAGACCCATATTCTAATGCCATGAATCTAAAAGTATTTATGAAACACATAGAGTTGATGTGTATGAGATGCTATCAGAATGGCAATAGAGCAAGTAGGACATTGTTAGGGTCAGTGGTTACGTGTCATCGCTAAATGTACATATACTTGTATATTTATACAAGTGTACATTTCCATTATGTCCCTAATACCCATTTATATAGTATTATGTAATGTAACGTTACAGATTTTGTTGATCTGAAAAAGTTCGGATCAGATCTAAAGCAGTTTAGATAAGTGTCAAAGTTAGCCATGCTGAGAGATATAAATGCTAAATGTTAGCACAAGTAAGTGTTAGTTGGTTATAATACTTAGTAGATCCAAAAGTTGGAGCCTTGTCTGTAATGGGATATAGAACTGGGAATATACCAGTAACTGCATAGTTGCAAGAGTTGCAATCGGGTGCCAAAAAATGCTAGTTGCACAAGTATGTTCTCAAATAATTATCCCTGATCTATTTCTACCGATGCAAGTCTGTCAGTGGATACTTTTCTATATAGATCAGTATATATCGTACCTATAGGATATAGACGGTCGTTCTTACCCGATTATGAGCTTGAAGCTTATATTAACATATGGGTATCCAATTAGGATTGGATATGGGACAAACTCATGAAGGCCTCCGATAGATACCCAATGTAAGCCGTCAACGGAGGGTCCTCTCGAGTTGAGTAGTATACGTGGTCCTTTGACCTGAGTGTCACGGTGGGTTTTTAAGTGATCCACCATACCTTGGTTCCACGCATGTCACAGACTTTCATGGTGTGACCGCTGGGTATCGCTGGGTATGGTTCGATGCTTATAGAGTTCGGTGTGCACAGATATGGGATCCGTCAGCTCGCATAAGGAGTTTGATATCCAGATTCTTCGAGACTGTATCTCAAAAAATCTTGTAGCCACAAGTATTAATCCTAGGAAAGCGTTCCGCCAAGGTAGAACAATATGGCAAAGGGGTTTGTACATGTTGTTATGTGAAATACAAGTTTGAAGATAGGATATGGATGAGCACTAAGGGATTTGACGGTGATGATCTATATCCCCGTACATTTAGGATATCATGACGAAAGGACTATACGTATGCGTTGTAACCTCAACTTGCATGGTTCAACGGGTTGATTTGTTTATTTGTGACAAGTTCGTGGGGCATTGCTCACGGACTCATGGAATAGTTCTATTTGATGAATCGAGCATAGGACCTAGGAAGTCCCGCGATATAGAGTGTACTCATTGTGCATTGGAAATTGTGCCAAATTAAAGTGTTTAATCCAGCAATATTCAACACTACTACGAGAATGCGTATATGTTTGTATTTAAGTGTTAAATATAATAATTAGTCAATAATGGTTATGTACTAATTGTATAATGATACATGGTGCATTGTGGACTCTCGGTTGAATTTACCCAAGTGCGGATTTGGTGGGACCCACTAAGGGGTAGAGGTGGTAACTATTTATGAAGGGCAAAATAGTATTTCACACTTTGATTATTTAATTGTTAAATAATCAAAATATCTCTCTTATTATATTATATAATATATATTTTTATATTATATATATAAACATGAGAGAGAGATGAGAAGAAAAAGATTGTGAAATTGGTGTTTTTGGCCATTTGGCCGAGAGAAGGAAGAAAGAAATAGAGTGGAAAAAGAAAGAAAGAAGAAGAAGAAGAGAAAAAAAAAGGAAAAAAAATGGGAGAAAATGAAATTGTTTTATTTTCTCTATGCTTCTAATTGGAGCAATTGTGAATTGTTTCAAATTCTCTATTTCTTATCCTTTTGGAGAAAAGGATAAAAATACACATCGAGTATTTTGGGGTTTAAGAGTTAAACCCAATGTTGCATAGAGGACAGTTGTTCTAGCTCACTAAGCCCACCATGTTGGTGACTAGAACTGCCTACTAGTTGCTCTCCATGCGGACTTTAAAAAAAATACGTGTATAACGTTATACGTTGAGGTGAGTTCTTTATACTACTAATATATTAATGTGATTAATATATTTTATTTATTGTATTTATTGTAATTTACATGCTTCCGCTGGGTAAAATATGTATAAGATACGTATTTTAGGCAATAGATACAATTGCACATGCATACACCCGTATGTATTAGATCCCCGGCAGAAATAACTCTTGCAGTCATTCACACCTCCTCCACCATTCCCCCAGAGGTTACAAAATAAGAGATTAGATAAGTAAACCTCTAAATTTCTTAATGTTTTTAAGAAATTACACACTATTTTCCCTTTTTACAGATGTGCTCGAACAGATGCCTGGCTACATCCTGTTCATGAAGAATATATTTTCAAAGAAGACGAGACTAAAAGATTATGAGATTTTAGCATTGAGAGGAACGTAGCGCTATTCTTCAGAAAAACCTACTTTCTAATCTTAAAGATCCTGGGAAATTTACCATATTGTCCTCAATTGGCAATCATAACCCTAATAAAGCTCTATGCGATCTTTAAGTGAGTATTAATCTCATGCCCTTCTCTGTCTACAACAAGTTAAGTTTGAGAGAAGCAAAATTGAGCAATATCATATTTCAACTTGTTAATCACTTTCTCACCTACCCGAAAGAAATTATAGAGGACGTGCTAGTAAAAGTGGACTAGTTCATCCTAGACATGGAAGAAGGCAAGAAGATCCTCATCATCCTTACAAGACCCTTCCTAGCCTTGGAATGAATGATTATTGATATTTAAAAATGAGAGTTAACCATGAGGATACAAGATGACACTGTCACTTTTAAAATCTTTAAGAAAATCAAGTTGACATTTAAGAATGAAGACTGTGGTAGCATTGATATGATGCACCTAAATGCCAAAAAGCTCAAAGACATGGAGATTTTGAATCCTCACATAAAAAAGAAGGCGTTAAGCATAGAAAGAGAAGAAAGAGAAAAAAGAACCAGCAATACGATGAGAGGATCAAAGCGAATGGCACAAAATAAACACTTACCGGTTTAAGATTCAAGTTTTTCTGAATAAGCAAGAAGAGAATAAAGTGAAAGTTATTGCCTAAGATCTATTTAAGAAGATATGAAAGCTATAAAAGAGGAATCCTAACAAGCTCATCTACAAAGATGTTTCCACCATCAACTTCAATCCTCTATAAGAGTAGAAAGAGCTCTGCCAAGTCAATGACGTTAAATCAAACACTTTTTAAGAGGCAACCTAGGTTATTTTATTTTTATTATTGTTTATTTTCAATTTTAGTTATGTTAGTTTCTTTTCTTTATAGGAATAAAGCAAGTCAGGCTTTCAAGGAAGCAGTGCGAGTAATTGCAAGCATTAGGAGCAAAGGAGCATTGCAGTCCAATTAATAAACAACAATACTGCATCACTACAACTTCTATTACCACTAGAGTTTTTTTTACTTCTAAGATTTTTGTTTGGCATTGAAGACTGTTTAATTTATGTTTGTTTATTTTCGTTGCATGATTTGATTGGTTGTCATATGAAATTTTTTTTTAGTGTTAAGTTTTGGTTAAGATGATGATCATTAGTTTATAATATGAAAGAAAATATTGGGTGAATTTATTTTCACAAGTTTCTAAGAAACAATAGATGCTTACGATAATTCTCATATCATGAATCTTAGATTAAGTTCAACTTTATTTTTGATCACTTATTCTTGAGCATATTGAGATAAGCATGTATTAGTTAAATTTTTTACTTTTAGATACTTTATGCTTAAGTAGTACACCACAGTCTCGATGACCAACACTCTAGAACTTACTTGAATACTACTTAAGGTAAAATCCTAGGAAACACATGAATAAGAAAATGACATTAGACCATGTCTAGATCAATTGAGCTTTTTCTAGCATACCTTATATGTAAATTTATCCCTAGTCACCCCATATGAGCCTAATTACCCATTTGTTTCTATTTAACCACACTGTATTCATTAGTGGAGAATAGCATAAACAGTAAGCTTATGGTAGTGTTATGAATTTAATTATGTCGAGACATCATCTTTATGTGCTTTCTTGAGTTATTAAGTTGCTCTAAGTTTCATTTGACTAATTACTTGGTTATTGCATACAAGCACAATGTGATTTTAGGGGAGAATGAAGGACTTAATGAATGGTAGAATAAATTATTGAAAGTTGTCAATTGAGTCATAAAAAAGACTTGTGCTATTTAACAGCCATTGAGACTTTGATGATGATAATATAAATCAACCAAGGCTTGTTTAGTTTGTTTTTATTTAGAGTTAATGAGTTATGATTGTTTGTCTATGTTTTGCTCAAGGACGAGTAAAGTCTTATGGATACCGTAACATCTCTAGCAGAGAGTCGAGCATTGCAGTGCCTAACCTCAACGTTGCAGTACCTAGTTGATTTTTGCCTCCTTGCAGTTCTAGTTTACTATAATATCCGATCCCTATTAGTAGTATAGGTGCCTAGATTTTGGTATAAAATGATAAAGACACTGTACAGTTACCGATTCCAACCCTAATAGAAATATTTTTTTATGGTGCGCGTGAGAGGTATTAGACCTAAATTACTAATTTCACACTTGGTTAGAGCGTCGGACGGTCAAGAAATATTTTTGAAAATTTTCTCTATTGGCTTGAAAAAGGAAATTTTATTTTAATACATGAATTTTCATTTAAGGGTTATGCATGAAACAAACCTTTGTTAAGAAACACAATCTATATGTTAGAAAATGGACCAATTAGAGACAAGTTCATGAATTGCCAAATATGAGTGATTTTAAACCTAGAGTGCATGCATGTGGGTTTGTGTCTATCATTCAAGTATAGCATACGTATCACATATATATATACACAGCGGATGAGCGAAATATAAATTACTCAATGATAAACATAAATGAACTTTTACATATTATCTCATAAATGTAAAATACTTCAAGATTGAGAAATAGTACCATGTCAAGCCTTTGGTATATGATAGAACTGGAGTACCCGCCTTGAAGCAACCTGTTCACAATTCTAGTAATTCAACAAGGTGGGCTTGAGGAAGCTAGAATAGCAGTTTTTTCAGCAAATGATTCAACTCTTGAATCCTTGTTTCTACCTTGTAGTTTGGGTGACCATAAATGTAAGGAAAAAGAAAAAAGAGAATGTGGTTTTGCTCTCAACACTTGAGAGAATTTTCTAATACTTAAACTTTCAAATTGTCTCTACCATTTCTACTAATCCTTTGGCCTAATTTTTACATAATCAATTGAGCAACATATTGCTATTTTATTTGTTTATTATTTTCTTTCATTTTCTCACATAATGGTATCCAATATCGAGGTCAATGTTTGCTGTTAGTGTTTTGTTTATTATTGTTTACAATAAACCAAATGAAAAAAAAAACAAAATGAAAAATCATTTAAATGAACTTGGCCTTAATCTAGGCTAAATAAGAGAATACTTTCTCATTATTAAGAAATATCTTAAGGCCTACCATTAACAAATGTCACCTATTTATACTTATCATATCATTTAATTAATATTAAACAAATGATTTAATCATATTAAATCATGGTAGAAACTCATGCCAATTTAAATTTAAAAATAAATTATTTGATTTCAATTTAAATAATAATATCATATATTATTATTATTATTTTACTCAATAAACATTTTTAATGAATAAAATAATGATATTATTTGTCCAACAAATAAGGTCATTTTGGTAATTTCTAAATCAAACAATAATTGGCCCACATGTGCCATGTGTCAACATCCTATTGGTCAATAACTAATTATTAACTAATTAATGTACTTAACTCTTAAGTTTTGACACGTGCACAAATGGAGGGAGACAGAAGTTAATGTCCGATTTGCAAAAATTTTCTGAATCGAACTATTCAATCTGGTATGCTACCCCAGTGCACAATGAGTACACTTCATATTATGGGACTCTCTAGGTCCACTCCTGAATTGTCAAACAGAATTATTCTGTGAGTTCGAGATCGATGCCCCACATACATATCACGGATATTACAAATCCGTGTAGTAGACCATACAAGTTGAGGTCATAGCGCATACGTATAATTCTTTCACCAATCATATCCTAAAAGAGCAGGGATATAGATCACTACCGTCAAATCCCTATGTGCTCATCTATAAACTTATCTCCAGACACGTATCTTGATAAACAATATATGCAAACACTTTTACAATATTGTTTAACCATGTAGGAAACTATTTTTCTTGGTTTGTTGCTTAAGGCCATAAGACTTTCTAAGATATAGTCTCTGAGCATCTAGATATATAACTCATATATGTAAGCTGACAAATTCTATATCTATACACATTGGACTCCATAAGCATCAGACCATACCAGTGACAACCAGTTGTCACACCATGGAATGTCTATGACATGCGTGGAATTAAAGTATGATGGATCACTTACAAGCCCACCGTGGTACTCAAGCCAAAGAACTATGTATACTACTTAACTCGAGAGGACCTTCTGTTGATGGCTTTATGGGATGTATATTTGGGTCTTCGTTGAGTCTGTTCAGTCCTTACTGAACACCTGTATGCTATACGAACTTTTAGTAAGTCCATGATTAACTAAGAAAAATCGTGTAGATCATATAGGTATAGTATACACTGGTCTATGTAAAAGGATTCCATCGATAGACCTGCATCGATAAATTAAGACTAGGAATATATCATTTGAGAATAGACTTACATAATAACATTTCTTAACACCTAATGCAACTATATTATTACTAATGTATTCTCAGGTCTTTGTACCTTTACAGACAAGATTCTAAATTTTAGACTTCACCGATTAATATAACATGCTGACTCTTTAGCATTTATAGTTTTCAGTGATGCTAACTGTTGGCATTGATATAAACTTCTTTAGACCAAATATGAACTCCTTCAGATCATATAATGTCTATAACGTCACAAGCATTGAACCATTTAATAATAGTAATTAGTGATTTAACAAAAATAAACTATATAAATATTATAAAATAAAATATTCATACAACAGTAGGATGACACGTGAGTACAAATCCCAACACCAAGTTGGAGGTCTAGTTAGTTCCTTTGACTATTCTAACTAAATATTTAGAAATGAACCAATTAAATACTTCCATTTTGAACTAATGGCATTTTAGACATTTAGAATTAGTTAAGGGAAAAATTGGACTTTTGGCTGAGGGTGAAGTGTCTAGAATTTGGCTAAGTAAAAAGCATAAGGTGTTGGACCAAAAGAGAAGAGAATTTCGGCCATGGTGAGAAATGGGTGCTATAGTAAATTTCAAGACTTTGTAATGATGTTTCATACATGATCAAGCCAAAACAAAGCCAAATACAAGTTCCTAAGGCCTATTAAAGCTTCCACTAGTGAAAACCTAACAAAAAGAGGTACCAAAGTCCTTATTTAGTGATGTGGTTTATGATTTTTCAAGATCACTTCAATATATATTTTTAGTGTGAATTATTGATATAGGTTGAGTTGAATTCAAGTGCGGAGTTTAAAGTACTCATCAAATTAAAGGAATTAGTAAGGTAAGAATTTAGGTTTGGTGTGATTTCAATGTAGAAACTTCAATTGGATGTTATTAGGGCATTAAAATTAAATTGGCTTGATTGGATGTCATTGGAACAAGAGTTGAGAAAAGAAATATGTTGGGTGAGTAAGGTAAATTTCGCCCACTTTATGGATTTTAGGGTTTGAGTTGTGTTTTGGTCCAATTGTTGTATATAAATGATTCCTTGTATTAATTGGATGTATATGGTTGATGAAAAATTAAAAATGAAGAAAATGGGACATAATTGTCCATTTTGGTAAGGTGAAAGGCAACTATGTCCAACCAAATTTATAAGGTGTTAAGCAATTTTTATGACCTCGGATGGTGAATTAAACGAGATTAAACAAGATTGAATGTCTTTGTAAATAAAAATCGAAAAGTGGAATCCATTGGGGCTTTGTAAGTAAAAGTACGGAAAAAAATTGAGTTTAAAGTGGTTAGTGAGTGAAAATTTGTAATTATTTACTTTTCATTTAATATGTTTAAATATTTATGTTTTATGTGATCTTAAATGCTTAAATATGATTTACAGATTTGATATACTGTCATCGTCAAAAATTTCTAAGTTTAGTTGAAAAATAGATTTTAAAGTTATTTAAATAGTTTTCAAAGGCCATTAGTACCCTCAGATTGTATACAGTGTGGTGATGATGTAAGACCAGATTGGTATATCCCATACATATGGGCAAGTATTGGGTGGTAAGTCACTAATTTCAAAAAGTCGGGTTGTTGAGTTATGTAAGTTGCACTATGTGTACGGGGTATTATCTCGATATATTTAGGCGATGTAGGATTCCGCTCCATAGCAAGTGAGATGTCACAGTGGGTGTTGCTAGTTTAGACGCCTCGTGACCTACTCACGTTGTGCTGTGCTAGTTTAGTCGCTGTGTGATTATAGAGCTTTAGGGTTACCATTGGTAAAGTTTAGAAAGAAAATAGTCGAGCAAGGGTATGATAGTTTTTGAGCTACCGAATGCATATTATGTATTTATACGTGTACATGTTAGTTATTAGTTATTATATTTTACAAATTTTGGATATTGTTTTTCAAAGATGTAAATAAAATTCGATCGGCAAGCTTTCATCAGCATATAACGTTAGAAACTATTTTATAGTTTTATAATAATTTTAGTAGCATATTTTATGCATATCTTTTGGAATGTAATATTTATTCATAATTTTATTTTAGTTTTACTAGAAATCTTAAACTCACTCACTAAGCTCCTTTAGGTCACCCATTTCGTATTTTATGTTTTCTAAACCCTATCTAGGTGCAGTCCTCGGTGCGCAAGTTGTTAATTCTCCTACAACTGATTAGTGGGCCAAGTCTGACGACCATTTTGTAAATGTAAATGTGCTAAGTAACACATTTTGATTTTTGCATAGTAGTTATAGACTTGTGCATATTATAAATATGTTTTAAACAAATAAGAAGAAGTTTCGATATTATGGTGATAGTTTCACTTTTTATTAGTATTTTTGTAATTGAAATGAAATTATTGACTTGAGTTTGGATTTGGTCATAGTAGTTATAGACTTGTGCATATTGCAGGTTTTGTATTGGGGTACCCGACGGGGCCCACCGGGATCTACATTAGAGGGTCTCATGGCGGGTCCTGTCATTTACAATGTTGCGGCACTCATGCGACTAAAAAAATGCCTTCTTTTATGTTCTATTTCAATTTAGATTCGAAGCCCTTCAACCTTAGGGTTTATAAAACATATAAAAGTACTTTTTTTAAGCCAAAACATAAACTTTATCAGGGCCAAACTAAAGGAAGCAATTCACACCACAAAATAAGAGATCAAAGCGTAGAATTCAAGATTGAAGATTAAGATTCAAGCTTCAAGTCAGACAGAGAGAGAAGCAACCCAAGGCATCTCCTTAATTAGTTTTTATTCTCTGTTCTTCTTAATATGATATTGTTTATAATGTTTTTAATTCATTGCTTTGATACTCTTGAGTTTGGAATGAGAGAAAGTATTTTGATATCGGTTAGACTATTGAACCTAGTATGAAATTAGATTTCATTGACTCTTTTTTTATGATCTTAATATATATAATTGATTCATTCTACCTTGTGGCTAATGCTTTTATTATATTTGGCCTATATTTTAAATGATTGAAGAACTATGATGAACTTGATGAAGAAATTTATGTGTTTAACTTATGATAGTTTGATGCATGATCATAGGGTAACAACTATAAGTTCTATGTAGGATAGAAATATACTTAGATAGCTTGTATGATTTTAATTTAAACCTATTCTTAACGAATTACATTCTATTCAAATTACCATAGGTATATAGGTAATTGTTAAAATGCGTAATATAGTTACTTGGCCATCCATAGAGGCTTGTGATGAGATTAGAGTCTAAGCCAATAATTTGTATTAAGAGATTAACTAGGATATTAATGAATCTAATGAAATATTAAGGGATAATGCAAATCTCTAGATTGTTCTTAATTAGTGAATTCAACCCTCTGCTTACTTTTGATTAATATTAGGTTTATTTTAATTTTAAAATATTAGGTTAATTAAACTTAATTCATATTTTGGTTTTTGTTTGGATAAAAGTTAAAGTAGGATTGATTTTAGTAATTGATTGAAAGAAATAGAATATATAGTCCCTGTGGGAATGATAAGTTTGTATCAAATCCTATATTACTTGATACCATAACGTGCACTTGTACTTTACTATTATTGCATACATCAAGTTTTTTGGCACCATTATCGGAGACTAATTTTTCTATTATTAGATCAATATTAAAACCACACTATTTTCTTTTAATTTAGATTTTTATTTCCATCTTTTTACTTTGATTTTGTTTTTATTTTGCTTTGGCAGATCATGTGAAGGGCGAAAAGTGCTGACTTGACTTCTTTTGATCATGAGATTGAAAGAACATTGCATGGACTTTGACGTGAACAATCTTTGAACAGAGAACAGAACAATGATCACATTAACGATCTAGTGTTTGAGCCTATGATATCACAGAAAGCATTAAAAGAGTATGTAGTCCCTATAGTAGATGGTGTTCAGTCTAATATTTAGTGGACCAATTATTAACGCCAATAATTTTGAAATTATGCTGAGTACTATTAAAATACTGAAAGAGTCTGTACAATTAAGTAGAGCTCCCAATGATAATCCTAATATGCTCATCGTGAATTTCTTGGAGAATTACGATACTTTCAAGTACGATAAAGTCTCAGACGATTCCATCAGACTTACATTGTCCCCCTTCTCTTTATGGGACAAAGCCAAGAGTTGGTTGATGTCATTGCCGTCAGAATCCATGTCAATATGGGATGATTTAACATAGAGGTTTCTAGTCAAGTTCTTTTTACTAGCAAAGACAACAAAGATAAGGAATGACATCACCTCATTTAGTAAAATTGATGGTGAATCATTATATGAGTCATGAGAAGGCTTCAAGGATATGCTGAGAAAGTGTCCTCACCATAGAGTCCTTAAATGGCTGTTGGTCAAAATGTTATTGTAATATCCAATCCCTATTAGTAGTATTGGCACATCGATTTTGGTATAAAGCAACAAAGACACCGTAGGGTTACCAAATTTTAACCCTATTAGAAATATATATATAATTTTTTTTATGGTGCACGTGAGAGATATTAGACTTAATTTGATAATTTCACACTCGGTCAGAACGTCAGATAACCTTAGAATATTTTTGGAATTTTTCTCTATTGGCTTGGAAAAGGAAATTTTAATTTATTACAAGAATTTCCATTTAAGAGTTATGTATGGAACAAGCCTTTATTGAGAAACACAATCCATATATTCGAGAATGGACCAATTAAAACAATCTCATAGATTGCCAAGTTGGAAATTCTAGTTAGTTCCTTGGACTATTCTAACTAGATAGTTACAAAGGAACCAATTACATACTTAGTTTCCAACCAATGGCAAATTAACAATTTAGAGTAAGTTGAGGGGCAAATTAGTCTTTTGAGGGAGTACTATATATATGGTAGAAGTGTGTAGAAATTTCAAGTGATCAAAAGCACAACACTTAGAGCAAAAGAGAGCAAAACTCGTGCAAAAGAAGATGGGGTGTTACAGTGAAATTTTAGTTTTTTTTTCATGATGTTTCTTACTTAATCAAGCTAAAATAAGGTCACATACCAGTTCCTAAGATCAATTGAAGCCTCCATTAGTGAAAATTCAAGAAAAAGAGGTAAGAAAAGCATTGTTTTGTAAGATTGATATGTGAACTTTCAAGATTGCTTCAATTGATATTCTTATGTGTATTCTTGGTTTAGATTGAGTTGAATTCTAGTGTGGAGCTTGAAGGAATCATCAAATTGAAGAAATTGGCAAGGTAAGAATTAGGGTTTTGGGCGATTCGAAGACTTCAATTGATTATAATTAGGGTATTAGAATGAAATTGGCTTGATTTTGATGCAATTGGAATAAGAAATTGAGAAAAGAAATGTATTGGAACATAGGGTGAAATTCTGCCACTTTAGGGAAGTTAGGGATTGAGTAGTGTTTTTGGTTGAGTTGTTGTGTATAAATGGTGCCTTATGTTTATTGAATGTATATGGTTGATGGAAAAATCAAAAATGAAGAAAATGGTGGGACATAATTGTCCATTTTGGAAAAGTGAAGGGCAATTATGTCCAACCAAGCTATAAGGCGTTTAATAATTTTTGAGGCGCTGGATGGTGAGTTAGATTAGATTAAATGACTTCATATATGAAAATCCAAAAGTAGTATCCATCCAGGATTTGTATGTAAATTAGGGCGTTTAGTAGTTAACTGAGATTTTAGCATTTAATTTAGTTCTAAATGTCATTTATGGCGTGTAGGTGAAGAAAACCAAGACCGGTAATGAGAGCAAAAATTCGGAGCAAAATTGAGCTCAGAACGGTTGTAAGTGAAAACCTGTCATTTTATTTATCTTTCATTTATTATGTTTTTGCATAATGAAATTGTATGTTTTAAGAGCTTTTAATGCATGGACATGATTTATAATTTCGATATATATCCATAGATATGCATTTACATGTTCGGTTTAAGAAACAATTTTAAAACTACTACATTAGTTTCAAAGGCCATTGGTACCCTTAGATTATAGTGGTGGTGATTATATTAGACCCAGCCAGTATATTCCGTGCATATGGGCAGGTCATGGGGTGTGTCACTAACTCCAGAAAGTCTGGGTGTCGAGTCATGTGAGTCGCTCTATGTGTACGGGGTATTATCTCACTATATGTATGCGATGTAGGATTTTGCTGCATAGCCAGTGAGATGTCTTGAGATGTCACTGTGGGTATTGCTAGTTGAGGTACCCCATGACCTACTCACGTGTGCGGTGCTAGTTGAGTCACTGCAAGAGTATAGAGCTTTAGGGTTACCATTGGTACAGTTTAGAAAGAAAATGGCCGAGCGAGGACTTTACTAGTTTTCGATATACCGGTAGCATTTTATGCATTTATATGCATATAGAAGTTATTCTATTATATAGATTTTGGATATTGTTTTCCAAAGATGTAGAAAAAACTCGCTCGGCAAGGTTTCATTAGCATATGGTGTTAAAAACCGTTTTATAGCTTTACATCAGTTTTAGAAGCATGATTTATGCATGTACTTTAGAATTTACTATCTATACATGATGTTATTTTATTTAAAATCTTAATTGCACTCACTGAGCTCTTTTAGCTCACTCGTTTTATGTTTTATGTTTTCTAAACCCCCTTTCTAGGTGCAGGTCTTGGTACGCTGGCTGCTGATTCTCTTACTACTGATTAGTGGGCCAATCAGCTGCTGATTCTCTTACTGCTGAAGATCATTTTGTTCATGTAAATGTGCTAAATAACACTCTTTTTGCTTTCAGTATGGCAGTATAGGCATGTGTATTTGTATGTATATTTTGAATCATCAAGAAGAGATTTCGATATTATGATGATTATTTTTACTTTTTATGAGTACGCTCATTTTGTGATTTAAATGAAATTATTGAGATAAGTTGGATTAATTTTGGAAAAGACCGGAGGTCCTATTTGGTAGTATTGAGAAGTGGTTTGTAATAGAAGTGAAATTTCGTTTCAGGTATTGTATTGGATTTTCAGAAAACAAGGGAAACTCTACCCGTTTTTGTTTTTAAATTTAAGAAGTGATTTTTGTGTATATTCCAAGAGTTTTTTAGTAATAGCAAGAACTAAAAGGGGTTCGCCTCGTGAAATTTCTCAACTTACCCAGTTATATTCTGAAGAACTTCTGTCGGGGTGCCCAGCTGGGCCGCTGGGATCTATAATGGACTAGTAGGCCATTTGAAGACTATTATAGATACTGTTACTAAAGGAGATTCAATGAATAAGTCTACAGATGAGACTTATAATCTACTAGAGGAGATGGCATCAAATAGTTACCAATGGCCAGCTAAAGTGGTTACACCCAACAGAGTCACCGGTGATGCATTGAACAATGTCAAAACCTAGTAAGTGACATGCGACTTTGTGGTGATAATCACATGAATAGGTGGTGTATGGAGTCATCAAATTATGTGAGTAATTTTAACCAACAGTAATGTAACCCACAATCAAACTTCTATAATTTGGGGTGGAAAGATCATTCAAACTTCTCTTGTCGTAATAACCAATGGGAGTTATCTGGACCATTGAATCCCTTAGGATTCCAACCGCCGCAAGAGAAGAAGCCTTCGTTGGAAGACATCCATTACATGAAATCAAATGACACCATTATGCAGAATCATTCAATAGCTTTCAATAATTTATAGGTTCAAATGGGCCAACTTACTCTAATTATTAATAAGCGACTTTAAGGAGCTTTACTAAGTGACACTGAAGTAAATCCAAGAAGAAATGTAGAGCATTGCCAAGCTATTAACTTAAGAAATGGTAATATCCTACAAGACAACACATCCCCCGCCACCAACAAGCATGAAGGAGAAGGTAGTACAACGAGAAGATATGTAACCTTATAGACCTTCAATACCTTTTTTCTAAAGGCTACAGAGGCACAAACTAGGCATAGAAATAGAAAATCTGCAGCAAACCAGTCCAGAAAGTGCATAACAAAAACTGGGTTGCAAAAAATTTAGCAGCAAAAAATGCAAAAACTGGTATTCAAGTGCAAAAAATTGAAACCTCAGGGGAAAATATAAGTACCAACATGCAGAAAAGTCTAGATCAGTCATTCACTCAGAGGCTATAAAAGAATAAACTAGATAAACGGTTTTCTAAATTTCTTGAAAATTTTAAAAAATTACATATTAATCTTCCTTTTGCAGATGCGCTTGAACAAATGCCTAGTTACATCAAGTTTATGAAGAGCATCATTTTGAAAAAGAAGAAACTAGAAGATTATAAGATGGTAGTATTAATAAAGCAGTGTAGTGTTATCCTTCGGAAAAAGCTACCTCTTCAGATTTTGGGAGCTTTACTATCCTCATGCTCCATTGGTAAACATGACCTTGAAAAAGATCTTTGTGATCTTAGAATAAGTATTAATCTCATGCCTTTCTCCGTCTATAATAAGTTAGGTTTGAGAGAATCAAGGCCTATCAACGTTATACTCTTACTTGCTGATTAATCTGTCACCTATCCAAAGAGAATCATATAGGACATGCTAGTAAAGATGGACAAATTCATCTTCCTTGCAGATTTTATTATCCTAGATATGTAAAAAGATAATGAGATTTTCATCATCTATGGAAGACCCTTTCTAGCCACCAAATGAGCGATCATAGATGTATAAAAATGGGAGTTGACCATGAGAGTACAAGAGGATACTGTCACTTTCAAAGTCTTCAAGGAAATCAAGATACCATCAGATATTAAAGATTGTTTTACATTATTATGGTATACCCAACTACGCAAAGTAGCTGAAAGATATAGAGACATTAGATTCTCACATACAAAAGAATACGTTAAAGCATAGAAGGAAAAGAAAGAAGAGAAATAAGCAAGAATACAATAAAATAATCATAGAGAAGGGCACAAGAGAATCACTTCCTCGATTTAAGATTAAAGTATTTTCAGAGGACCGCAATGAGAATGAGGCAAAAGTTTTGGCCCAAGGATTAATTGCAATGATATAGAAACCAAAATAAAGGAAGGCCAACAAGTTCACATACAAATATGCTTCCATCATCATCTTTAATCCACCATAAGAATAGAATAAGCCCTGTCAAGCCGACGACACTAAATCAAGTACTTCTTAGGAGGTAACCCAAGTAATTTTATTTCATATTTGCTTTTGTTTTAGTTTTATTTACTTTAGTTTCTTTTTTTAAAGAAACAAAACCACAAGTCAAGCATTCAAAGAAGTAGCACAAGCATTTGCAAGTGTTGAGATCAAAGGAACTGTAGTCACATCATTAGACAACAACAGTACAATGCTTAAATTTCAATTACCAGGGAAGTTTTCTTATTCTTAAGTTTATTTTTTGACATTAGGGTTAATGTATAATTTAAGTTTGGGGGTTGGAAATACATTTCTCGTGTTTATTTTGCTACATGAATTGATTAGTTGTCTTATGGGGTAATTTTTTTTAATACCTTAGTTTTTGGTTGAGATGATGATAATTAGTCTATGATACGAAATAGAATATTGGTTGAATTTATTTTTACAAGTCTCTAGAAAACAATAGACACTTGAGATACTTCTTATATCATGAATCTTGAAGTGATTTCGACTTTATTTTTTATCACTTCTTTTTTAGCACATTGAGATAGGCTTGTATTAGTTGATTTTTCATTTGCTTAAAAATACTTTTTACTTAGTTAGTACACCACAGTCTAGAGGACTAACACTCTAGAACTTTCTTGATACTACTCAAAGCGAAATCCTAGGAAATACATGATTAAGAAAATGACATTAGGCCATCTTTAGATTGATTGAGCTTTTTCTAGCCTACCCTAGATATATATTTATCCCTAGTCATCTTTTTGAGCTCAAATACCCATTTATCCTAAATATACCCGTAGCACCATAAACTTTGAGTTTGCATAGAAATATTCTTAAAAGAAAAAGGTTGTAGTTATATGAGAAAAGGGTACTCAAGTGGAAAGCAATAAGTCTTGAAGGTACTTATCAATCTAGATTTGTGGGATTTTATTTTTTAAGTAGAGAGAGAAGTGTTTAAATTCATTATACCCTTAACTTAAGTAAAAGAATAAATTCTTGACCAAAAAAGTTATTGAAAGATAAATTAAAATATCATAAGTTTAGGGGAGGAGATAAATCAAGGAGAAAAAAAGATCAAAAGATTTCTAGGTAAAGTTTAAGTATTCATAATACAACTTGAGCTTCATATATATATCTTTATATCATAACTTGACCTTAGCCTTACGTTACAAACTAAATAAAGTCATAAATAGATCCTTAGACATGTGTCTTTCTATATTAACAGATAGTATAAAAAGCAAACTTATGGTAGTGTTATTATAATTAAAATATGCCAAGACATCTTTTTTTTTCTTAGGTACTATTTTAAGTTATAAAGTAAATCCAAGTTTTATTTGATCAATTACTAGCTTATTACACACACACACACACACAAGTGATCGATTATAAGGGAGAATGAAGATCTTGATGAATGGTATGATGATTTATTAAAAGTTATTTATTGATTTGTGAACATACTTATGTCATTTAACAACCTTTGAGACAATTAAGATGATCATATGATCATCTAATCAACCAAGCTTGTTTTTAGTTTTAAGTTTTTAATTTATTTAGAGTTAATAAACTATGGTTATTTGTTTTTATTTTGCTCGAGAACTAATAAAATCTTAAGTTTAGATGTATTTGATAAAGGGCCTTAAATGTACTATTATATTTATCACAATGGACTTAATTTTTACTCTAAATTATGAATATTTGATTATTTATTTGTGGTTTTGATCATAAATAGGTTTACATGACAAAATGTGAAGATTCAGGATAAACTAGAGGAAAAATAAACAAAAAATGGTGAAGAAATGACCAAAATATGACTAGATCAACTACAACCTCGGGCAGCCAGTGCTAGATGCTATGGCATTCAGTCGATTTTTCTCTCCTTGCAATTGTAGGTCTGAACGCCATGCCTAGAAAAATTCTATCTTTTATATCCTATTTCGATTTGGATTCAAAGTCCTTCGACCCTAGTGACAGGACCCAACCTGAGACCCTCTACTATAAATCCCAGCGGCCCTGCCGGGCACCCCAACGGAAGTTCCTCTGACCTAACTGGGTAATTTGAGAAATTTCACGAGGCGAACCCCTTTTTAATTCTTGCTACTACTGAGAAGGTCTTGTAATATACATGAAAATGACATCTTAATTTAAAAAACAATGGACAGAGTTTTTCCTATTTTTCAAAAAATCCATATAAAACCTGTAAAGAAATTTCACTTCTATTTTCAATACATCTCAATACTACCAATTCGGACCTCCAGTCCTTTCCAAATCAAATCCAACACAACTCAATTATTCATTTAAACCACAAAATGAGCATACTCATGAAAAGCAAAAATGATCATCATAATCTTGAATTCTTTTCTTGTTGGTTCAAAACATACATACAAATATACATGCCTACAACTACTATGCATAAAGTAAGAAGTGCTATTTAGCACATTTACATGTACAAAAATGATCTTCGAATTTGGCCCACTACTCGGCAATAGGAGAATCAGCAGCTTGCGTACCGAGACTTGCACCTGGGAAAGGGGTTTAGAAAATATAAAACATAAAACACAAAACGGATGAGCTAAAGGAGCTCAATGAGTGCAAATAAAATTTCAATAAAATAACATCATGTATAGATAGCAAATTCTAAAGTTCATGCAGAAATCATGCTTCTAAAACTGATGTAAAACTGTAAAACGGTTTCTAACATCATATGCTATTGAAATCTTGTCGAGCGGGTTTTATCTACATCTTTGGAAACCCACATCCAGAATTTGTATAACATAATAACTGTTGTGTGCATATAAATGCATAAATGCTATCGGTAAATCAAAAACTAGTAAAATCCTCGCTCGGCCATTTTCTTTCTAAACTGTACCAATGGTAACCCTAAAGCTCTATACTCACGTAGTGACTCAACTAGCACCGCACATGTGAGTAGGTCATGGGGTACCTCAACTAGCAGCACCCACAGTGACATCTTAAGACATCTTACTGGCTATGCAACGGAATCCTACATCGCATACATATAGCAAGACAATACCCCGTACACATAGGGCGACTCACATGACTCGACATCCCGACTTCTCAGAGTTAGTGACACACCCCCAAGACCTGCCCATGTGCATGGGATATACCGGCCAGGTCTAATACAATCATCACCACTACAATCTGAGGGTACCAATGGCCTTTAAAACAAATGCAGAAATTCTAAAACTGTTTCTCAAATCGAACATGTAAAAGCATGTCTATGAATATATATATCAAGATCATAAATCATGTTTATGCATCGAAATGGCAGATTTCCACTCACAACCGCTCCACGCTCAATTTCGCTCCCGGTTTCTGCTCCCGTTATCGCTCTCGGTTATCTTCACCTATGCGCCATAAATGACATTTGGAACCAAATCGAATGCTAGAATCTCATTTAACTACTAAATGCCCTAATCGGCATACAAAGCCCGAATGCGTACTTCTTCTTGATTTTTATTTACGGAGTCATTTAATCTAATCTAACTCACCATCCGGCGCCCTGAAAATTATTGCACACCCTATAACTTGGTTGGACATACATGCCCTTCACCCTTCCAAAATGGACAATTATGTCCCATTTTCTTCATTTTTGGTTTTTTCATCAACCATATACATTCAATTTACAATATGCACCATTTACACACAACAACTCAATCAAAACACCATTCAATCCCTAACTTCCCTAAAGTGGCAGAATTTCACCCTAGGTTCCAACACATTCCTTTTCTCAATTTCTTGTTCCAATTACAACAAAATCAAGCCAATTTCATTCTAAAGCCCTAATTACAACCAATTGAAATCTCTACAACAAAATCACCAAAAACCATAATTATTACCTTGTCAATTTCTACAAATTGATGACTCCTTCAAGATCCACACTAAATTTCAATTCAATCTAAGCCAAGAATACACACAAGAACATCAATTTAAGCATTCTTGAAAGCTCACTTATCAAACTCATAAAACAATGCTTTTCTTACCTCTTTTTCTTGAATTTCCACTAATTGAGGCTTAAATTGAGCTTAGGGATTCATATGTAACCTTATTTTAGCTTGATTACACATGAAAAATCATGAAAAAAAAACTAAAATTTCACTGTAGCAGCACTTTCCCCCCTTGCACGAATTTGCTCTCTTTTGCTCTAAGTGTTTTCTTTTCATCTCTTGAAAATTCTGCAACCTTCCAACATATATATAGTGCTCCCTCAATTGACCATTTTGCCCTTCAACTTACTCAAAACTTCAAATTTGCCATTAGTTCAAATGAAAAGATTTAATTGGTTCCTTTGTAACTATCTAGTTAGAATAGTCAAAAGAACTAACTAGAGTTTCCAACTTGGCAATCCATGAGATTGCTTCTAATTGGTCCATTCCTTAATATATGGATTGTATTTCTCAACAAAGCCTTGTTCCATACATAACCCTTAAATGGAAATTCATGTAGTAAATTAGGATTTTCTTTTCTAAGCCAATAGAGAAAAATTATAAAAATATTCTAGGGTCGTCCAGCGCACCGATCGAGTGTGAAATTACCAAATTAGGTCTAATATCTCTCACGTGCACTATAAAGAGAATATTTTTAATAGGGTTAAAATCAAGTAACCCTACGATGTCTTATTTGCTCAATACCAAAATCTAGGCGCCAATACTACTAATAGGGATTGGATATTACACCTAGGGCTTCTACGACCTATAAAAGTATTATTTTCTGAGCCAAAACACATATTTTATCAAAGGAAAAACTTAGGAAAATAATTCACAACACAAAACAATAGATCAAAGCCAAAAATTTAAGATTGAAGATCAAGATTCAAGCTCCAAGTCAAGGTAGAGAGACAAACAACCCAAGTCATCTCCTTGATTAGTTTCTCTTCTCTATTCTTATCAATATGATATTGTTCATGATATTGTTAATTCATTGTTTTGATACTCTTGAGTTTTTTATGAGCGAAACTATTTTGATCTAGGGTTAGACTATTGAACCTAGTATGTAATTGAATTTCATTGACTCTTAGTTTATGATCTTAATATATATAATTGATTCATTTTATCTTGTGTTTAAAGCTTTCATTATATCTGGCCAATATTTTGAATGATTAAGGAACCATGATGAACTCGACAAAGGAATTTATGTGATTAGCTTAGGAAAGTTTGATGCATAATTATAGGGTTACAACTATGAGTTTCACATATGATAGAAATATACCTAGATGACATGTATGATTTTATTTAAACCTATTCTTAATGAATTACATTATATTTGGATTGCCATAGACATATAAGTAATTGTTAAAATGTGTAATTTAGTCACTTAACCATCAACAGAGACTTGTGATGAGATTAAAGTCTAAGCCAACAATTTGTATTAAGGGATTAACTAAGAGATAAATAAATTCAATAAAATATTGGGGGATAAGTCAAAACCCTTTAATTGCTTCTGATTAATATTAGGTTTAGTTTAATTTGATAAAATTAGGTTAATTATACTCAATTTATTTTTTTTTTGGATAAAAGTTAAAGTATGATTAATTTTAGTAATTGATTGAAAGAAATAGATCATATAGTACTTGTGAGAATGATAACTTAGACTTAAATCCTATATTACTTGATCTGATAGTGTACACTTGTCCTTAGCTATTATTGCATACATCAAGTTCACCTTTTATATGTTTACTTATGTCATGTGTATATGCCTAGGTCATGACTTAATTATTAAATATGAGCTTGTTATTTGATTTTTTGTTCTTTGTCGATTTTTTTTTCTGCTTCTTATATATTGCAAGCATAAATTACATCCATGTGCTTAATGGCACAAACTTTAAAGATTGGAAAGAGAACATTATGACAGTTATTGGTTGTACGAATTTTAACCTTGCACTTCGAATAGAAAAATCTGTTGTTCTTACTAATCTAAGTTCTACTAAGGATAAAAGAGAATAAGAGAAATGGGATAGTTATAATCGCATATGTTTAATGATCATAAAATGTGTCATTTTAAAAACCTATTTCTAAGGAGGAACATGCTAAAAAATTTCTTAAGAAAATTGAATAAGGTTTTACCAAATATGAAAACTAATGTTAAAGTGCCCTATGATGTGAGGAAAACTAATAGAATCTCTTTTAAGATTTTTAAATTAATGAAAACAAAAGAATAAACGTCAAGTAATTAATAACTTCCACGTATGCTCAAATTTTATACTATTATTTGAAGGAATGAACTTACATCCTAATTTGTTACTAATATTGGAATTTGATAATTGGGATGTAATCACTTATCCTCCAACAATATGCCAATAAACTAGTTTTAGAATGGGTTATTTGAACATTTAAATCTCCTCTCTATATCGGGTTTCTCATAAATATTTTTTCTTTGCTAAAATATCATTAAATGAAGTTGCTTATAAAAAAAATATAATCCAAACAAATAATTAAACTTGCTTTCTCAAACGACGTGTTAAATTTCTTAATTTATTTTTAGTTGTTGTCATAGTTTTAGTACTAGTATTCCAATTCCATTTGCATTTCTTGGGTTATTGATTATAGAATTATGCAAGCGCACGTCCACGTTACTGGACTGCTTATGGAGTGTATCGGATATCAATAGAAAAGTAGTAGGAGAGGATATATAATTATTTTGTCAAAACAAAATACAATTGATGATAGAATTTTTAATACATGTTATAAATAATACATATAGAATACTATAACATTTCAGAAATGCTACAAGATAAGAGTGAACAAGTTTGCATTTTTAATATGCTAGAAAACAATGATAGATATAATAATATTTAATAAAAAACTTAAAATTAATATGAATTTGTTGTAGCATTTTTGAGTTATGATTATAGTATTTAAGTTATAACATTTGATATATACTAATGCCGTTGTTAATATATGCTATATATAATATAACATAATATAGCATTTGAAATAGGCTACAAGATAGGAGTGAACAAGATAGCATTTTTACCGTGCAAAAAAACAATGATTGATATAATAATATTTTCTCCACTTATTGACTTTACTCGTCCTTCACTACAAGAAATTTAATTTTTAGTAATGAAAAAACGTTTTTATGGCCTAGTGATATTTAGTAAAAAGAATTTAGTTTAGTGGCTAAATGACATAAGACATTAAACAAATATTAAAAAACTATTTAGCCATGAAATTTTCGTTTGTGCTTAATCATTTACTTACCAAAATATTTACACGTATGCCCAAATGTTGGCCACAAATTTAGCTACAAAAAATTAATGGCTAAAAGAAGTGTCCTTTAGCTACGAGCATCTTGTGCCTAAATTGTATTACTTTTAGTGACATTTAGTCAAAAAACTTTAAACATAACTACAAATAGTGATATTTAAATATAAAATTTTAATTCATCACTACCGTATTAGAGGAGGGCTATTGGATTTAGAACAATACTCCTTATCATACCTATACTATACTTAAGGTTAGTTTTTCTCACTCTCTATTTATATTTTATTTTATATTATGCTTGTTGATTATTTTTTATCTTACAAATTACTTGACAATATATGTTTAATATATATGATTGAATAATTTTTTTTAAATAGATATATCTAATAATCTAAAACTAAATATTGTCTTGAAACCTTGTATATAATTATTGTTTAATTCATTGTGTGTGAAGCTTAATTAAATTTTTCTGTTTAGATGTTAATATTATCTTATTGTCGGTTAGATTATATAGGAGTATTCTAGTGTGATTCCTCTTCTCTATGTTTAATTCTTTGATAGAATGAGTAAAGGAAAATTGTGTGGATGCTTAAAAGAGGCTGATTAATATCATAAGAAAATTTAATATTTTCCTATATGTTATTTTAAAAATCATTTGTAGATTTAACGTCTTCGGTTTAGTTCCTTTTTAAACTTAGGTGACATTAATATGATTTTATCAAAGTAATGATGACGATCAATGTTCTTTGATTCATTGAAGCTATCAATGTTCCAATATCGAATTACTTGAATGCGTTCAATATATGAGATTATTTCAAAGCAAAACGCTCTTGCAAGGCTTTTATGCTACTAGCATCGACCTCTATGTAATAGATAAATGGAGGTTAATCGATCGAAGTGAAGTAAAGAATTGCAACTTTTGAATATAAAGGACATGCAACATTTGTGCACTGATTTGCAAATGAAAACATTGTTTCTTTTGTAGTTGAAGACGATATCAATAATGGTGTTACAATGATGATTGCTTACACATTAAATAGTCAAATTAAATAAAGTCTTTAATCATATTCCTTAATGATCTTTTAGTCATATAAAACTTTAAAATAGTAAAAATGTATTTCTAAAATACACTTAGTGTTCAATTTTTTTTACATAATTTTATCAAGCATAGTAAGGACAAGAAGTCATTTCTATTTCAAGTTAAAAGATAACTTATGGATTTGACTATCAATCTTGATATTTATTATGTTTATCAAATGAGTTTTGTATTTGCATTGCTCAAAGCATTATATTTTTATTATTGATTATAGATTTTCATTTTGTGGAAGAATATTATCAATGCCAAAGCATTCAATATTTAATTTATTTTACTTATAAAATTATTGTGCCAACTTATTATTTTCATATTTTTAATTTGGTGACCTATATGCATCACACAAATATATGTCCAAATAAATATAATTTTTATGGTAATGAAATCAATACTATTATTGAGCACATGATGTAGCTTAAATTCTTTGTTTCAAGACACTACTAGAAAAAAGGACTTCAGTGATGCTAATTTTATGTTAGCAAATAGTTTTACTGATACCATTCAAAGTATAAGAATAGTCAATGCCAAAAACTTATAGACATTATTTTTAGTGCCAATAATCTTTTGATATTATAGTATTAGTACATCATTGATATTATAATTGAATCAATCAAGCTATTGGTGCCTGTTAATAAAATAAAGTAACTAGAGTTGATTTTAAAAGAAATGAAAGAAGGTGATGAAATAATTCTAGAGAGATGTTGAAAATAGTGATTCAAAATTATGTTAGAGTATGATTTTGAGTTGAAAACTAAAGAGCAGTCATTACAAAGTCAATTACATAGTGGACATATGAGGAAGGAGCAAACAAAAGCCGAAAGCAAGGATGGGTATGAAAATACAAGTAGGGCCGTTCTAGGTTTAAACACCCCAACAAAGATTCCAGAGAGCTCAACGCCCCAGTATTGGTCTTAGAATGCCTCAATAGTGGTTGATGAATGCCACGACATTGGCTTGAAGTCACATTTACGTCCCTAGCATTGAGTACAGAATATTGCACTATTTCTTGTTTGAGAAAGTCTATTTTTAGCTCGAATTGATTTCTTTGAATGAGATTTAAACTCTACACATATGGACTCTTATTCCAACTAGGTTTAGAGTTTCTAAGGACTTCATAAATATTATGTAAATTATTATAATCCCTTATAACTAATCAAGCATAAAAAAGATCAAAGATATAAACATAAGAGAGAATTAAGTGTTAGGTAGGAACTAAATGTTGATTGCGCGAGAGTGTAACCATAAGATCACTTAAGTGCTGAGTGCACAAGAGAGTGATGATAGATCATTTAAGAGAGCTCTGACTATTCGTTGTATTCCTTAGTTAAATCTCTTGTTGTTAGATCTAAATGATCTAGGAGATACTAAGTGATTTGGAAGATCTAGGTGATCTAAAAGATACTTAATGATCTAAGGGTTCTTTGTGAACTATTAACAAAAGAAGCTAGATCATAGATCCACATTGACATAGGTGTTTTTTACCAAACCTCGTACATCTTGTGTTTTGTGGTTTATTTTTTTTATCTTTATTATTGTGTTGATATTTTATATTCTTAGTTATTTGTAAGTAAAAATTTTCGCACCCGTATAAGATTTTTAGGGTGCTAAATATCAAGTTATAATAGTATTAGGAAGCATAAATCTATAACAATAGAGTTAGTGCAAAGGCTAATACCTAAAAAGAATTAGTACCAAGGCTAAATTCCCATGACTAGCTGATTTCAAAGCTGAGAATAAAAGCTTGATACCTCAATAAAAGCAAAACAAAAGATTTGCAGAGAATAAAAATATAAGTATTATCACCTTTTCTAAATAATGCAAAGCTTAACAATCTTCACTCTTTATACAGCTTATTGATAACTGCCATTTATTAATCAATCGAATTTCACATAGCTAACAGATTCTCATCGTCATCCATTTTGTGTCAACAATTGGAGATAGACATCAATAATGTATAGGGGAAATGTTGAACTGGAAAATCATCTACAAGCATAATAATAATTTTTTTTTTCACTATATTTATCAAGTTCTTTTGTGATAGCAAACCTAACAGAAAATTTGATTTGATTATTTGAACAAGCTGGCCCTCTGCTGTTTGCCATTGATGAAAATAAGACACATGCATAATCATTAATTAGCATTTATTAGATTTTAAATTGAAAGAAGAATTAAGGATAGTAAGGATCAAACTAGATTATGCAAGTAATCAATCAATAGGAGAAGAATAATTACAAGTTTAAATAGTAGCATTAGTAATATTTGTTATTTCTTCAAGCAACTTAAGATTCCATCATGCAACTTAAGATTCCATCATACAACTCAAAATTTTCCAGCAGCTTATATGTATATGACTGCACAAAAAGCAAAAGGATAGGACCTCAAGCTAGGGAACTTATAGAGAAACATATGAATTATCATCAAATCACCAAGAAGTTCTGTGAATAGAACATTTTGACAATAATATAATGCTAAAAGACAAAATTTCACCACAAACAAAAGCCTTATGTTGATCTGCACAAAAATCTATTCATTGAACTTTTAGCTTTTATATTATCTGCTTTCAGAAAAAAAAAAAGAGATGATGAATTCAAAACATCTATTATAGAAAAAAAAAAATCACTAGAAACGAGGTAATAATGGTAATTTGATGAAACTACCACCTTCAAGTAGCATGAATAAATAAACCAAGTAATAGTGATTTGCTTTAGCTTTTACATCCAATTTTCTTCTTACTACTTTGAGTTCTTAAGAGTCTTTGTGTAAATTTCCTATAAGACTTCGGTCTATCATGCATAATCATTTCGAAGGGTTTATTATTTTACTATAGGCCCTAGTAAACTATTTATTTGCACCTTCTTAGTCTACAATAATAGAGTATCCAATGTGATAGCTCCTTAAATATCTACGGATAACTACATGCATTTTACCTAAAACAAAATTCTACTCCAGGAAATATCTAGCAAGGAATCAATAATAATCATCATCTTTAAATTCTTGCAACACCAGTTGGGAAAAAGGCTTACTACATCTGAATTCTCATATTAAAAAATTAAAGAAGTACTGGAATTTATTGCTATATCATCTTTTAAACAATAAGAATTTAAAATTGTGTTAAATAATTATAAAATAAATAGTAAAAAATTTAAATTTAACATGAAAACTCGTTTGGATATTACATATATAGTGGTAAACTTTTCTATAAGTTTTAATGATTATATTTTATATTATTATAATCCAAAATGAAAGACATTACACTAATTAATGATGATGTAAAAATTACATTTTAATATATGTACTTTTTGAAAATATTTAATAATGCCACATTAGCATGTTCATGTGTGTTGAAAAATTGGTGATTCAACAATCTTGGTTGGACAAGAATTGAGATGAATACCAAAGTGGAGAGTCGCAAGAAGTCTATAACATGTGGGACACGTATGGAGAAGTTTAGGACGTATAAAACACGAAGGCGGAAGCGAAATGGGACTCAAAGACGCTAAGGAAGCAAAGAAAACACAGGATAGGCGCTGCCAGGGCTGAGCGCTGCAACGCCCAGGATAACACCCCAGCGCTGTGGCATTGGGCGTAATAATGCCAAGCACCGTGGCACTAGACGCGTCAGTTGTCCGGTTTGGTTCAGAATTTCGAGTTTTGGGAAGTTTTGGACTTCCAAAACAAGTGGACTCTTACTCCAACAAGGAATAGGGTTAGTAGGCACGAAATACACCCTATATAAACACTTGTAAATTCTTTAGTTGAGATTAAGCATTAAGAAAAACTCTAAGAGAAGGGAAGAACTAGGTAAACACTTAGTGCTTGTGTGTGCTAGGGTGGAACTGTCGTTTGAGTGATCATTATTCGTGGTAGAGTAAGGGTTCACTAAACATTAGGTCCTTTTGAGGGTTCTTCAAATTAGATTTTTCTTGTAAAATCTTTAGGGAGTTATAATAAGAGAGGCTAGGATCCTTGAATCAATCGTGGACGTAGGCAATTAACCGAACCATATACGATTGTGGTGTGCTCTTTTATATTCTACTTTGGATTCTTGTTATCTTTTTCTTGATTAACAGGTTATTCTGCTATGCAATGAGGTTAGGGTTCTAGGTTGCACTTGAGGTTCATCGCTTCAACATAACCTCAAGAGGGAGAAGGGCGTTCCTCGATCAACAAACTTGTATTATAGGTAAAGGTTTGATAATACACACCTGGGTCATTTAAACCACGGCTACAATCAAGCAAGAAATTGAAAAGTTCAATGGGTTGAATGACTTCAATATTTGGAGGAAAAAGGTTAGGGCTCTGCTAGTGAAGGAAAGGCTAGACTTAGCATTAGAGGAAGCCAGCTCTTCAACTAGCGATGAGACGACAACCTCAAAGTCCGAGCAGAAAGATTGGAACACTATTCAGAAAAAGGCTCAAAGTACCTTATACCTTCCGTTGAGCGACGAAGTATTAAGGAAAGTTGGTGATCAAGAAAATGCTTTGGGGATATGGAAGAGACTCGAGGCACTGCACATGAAAACGTCTCTTGCAAATAGAATTCTTGTGGAAAAACAACTACATCAGCTAACAATGCACGATGGAACTTTATTAAGAGCTCATATTGAGGAGTTCAACACAATCATCATAAGTCTTGAGCAATTGGGCATCAAGACTGAGGATGAAGACAAGGTCATTATCCTGTTAAGTTCGTTGCCAAAGAGCTACGAGAGCTTTGTGGATACACTGTTTTATGGTAAAGAGTCTTTAACATCATTGAACTCAAAAGAATTGACAAAGAGATCTGAATTCGAGTGTGGAGTGGCATTGTTTGCACAAGGAAGAAAGAGCAACCAATCCAGGAGGATATCCAATAAGTGCTTGCTTTGTAATAAGGAAGGGCCTTTTGTAAAGGATTGTCCGAAATTAAAAGGCAAATAAGGTTGGGCTGCAATCGATACTGAGAAAGATACTGAAGTTGTAGATACATTGGTAGCCTAAAAGGGAAACTACGCTGGAAAATAGATACTAGATTCAGGGTGAAGAGTCCATATGTGTCCTGACAGATTGATGTTTACCAACTATAAAGTCAAGAAAGGTAAAGCTCTAATGGGGAGTGACATTACTTGTGAGATCATTGGAGTTGCTGACATAGGGCTGAGGATGCAAGGTAGAGAAACTAGGGACTTATATGGTGTAAGGCATGTTCTTAAAGTGAGGAGGAACTTGATATCTCTAGGCAAGCTCGATGAGGAAGGGTATTCAGTTAGAGAGGAAAAAGGAAAACTAAGGGTAGAGAAATGACATATAAGGTTTGAGGGTGAGAAGCATAATGAGGGCTCTATGTGCTTACTGGGATGACCATGAGTGGCCCAATGCGGGGTGTTTAGGTAATACAGACCACTAGGCGATATCTAAACCGTGATCACCGAGGTGATGAGAGTTGGAAAAGAGTACAACGCATCCATACCCTATGCAAGGTGCACGAATGCCTTCGGAGACCAAAGTCACTAGCCTAGGGAAAGTTAAGTCTTGGTGGAGACTTAACTGGACTCAACTCTAGGTGATAGAGTATTAGTGTGGATCGGATCCCGAAGCCTTCTTATTTGGAAGATTGTGAATCAAGGAAGCATTTGTTGAAAATTTGGTGATTCAACAATCTTTGTTAGACAATTATTGAGATGAATACCAAAGTGGAGAGTAACAAAAAGTCTAGAATGTATGGGACACATATGGAGAATTCTAGGACGTGTAGAATACGAAGGGGGAAGCGAAACGAGAATTAAAACTGTAAAGGAAGCAAAAAAAATGCGCTATAGGTGCTGCTAGGGCTGAGCACCGCGGTGCCCATGACTGAGCCCCGCAGTGCCCAAGGACGATCACCCTGGCACTAGACACATAAGTTGTTCAATTTAGTTTTGGGAAGTTTTGGACTTCCAAACTAAGTGAACTCTTACTCCAACAAGAAATAAGGTTTGTAGGCACGAAATACACTCTATATAAACACTTGTAAACCCTTAAGTTGAGATTAAGCGTTAAGAGAGGCTCTAAGAGAAGGGAAGAACTAGGTAGACACTAAGTGTTTGTGTATGCTAGGGTGGAACCATCGTTTAGGTGATCATTGTTTGTGGTAGTGTAAGGGTTCACTAAATATTAGGTTCTTTTCAGGGTTCTTCAAATTGAGTTTTCCTTGTAAAATCTCTAGGGAGTTATAATAAGAGAGGCTAGGATCCTTGAATCTACCGTGGACGTAGGCAATTGGCCGAACCACATAAGATTGTGTTGTGCTCTTTTATATTCTTCTTTGGATTCTTGTTATCTTTTACTTGATTAACAGGTTATTCCACTACGCAAGGAGATTAGGGTTCTAGGTTCCACTTGAGGTTCATCGCTTTAACATAACCGCAATAGGAAGAAGGGCATTTCCTCCCTAAACAAACTGGTATCCGAGCTAAAGATTCGATAATACATACTTGGGGTATTCAAACCATGGCTGCAATCAAGCAAGAAATATAAAGTTCAATGAGATGAATGATGTCAATCTTTGGAGGAAGAAGGTTAGGGCTTTACTAGTGAAGGAAGGGCTAGACGCAACCTTGGAGCAAGCCAGCTCCTTAACTAGCGATGAGATGACAACCTCAAAGTTTGGGCAGAAAGATTGGGACATGATTCAGAAAAAGGCTTACAGCACAGTATTCTTAGTGTTGAGCGACGAAGTATTAAGGAAAGTTGGTGATCAAGAAACCATTTTGGGGCTATGAAAAAAACTCGAGGCATTGTACATGAAGAAGTCTTTTGCAAATAACTTCTTGAGAAAAAGAAACTACATCCGCTAACAATGCACGGTGGAACTTTATTAAGAGCTCATATTGACGAGTTCAACACGATCATCATAAGTCTTGAGCAATTGGGCATCAAGACTGAAGATGAAGACAAGATCATTATCCTGTTAAGTTCGTTGCCAAAGAGCTACGAGAGCTTTATGGATACACTGTTTTATGGTAAAGAGTCTTTAACATCATTGAACTCAAAAGAATTAACAAAGAGATCTGAATTCGAGTGTGGAGCGGCATTGTTTGCACAAGGAAGAAAGAGCAACCAATCCAGGAGGATATCCAATAAGTGCTTCCTTTGTAATAAGGAAGGGCCTTTTGTAAAGGATTGTCCGAAATTAAAAGGCAAAGAAGGGTGGGCTGTAATCGATACTGAGGACGATACTGAAGTTGTAGATACATTGGTAGCCTAAAAGGGAAACTACGCTGGAAAATGGATACTAGATTCAGGGTGAAGAGTCCATATGTGTCCTGACAGATTGATGTTTACCAACTATAAAGCCAAGAAAGGTAAAGCTCTAATGGGGAGTGACATTACTTGTGAGATTATTGGAGTTGCTGACATAGGGCTGAGGATGCAAGGTAGAGAAACTAGGGACTTATATGGTGTAAGGCATGTTCTTAAAGTGAGGAGGAACTTGATATCTCTAGGCAAGCTCGATGAGGAAGGGTATTCAGTTAGAGAGGAAAAAGGAAAACTAAGGGTAGAGAAATGACATATAAGGTTTGAGGGTGAGAAGCACAATAAGGGTCTCTATGTGCTTACTGGGATGACCATGAGTGGCCCAATGCGGGGTGTTTGGGTAATACAGACCACTAGGCGATATCCAAACTGTGCTCATCGAGGTGATGAGAGTTGGAAAAGAGTACAACGCATCCATACCCTATGCAAGGTGCATGAATGCCTTTGGAGACCAAAGTCACTAGCCCAGGGACCGTTAAGTCTTGGTAGAGACTGAACTGGACTTAACTCTAGGTGATAGAGTATTGGTGTAGATCGGATCTCGAAGCCTTCTTATTTAGAAGATAGTGAATCAAGGAAGTGTTTGTTGAAAAATTGGTGATTCAACAATCTTTGTTAGACAATTATTAAGATGAATACTAAAGTGGAGAGTCACAAGAAGTCTAGAATGTGTGGGACACATATGGAGAATTCTAAGACGTGTAGAACACGAAGGGGGAAGCGAAACAAGACTTAAAGCTGTGAAGAAAGCAAAAAAATGCGCTATAGGTGCTGCTATGGCTGAGCACCGTGGTGCCCATGACTAAGCGCCGCAGTGCCCAAGGACTATTGCCCTAGCCCAAGGACTATCGCCCAACAACACCGCAAGTTGTTCGATTTAGTTTTGGGAAGTTTTGGACTTCCAAACTAAGTGAACTCTTACTCCAACAAGGAATAAGGTTTGTAGGCACGAAATACACTCTATATAAACACTTGTAAACCCTTAAGTTGAGATTAAGCGTTAAGAGAGACTCTAAGAGAAGGAAAGAACTAGGTAGACACTAAGTTCTTGTGTGCGCTAGGGTGGAACCGTCGTTTAGGTAATCATTGTTCATGGTAGAGGAAGAGTTCACTAAACATTAAGTTCTTTTGAGGATTCTTCAAATTGGGTTTTCTTTGTAAAATCTCTAGGGAGTTATAATAAGAGAGGCTATGATCCTTGAATCCACCATAGACGTAAGCAATTGGCAAAACCGCGTAAGATTATGTTGTGTTTTTTTATATTTTGCTTTGGATTCTTGTTATCTTTTGCTTGGTTAACAGGTTATTCCGCTGTGCAAGTAAGTTAGGGTTCTAAGTTACACTTGATATTTTTTGCTTCAACATAACCTCAAGAGAAAGAAAGGTGTTTCCTCCCTCAACAATGTGTTTATTAGTCTTCTTCTTTTAGTGCTTTGAGCCATTTATATAATATTAGTGATGTTTTTACTAAATTTAGAGATAATCAAATGTTTTCTGATAAATGTCTATTATAAAAATTAAAATCCACAAATTTTGGGAAAAGCTTCCTATGTTATTTATTTATACAACAATAATGCATCATACAATCAATTGGCCTAGTGTAAAACTTTTAATTACACGGATCTTAGAAAATTTAATTTTTAAACTTTCTTATGATTTTGACTAAATTTATGATTTTATTAAACAACTATTTTTTTATAAAAATAAATTTGGATTAGGTTAATCTATATAAAAAAAAAACAAATGAAAAGCCTGGTATGATCGACTACTTGAAGTATTTTGCTAACGGGTAAAAGAAAACTTATTTCTAGTTCTATTACTTCTAATGCTTTTGAACTGAAAATTTTTATGAATGTTGATTACTGTTCGATATTGAGTACAAAATAGTAAAAAGAATTTGTTATTTTGTCATGGTAGACATCAAATTAGAAGGTTTACCCTGTGTTATTCATTATGGCTCGAGATCTACTAACTTGTTTGGTATCCACTATAGCATCAAATTTGCTTTTAGTGCAAGGGGCAAAATATTAGACGAAACACAATCAAGGCTGACATCAGTTACTTTGGAGGCTTTAGTGTGTTTAAAGATTAGGAAGATGTGATGGATTAAATCAAAATTGGCAAGAAGACATTATTAAATATTTTCAAAACTTTGAGATTTGATCATTTGATACATAAGTTTGTAATTATTAGAAAGGGGTTTAGTATACAATTGATAGATAGTTCAATAGGTGCCACTATGTGGAATGTATTGTAAATAAAGTGAAATAAAATTGACCCTTTATTTTGTATTTTTATCCAAATTTCAGATTTGGAATAATATAAATAAATACAATACTATTGACTCATTTGTTAATTTTTTATTTCAAATTTATTTTTTTACACATAATAAATTTATATTTTAACATATAGTACCAAGTGCCAAATGTTTTTGCCCGTAATAAAATTATATTTAACATTATATTTTTATAATTATAATTTTTAATTATATTTACATTAATGGTATTCTAATTAAAATCATAATTATGATGTAATTTTAGTTATGATAAAACATCATTCCAATATAATTTCAATTAATAATTATAATTATTATTATAATATTATAATTATTCGCGAAACTAACACATATGAATTATAACTGCAAGTGCACTAGTTGTGAATGATAAAGTGACAAGTGAGTATCATTCCCACGAAAATTGATACTCTAAATTAACATTAATTAATATGGTACTAAAAATATAGCTTTATATAGCCTAAATTAAACATTAAGTTGGTTAGGAAAATTAAAGATACTTAAACTAAGCAATTTAACAAATCAAGGATGTGAGAATTTTATAGTAAAGGGGTCTTAGGGTCTTGATTTCACTCTACCTTTTCCATATTCTTTAGGATTAATGATTAACAACTATTCATGTAATTTTATTAATCATGAGTTTAAAATTAATTTCATTGCCTCTACTGAGCATCAAATGAGATTATATGCATACACAAATAAGTTAATATCTTTATCTAACTTATTTACCTATACATACATTATGCTATCCTTACATGATTACTTTAATTCTATTATCTATTAACTTAATTCTATAAGATGAAAGTGTGCTATTTTGTTAGGGTGCAGGCATATGGTGTGTGTTTAGTACAATAAAATTTACGCATCACATACATAAATTAATACAGAAGAATTGAAAATTTAATTTTCTAGTACAACAAACACATTTAAAATTTAAGTTTTATATTGTAATGAAAATTAAGGATTAAGAATCACCTGTTAAGCCTTTAAAAATTACCAAATCGAAGTCCACCATAAAGCATACACACTGGCAATTCTAGGATCCAATTAGGGTAGGCTTGAATCTCTAAATTAGTAGCTCAAACTTCCGGCAATGGTGTTTAACTCTTAGACACCGAAAATTATTAACTTTTAATCACCTTGGTTAACTCTTAACCGTTGCTTAAACTCTTTAAGTTTGGAATTATTAGTTAAACTCTTTAACTAATTTGTGTTTATTTTAATGCAACGAGATTGTTGTTATCCATTTAACTCTTGAACAAATATAACAATCTCATCATTGCTCTAATGGTTAGCCATTAATGGAAGAAGAATAAAATTTGTTTCAACCATTGAAACAAAACCTTGCCTTTTATTCCTCCAATAGCCGAACATGAACAAGAAGATGAAGAAGAAAAAAGGTAAAATAACACTTGTAAAAACTTCTCTTCAATTTCTCCTCTTTGGTTGAAAACCACACCCCCACTCATGAAAACCACTTCTTAATTTTTTTTTATACCTTACGCATTTGTTCATTCCCTTTTGATTTCAAATGGACAAGCAATGGCCCACTATACATGGCTACATACCTGTTGCCTATTGCTTTATGTTTTATTTTTTTAATCATATTAAACCAAAATAAAACATATGCCTTTTGTTTCCATGAAGTGGCTGAATCTAGGTGTTGGAAAGAAATTGAACACTTTCAATTTTACTCATTTCCATCTCTTGTCAAAGTTGGCCAGCCCTACCCTATAACAATTTGTCTCTTATTTATTTTGTTGACTTACACAAATAATGCAAAAAGAATTCTTAGATTATTTACAAGTCACTTGTCCCACCAAGCATGGCATATAGTCTTAAGCCATTACTACATGTTTTATTTTATAGTAATCACATTAATAAAATAAAACATGCAATTGATTTATTACTATAATAATTATTTGACTTAAAAATAATATTAATAATAATATTTAATGCATTTATTTATTCAAAATATTTTTGAATAAATAAATGACTTTGCTTGTCTCACAAGCAAAGTCATTTTGGTAATTTTTAAGTCAAACAATAAATGGTCAACAATGTGTCACGTGTCATCATCTTATTGGTCAATAACTATTGTTAACTAATTAATGTAATTAACTCTTAAGTCTTGACACATGCAAATCCTAAGAAAAATTTAAACAAATATTTTGGTTTGTTGGAATTTACTGAATTGAACTATTCAATTTGGTACGTTGTTCTAGTGCATAACGAGTACACTTCATATTGTGGGAATCTCTAGGTCTATGCCCAATTTGTCAAATAAAACTTTTTCATGAGTTCATGATCGATGCCCCACACATATGTCATCGATATTACAAATCAGTGTATTAAACCATACAAGTTAAGGTTATAATATATTCATATAATCCTTCTATCACCTATATCTTGGATAAACGGAGATATAAATCATTATCATCAAATCTCTACGTGATCATCCATAAACTTATCTCTATAAACTTACATCATACGATGTCTATAGCATTACAAGCATGGTACTATATATTATAGAATTAATGATTTAATATGAAAATTTATTGTATAAATATTAAACAATTAATATTCATACAATATTAGAATGGCACATAAGCACCCATTCCAACAAACTCCCACTTACTCTAGTGCCATTCATACTGATATCTCATACCAATACACTTCACGTATTTCTCAAACACCCTAGAAGTTTAGGCCTTAGTAGGTCCGTTACGTTATCCAAGGAATATATCTCATATACTATTACATCTTCATTAATCAAGAACTTTCTAATTGTGTGGTATTCAAAGTCTACATGATCATAATACTAGTGTCCCTATATGGTTTATTGGCTTAAGCAATCACTTCATTATTATTGCATTATAGTGGGATATGATCCATTGAGCATGGAACCATTTTAAGCTCTGCAACTGGCTTAAATATCTATAGAATTTCCTTTATAGGTTTCTTAAGCCATAATATATTCTACCTCCAATTTCGTGCTTCTCCACCTTTCAAATGAGACATTTAGCTCTCTTTTTATAGATCCTAAAATTAGGGCAAAAAATAAACTTTTTTGCATCGATTAGAATTGCAATACAGTTAATGTTTATGTGAATAGTACCTCATGAATAATACTGTTCATGCATAATGTTCATTTTTACTGTTTATCACGGTGCGATGCTAAGACTCGGTCTTTTATGGCACTTAGGGGCCACTGTGGGGTACTATAGTAGTTGTTTGTAGTATATTTGATATTTTTGCCTAGTTTTCTTTAGATTTGCATCCCAAATAACTCTTTAACTTTAAACCTACAAAATGACATTAACATAGAGAAAAAAGTCCCAAATTCATGCTTAAAATAGGCAAACATCAAGTTATGAGAAATACAATATGATATATAAAATGTGCATATCAATAATTAAAATTACATTATTTAAGAATGATAATTATTGATTTAACTGTATATTCTACTACAAATATTAAATTTGAAAACTTTAAACAAAAGTATTGTTTAGTCTAGCGATTGATAACCTCTACTTAATTGAGATTTTGGCCATTAAATCTCCAAGCCGACGGGCAAACTAAGCTTTGCCGCCCAAGCACGCTTCTATAACATGCCTTGTTACCCTAAAACACACTACAATAGCATGCCTTACCAGCCTACGATACGCTACAATAGTGTGCTAGGGTGGGACATGTCTAGGCAACATGACCTAGTTGCCACCCCAATATTTTTGCATAAAAAATATTTATGAGAAACCCGACATAGAGAGGAGTTTTAAACATTCAATTAACACCATTCTAAAATGAACCTTGTTTGCTTCTTTTTTTAGGTAAATGAAACTACTAATACAACTAATTACGTTTCCTTTCCTTTCAACGATTCTTTTTTATCTATTTCCTTTTTTGATTTGTTCAACAAAACTAATTCTGTTGGCATAATATGAGAAGCGTCACTTTGTACTAATTTATTGTTATGCGGGATAAGTGATTTCATCCCCAATTGTCAATCCTCAAATATTACTAACAAATTAAGATGTTTGTTCATTCTTTTAAATAATAATACTATATTTGAGCATATGTGGCAGCTATTAATTACTTGACGTTTATACTTTTTTCCATTAATATTAAAATCTTACAACAGATTCTATTAGTTTTCTTCACACTCTAATATTCATCTATAAATATTGATAGTTCCATTGCTTTTATATCCACACACTACACCGGTCTACTTCGAAGAGTGAAAAGGAAGAAAAGTAAAGACAACCATGAAGTGCCTCCTTATATTTGTCGTATTCATGCTTGTTCTTCTTTTCCTTTTCGGTAAGGAAGTCAATATTGATTCATTTTCAATGTTTCATTATGCTAATAATTTCTTTACTGCTCTTGTCAATAATTTTGGTAAAATGTCCCGGTCTTCTTTTTCTTTACAACTTTTTTTTTTCTCAAAAATGCAAGAAAAGAATAAACTAGAATAATTTTGATATCTGTTTTGTGATCTTAGCCGTTAGTCCTTGGCCATATTTTGCCTAAATTTTTTTATATTAATATATTTTATTTTTCACAGAAAATGAAGCGAGGGTAGTAACAAAGCTTAAGATTTGTGTCAAACCCTTCAACATGCAGAATTGTGAAAATACAAACTGTTCCAACTTTTGTGCACGAGAGTTCAGAGACAACAAAGTAAATGGATTATGTCAAGGAAGTTTATGCCATTGCTTTGTGCCATGTTAAAATAAAATGCCAAGTTCAGTTTGATATTGTTATGGCTTATAAAATAAAAATATTTCTATCATGTTGAATAAATAAATAAACTTTAAGGAAAAGCAATTGAATGTTTCATAAATTCGAGTGATAGAAGTATTATGGTTTGAGAAAAGAGTTTATTATTATTAGTATTATTATTATTATTTTTTGTTGTTGTTGTTGTTGTTGTCATTCTAAAGCATTTCTTTATATCACTACTAGGCAGTCATCTCTAGTTGGATATATTTATTTTTAAAAATTATTCAACCATATATTGAAGCATATATTGTCAAATATTTATAAGATAAAAATCATCAATAAGCATAATATAACATAATATATGAATAGAGTGAGAAAAAATAGCCTTGAGCATAATGGAGGCATATTAGTGTTAGATATATGATGTTATTGATGCCTTTAAAGCATGTAAAATAATATTTTATTTGATTAATAAAAGTTTATTCATACATATAATTGAGCATACATTGATAAGCTCATATTTATAAAATATGTGATCTATGTATTAGGCATATGATGCTAATATAGAGGGTATAAATAATTTTTTTTTTATAAATTAAATCATGTTCACAACAATTAATGAAAAGGTCATTTTATTATGTAAGGTTGTAGTTTTTCTGTTTCTTATAGTGGATGATTTATCTTGATTATCAAAGTAGAGACTTTAAGTAGAAAAGCTAGTATATATGTTATATTGAATAGGACTACTGTGAATTTCAATCTGGTTAACTAAATGTTGTAGATCTTAATTCACAACATCTTTAATAAGCTTGATTGATCTTAATCGTGAGCAGGTAATGAACTTACATTCATGCGTTGTATCTTTTGAGTTATCACGGAGTGAGATCCATATAAATAGTCAAAACCTCGATAGCTTGGAGATATAATTTTATGGGTTGTGTGAATATATATTTGCAAGATGGAATCTAATAATTAATGTCCACCTAAGATGTTTGGATCATTATAATCTATAGCCACAGTTTATTCAATAAATTATTTATTGAATAATAATATTTATTTACAAATTTATTTACAAATATAGACATATTAAAAGTGATCATTAAAGCATTCAGTGACTTAGGAGAAAATAAGTAATTAAAGAGGCAAGACATTTTTTTCATGGCCTAGCTTTAATTATGGACATCAATTAGAGGGTCAACTAAGTGGTTATTATTGGTCTAAAGACCAAGCCCAATTTAATTAAAAAGAGTTTAATTAAATGGACTTTTACTTAATAATATGGGTTACTAGAGTACAACCATTGACTTTTAATGGAATAGCTTGTGGTTAACTTAGAAGAATTGGTGTTTATAAGATAATAAGGACTATGCCTTTTAAGTTGAAGCTAGAAGGCCCATGGGTCTTGTAGTCCTCTACTAGCTCAAATCCTAATCAAACTCTAATTTCCTAATAATAATAATAAAAGAACAATAACAATAACCAGAAAATTATTTTTATGTATTTTTACATGAAAAAAGAGTTTGGTTATTACCATTCTCTTAGATTTGGGTATTAGTGATTTTAAAGATTGAGGAAAGATCCATGTACCCACACGCGTAGAGTTTAAAGATTGAGGATAGTAGAGAAGATTACAGTCAGTCAATTCAAGATTTACCATAATGAAGAATTGAGATAATCTTCTATCCTTATACATATAATTATGAACAACACGATATGGCTTCCACTATGTTTATTTTATTAAACAATATTTTTTAACTGGTAACAAAGTCGCCTTATTTCATATTACATATATAATTTATTCTTATGTGTGGTAACAATTGTTTATTGTGGTACCAATTGTATATTTAATCTATATTTGTTATTTTTATTAATTGTTATGAATGGTTGTGCCACTAATAATTCATGGTTAGGTTAATTCTTGGTGATTCTTTAATTTGTTTTTGTAAACCAATTAAATGACTTAGGGTCTTGATTTGCAATCTAAAGAATATATATATTTTTACCTTTCTAGGATTTAGTCTATATACGAAGATTGGAAAAGTCTCATTAGCCTCCCAACTTTATCTCTATAAAGCTTTATATCTAGTATACAGGGCCTCTCCCAAATCTTTTATAGAGAATTGCTTACTCAGGTTACTCTTATTTGATTGACATGAACATACCAATATTTTCTTTTGACATTGAGTATGTAATCCACATAGAGAACTAGAAAGATAATTATGCTCCCACTGCTCTTTCTTAACACATATATTTTCTCTTTTTTTTTTTTTTTTTATGAAACCATACTTTTGATTTTTTTTATCAAAATAAATATTCCAACTTCGAGAATTCAGCTTAGTCCATAAATGGACTTAGTCAGTTTGCATACTAGATTAGATGTTAAGGTGAATGTAAAAACTTCAAGCAGTTCTATACATTTCTCTTGCTTGAGATATATATATATATTGGAACACCATTTTCACATCCATCGGCCAGACCTCAAAATCTTAATATGCTCAATGTCCAAAAAAATTTGATTTGACTTTAGCATGGTTATTGGTGAAAAGATTTTCTCATTTTCGATCGTAGATCTATGAGTGTAATTATTTACTACCAGTCAAACCTTAAAGCTCTCACGCTTCTGTCGCGTAAACTCTTTTACAACAAATAGAAATAATTCTTATTGGAAACATAACCAAGTCTCAGACTTGGTTGTTATATGTAGAGTTAATTTCAAATTTCATGATCACTTGCCATTTACCAAATCGATGTCAAACATCGCCTCTTTATAAGTCAAAGAATCATTTTCTCCAACTAAGAAAAAATCTAACGACACCTTTAAGTATTAAACATACGTAAATGGTGGCCTTGATATCTTTTCCAACCTACGGGGAAAGTAAGTCAAAGATATTTCAGTCATTTAAACTTGAAACTTCACCATCGGTTCATTTACATTTTGATTAAATTTAGTAAGTTTAATCCTTTCTATAATCCCTATGACCTATAAGAAATCGTTTCTCTTAAAAGGTGGCATTACCAAGAACGAACATTTTTCATTCTTCTAAATTATAGAATTGGTAACCTATAATTACATAAGATATCGAATGAACAAATACTTGTACCAATCGGGTGCAAGTTTATTCTATTGCATAACTCTTATTCAAGTAGAACAACCCCAAGCCTTAACATACTTAAGACTCGGTTCCTTTTTAGTCTATATCTTATACAAAATAGAAAAAATGACTTTCGATAGAACTCTGTTCAATAAGAATATTTTCAGAGCACGAACCTATAGATGTTCTAAAAGATTAGTAAAGCTCAACAACATTCAGACCGTATCTAATAAAGATTAATCGCTCATTTCTAAAACACTTTTGTGTTGAGGAGTATTTAGAGGAGTACTTAGAGGACTATGTTGAACGAGTATCACTTTCTTCTTTAAATAATTTGTGAATATACTACTTATGTATAAACTGTCTCGATCAATCAAAGGCATATATAAAGGTTTGTTTCTTTACTTTATAGTCAGAAGCTTTTGAATACTTCATAAGTTTTTGACCTGTGTTTCCCAAAAACACATGTCCATATAGTGACAATTACTATAAAGACAATGAAGTATCAAAATCTACCTATGGTAGTATGATTAATTAGACTAAAAATATCACTATGTACTAGTTTCAATAAATCAGTGGCTCGGCGTCGAATCATTCAGATAAGGATTTGGCAATTTTTCTTTGAATTTAGAATTCATAAACCAGCTAAGGTTCAATGGCTAGATCAAGTATTTGATCATCTTTAACCAGGCGAGATAGTTGTCTCATAACTATATGACTTAATCTTATATACCACAATTTCTTATTATTTAAAGTTTCCGAACTATTATTTATTCTTTTTACCTAGACATTTACTCAAATCGTGTAACAACTTGCAGATATAAGAAGAATAGGCAGTATCTCATACCTTTGCACTTTCAGCGTCATATGTCATTGAAATGTTAATATTTGGTAAACAGATATCTAAGGGATCTATTTAATCTTAATCAAGGTACCTTAAATAGTAAGACTTACCTTTTCAAATTTATCACAGTGGAAACACTTTCCTTTGTGACTATTCTCTGTCTGTGGTTTAGAAATATCAAATAGTTATTTAGACGGAGCACAATATATCAACCTCTTTCGAAGAGACATTATTAGAAACACATTTTTATTATCTTCTGATTATTGATATATCCAAATTTTTTTAAATCTAAAACTATTCTCATATTCATAAGCAAGTCAAAATATTTTTCGATACCCAATAGTTGATGTATATTAATCAAGTGTACTAATGGATTGCTCATAGTTATCTTATCTCTATAAGACTAGTATCTTATTTTTATAAGACAAATAATGATATGTGTAGCGGGACATTTCTAATCGTTAATAGATAACGCTTTAGATCATGGGTATAACTATTATATATTTTTTAATCTAAAAGCACTCTCCCACTACTTTGTATAATCCCTATAATCTCTTAAATAGGATAATGTTTGTTTAAACTCTTTAAACTATACAGCAAGAAGCGGACCCTATTGGTACTTTAGTCCAGCTTCATACTGTAGCAATATTGGCCTTTGTAAACCTAACAGGTAGACAACTTCTGTCAATTGCATCCTATTAAACTCTTACCACTAATCATAAATACACATTATCCGTAAGCTGTAGCAATAATGGGTAATTGTATTCTAGATTAATTTGTCAATTATCAAATATATGGTATTGATACTACCCTCAAGTTATAGTAAAATTTGGTAATAAATGCATATCTTTGCCTCATCTCATGTTTAACCGGTATAGTCTGAGTCATACCAACCAAATCCCTCACGTTGTAGCAATATTAGAAAACGATCGACATGACCCATATAACACCGTATTGACAAGATGGGTCTAGTAAAATATTATCTCATAATGTAATATTATATAATCTAATGAAGAGAAGTTTTTGAAAACTTTGTCTATTCTCATAATGAGGTGATTTTTAATCAGTCATTTAATTCTATGAAAATACTTCTAACCTTCATTAGTAGGGCTCCAATTATGGTTATCAGCACAAAAATAATGATCTCAATTTATAATGCAAACTAATAACTCTTTTTACTGCATCTCATAAACCCTTATATGCATAAATTAATTCTTAAACAATTTTAAAAATAATTTCTAAGTGTACAGTGTCCCACTGCAACACTAGAAGGCAGAGCCCATAGCATTGTGGTGCCAGCCATTTGTGCTAGAACGTTAGGGCTTGGAAGCCCCAATGCCCCAACACTAGCTTACCAGTACTATGATGCTGGAGGATAGAATCCCTAGTGCCACAACGCTAAGCCTCGAGTGCTATGATGCTAGAGCCTAGAAACCTTATCACCGCAGTGCTTATCATCCAGCGCTACGACATGGAAGACTGAAAGGCCACAACGCCACTGCACTAGAATCAAGGCGAAGGTGTCCTACTGTTTTCTACTTTAGTATACCCATTTTAACACTTGAAATGAACAATTTTAACACCGGGACTTCACCAACAACATATCCAACACTCCAAATTGCCCATTCAACACCACAAAATGCTTTAATACTATTTTTGTTTAGATGTTTATGATTCCAAATTGTATTACATGTGCGCATGTGATTTTTTATTCATCACATAAAATTCACATATATTTATAATTCATTCATCACATACAAAAACATATACATAGCGAAAGCATGGAAATATAATTGTCTAAACAATGACCATTATAAATTTTTGTTCTATTACACTAATAACAAAGTAAATAGATATTAGTCACTTTAATCTTAAGATTGAGAATAATTACATGTCAAGCCTGTAGAATAGTTTAAGTTGGAGTACTGCCTAAAATGGACCTGTTGGCAATTTTAGGAATCAAGGGGGTGGGCTTGAGTAGTTAGAATAACAGCTTTAATTCTAGCACTGATTAAACACTTAAAATATTTATATTAATTCTTAATCTATACTTTAACAGTTAAACTAGTTTTAAGCAATGAATTTATTTTTGATTTATTCAACACTTGAATTTCAAAAATAAATTCAATGCTTCCATGACTAGCTTATTTACAGAGAAGATGAATAGTTGAAAGAAAGCACTTTTCTCTCTCAACCTTTTCTTTGGTTTGGCCAGCCATCCTAGTAAGCATTTTTTAACCACTTGGAAAAATGAACATTTCATTCTTATTCACCAAAATGGCCAGCCACTCATGTAGACTATTATCCTAAAAGAATGAATTCTAAATTTATTAATTTTATATTTATTTCATTTAACTCTAGTTTCATTTTGATTTAACCTTAGTTAACAATTAATTTTTGTTAAATTAACTTGACTTGGCCATCAAGCATATTATCTAACCATGGTTAACAATTAATCTTAATAGGTTAAACTTTACTAGGCCATAAAGTAAATAATAAAATTTTAATTAACCTAACTCAAGTTAATATTTAACTAGAGTTTGGTTAACTAGACTCTCTAGGTCGCCCGATTTGTCAAATAGAACTATTCTATGAGTCGGTAATTGATGCCCCACGCACAAGTAAAGATATTACAAATTCATGTGTTGCACCATACAAGTTGAGGTCATAGTGCATACATATAGTCCTTTCATCACTTATATCCCAGAATTTCGTGGACATAGATTGACGCCGTCAAAATCTCTATTAGGATATCCATGAACTTATCTCTAGATTTGTATTTCTATAAAATAATAACCGTAAACTCCTTTGTAATATTTTTAACCCTACCAAAAATATTTTTTTGGGGAATCTGATTTTTTCCAAAAGACTTTTTAAAATATAATTCTTGGAGCATCGAGAGATACAACTCACCCATATGAGTTGACGGATCCTATATCTACATATACCGGACTCTATGAGCATCAGACTATACCCAAAGATACCCAGTGATAAGACCATGAAATATCTCTGACATTTGTGGAACCAAAGCATAGTGGATCACTCAAAAGCATATCATGGCCCTCAGGTCAAAGGACTATGAATACTACTAAACTCGAGAAGACCCTTCATTAATGGCTTTATGGGATGTCTATTTGAGGTTCTCATGAGTATGTTCACTACCAATTCCTAATTGAATACCCAAGTGCCTATACGAGCTTTAAGCTCATAGTCACCTAAGCATAACTATTTGTACCTTACAGATAATACATTGATCTATATAAAAGGGATTCATCGACAGACTCGCATCGATGAAAATAAATCAGAAACATAGTATTAGAGAACATACTTGTATAATAACATTTCCTAACACCTAATTACAACTCTTGCAACTATGTTATTGCTAGTATACTCTTAGGTCTTTGTCCTATTACAGACAAGGTTCTAACTCATTAGATTTCACTGATTATTATTAACTGATAACTCCTTACCATTTATAACTATCAGTGATGCTAACTCTTAGCATTAATCTAAACTCTTTTAACTTGATATGAACTCCTTTAGATCATACAATGTCTGTAGCGTTATAAGTACAATACCATCTATACTTAATATTAACAATTTTTTTGAAATATATATTGTATACATATTAAATAATTAATATTCATACAATATTAGAATGGCACATAAGCACTAGCTCTAATAAAAGTAACACAAGGATATGAAGATATTAAATCCTCATATTAGAAAGAAGACGTCGAAGCTTAGAAAGAAAAGAAAGAAGAAAAAAAGAGTAGTACCAAGAAGAGAGGATTAAAAAAAAGGGCACAAAAGCATTACCGGTCTAAGATTTATGTATTTTTGGAGAATGAAAGGAAATTTTCTACCCAATGTCTAATTGCCAAGATGTGGATGCTAAAGGAGAGGAAACTTAGCATGATCACATACAATTATGCTTCCACCATTACCTTTGATCCACTATAAGAATAGAAAGAGCCTCGCCAAGCCGACAACATTAAATCAAGTGCTTCTTGAAAAGTAACAAGTCAAAGCATTCAAAGAGGTAGCACAAGCATTTGTAAAGCATTAGGACCAAAGGAAACCATATTCACTAAGGGATTTTTTTTTACTTTTAAGTTTATTTTTTAACAATGAGGGTAATATCTAATTTAAGTTTGGGGATAGGAAACACATAGCCTATTTTTATTTTTACTGTATAATTTGAGTGGTTGTTTTGTAGGTTAATTATTTGTTTTAGTACCAAGTTTTGGTGGAGAGGGTGATCATTAGTTTGTGATAAGAAATTGAATATTGATTGAATTTATTTTGATACATTTCTAGGAAACAATAGACGCTTAAGATAATTCTTATATCACGAATCTTGGACTGAATTCAAATTTATTTTTGATCACTTATTCTTGCTCACAATGAGATAAGTATAATCCAGTGCCGTGGGGTTGTGTGAACTGTAATACGGTGAACAATAATTCAATGAACAATAATGCGACACTTAAAATAGTGTGTATAGCGCCGCAGTGCCTAAAATCCTAATCTGCCTTATATTTGGTGTTTTACCCTAAATTAAAGACATAAACTTATAAAAAGAACATCAAAAAGCCTAAATCAAAAATCAAGAATCAAGATGGGAGACAAGAAGAGAGATAAAGAGGAGGATTAAGAAGACTACAAGATTAAAGATTATAGAAAAATTAGTTTTATCTCTTTAACTCTTTATCTTTATAGTTTTTTATGATCTTTATGATGTTATTCTTGATAAGCTCTAGAACTTATAATTTCACTATAACCAAATTTTTTATTTTTAGGGTTAGACTTTTGAACCTATTATGTAGTTGGATTTGTTAATTCTTAGTATATGAATTTAATATATATAATTGATTCACTCTATCTAAGTTTAATACTTTTATTATAGCTGGGCAATTTATTGAATGACTATAGAACTATGATGAACTTGACAAAGGGATTCATTGTTGGGAATCGAGTGTATGACATACGAATGTATACGTAATTTAAAATATTACTACACGCAGCGAAAGCATGTGAACAAATACACCCAATTGAACAAATCTAACCACATATATCATATGTATGCTTAAGTATAACTATTATACAACAACTTATACATGATGAACAATTGTGTACATAAAATTAAAATGTAAAGAATACTTACCTAATGAAGGTAGTTTTACAAAATCTTCAAGTCCTCTAACAATCCAATTGAAGAGCTCACATTGAAGATAATTGTTAAACAATTCTAGTCGATAACGATTTTGTTGGATTATGGAGCTAGAAATGGTAGCTTGGTTTTACAATTTTCAGCATATGTATTCAAACTCTTTGAACACAAATTATTTGATTCTTAATCGGAGATGGTAAATATTTAGATACAACTCTTGTTTAAATGATGGAAATGATTTTCATTGATTAATTAATTTTAGCACAACTTTTGTCTACAATTATTAATCTCTTTCTCCATTTTCTTTTCTTCATTTTGAGTCATCCATGAGAGAAGAAGATGAAGAGAAGTTCTTTTGTTTTCAACATTTGAAAAAACACAAAACCAAAACTCTCTCACTTATCTTGAATAAGCTTGACCAAATTCTTCTCTACAAATGAATGAGTGAATCCAATTGTTATGAAAATTTTGTTTTTGTTATTCAACACTTCGATTAAACAAAAACAAGTGCTCCATCAATTTTAATTGTTGATCTCCTCTTAAGATTAATTAATCAAGCACTAGATTAATGGCCACTTAAATTAATCTTTACCTGACAAATATAATTACTTTAATTATAATGGGTAAATAAATGGCCAACATCTAGGTCCCTTGTGGTATTGAAAATATAATGGTCATGATTAATATATTATCATATTATCTAATAATATCTAATTTAATTATTCAAAATAATTTCGAATAATTACTTTTTACCTTACTAGTTTTTACTACCAATGTTAAATGGTAAAACTAAGGTAAAATCAAATCATGAACCAACTTGTGCCACTTGTCAACATCTTATTAATTAACAATTTATGTTAATTAATTCAATGATGTACTTAACAATTGAGTCTTAACAAATGCACATCCCGAGAGATACCAAAACAATTATTCTATTTTACTGGAATTTACTGAATCAATTTATTCAATCCAGTCCACTACCCCAGTGCGTAACGAGTACACTTCATATTGTTAGATTTTCTAGGTCCACACCTAATTTGTCATATGGAGCTCCTCTATACGTCCGTGAATAATGCCCATGCACATATTATGGATATTACAAATTAGTGCGTTAGACCATGCAAGTTGAGGTTATTGTATATTTGTATAATCCCTTTATCAAATATATTCTGGAAGAGCAGAGATATAGATCATCACCGTCAAATCTCTATTTGCTCAACCATCAACTTATCTTTAGATTTATATTTTCTTAAACAATATCCACGAACACTTTTGTGATATTATTTATCCCTTAGGAATATATTTTCTCAACTTTATTCTTGTAGCCACAAGACTTTCTGAAATACAATCTTGGAGCATTAGGATATACAACCCATTCATATAAGCTGATGGATCTCATATCTATGCACACCAAACTCTATTAGCATCGGACCATACCAAGTGACACACAACGGTCAAACCATGAAAGGTCTCTGACATATATGGAATGTAAGTATGGTGGATCACTCACAAGCCCACAGTGGCGCTCAAGTCAAAGGATCACAAATACTACTCAACTCGGAAGACCTTTCATTGACGACTTTATAAGATGTCTATTGGAGATCTTTGTGATTTTGTTCAATATCTAATCCTCATTGAATACCTATATGTCTATACGAGCTTCCACTAAACTTATAGTTTGCTAAAACTAACCATCTGGACCATCTAGATATAGACATACACTAATCTATATTAATAGGTTCTACTGATAGACCCGCATCGATGAAATTAGATCAGGAACATCATATTTAAGAACGTACTTGTATAATGACATTTCTTAGCACCGTCTGTAACTCTTTGTAGCTATGTCATTGTTGATATAATCTCAAGTCAATGTCTAATTTTAGATAAAGTTTTAACTATTTAGATTTCGCTAACTCTATTAATCTGCTAACTCTTAGCACCACTAACTCTTGGTACTTTTAACTATTAGCATTGCTAACTCTTAGCACTGATCTAAACTCTTTTAGACCATATTTGAACTCCTTCAGATCATACAATGTCTGAAATGTTACAAGCATCTGACCATTTATTATAAATAATATTAACAATTTTATTAGAAATGATCATTGTATAAATATAATAAATAAATATTTATACATAATGGGATGACACGTAAGCATAAATCCCAATATTCATGTGTTTAGCCTAGGATAGTTTGATGCAAGATTATAAGGTAACAACTATGAGTTCAATGTAAGATAGATATATACCTAGAGAGCGTGCATGGTATGAATTAGACCTGGTCTTAATAAATTACATTCTATTCTAATTGTCATACACATATAGGTAGTTATTAGAATGAGTAATATAGTCACTCGACCATCGACAAGGGCTTGTAATGAGATTAGAGTTTAGTTAATCAATTTGTATTAATGTATTAACTAAGAAGGTTGATGAATCCAATGAAATACTAAGGGATAAGACTAAACCCTAAATTATTATCAATTGGTGAATTTATATCTTTGCTTGTTTTCTATTTAGGTTTAGTTAAATTTGATAGAAATTAGGTTAATTAATTAAGTTTGGATTTTAGATTTCTCTGAATAAAAGTTGAGTATACATAATTTTAGTAATTGATTAAAGAATTAGATTGTATAGTTCCTGTGAGAACGATATCTCGACTTAAATCCTATATTATTTGATATGATAACGTGAGCTTGCACTAGCCTATTTTAGAACTAATAAGTTACCACCCAAGGTGTTTCATAAGTATGTTGGTTGTATGGATATTTTTTATTTGATGATGTACATGAATAGTGAGAGTTTGTTATTTGATGTTCATTTGATTAATACACATTTATGTTTATTTATTATAAAATATAATTTGATGGATTATTTGTTGAAACTCTAAAATAAAGTTATACTTTCTATTATAGTTTTTTATATAGTTTAGAAATTATAAAGTTGCACTTTCTACTGTGATTTTGCCTAAAGATTAGAAAGTATTTAAATCATTAGAGTTATAAAGTAGGACTAGCTAAAAAAAGATATGTTTAAGATCACATTTCATATAATTTTAATGCTACACATCTATGTCTAATCTATCTCATTGATTATGTTATTTTTCTTTACACTATTTATCTTATATTTTGAAATGAATGATTGAAATAACAAGTTGCCAAAGTAACCCATGTTGTGTAGATTTATTTGTTTTAGGATATTAAGATGAATATGTTTATAGTTTATATAGAAAATAATCAATCCGAATGAAGATTAGTTTTTGGACAAGTAATAGATATATTTTCTAAAATAAATGTGAGATAATTATTAAAATTTCCATACATTCATTAAATCAATCCAAAGAAAATGCTAATTGCTAGTAGGTATATTATCAAGATTTGATTATTGCATTAAGAATATTACTTAGAGTTGATATTTTTGTCCAATGACAAAATGTTACTCTAGTGCTATGTATCTCGTAATGGGGACCTAATAAGGGGTGTAAATGTACTATAATATTTATTACGCTAGACTTGAGTTTTGCTTTAAGTTAGGAATATTTTGCTATTTTTTATTTTGTTTTTATCATAAATAGATTTACAAGTCAAAATATGAAGATTCGGAATAAACCAGAGGTAAAATGGACAAGAAATAGTGAAAACACGATGAGAGCACCTTCAAGCCTGGGTGCCGCGACGTCTAGGGCTGGATTGATAGAAGAATGCATGCAATAGTATATATTAGCCCCACATTTTGTATTTTTCTCCAAATCATAAACTTTTATTGATTTAATTGTGTTTTTGTAATCATAAATCGGTGTACTAAGGAAAATGTAATGAATAGGAACAAATGGGAGGCAAATCGAAGCAGAAAAAAATGTGATATGCTTAAAATACGCCACCAAACAAACCTAGGCTGGGCGCTGTAGAATACGTGCTCAAATCTCCCCTTCTGAGTCCTATTTCGACTTAGATTCGAAGCCCTCACCCCTATGGTTTATGGAGGCAAATGTGCAGAGAAACAATTCACACACAAATTTAAGAGATCAAAGTCAAGAATTCAAGATTCAAGTTCAAGATTGAAGATTCAAGCTAAGAAAGAGGGTGAAGCACATCAAGGCGTCTTCTTGAATATTTTTTCTTATCTTTCCTTATTATTATGTTCTTATTCTTATTGTTTTTCATGGATTGGTTTGATACTCTTAATTTTTTGTTGAGTTAAATTTATTTATCTAGGGTTAGACTATTGAATCGAAGTATGTAATTGGATTTTATGGATTCTTAGTTTATGAACTTCAATAAATATAATTGATTCATTCTATCTTGTGTTTAATGCTTTCATTATACCTAATCAATTTATTAAATAATTAAAGAACCATGATGAACTTACAAAGGGATTCATGTGTTTAGCTTATGATAGTTTAATGTATGTGTTGGGATTTGTGCTTATGTGCCATCCCATTATATATAAATATTTAACTATAATATTTATACAATTGACATTTCTAATAAAATCATTAATAATATTAATTATTAAATGGTAAGATGCTTGTAATATTTCAGACATAGTGTGATCTGAAGGAGTTCAGATCTAGTCTAAAAGCGTTTAGATCAGTGTTAAGAGTTAGCAACGCTAAAAGTTATAAGTGTTAAGAGTTAACAGGTTATAAGTGTTAGCAAAGTCTAAGGAGTTAGAGCATTGTCTGAAATAGGATAAAGACTTGAGAACATATTAGTAATAACGCAGCAGTAAAGAGTTACAGATGGTGTTAGAAAATCTCATTATGCAAGTATGTTCTCAAACATTATGTTCCTAGTCTAATTTCATCGATGCAGGTCCATCAGTGAAATCCAATAATATAGATTAGTGTATGTCTATATTTGTATGGTCCAAATGATTAGTCTTAACAAATTATAAGCTTAGTAGAAACTTGTATAGAGATACAGGTATTTAGTGAGGATTTGATTTTGAACAGACTCACGAAGACCTTCAATAAACATCTTATAAGACCATCAATGGAAGGTACTTTGAGTTAAGTAGTATTTGTGGTCCTTTAACTTGAGCGCCACAGTAGGCTTGTGAGTGATCCATTATACGTCTACGCATGTCAGAAATCTTTTATAGTTTGATCGCTGGGTGTCGCTAGGTATGGTCTGATGCTTATAGAGTCCGTTGTGTGTACATATGGGATCCATCAGCTCATATGAGTGAGTTGTATGTTCTAATGCTCTAAAATTGTATTTCAAAAAATCTTGTGGCCATAAGTATAAAACCTGAGAATAGTTTCTATAGGTTTAAACAATATTGTAAAAGTGTTTGTAGATATTGTTTATACAAATACAAATGTGGAGATAAATTCAAGGTTGGGCAAATAAATATTTGACGGTGATGATCTATATCTATGCTATTCCACGATATGAATGATGGAGTGATTATACGTATATGCTACAACCTTAACTTGTATGGTTTAACGTACTTTTTTTTAATATCTATAACGTGTGTGCAGGGCATCGTTCATAAACTTACGTATGAGTTCTATGTGACAAATTGGCCATTGACCTAGAGAGTGTCATAATATGAAGTGTACTCGTTGCATACTAAGGTAGCAGACTGGATTCAATAATTTGATCCAAGAAATTTTAGCAAACCAGATATTTGTTTAAAGATCCCTTAGGATGTGCATTTGTCAAGACTTAATTATTAAGTACATCATATAATTAGTTGACATAAGTTTTTAACTAATAGGATATTGACAAGGGAATTAATTTGGTTCATAACTTATTTTTACCTTAAATTTACCTATGAACCTTATTAGTAAAATTAAGTAAGGTAAAATAATTATTCAAAATTATTTTGAATAATTAATTAAATATTATATATAAGAATTGTTATTATAAATGTCAATTGAGGGTACAAACAATTATTACTATGACGTATTAATAATAGCATGATATTATGAGTGATGGAACACCATTGAAGTAAAGTTTACAAAACTTATAAAATTAAAAATATTTTAATTTTTATTAAGTGGGTAATTAAATTACACCAAAACAATAATAAAAGAAAATGATGATGCCATTTTCAATCCATAATGCTGTCCTAGTGCACAATGAGTATACTTAATATTGTGAGACTCTCTAAGTCCATGCTTGAATTGTTATATAAAACTCCTCCATATGTTCGTAAATGATACCCCACACACATATTACAGATATTACAAAATGGCGCGTTAGACCATACGAGTTGAGGTTATAACATATTCGTATAATCTCTCCATCATTCATATCTGAGTAGAGCAGAGATATAGATCAACATCATCAAATCTTCATATGCTCGACAGTAAGCTTATCTCTAGAATTGTATTTCAATAAAAAATATTCGCAAATACTTTTATGATATTATTTATCTTTAGGGTTAAACTATTTTCTTGGGAATTACTGCTTATGGCCATAAGACTTTCTGAAATATAATCTTGGAGAATTAGAATATATTACTCACCCAAATGAGCTAATGGGTCCTATATCTATGCACAATAGACTCTATAAGCACTGGACCATACCAAGTGACACCCAACGGTTAGACCATAAAAGGAATTTGACATGTGTGAAACTAAAGTATGGTGGATCACTTACAAGCTCATTGCGACAAAAAGGTCAAAGGACCACGAGTACTACTCAACTCTATTGACAATTGTATGAGATGTCTATTGGAGGTCTTTGTGAGTTAGTTTAGTGTCCAGTCCTTATTGAATAGCCGTATCTCTATATGAGCTTCTGTTAAACTCATGGTCTACTAATACTAACCATCTGGACCATCCAGATATAGATCAGTGAAGATAGATCAGGAACATAATATTTGAGAATATATTTGCATAATGATATTTTCTAACACTATTTATAACTCTTTACAACTACATCATTACTAATATATTCTCAAGCTATTTCAGACAAAACTCTAACTCTTTAGATGTCGTTGACTCTTATAAGATGATAACTCTTATCAATGTCAGCTCTTAGGATTTATAACTCTCAGCGTTGCTAATTTTTAGCACTGATCTAAACTTCTTTAGACTATATCTAAACTCTTTTATTTCATATAATGTCTAAAATGTTACAAGCATCTTACCATATATAAAATATAATTAACAATTTAATAAAATGATAATACTAGTATAAATATTAAACAAATATTCATACATAAAGGGATGACATGTAAGGTTAAATTCCAACACTAAATGGTTAGTCATAAATTGAGGCTCTTCTTGAGTTTATTAGTATTCGTGGTCCCTTGACTTGAGCACCACAGTGGGCTTGTGAGTGACCCACCATACTTAGGTTCTACACATGTAAGACACCTTTCATGGTCTGACCGTTAGGTTTCACTAGGTGTGGTCCGATGCTCATAGAGTCTCATGTGTGTAGATATGGGATCCGTCAGCTCATATAGGTGAGTTGAATATCCTGATGCTCCGAGATTGTATTTCAGAAAGTTTTATAGCCATAAATAATTAACCCGAAAAAAAATTTTACAGGATAAATAATATCGCAAAAGTGTTTTCAAATATCGTTTATAGGAATACCAATCTAGAGATAAGTTCATGGTTGAGCATTTGGAGATTTGACAGTGATGATTTATGTCTCCGTTATTCCCGGATATAAATGATAGAGTGATTCTATGAATATTTTTTAACGTCAACTTGTACGGTTTAATATGTCGTATTGTTATTTCTATAACGTGTATGTGGGGCATCGTTTATGGACTTATAAAAGAGTTTCGTAAGACAAATGGGTGTGAATCAAGGGAGTCTCACTATATGAAGTGTACTCGTTATACACTAGGGTAGTGCACCAGATCGAATGGTACAATTTGAGAAGTTCTCGAAAAGCAAAAATTATTTTAGGGTCTCTCAAGGAATTGACAGGGTTTAGGTGTTAAACCCAAGATCTCAGCAAGTAGGACTTGCCACTTTATCCTTTCTATTGGATGTTGATAAGGGCAAATTTGTCATATATTTTCTCATGTTTTTATTATTGATATTTTATGATTTTATGAGAATAGATGGCTATTTATGTGCATTATTGTTATTTATAGGGACTTGAACGAAATTTAAAGAAAGAACACAAAAGGAGCGAAAACAGGGACTAAAATGCAAAGTTTTCAAATTATGAGTCCAGCGCCCCCGCGCCACACGTATTTTCGCCCCAGCTCTGAAATAGTGATCAAAATTAGAAAAACGACCTGTTTAAGTCGCGTCTGGCGCTCCAGCGCCGAAGAGTCACCGCGCCAGCGACGTTCCCGAGCCCCAGCGCTATCAACATACCGCGCCAGCGGTGAAGCCGTTTTCATGCAGCGCCCCAGCGCCGAGATCCCACCGCTCCAGCGGTATTAGCTTTTTCACGCGTCGCCCCAGCGACAGATACATAGCGCGCCAGCGGTAGTGCGAGTCCTAGTCCGACAAGAATTGAGATTTTCAAGCTCATATCAATCCCTATATAAAGCCACTCGTTCCCAGCCTTCAAGAAGAAATCCAAGACGACCCAAGAGCACCAAGAATACAGAGCACGAGTCTTGGAGAGCAATAGGAGCTTAATTGAAGCAACTCTAGAGAGAGATACAAGACGTTCTTCGACATCAAGAGTTCCTAGGCAGCGCAATTAAGAGCAATTCGATGTCTATATCGGTTTGCTAATAATTGTATCATGGTTTATAATTATTTTTACTACTGTTCTCTTATAGCCATGAGCTAACTTATTTTCTAGGGTTAATATTTGAACTCAATATGTGCACTTAATTGCCATATCTTTTAGTATTTAATAAACTTAGTCATTTATTATTTAAATTACTTGTGTTTAATGCTTCAATATATCTGGCCAATATATGGTGAATGAATTGGTAATATTTTGATAAACTCGGAAGAGGAATCATAATATTTAGACCTAGGTAATTTGATGCATGATTGTAGAGTAACATTCAATGTTGCATATGCAAGTTTCAACTTAGGATAGGAATATACCTAATTGGCATGTATGATCAATAAGACCTAATCTTAATGAATCTTAATTTATTACAAGTACCATAGGAATATAGGTATTTGGTAAATTAAGGTATACTTGCATGACCTTGGAAGAGGCTTGTGAATACATTAGTGTCTTGATCAATAATAAAGACTAAGTGAGTTAAATATTATAGGATTAATCATTAAAAAGCATATTGAGGGATAATATTAATCCTAGGTTTTCTCTACATTGCTATCATTTATTCTCTTTACATTGTGTTTTTGTTTTATATTTCTTACATTCAGTTTTAGATTTTTATTTTTCTGAATAATTATTAGGAAGATATAATTTTAGTAATTGGTTAAAAAGAAGAAATTATCCCTGTGGGTTCGACATCCGACTTATTTAGTCTCTTTATTACTTGCATACGATAGTGTATACTTGCACTTAATTTATGATATAGAAATATCGCATCAGATGTCACTTGTCATACTATTAATTTATATTGGTATGACACATGGCATGTTTTAATTGGCCCATTTAATTATTAGATGTTAATAGTTGATTTTGGGATAAAACAAATGGCCAATTGAAATAATTGGCAAACAGGTGGCTTTAAAATTAAAAGCATATGGCCATTTTTGGATGCATATGGTGGCAAGCATTTTTAACTAATTGAAAGGCCAACATTTGGCCAATTTAAGTGGATGCAAATTAGTAAGCAGGAGATGGCTTACTAATATGTTGATTGATAAAGATTAATTCGGCTAAATTTAATTAACAAGAGGTGGAAATTGTGTTGACATGCTTTAATAGCATGATTTGTCATGCTTTTCTAAGCATATGCTGGCAAAGTAAAAATAAATGAAGGTATGAGTTGCCTTTTGTTTTGTTAATCAACAAGAATAAATTGGCCACCAATCTTGCTCACATTCGACCACCAATTTACCTAGCCACTAAGCATTTTCAAGAAGCATAAAGTGTGCATTTGTTAATGTATTGTCATACTAGACACTAATTATTTCTTTATAGGCAAAGGTGGCAGCAATATTTGCTATAACTATGAAGGTGGGCCTTATTTCCTTTGATGGATAACTGAAATATGATGCAAAAGTTGAGGCTAAATACATATACTTTAGGTCGAAAATACTTAGAAGCAATAGTTGCTTCAAATAAAAGTTTTATGTTAAGAAATTAAGCTACCATTCTAGCTCCTCAATCCCACCAAAGTTGCAGACTAAAATAGTTTACGGGATCACTTAAAGGTGAACTCCGGTAGCAAAAATTATCCCAGATTATCTTTAAGGGTAATTTTTAATCTCATTAGTGTAATAAAATTTAAATGTGTATTTTATATTCTGCTTCAATAATTTCCATGTGAGACGAGTAAACTTAAAAAAACAAATTAATTAAAATGCACACATTCACCCTGTGCACAACACACTTTCAGTTTGAGCCCATAATACCACAAAGAGCTTTGAAAGAATATATTATCTCAAGTATAAATGGCATTTAGTCTAGTATTCGGTGACCAACCATCAGTGATAATAACTTTGAGATCAAGCTGAATATTATTCAAATACTAAAAGAGACTGTATAATTCAACGAAGCTCTCAATAATGATCCTAATATCTATATCGTGAATTTTTTTAGATTTGCGATACATTCAAATATAACAGAGTCTCCGATAATACCGTCAGATTAAGACTGTAATATCCAATCCCCATTAGTAGTATTGGTGCCTAGATTTCGGTATAGAGTAATAAAGACACTGTGGGATTACCCGATTTGAACCTATTAGAAATATTTTTGTATGGTGCACGTGAGAGATATTAGACCTAATTTGATAATTTTACACTCGGTTGGAGTGTCGGACAACCTTAGAATATTTTTAAAATTTTTCTCTATTAGCTTGGAAAATGAAATTTTAATTTACTACATGAATTTTCAGTTAAGGGTTATGTATGGAACAAGCCTTTGTTGAGAAACACAATCTATATATTAGAGAATGGACCAATTAGAAACAATCTCATAGATTGCCAAGTTGGGAATTCTAGTTAGTTCATTGGACTATTCTAACTAGATAGTTACAAATGAACCAATTATATAATTAGTTTCCAACCATTGGAAAATTAGAAATTTAGAGTAAGTTGAGGGGCAAATTGGTCTTTTGAGGGAGCACTATATATATGGTAGAAGTGTGTAAAAATTTCAAGTGATCAAAAGCACAACACTTAGAGCAAAACAGAGAAAAATTTGTGCAAAAGAAGATGGGGATGCTACAGTGACATTTCAGTTTTTTTCATGATTTCAATAGAAATTTAAGGTCGCATACCAGTTACTAAGATCAATTGAAGCCTCCATTAGTGAAAATTCAAGAAAAAGAGGTAAGAAAAGCATTGTTTTGTGAGATTGATATGTGAACTTTCAATATTGCTTCAATTGATGTTCTTGTGTGTATTCTTGGTTTAGATTGAGTTGAATTCTAGTGTAGAGCTTGAAAGAGTCATCAAATTAAAGAAATTGGCAAGGTAAGAATTAGGGTTTTGGGTGATTTGGATGTATAGACTTTCAATTGGTTATAATTAGGGCATTAGAATGAAATTAGCTTGATTTTGATGCAATTGGAATAAAAAATTTAGAAAATAAATGTGTTGGAACATAGGGTAAAATTCTGCCACTTTAGGAAAGTTAGGGATTGAGTTGTGTTTTGGTTGAATTGTGATGTATAAATGGTGCATTTTATAAATTGAATGTATATGATTGATGGAGAAATCAAAAATGAAGAAAATGGGACATAATTGTCCATTTTGGAAAGGTAAAGGGCAATTATGTCCAACCGAGGTTATAGGGTGTTAAGAAATTTTTAGGGCATCGGATGGTGAATTAGATAAGATTGAATGGCTCCGTAAATGAAAATTAAAAAGTAATAACCATCCGGGCTTTGTATGCCGATTAGGGCGTTTAGTATGCGATGTAGGATTCCACTGCATAGCCAGTGAGATGTCTTGAGATGTCGTTGTAGGTGCTACTAGTTGAGCACCCCGTGACCTACTCACGTGTGTGGTGCTAGTTGAGTCGCTACGTAAGTATAGAGCTTTAGGATTATTATTGGTATAGTTTAGAAAGAAAATGGCTAAGCGAGGGGTTTAATAGTTTTTTATCTACCGACTGCATATTATGCATTTATATGCACATGCTAGTTATTATGTTGTAATGATTTTGGATTTTGTTTTTCGAAGATGTAAATAAAACCCGCTCGATAAGATTTTATCGGCATATGATGTTAGAAATCGTGTTACAGCTTTATACCAGTTTTAGAAGCATGATTTATGCATGTCTTTTAGAATTTAATATCTATGCAAAATGTTATTTTATTTGAAATCTTAAATGCACTCAATGAGCTCTTTTAGCTCACTCGTTTTGTGTTTTATAAATTTTAAACCCCCTTCCCAGGTATAGGTCTCGGTACGCCAACTATTGATTCTCTTATTGTTGATTAGTGGGTCAAATTTTAAGATCATTTTGTAAATGTAAATATGTTAAATAGCACCCTTTTTACTTTCTGCATAGTAGTTATAGGCATATGTATTTGTATATATGTTTTGAACTAACAATAACAGATTTCGATATTGTGATGATCGTTTTTACTTTTTATGAGTATGCTCATTTTTTTATTTAAATGAAATTATTGAGAAAATTTGGATTGATTTTGGAAAGGACCAGAGGTCCTATTCGACAGTATTGAAAATTAGTTTGTAATAAAAGTAAAATTTCTTTACAAGTTTTGTATTGGATTTTTAGAAAAATAAGGGAAACTCTGCCCGGTTGTTTTTAAATTTAAGAAGTGATTTTCGTGTATATTCTGAGATTTTCGCAGTAATAGCAAGAACTAAAAAGGGGTTCTTCTCGTCGAAATTCTCAACTTACCCAGTTAAATTTTGGGGATCTTCCGTCGAGGTGTCCGGCAGGGCCGCTGGGACTTACGGTAGAGGGTCTCGAGACAGGTCCTGTCAAAGACTATTCCCTTTCCCTTTAAAAGACAGAGTTAAGAGTTGGTTAATGTCATTTCCATCAATATCAATATTGACATGGGCTGATCTAGTGTAGAAGTTCTTAGCCAAGTTTTTTCCACTAGCAAACCAACAAAAATAGCAAAGATGAGGAATAACATCACTTTATTTATTCAGATTGATGGCGAGTCATTGTGTGAGACATGAACACACTTTAAGGATATGTTGAGAAAATATCCTAACCATGGTGTCCCTAAATAGCTATTAGTCCAAACATTCTATAATTGATTAATATGCCATGTGAGGATCGTTGTAGATGCTGCTACTAGACGAGCCATAATGAATAAGTCCACACTTGAGGCTTATAATCTATAGAAAGAAATGGCATCAAATAGCTACTAATGGCTAGTAGAAAGGGTTATACCTAGGAGAGTCGTCAATATGCATAGAATTGAGGTTGACGTAGTTTAGGGTGTATGCATGTGATTGTGTACATATTGAAAACACAAAACACATGTATCATATACACGAATTTGGCAGCGGAATATATCATGTAATCAACATATACACATGTACTTCAATTCTTAACAGCTTAAGAATATAGAAAACATACCTTTGAAGAACTTCGATGAAGATTTCAAATCCGAATTTCTTTGTTCTAACTTTGAGCTCACCTTGAAGTACGCTTTTGTTCAATTCTAGTTCACAACAATCCGGTGGGATTATAAAGCTAGAATAGCAGCAGTATAATCTCTAGCAACAAGGTTTGTATTACTTGAAAGAAAAATAAAAAGGATTTATTTTTCTTTTTCCTTTGGTTTTTCTCACAAGTCTTTGTTCAATGAAAAACTCTCTCAAAACCAACTTATCTTTTTCCTCTTAATCCTTGCACGAAAATTCATTCACACACTTGTTAACACAAATGCAACTCAACTCTCTCAAATGAAACACTTCACAAGTGCTTCACCAAAATTAGATTAAGTGGCCAACTACCAAAATAATTTTTTGTGGCCATTTTAATGGTCTAATAAAAATAACCATTAATCACAAAATAGTGTTCCACTCAATTTAATTTATGTTTCTCAAATTATGTATGTCTTCCATTTAGGAATAAAATAACAAATAAATAAAATCATATTTTCTTTATTTAAATAATATTTATTTAATTATTTAAAAACTTTTTGAATAATTAATATTTACCTTATTTGATTTTTCTAACATGGTTAATGGGTGAATTCATGGTAAAACAATTCATGGAATAAAATTATGCAACTTGTTAACATCTAATTAATTAATAACTCTTGTCAACTAATTAAATGATATACTTAACATTTAAGTCTAAACAAGTGCACAACCCGAGGAACCCCGAAACATATTTTCGGTTTGCTGGAATTTCTAGGATGAAACTGTTCAATCCATTATTCTGCCCCAGTGCACAATGAGTATACTTCATATTGTGAGACTCTTCAGGTCTACGCCCGAATTGTCATATGGAACTCCTCCATACTTTCATGAAGGATGCCTCACACACACGTTACGAATATTACAAAATGACGCGTTAGACTATACAAGTTGATATTACAATATATTCATATAGCCCCTCCATCATTTATATCCAGGTAGAGCAGAGATATAGATCAACACCGTCAAATCTCTATATGCTCGACCGAAAGCTTATCTCTAGAATTATATTTCAATAAATAATATTCCCAAATACTTTTGTAATATTATTTATCCCTAGGGTTAAAATCTTTTCCCGAGAATTACTGCTTATAGCCATAAGACTTTCTGAGATACAATCTTTAGAGCATTAGGATATAATACTTACCCAAATGAGCTGATGGATCCTATATCTATGCACACCGAACTCTATGAGCATCGGACTCTACCCAGCAACACCCAGGGTCAGACCTTGAAAGGCTTCTAACATGTGTAGAACCAAAGTATAGTGGATCACTCACAAGTCCACCGTGGCACTCAGATCAAAGGACCACGAATACTACTCAACTCGAAAGACCCTCAATTTACGGCTTTATGGGATGTCTATTGGAGATCTTTGTGACTCTATTCAATATTCAGTCTTTACTGAATACTTGTATCTCTATACGAGCTTTCACTAAACACCTGGTTTGCTAAGACTAACCATCTGGATCAACCAGATATAGACATACACCAATCTATATATTTATTAAGGTATTCACTGACAGACTAGCATCAGTGACGATAGATCAGGAACATAATATTTGAGAATATATTTGCATAATGACATTTTCTAGCATTATTTGTAACTCTTTGCAACTACGTCATTACTAATATATATTCTTAACTCTTTGTCCCATTTTAGACAAGGCTCTAACTATTTAGATATTGCTAACTATTAAAAGCTAATAACTCTTATCAGTGCCAACTCTTAGCATTTATAACTCTCAGCGCTGCTAATTCTTTGCACTGATCTAAACTCATTTAGACCAGATCTGAACTCTTTCAAATTGTACAATGTCTGAAATGTTATAAGCATCTTACCATATATAAATATAATTAGCGATTTAATGAAATAATAATACTAGTATAAATATCAAACAATATTCATACATAAAGGGATGGCACGTAGGCACAAAGCCCAATAACTCCCACTTGCTTTAGTGTCATTCACGATGGTATCTAATGCCCATTAACTCTATATGTCTTTCAAATACTTTTGGAGGTAAGGCTTTGGTAAGTGGGTCCGTTACATTATTTATAGAATCTACTATACAAACTATTACATCTCCTCTAACCAAGATTTCTCTAATGATATGGTATTTCCTTTCCACGTGCTTAGACTTTTGGTGTGCTCTCGGCTCTTTAGCTTGTGCAATGGCTCCGTTGTTGTCACGGAACAATGGTATAGGATCCATTGCACTTGAAACTATTCCAAGTTCAGCGATAAATTTACGTATCCACACTGCTTCTTTTGCTACTTCTGAGGTTGCAATATATTCTACCTCTATTGTGGAATTAGCTATGGACGACTGTTTGTTGCTCTTTCAACTAACTGCAGCACCGCTGAGAATGAATACATATCCAGATGTAGACTTTTTATCATCTAGATTAGACTGGAAGTCTAAATCTGTGTATCATCTCACTTGTAAGTCACTTTCTCTATATAACAGAAACTTGTCCTTAGTGCCTTTAAGATATTTGAGGACATGTTTCACAGCCATCCAATGGCTTTCACCTGGATCAGACTGATATCGGCTTGTAACACTTACAGCCGTACTAATGTCAAGTCTCATACACATCATGGAATACATCAAGTTTTCTACAGCTGATGCATATGGTATGTTAGACATTCTAACATTTTCATCTTCACTTTGAGGACACATCTTCCTCGAAAGATGAATGCCATGTCTAAAAGGTATGTTAACTATTTTACAGTTACTGAAATTATACATTTTTAAGACATTATCTTTGTACGATGATTGAGAGAGTCCTATAAGCCTCCTAGCTCTATCTCTATAAAGCTTTATACCTAGTATATAGGAAGCCTCTCCTAAATCTGTCATGAAGAAATTCTTACTGAGGTAGCTTTTAACTGATTGTAACATACCAATATCATTTTCGATAATGACTATGTCATCCACATAAAGAACCAGAACGATTATCATACCTCTACTGCTCCTTTTATACACACATGATTTTCTTTATTCTTGATGAAACCAGACCTTCTGCTTACTTTATCAAAACAAAGATTTTAACTTCGAGAAGCCTGCTTAAGTCCATAAATAGACTTCTTCAGCTTGTATACTAAACTAGAAGTTTGGCTACATGTAAAATCTTCAAGTTGTTCCATGTAGATTTCTTCTTCAAGATATCCATTGAAGAATGTCATTTTTACATCCATTTACCAAATTTCATAGTCATAATATGCAGCAATTGCAAATAAAAATTCAAATCAACTTAAGCATCACTACTAGTGAAAAGGTTTCCTCATAATCGATTCCAGATTGTTTAGTATAACCTTTCACCACTAGTTGGGCTTTGAAAGTCTTTATTTTCCAATCGGCCCCACACTTCCGCTTGTAAATCCATTTACATTCGATAGAAACAATTCCTTCAAAAAGCTCAATCAAGTCTCAAACTTGATTTTGATGCATTGAGTCAATCTCAGATTTCATGGCCTCTTGCCACTTTTCTGAATTGATGTCCAACATCGCCTCTCTATAAGTTAAAGGATTATTTTCTTCAATCAAGAAAACACCAAGAGTACCTTCAGATATTGAACCATACCCTTTAGGTGCCCTTAATATCTTTTTTGACCTACGTGGATGGTGTGTTAAAGGTATTCTACTCGATTGAGCCTGAGGTTCCATCGTTGGTTCATGTACATCTTGATTAAGTTCATCTAACTCAATCTTTCTATAATGTCCACGATCTATGAGAAACTGTTTCTTTAGAAAAGTCACATTCTGAGCAACGAACATATTTCCTTCCTCAGGATCATAGAACTGGTATCCCATTGAATTCTTAGGATACTCAATGAACCGATACTTGTATCCTTTATGTACAAGATTATCCTGTTGCATAACTTTTACATAAGCAGGACACCCAAAATCTTAACAAATTTAAGACTCGGTTTTCTTCTATTCCAATCTCATAAATAGTAGAAGAAACATCTTTTGATGGAACTTTGTTCAATATATGAGCAGCAGTTTCTAGAGCATAGCCCCATAAATATTTAGGGAGATTAGTGAAGCTCATCGTTGATTGGACCATATATAATAAAGTTTGATTCCTCCTCTCCGAAACGCCATTATGTTGTGGAGTACCTGGAGGACTATATTGAGCGAGAATCTCATTCTCCCTTAAATAAGCCAAAAATTCATTAATCATGTATTCACTACCTCGATCTGATCGAAGGCATTTGATATACATTCCGGTTTATTTCTCAACTTTGATTCAAAACTCTTTGAACTTTTCAAAAGTTTCTGACCTGTGTTTTATAAGACACACGTATCCAAATCGTGATAAATCATCGATAAAGATTATAAAGTATTGAAATCCACCAAGTGCAGTGTGATTCATTTGACCACATACATCACTATGTATAAGTTCTAATGAATTAGTGGCGCGGTGTCCAACACCAATAAATGGAGCTTTGGTCATTTTTTTTAATACAAGATTCACAGACTAGATAAGGCTCTATGGTCAGATCAGGTATCTGACCATCATTAACTAGATGGGTTAGGCGTCTCACACTTATGTGACCTAATCTCATATGCCACAATTCTGTATCATTTAAAGTTCCTGATTTCTTATTAGCATTCACCTATACATTCATAACATTTCCTACTGTATCCAATATATAATAGCCATTAACCAACTGACATTCCGCTAATAAAACATTATCCAAATCATACAAACATAAGGAACAGTTCTATACAAACATATGATATCCTTAATTGTCCAATATAAGAATAGAAATAATTTGCCGGATAATATTTGGCACATAATAACAATTATTCAATACAACAATATTATTACATGGAAGAAGTAAATTAAATCGTCCAATAACCTTGACCTGCAAGAAATCTCCATTTCCAACACAAAGTTGTACTTCTCCAGGTTGTAACAGTTTAACTTCCTTCGGACTCTACAACACATTACAGATATGAGAAGGACAAGCAGTATCTAATACCCAACCATTATTAGCATCAAATGCTAAAGAAATGTCAATAATAGGCAAGTGCATACCTGATGGTGTCTTCTTAATAGTGGCAAGGTATTTTGGGTAGTTTCGCTTCCAATGCCCATCCTTATTGCAATGGAAACATTTTCCTTTTGCTTTGCTCTTATGTTGAGGCTTATACATATGTTGCTTTTGAGGACCTATTCTGGGTGCATACATTACTTTCTGTTTATTCCTCCCTTTGGACTTCTTAGAAGTCTTTCAGGTAGATGATGAAGCACCCTGAACATAGAGGACTGTGCCCCCTTTGTTCATATCCTCTTGAGCTATTTTTAGCATGTTATACAGATCAGCATAAGTAAGAGTCAATCCTTGTATATTGTAGTTCATAATAAACTGTGTAAATGATCCTGGAAGTGATTAGAGAATCAAACTATTCCCAATCCATTGCTTAGTAAGAGATCCATGGTTTCTAACCTTTCAATATATGATATCATCTTGAAGACATGAGGACTTACTGGACTGCCCTCGGGTAGTCTAGTTTTAAAGAGAGATTTGGCAACCTTATATATTTCTAATTGAGTTCGGTCACCAAATAACTCTTTTAGGTGGAGCATGATACTCCCAGCACTGTCCATGTGAACATGCTTTATTTGGAGATCTGTAGACATTGAGCCGAGGATGTACGATTTGACTTTCAAATCGTCATGCAACCATTTCTAATATGTCTTTCTTCTAGAGAAGCATCATCAGAAATAGCTTGGGACAGACGCTGATAAATCACACATCCAAGCTTCTCAAAATCCAGAACTATTTTGAGATTCATAAGCTAGTCAGCATAATTTTTTGCACCTTTGAGTTGGTGCACATCTAGGATACGAACTAGTGGGTTGCCTGAAGCTATTTAATCATGACAAGATAAAAGAAAAGATGTTAGCGGAATATTTCAATCACTAATAAATAATGTTTTAGATCATAGGTATAACAGTTATACATGTTTTTAATCTAGAAAAAGCCCTCACACTGTTTTACATAATCCCTTTAATCTCTCAAACGAAAAAACAATCGTTTTAGATTCTTTAAACTATATAGTAAGAAGTGGATCCCATTAGCATTTTACTCTAGCTTCACATTGTAGCAATATTGGCCTTTGTAAACCCAAAAGGTAGACAACTCTTGTCAATTGCATCTCATATAACTCTTACGACTGATCCTAAATACACTTTATCCTCACGCTATAGCAATATTAGATAAGTGTATTCCAGACTAACTTGTCAATCATCAAATATATGCTACCAGTATAGCCCTCACGCTATAGCAATATTGGGCACCTCATCTTATGTTTCACCGGCATAGCCCAAATCACCTCGAACCAATCCCTCACGTTGTAGCAATATTGGGAAAGACCGAAGTGAACTATTTAATATCGTATTGACAAGACGGATCATTATATAATATTATCTCATAATACAATATTATTTAATCTGATTTAGAGAGATTTTTATTTATTTATTTAATTTAATTAATTATATTTATAATATATAATTATTATAATTATTATTACCATTAACATTTATAATAATTTTCGTATCTCATACGAATCTAATTCATAATTAGAATATTTGTTTATGCAATCATAACTAAACCCCACCAATAGGGCTCCTATTATAATTAATAAGCATAAACAAATATATATTACATTTAATACAATGATATAACAATTATAATTGTATTAAATAAATCTTGCATGCAAAAATTTCAAGTTGAAGTGTATTATTCAGAATGATTAGCTTTAAAAGTTGAATATTATAGCATTATACAATATAATGCTCCAAAACAAATATTAATAAGCATAAACAAATATATATATTTTTGGTTTTCAACCTAAAGCTTCTTGGGTTTTTGACTTATGAACACCCCGACGTTCAACACATGAACACCTCTACGTTTATCAATAATAACGCCCTGGCGTTAAACACATAAACGCCCCCGCATTTAACATATGAACGCCTTGGCTTTCTGTGTTTCCAACACCCTTATGTCAAGAACCGCAATGTCACAACATTATATAGCCAATGCTCCCGCCTTAAGCTATGAACGCTTCTGCGTTCAATACTTAACGCCGCGGTGTTCATGTTACTACATGAACGCCCCAGCATTAGGTTCCTGACGCCGTAATGTTCTGTGACAAAACTATTTTTGTTCTACACTTTAAACACTTCAAAATGCAAATTTCACTATTTCCAAGCATTCTAAACATTTCATATAATACTTCAACAACCCAGAAACACAATAAACATGCTTTAATACCACTTGTTGACGTATTTTAAGGTGTATGCATATGATTGTGTACATATTGAAAAAACTAAATACACGTATCATATACACAAATTTGGCAGCGAAATTTATCATGTAATCAACATATACACATGTACTTCAATTCTTAACAACTTAAGAATACAGAAAACATACATTTGAAGACCTCCGATGAAGATTTCAAATCCGAATTTTTTTGCTCCAACTTTGATCTTACCTTGAAGTACACTTTTGTTCAATTCTAGTTCACAAAATCAGGTGGGATCATGAAGCTAGAATAGCAGCAATATAATCTCCAACAACAAGGTTTGTATTACTTGAAAGAAAAATAAGAAGGATTTATTTTTCTTTCTCCTTTGGTTCTTCTCACATGTCTTTGTTCAATGAAAAACTCTCTCAAAACCAACTCTTCTTTTTCCTCTCAACCCTTGAACAAAAATTCATTCACACATTTGCTATCACAAATGAAACTCAACCATTTTTAGTGCTCTTAACACTTCACGAGTGCTTCACCAAAATTAGATTAAGTGGCCAACTATCAAAATAATTTTTGGTGGCCATTTTAATGGTCTAATAAAATTAACCATTAATCACAAAATAGTATTCCACTTAATTTAATTTATGTTTCTCAAATTAGGTATGTCTTCCATTTAGGAATAAAATAACAAATAAATAATATCATATTTTCTTTATTTAAATAATATTTATTTAATTATTCAAAAACTATTTGAATAATTAATATTTACCTTATTTGATTTTTCTAACATGGTTAATGGGTGAATTCATGGTAAAACAATTCATGGAATAAAATTGTGCCACTTGTTAACATCTAATTAATTAATAACTCTTGTCAACTAATTAAATAATATACTTAACATTTAAGTCTAAACATGTGCACAATCCTAGGAACCCAAAAACATATTTTTGGTTTGCTAGAATTTCTAGGTTGAAACTATTCAATCCATTATGCTGCCCTAGTGCACAATGAGTATATTTCATATTGCGAGACTCTCTAGGTCCATGCCTGAATTGTCATATGGAACTTTTCCATACTTTCGTGAACAATGCACCACACATACGTTACGAATATTACAAAGCTGCGCATTAGATCATAGAAGTTAAGGTTATAACATATTCATTTAATCCTTCCATCATTTATATCTGGGTAGAGCAGAGATATAGATCAACACCATTAAATCTCCATATGCCTAACCGAAAGCTTATCTCTAGAATTGTATTTCAACAAATAATATTCCTAAATACTTTTGTAATATTATTTATCTCTAGGGTTAAACTCTTTTCTTAGGAATTACTGCTTATGGCAATAAAACTTTATAAGATACAATCTTTAGAGCATTATGATATAATACTTACCCAAATGAGCTGATAGATCCCATATCTATACATACCAGACTCTATGAGCATCGGACCATACCCAGCGACACCCAACGGTCAAACCATGAAAGGTTTCTGACATGTGTGGTACCAAAGTATGATGGATCACTCACTAGCCCACCGTGGCACTCAGGTCAAAGAACTATGAATACTACTTAATTCGAAAGACCCTCCATGTACGACTTTATAGGATGTCTATTGGAGATCTTTGTGAGTCTGTTCAATATTCAGTCCTTACTGAATACTTGTATCTCTATATGAGCTTCCACTAAACTCGTGGTTTACTAAGAGTAACCATTTGAACCATCCAAATAGACATACACCAATCTATATATTTATTAAGGTATTCACTGATAGACCAACATCAGTGAAGATAGATTAGGAACATAATATTTGAGAACATATTTGCATAATGACATTTTCTAGCACTATTTGTAACTCTTTGTAACTACATCATTACTAATATATATTCTAAGGTCTTTGCCCCCCAGTTCAGACAAGGCTTTAACTCTTTAGATATTGCTGACTCTTGTAACTTGTAACTCTTATAAGTGCCAACTCTTAGCATTTATAACTCTTAGCGTTGCTACTTTTTAGCACTAATCTAAACTTATTTAGACCAGATCTGAACTGTTTCAGATCGTACAATGTCTGAAACATTATAAGCTTCTTACCATATATAAATATAATTAGTGATTTAATGAAATAATAATACTAGTATAAATATTAAACAAATATTCATATATAAAGGGATGGCACGTAAGCACAAATCCTAACAATTGACACATTCAATGCATTGGCAGCACAAATCAACATGTTATCTAAAACGATTGATGCATTGAACATTGCCAAATCTCATAAGTAACTTATAAATTTTGTGGTGATAACCACATGAATGGGCGGTGCATAGAGTCGATAAATTGTGTGGGGAATTTCAACTGACTGCAACTTAACCCACAATCAAACTTTTAAAATTAAGGGTGGAGAGATCATCCAAACTTCTCTTGGAGTAACAACCAATGGGAGTCATCAATAGAATCATTCAGCACGTTGATGCAATATATGAAGTCATATAGCCACTGTAAAAAGAAGTCGGTATTAGAAGATATATTGAAGTAATATATGAAGTCCAATAATGTATCTTACAGAATCATTCAGCATCATTAAAGAATGTAGAGTTCTAAATTAGATACCCTACTGCTACCATTAATAAGAGTCCTCAAGGTAGTTTACTAAGTGACACTAAGATAAATCTAAGAGCAAATATAGAGTAATACTAAGCCATTAACTTGATGAGTGGTAAAAGCTTACATGTTGACACATTCAAACAACCACCATCAAGTATGAAGGAGATAGAAGTGAAAAAAGATGAAGGGTAGCCATATAAACCGCATATTCTTTTTCTTCAAAGGCTACAAAGGTATCAGACAAGTACAAAAATAGAAAATTTGTATCAAAGCAATTATGAAAGTACAGAAGAGAAAGATGGGTAGCATACAAGTGTAGAAAATGTTATAGGAAATGTGCAGAAACAACCTTTTTAGTCATTCACACCTCCTCCATCATTCCCCAGAGACTACAAAATAAGAGATTAGATAAGAAAATCTCTAAATTTCTTGATTTTTTTAAGACATTACATTCTAATCTCCCTTTTACAGTTGTGCTCGAACAAATGTTTGGCTACGTCAAGTTTATGAAGAATGTCCTTTCAAAGAAGACGAGACTAAAGGATTATGACATTATTGTTAGAGTGTGTGGGGCCCACCAACGCTTTGGTACCCAACCAGTGGCTGACACCTCAGCACCTACTGGCGCCCCAGCACACAATCCGCAGGTTACCTGCACCCCCAAGGAATCGAACCCCCGCCCCCATCTCCATGGAGGCCTTATAGGCCTTTAGAGGTTCGTCCTTGTACCCATTGAGCTGGCCTTTGTTGGAGCTGGTGCTCACGTGCCATTCCAATATTGTATGAATATTAATTGTTAATATTTATACAATAAACATTTCGAATAAAGATTGTTAATATCATATTAATATGGTATAATGCTTGTAACATTACAGACATTGTTTGATCTGAAAGAGTTCAGATCTGGTCTAAAGGAGTTTAGATCAGAACTAATAGTTAGCAAAGCTGAGAGTTATAAATGCTAAAAGTTAGCACTGTTAAGAGTTAGCAGGTTATAAGAATCAGCGAGGTCTAAAGAGTTAGAACCTTGTCTATAATGGGACAAAGACCTGAGAGTATACTTGTAATGATATAGTTGCAAAGAGTTGCAATAGGAGTTAAGAAATATCATTATGTAAGTATGTCTCAAACATAATGTTCCTGATCTATAATCACTAATGCGGGTCTATCAGTGATTCACTTTATATAGATTAGTGTATGTCTATATCTGACTGGTTCAGATGGTTGTTCTTAGCTGACCATGAGCTTAGAGCTTGTATAGGCATGCGGGTATCCAGTCAGGACTGGATACTGAATAGACTTATGAGGACCCCAATAGATATCCTATGACACCGTCAAAGGAAGGTCCTCTCGAGTTGAGTAGTATTCGTGGTCCTTTGACCTGAGCGCCACGGTGGTCTTGTGAGTGATCCATCATGCTTTGGTTCCACATATGTCAGAGACCTTTCATGGTCTGACCGCTATGTGTCGCTGGGTATGGTCCGATGCTCATGGAGTCCGGTGTGCGTAGATACGGGATCCATCAGCTTACGTAGGTAAGTTGTATATCCGATGCTCCGAGATTGTATTTCATAAAGTCTTGTGGCCACAAGCATAAACCCGGGAAAAGAGTTTCCCATAGGGTTAAACAATATAGCAAAAGTGTTTGCGTATATTGTTTATAGAGATACGAATCTGGAGATAAGTTTATGGATGAGCAAATGGGGATTTGACGGTGCTGATCTATATCCCCGCACATCTAGGATATAAATGATGGAAGGATTATACGTGTACGTTATGACCTCAACTTGTATGGTCTGACGCGTTGATTTGTAATATTCGTAACGTGTGCGTGGGGCATCGATTACGGATTAATGGAACAGTTCCATTTGACAGATCGGGTGTAGACCTAGTGAGTCCCAATATGAAATGTACTCTTTGAGCACTTGGGCAGTGTACCGTATTGAATTGTTCAATACAGTATAATTCAGCAATTACTAAGGTTACGTTAACTAAAGTATGTGGTTAAATTGGTGGGACCCACTTTAGGTTAACTTGGTAACCGAGTAAGGATATAATAGTAATTTCACTTTATGATTATTTAATTGTTAAATAATTAAAATAAATATTTATTTATTTAATTGTTAAATAAATTAATTTAACATAACTAAGGTTAAAAGTTAACCAAGTGGTTAAGTTAAGTTAACCTTACTTAAAGGTTAAGTAAAGGTTAACCTAACCATGGTTAAGTTAGTTAACTATGGTTAAATTAATTAAATATTTATTAACTTAAAGGTTAAGTTAAAATAATCTAACTAAGGTTAAATGTTAACTAAGGTTAGGTTAAGCCAAATGAAATGCAAATGAAATTCAAATTAGTTTGGAATTAATTCATTTGTATATAAAGTGAAATGAAATTGAAAATGAAAATTGATTTAGTTTTTTAGGTTTTGCATTTTGGGAGCCAATTCAATTTGAGAAATTGAAATTGTTTGTTTTGTGTTTTAAGTGTTAGAACAACAAAACAAATTGAATTAATGGTTACTAAATGTAATAACTAAAAATAAGATTTGTTTTATTTATTCAAGAGTTGAATAAAAGGAAAAACAAATTTAATTAAGTTAAATGGTTTAACTTTGTAAAATGTTTAAGAGTTAAACATATATGCTGGATTAAGATGCTGCCATTCTAGACAATCAAACCCACCCTTGTTGATTGCTAGAATTGATCAAAGATTCACTTCATGGTGGACTTCAAAGAAAATTAATCCAAAGGCTTCATTGGTGATATTTCTCAATTTCGAATTTAAGCTTAATCAAATGTTATTTTCTGTGTTCATTATATTTAATCTTCCGCTGTGCACATGTATGTATGAGATATGTATATTGTTTGTATGATGAACACAATCCACATGCAAAGAACCCTAAGTTTTTATTTGTACCTCCCTAAACCCAACACAACCCAACAATTATAGCATTGACAGATGAGTGTGGCACTATTCTTCAGAAAAAGCTACTTCTTAATCTTAAAGATCTCAGGAAATTTACTATATTGCGCTCAATTGGCAATCCCGACCTTGGTAAAGCTCTATGCGATCTTTGAGTGAATATTAATCTCATGCTTTTCTCCATGTATAACAAGTTAAGTTTGAGAGAAGCAAAATCGAGCAATATCACATTTCAACTTGTTGATCACTCTATCACCGACCTAAAAAGAATTATAGAGGATGTGATAGTAAAGGTAGATAAATTCAACCTATACATGAAAGAAGACACGGAGATCCTTATTATCTTTGCAAGACCTTTCTTAGCCACAGAATGAACGATCATTGATTTTTAAAGAGGGGAGTTAACCATGAGGGTACAAGATAACACTGTCACTTTTAAAATCTTTAAATAAATTAAGTTGACCTTTGAGAATGAAGACTGTGGTAGCATTGATGTGATGCACCTAAATGCCAAAGAGCTCAAAGACGTGGAGATAATGAATCCTTACATAAAAAAAAAGGTGTTAAGCATAGGAAGAGAAGAAACAGAAAAAAGAAGTAGCTGTATTATTGGAGGATTGAAGCGAAGGGCACAAAATAAACATTTATCGGTCTAAGATTCAAGTCTTTCCGAATAAGCAAGAAGAGAATAAGGCAAAAGTTATTACCTAAAACCTATTTAAGAAGATATAGAAGCCAAAAGAGAGGAAGCCTGACAAGCTTATATACAAGGATGTTTTCCACCATCAACTTTGATCCTCTATAAGAGTAGAAAGAGCTCCGCCAAGCCGATGGCGTTAAATCAAGCGTTTCTTAGGAGGAAACCTAAGGAATTTTATTTTATTTTTGTTTATTTTCAATTTTAGTTATGTTAGTTTCTTTTCTTTGTAGGAATAAAGTAAGTCAAGCTTTAATGGAAGCAGCCCGAGTAATTGCAAGCATTAAGAAAAAAGAAATATTGCAGTCTAATTAATAAACAACAACATTGCATTGCTTCAACTTCTATTACCATTGGAGTTTTTTCTACTTATAAGATTTTTGTTTGACATTGAGGACAATGTCAAATTTATGTCTATTGGGGTCGATGCTTATGTGTCATCCTTGAATGTACATATACTTGTGTATTTATACAAGTGTACATTTTTATTAAATCACTAATACCCATTAATATGGTACCATGAAATGTAACGTTGCAGACATTGTACGATCTGAAGAAGTTCAAATCAAATCTAAAGGAGTTTAGATAAGGGCTCATAGTTAGCCACATTGAGAGATATAAATACTAAATGTTAGTACAACTAAGTGTTAACTGGTTATAACACTCAGCAGATCCAAGAGCTGGAACCTTGTCTGTAATGGGACATACACTTAGGAATATACTAGTAATTGCATAGTTACAAGAGTTGCAATCTGGTGTCAGGAAATGCTAGTTGCGCAAGTATGTTCTCAAATAATTGTCCCTGATCTATTTCTGCTGATGCGGGTTTATTGGTGAATATCTTTATATATAGATCAGCATATATCGTACCTATAGGGTATAAATCGTCGTTCTTAACTGACCGTGAGTATAGAGCTCATATTGACATATGAGTATCCAATTAGGACTAGATATGGAGGACCTCTGATAGACATCCTATATAAGCCGTCAATAGAGGGTCCTTTCTCATAAATATTTTTTCTTTGCTAAAATATCATTAAATGAAGTTGCTTACAAAAAAAAAATAATCCGAACAAATAATTAAACTTACTTTCTCAAACGAAGTTTTAAATTTCTTAATTTATTTTTAGTTGTTGTCATAGTTTTAGTACTAGTATTCCAATTCCATTTGCATTTCTTGGGTTATTGATTATAAAATTATGCAAGCGTACGTCCACGTTACAGGACTGCTTATCGAGTGTATCAGATATCAATAGAAAAGTAGTAGGAGAGGATATGTAATTATTTTGTCAAAACAAAATACAATTGATGAAAGAATTTTTAATATATGTTATAAATAATACATATAGAATACTATAACATTACAAAAATGGCATTTTTAACGTGCAACAGAACAATGATTGATATAATAATATTTTCTCCACTTATTGACTTTACTCATCCTTCACTACAAGAAATTTAATTTTTAGCAATGTAAAAATTTAATTTTGGCCTAGTGATATTTAGTAAAAAGAAGTTAGTGTCGTGGTTAAATGACATAAGACATTAAACAAATATTAAAAAATAACTATTTAACCATAAAATTTTCGTTTATGCTTAATCATTTACCTATCAAAATATTTACATGTATGCCTAAATGTTGGCCATAAAATATTAATGGTTAAAAGAAGTCCCCTTTAGCTGCGAGATCTTGTGGCTAAATTGTATTGCTTTTAGTGACATTTAGTCAGAAAGCTTCAAATCATGGCTAAAAATAATGATATTTAAACATTAAATTTCTATTCATCACTACAGCATTAGAGAAAGGCTATTTGGCTTTCAGACAATACTTCTTAACAGACCTCGATTATACTTAAGGTTAGTTTTTCTTTTTCTCTATTTATATTTTATTTTATATTATGCTTGTTAATTATTTTTTATCTTACAAATATTTGGCAATATACCTTTAAATATATGATTGACTATTTTTTTTAAAACTAAATATTGTCTTGAAATCCTTGTATATAATTACTGTTTAATTCATTGTGTATGAAGCTTAATTAGATTTTTCTGTTTAGATGTTAATATTATCTTGTTAGATGATATAGGAGTATTCTAGTGTGATTCCTTTTCTCTATGTTTAATTCTTTGATAGAATGAGTAAAGGAAAATTGTGTGGATGCTTAAAAGAGGCTGACTAATATCATAAGAAAATTTAATAATTTCCTATATGTTATTTTAAAAATCATTTGTAGATTTAATGTCTTCGGTTTAGTTCCTTTTTCAACTTAGGTGACATTAATATGATTTTATCAAAGTAATGATGACGGTCAATGTTCTTTGATTCATTGCACCTATCAATGTTCCAATATCGAATTACTTGAATGCGTTCAATATACGAGATTATTTCAAAGCAAAACGCTCTTCCAAGGCTTTTGTGCTAGATAAATGGAGGCTAATAGATCGAAGTGAAGTCAAGAATTGCAACTTTTGAATAAAAAGGACATGCAACATTTGTGCAATGATTTGCAAATGAAAAAAAATTGTTTATTTTGTAATTCAAGATGATATCAATAATGGATTGCTTACACATTAAATAGTAAAATTAAATAAAGTCTTTGATCATGTTCTTTGATGATCTTTTAGTCGTATAAAACTTTAAAATAGTAAAAATATATTTCTAAAATACACTTTTAGTGTTTGATTATTTTTTACATAATTTTATCAAGCATAGTAAAGACAAGATGTCATTTCTATTTCAAGTTAAAAGAGAACTTATAGATTTGATTATCAATCTTGATATCTATTATGTTTATCAAATGAGCTTTGTATTTGCATTGCTCAAAGCATAATATTTTTATTATTGATTATAGATTTGCATTTCGTGGAAGAATATTATCAATGCTAAAGCATTCAAGATTTAATTTATTTTAATTGTAAAATGATTGTGCCAGCTTATTATTTTCATATTTTTAATTTGGTGACCTATATGCATCACATAAATATATGTGCAAATAAATATAATTTTTAGAAATCATTACTATTATTGAGCACATAATGTAGCTTAAATTCTTTGTTTCAAGACACTACTAGAAAAAAAGACTTCAATGACACTTATTTTATGTTAGCAAATAGTTTTACTGATACTATTCAAAGTATAAGCATAGCCAATGTTAGAAACTTATAGACACTATTTTTAGTGTCAATAATCTTTTGATGCTATAGAATTAGTAGATCATTGATACTATAGTATCCGTGGCTTCTAACACTATAATATTAATAAATTATTGACACTATAGTATTGGTGGATTACTAACACTATAGTATCAATGGATCAATGACACCGTGGTATTAGAATATCACTAACAATATAATCATATCACTGACACTATAGTATCAGTATATCACGACACCATAGTATCAAAAGTTATAAATATAAAATAATGATTTTTATTTAATTTAAAATTATTTTATTGAATATTTAAAACTTCTATTGCAAGAAAATTTAATAAATTTCAATAATTAATAACTTTCTATTAAAAATAAATATCATAATTCAATGTCTTCAGATAACTAAAAAACTTATCGTCAAAAATATTTTACAAATATCATAATTTGATAAGATTAAAGTTAAAGTCTCACAACAATACAAAACCAATCTAGATACCCTAAAATATTGAAGATTAAATGCATTATTAAAAAATAGTCCAAAAACCAATGACTTCACAATAATATGGGAAATCTTTAAAAATCTTTGTAATTTGCCTCTGCTTAAAGAAGGAAAAATGTAACATAAAATTTAAAAGTTAAACAATTTAGTTGAACTTATAAATTTTCTAAACCATCTTGAGTAAAGAAAATTTATATGCCTATTCCATAGATGCTTTCACAAGAATTTTTTTCATTTCAATATTCCCTCAAACACCTTCTCAACAATAGCCATATGTGTAGCAAACTTGCAAGAATTGACAAACTATATTAATAGGCATACAAATTAAAAATATATAAAATACTTTAAAGTTGATATAGCGTTCTTAAATATTCTTTTAATTATTGTAAGAAGTTGCAATTTAAAGTTGATATAGCCTTCTCAAAATTATTCTCCAAAAGAAAACAATTGGATCAATCAAGCTTGATTGGTGCCTATTAATAAAAAAAAGTAACTAGAGTTGATTTTAAAAGAAATGAAAGAAGGTGATGAAATAATTCTAAAGAGATGTTGGAAATGGTGGTTCAAAATTATTTTGGAGAATAATTTTGAGTTGAAAATTAAAAATGAGTAATCACAAAGTCATTTACGCAATGAACATATGAGGAAGGAGCAAATGAAAGCCGAAAATGAGGAGGTGTATGAAATCACAAGTGGGGACGTTCTAGCTCTAAACACTCCAGCAAAGATGCCAGAGAGCTCAACGCCTTAGTATTTGTCTTAGAATGCCTCAACGGTGGTTGATGAATGCTCTGACATTGACTTGAAGTCACATTTACCACACTAGCATTGAGTACAGAATATTACACTATTTCTTATTCGAGAAAGTCTGTTTTTAGTTCGAATTAATTTCTTTGAGTGAGATTTAAAATTCCACACATATGGACTCTTATTCCAACTAGGTTTAGAGTTTCTATGGACTTTGTAAACATTGTATAAACTATTATAATCCTTTATAACTAATCAAGCATCAAAGATAAAAACATAAGAGAGAATTGAGAGTTAGGTAGGCACTAAATATTGATTGTACAAGAGTGTAACCATGAGATCACTTGAGTGCTGAGTGCACAAGAGAGTGATGATAGATCGTTTAAGAGAGTCATGACTATTCGTTGTATTCCTTAGTTAACTATCTTAATGTTAAATCTAATGATCCGAGAGATACTAAGTGATTTGAAAGATATAAATGATCTAAAAAAATACTTAATGATCTAAGAGTTCTTTGTAAACTATTAACAAAAAAAGGTAGATCATGGATCCACATAGACGTAGGTATTTATTGGTAAACTACATACATCTTGTGTCATGTAGTTTATTTTCTTTATCTTTATTATTTTGTTGATTTTTTATATTCATAATTATTTGTGAATAAAGTTTTTTGCACTCGTACAGGATTTTTAGAGTGCTAAATATCAAGTCATAATGGTATGAGGGTGCATAAATCCATAACAATAGAGTCAGTACAAAAACTAAAAAGAAATAGTGCTAAGGCTGAATTCCTACAACTAATTGGTATCAAAGATGAGAATAGAAGCTTAATACCTCAGCAAGAGCGAAACAAAAGATTTGTAGAGAATAAAAATATAAGTATTATCACCTTTTCTAGTTAATGCAAAGCTTAACAATCTTCATTCTTTTATACAGCTTATTGATAACTTCCATTTATTGATCAAACAGCTAACAGATTCTCATCGTCATCCATTTTTTTGTCAACAATTGGAGATAGACATCAATAAGATATAGAGGAAAGGTTGAACTGGAAAATCATCTACAAGTATAATAATTAATTTTTTTCCACTACATTTATCAAGTTCTTTTGTGAATAATAGCAAACCTAACAGAAAATTTGATTTGATTATCTGAACAAGCTGGCCCTCTGCTGTTTGCCATTGACAAAAACAAGATACATGCATAATCAATTAATTAGCGTACATTAGATTTCAAGAATTAAGAATGGTAAGGATCAAACTAGATTATGCAAGTAATCAATCAATAGGAGAAGAATAATTACAAGTTCAATTAGTAGAATTAGTAATATTTGTTATTTCTTCAAGCAACTTAAGATTCCATCATACAACTCAAAATTTTTTAGCAGCTTATATGTATATGACTGCACAAAAAGAAAAAGGATAGGACGTTAAGCTGGGGAACTTATAGAAAAACATATGAATTATCATCAAATCACCAAGAAGTTCTGTGAACTGAACATTTTGAGAATAATATAATGCTAAAAGACAAACTTTCACCACAAACAAAAGCCTTGTGTTGATCTGCACAAAAATCTATTCAGTGAATTTGTAGCTTTTGTGTTGTCTACTTTCAGAAGAAAAAAAAAAAGAGATGGCGAATTCAGAACATCTATTATAGAAAAACAAAAATCACTAGAAACGAAGTAATAATCGTAATTTGATGAAACTACCACCTTCAAGTAACATGAATAAATAAACTAAGTAATAACGGTTTGCTTTAGCTTCTACATCCAATTTTCTTCTTACTACTTTGCGTTCCTAAGAGTGTTTGTGTAAATTTCCTAACAGAATTCAGTCTATCATACATAATCATTTCAAAGGGTTTATTATTTTACTATAGGGCCTAGTAAACAATTTATCTGCACCCTCTTAATCTACAATAATAGAGTATCCTATGTGATAGCTCCTTAAATATCTACGGATAACACTCTACATGCATTTTAGCTAAAATAAAATTCTATTCCAGGAAATATCTGGCAAAAAATCAATAATAATCATCATCCTTAAATTCTTGCAACATCAATTGGGAACAAGGCTTAGTACATTAAATATAATTAATTCTCATACTATAAAAATTAAAGAAGTAATAAAATTTATTGGTTCATCATCTCCTAGATAATAAGAATTTAAAATTGTGTTAAATAATTATAGAATGAATAATAGAAAGTTTAAACTTATCGTGAAAACGAGTTGGGATACTACAAATATAATGATAAAATTTTGTGTAAGTTTTAATGATTATATTATATATTATTATAATGCAAAATAAAAGACATTACACTAACTAACGATGATTGAAAAATTGCATTTTAAAATATGTATTTTTGAAAAATATTTAATGATGCCACATTAACATATTCATGTGTTTATCAATCTCCTTCTTTTATTGCTTTGAGCCATATATATAATATTAATGATGTTTTTACTAAATTTAGAGATAATCAAATGTTTTTTGATAAATGTACTATTATGAAAATTAAAATCAACAAATATTGGAAAAAGCTTCCTATGTTATTTATTTATGCAACAATAATGCATCATACAATTAATTGGCCTAGTGTAAAACTTTTAATTACACGGATTTTAGAAAATTTAATCTTTGAACTTTGTTATGATTTTGACTAAATTTATGATTTTATTAAACAATTATTTTTTATAAAAATAAATTGGGATCAAGTTAATCTATATAAAAATAAATAAATGAAGAGCTTGGTATGATCAGACTACTTGAAGTATTTTGCTAAAGGTTAAAAGAAAACTTGGTTCTAGTTGTACTATATCTAATGCTTCTGAATTGAAAAAAGTTATGGATGTTGATTACTCTTTTATATTGAGTACAAAATAGTAAAGAGAATTTGTTATTTGGTTATGGTAGAAATCAAATAAGAAGGTTTGCCCTGTGTTATCCATTATGGTTAGAGATAATCCAATCTATATTTTTTTTTTAAATTAAGAGCTTGTTATAATTAGACTACTTGAAGTATTTTGTTAAAAGGTAAAAGAAAACTTGGTTCTAGATTTACTACTTCTAATGCTTCTGAACTAAAAAAAGTTATGGATGTTGATTACTCTTCTATATTGAGTACAAAATAGTAAAAAGAATTTGTTATTTTGTCATGGTAGAAATCAAATGAGAAGGTTTACCCTATATTATTCATTATGGTTCGAGATCTACTAACTTGTTTGGTGTCCTCTATAGCATCAAATTTGCTTTTAGTGCAAGGGACAAAATATTAGACGAAAAGCAATCAAAACTGGCATCAATTATTTTAGAGGCTTTAGTGTATTTAAAAGATTTAGAAGATATGATGGATTGGAACAAAATTGGCAAGAAGACAATATCAAAGATTTTCAAAATTTTTAGATTTGATCATTTGAAATATAAATTTATAATTTATTAAAAATGGGTTGAATTTACAATTGATAGATAGTTCAATAGGTGCAACTATTTGGGATGTATAGTAAATAAAGTGAAATAAATTTGACTCTTTATTTTGTATTTTTATCTATTTTTAAGATTTGGAATAATATAAATAAATATAATATTTGCTAAATTTTTATTTCAATTTTATTTTTTTACACATAATAAATTTATATTTTAACATATACTACCAAGTATCAAATGTTTTGTGCTCATAATAAAATTATATTTAAGATCATATTTTTATAATTTTAATTTTAATTACATTACATTAATGGAATTCTAATTAAAATCATAATTATGATGTAATTTTAGTTATGATAAAACATCATTCCAATATAATTTCAATTAATCATTTTAATTATTACTACAATATTATAATTATTTGCAAAACTAACAGGCAAGAATTATGCCTGCAAGTGCACTACTTGTGAGTAATAAAGTGACAAGTGAGTATTGTTCTCACGAGAATTGATACTCTAAATTAATGTTAATTAATATGGTACTAACAACCTAACTTTATATAGCCTAAATTAAACATTAAGTTGGTTAGGAAAATTAAAGATGCTTAAACTAAATCATTAAACAAATTAAGGAAGTGAGAATTTTATGGTAAAGGGGTCTTAAGGTCTTGATTTCACTCTACCTTTTTTATATTCTTCATGATTAGTGATTCACATGACAGGACCCATCCCGATACCTTCTATTGTAGGTCCCAACGGCCCTGTCGGGCACCTCGACGGAAGTTCTTTAGAATTTAACTAGGTAAGTTGAGAAATTTCGCAAGGCAAATCCCTTTTTAGTTCTTGCTATTACTAAGAAAATTTTGGAATCTACACGAAAATCACTTCTTAAATTTTAAAAAAAGGGGTAAAGTTTCCCTTGTTTTTCTAAAAATTCAATACAAAACCTGCAAAGAAATTTCACTTCTATTACTAAAGCACTTCTCAATACTATCGAATGGGATCTCTAGTCCTTTCCAAAATCAATCCAACTCAATTCAATAATTTTATTTAAATCACAAAACGAGCATACTCATAAAAAGTAAAAACCGATCATCATAATATCGAAATCTCTACTTGTTGGTTCAAAACATACATACAAATACACATGCCTATAACTACTATGTAGAAAGCAAAAAGGGTGCTATTTAGCACATTTACATTTACAAAATGATCTTAAGATTTGGCCCATTAATCAGTAATAGGAGAATTAGCAACTAGCGTACTAAGACCTATACCTGAGAAGGGGGTTGAGAAAACATAAAACACAAAACGAGTGAGCTAAAAGAGCTCAGTGAATGCATTTAAGATTTTAAATAAAATATTAAATTCTAAAAGACATGCATAAATCATGCTTCTAAAACTGGTATAAAACTGTAAAATATTTTCTAACATCATATGCCGATAAAATCTTGTCGAGCGGGTTTTATTTACATTTTTGAAAAACAATAGCCAAAATTATTACAACGTAATAACTAGCATGTGCATATAAATGCATAATATGTAATCGATAGATCGAAAACTATTAAAGCCCTCGCTCGGCCATTTTCTTTCTAAACTGTACCAATGGTAAACTCTAAAGCTCTATACTCACGTAGCAACTCAACTAGCACAGCACATGTGAGTAGGTTATGGGGCGCTTCAACTAGCAGCACCCACAATGGCATCTTAAGACATCTCACTAGCTATGCAGCGGAATCCTACATTGCATACATATAGCGAGACAATACCCCATACATATAGAGCGACTCATATGACTTGACATCCCGACTTCCCGGAGTTAATAACACACCTCCATAACCTGCCCATGTGTACGAAATATACCGACCGAGTCTAATACAATCACCACCACTATAATCTGAGGAAACCAATGGCCTTTGAAATGGATGTAGTAATTTTAAAGTTGTTTCTTAAACCGAACATGAAAAAGCATTTCTATGGATATATATCAAGATCATAAATCTTGTTTATGCATTAAAAGCCCATAAAACATACATTTTCATTATGCGGAAACATAATAAACAAAAGATAAAAGAAATGACAGATTTTTACTCACAACCGATCTACGCTCAATTTCACTCCGGATTTTTGCTCCGGTTACCGTTCTTGGTTTTCTTCACCTACGAGCCATAAATGACATTTAGAACTAATTCAAACACTAGAATCTCATTTAACTACTAAATGCCCTAATTGGCATACAAAGTCCGTATGGATACTACTTTCCAATTTTCATTTACGGAGTCATTTAATCTAATCTAACTCACCATCTGGCGCCCTGAAAATTATTACACGCCTTATAACTTGGTTGGACATAATTGCCCTTCACCTTTTCAAAATGGACAATTATGTCCCATTTTCTTTATTTTTTATTTTTTCATCAACCAAATACATTCAATTTACACAAGGCACCATTTATACACCACAATTCAACCAAACCACAACTCAATCCCTAACTTCCCTAAAGTGATAGAATTTTACCTTAGGTTCTAACACATTTATTTTCTCAATTTCTTGTTCTAATTACACCAAAATCAAGACAATTTCATTCTAATGCCCTAATTACAACCAATTGAAGTCTCTACATCTAAATCACCCAAAACCTAATTCTTACCTTGCCAATTTCTTCAACTTGATGACTCCTTCAAGCTCTACACTAGAATTCAATTTAATCTAAATCAAGAATACACACAAGAACATTAATTGAAGCAATCTTCAAAGTTCACATATCAAACTCATAAAACAATGCTTTTCTTACCTCTTTTTCTTGGATTTTCACTAATGGAGGCTTCAATTAAGCTTAGGAACTTATACTTGACCTTCTTATAGCTTGAATAAACATGAAAAATCATGAAAAAAAAACTTGAAATGTCACTGTAGCAGCCCCTTCCTCACTTGGACGAATTTTTGCTTCTCTTGCTCTAAGATGTTTGTTTTTCCTCTCTTGAAATTTTTACACACTTCTACTATATATATAGTGCTCCCTCAATTTGCCAATTTGCCTCTCAACTTACTCTAAATTTTTAATTTTCCGTTGGTTGAAAACTAAGTATGTAATTGGTTCCTTTGTAACTATCTAGTTAGAATAGTCCAATGAACTAACTAGAATTTCCAACTTGGCAATAAATGAGATTGTTTCTAATTGGTCCATTTTTTAATATATGGATTGTGTTTCTCAACAAATATTTGTTCCAGACATAACCCTTAAATGGAAATTCATGTAGTAAATTAAAATTTTCTTTTCCAAGCCAATAAAGAAAAATTCTAAAAATATTCTAGGGTTGTCCGACGCTCCGACCGAGTGTGAAATTACCAACTTAGGTCTAATATCTCTCACGCGCACCATAAAATAAATATTTCTAATAGGGTTAAAATCGGGTAAATCCACGGTGTCTTCATTACTCTATACCGAAATCTATGACCCAATACTACTAATGGGGATTAGATATTACATAACAACTATTTATGTGATTTCATTAATCAAGAGTTTAAAACTAATTTCATTATCTCTCCTGAGCATCAAATGAGGTCCTATGCATACACAATCAAGTTAATATCCTTATCTAACATATTTACCCATACATTATGCTACAGTTACATGATTACCTTAATTCTATTATCTATTAACTTAATTCTATTAGGTGAAAGTATGCTAATTTTTTAGGGTGCATGTATGTGATGTGTGTTAATTACAATAAAATTTACACATCACATACATAAATTAATATAGAGGAATTGAAAATCTAATTTTCTAGTACAACAAACAAATTTAAAATTTAAAATTTATACTGTAATGAAAATTAAGGATCGAGAATCACCTGTTAAGCCTTTGAACATTACCAAATTGAAGCCCACCACAAAGCATACTCACTAGCAATTCTAGGATCCAATTGGGGTAGGCTTGGATCGCTAGATTAGTAGCTTCGACTTTCAGCAATGGTGTTTAACTCTTAGATACCGAAAATTATTAACTCTTAATCACCTTGGTTAACTCTTAACCGTTGTTTAAACTCTTTAAGATTAAGATTATTAGTTAAACTCTTTAACTAATTTGTGTTTATTTTAAAGCAATGAGATTGTTTTTATCCATTTAACTCTTGAACAGAAATAACAATCTCACCATTGCTCTAATGGTTAGCCATTAATAGAAGAAGAATAAAATTTGTTTCAACCATTGAAACAAAACCTTGCCTTTTATTCCTCCAATAGCTTAACATGACCAAGAAGATGAAGAAGAAAAAGGTTAAATAACACTTGTAAAAACTTCTCTTCAATTTATCCTCTTTGGTTGAAAACCATACCCCCACTCATGAAAACCACTTATTATTTTTTATTTTTGTATATCTTGCTCATTTGTTCATTCCCTTTTGATTTCAAAAAGACAAGCAATGGCTCACCATGCATGGCTATACACTGTTGCCCATTACTTTTATGTTTTATTTGTTTAATCATATTAAACCAAAATAAAACATATACCCTTTTATTTCCATGAGGTGGCTGAATCCAGGAGTTGAAAAGAAATTGAAACACTTTCAATTTTACTCATTTCCATCTCTTGTCAAAGTTAGTAAACCCTACCCTATAACAATTTGTCTCTTCTTTGTTTTGTTAACTTACACAAATAATGCAAAAACAATTCTTACATTATTTACAAGTCACTTGTCTAACAAGTGTGGCCAGGCACTTATGTTCAAAATGAAAAACAATTTTTTTTTTTATTACAAAATCAACTCTTGATTTTTCAAAACAATTGGCCCACCAAACATGGCATATTAACTTAAGCCATTACTACATTATTTTATATTAATCACATTAATAAAAAAAAATATATAATTCATTTATTACTATAATAATTGTTTGACTTAAGAATAATATTAATAATAATAGTTAATACATTTATTTATTAAAAACATTTTTAAATAAATAAACAACTTTGCTTTCTCACAAGTAAGGTCATTTTGGTAATTTTTAAGTCAAATAATAAATGACGTACAATGCACCATGTGTCATCATCCTATTGCTCAACAACTATTGTTAACCAATTAAGATACTTAACTTTTAAGTCTTGACACATGCACATCCTAAGGAAAACTAAAACAAATATTTCGAGTTACTGGAATTTACTGGATTGAACTATTCAATCTGGTATGTTTCCCTAGTGCACAACGAATATACTTCATATTGTGGGACTCCCTAGGACAATGCCCGATTTTCAAATAAAACTTTTCCATGAGTCTGTGATTAATGTCCTGTACACATGTCACCGATATTACAAATTAGTGCATTGGACCATACAAGTTTAGGTTATAACATATTCGTACAATCTTTTCATCACCTATATTCTAGATAAATAGAGATGTAGATCACTATCGTCAAATCTCCACATACTCATCCATAAACACATCGCAAAAATGTTTGCACATATTGTTTAACCCTACGAAAAACTCTTTTCCAGGGTCATATACTTATGGCTACAAGATTTTTTAAAATATAATTCTCGAAGTATTATGATATATGACTCATTTATGTGAGTTGATTAATCTTATATCTATACATACTGGACTCTATAAACATTGAACCATACCTAATGACACGTAGTGGTTAGACTATGAAGGTCTCTAATATATTTAGAACCAAAGTATGGTGAAGGACTCACAAGCCCAATATACTCAATTCGAGAAGATCCTTCATTAATGGCTTTACGGGATATCTGTGAAGGTTCTCGTAAGTTAATTTAGTATCCAGTCCTAACTAAATACCTGTATGCTTATACAAGCTTCCGATAAGCTCATGGTTAGCTAAGAACAACCATCTCTACCATATAAATATAGCATACACTGATCTATATATAAAGGGATTGACCGATAGACCCACATTGGCAAAAATGGATTGTGAACATGGACAATGCTCTAACTCCTTAGATATAATTGACTCTTATAACCTGCTAACTCTTAGCATTTATAACTCTCAGCGCTGCCTACTCTTAGTATTGATCTAAAATTCTTTAGACCATATCTGAACTCTTTCAAATCATACGATATCTATAGTGTTGCAAGTATGGTACTATATATTATAAAATTAATTATTTAATATGAAATGTTTATTATATAGATATTAAATAATTAATATTCATACAATATTAGAATGGCACATAAGCACCAATTTCAACAAACTCCTACTTGTTCTAGTGTCATTCATACTAGTATCTCATACTAATACATTCCACGTGTTTCTTAAACACCCTAGGCATTTAGGCTTGAGTAGGTCCGTTACGTTATCCAAAAAATATATCTTAGATACAATTACATCTCCATTAGTTAATAACTTTCTAATTATGTGGTATTCAGAGTCCACATAATTATAATACCAGTGTACCATATGGCTTATTGGCTTAAGTAATCACTCCGTTATTATTGCATTATAGTGGGATAAGATCCATTGAGCTTGGAACCATTCTAAGCTCTGCAATTGGCTTAAAAATCCATAGAGTTTCCTTTGCAGGCTTCTTAAGCCGCAATTTATTCTACCTCTAATTTCGTTCTTCTTCTCCTTTCAAATGATACATTTATCTCTCTTTTTATAGGTTCAACAATTATGGCAAAAATAGGCTTTTCTGCATTGATTAGCATTGTAGTACAGTCATTGTTCATATAAATAATACCCGTGAATAATACTATTCATGGAGCAATGTTCATTTTTACTGTTTACCATGGCGCAATGCCAAGACTTGGTCTTTTGTGGCACTTAGGCACCACTTTTTGGCACTATAGGGTATTGTAACAGTTGTTTGTAGCATATTCGACATTTTTTGCCTAGTTTTCTTCAGATTTTCATCTCAAATAACTCTTTAACTTTGAACTTACAAAATGACATTAACATATAGAAAACATTCTCAAATTCATGCTGAAAATAGGCAAACATCAAGTTATGCGAAATACAATATGATATATAAAATGTGCATATCAATAATTAAAATTACATTATTTAAGAATGATAATTATTAATTTAACTGTATATTCTACTACAAATATTAAATTTGAAAACTTTAAACAAAAGTATTGTTTAGTTTAGTGATTGATAACCTCTACTTAGTTGAGTTTTTGGCTATTAAATCTCCAAGCCGACAGGCAAACTAAGCTTTGCCGCCCAAGCACGCTTTTATAACATGCCTTGTTACCTTAAAACACACTACAATAGCATGCCTTACCAGCCTACAATACGCTACAATAGTGCGCTAGGGTGGGCCATGTCTAGGCAACATGACCTAGTTGCCACCCCAATATTTTTGAATAAAAAATATTTATGAGAAACCCAACATAGAGAGGAGTTTTAAACATTCAATTAACCTCATTCTAAAATAAACCTTGTTTGCTTCTTTTTATAGGTAATGAAACTAATACAACTGATTACGTTTCCTTTCCTTTCAATGATTCTTTTTTATCTCTTTCCTTTTTTGATTTGTTCAACAAAACTAATTCTATTGGCATAATATGAGAAGCGTCACTTTGTACTAATTTATTGTTATGCATGATAAGTGATTTCATCCCCAATTGTCAATCCTCCAATATTACTAACAAATTACGATGTCTGTTCATTCTTTTAAATAATAATACTATATTTGAGCATATGTGGCAGCTATTAATTACTTGACGTTTATTCTTTTTTCCATTAATTTCAAAATCTTAAAACAGATTCTATTAGTTTTCTTCACACTCTAATATTCGTCTATAAATATTGATAGTTCCATTGCTTTTATATCCACACACCACACCGGTCTACTTCGAAGAGTGAAAAGGAAGAAAAGTAAAGACAACCATGAAGTGCCTCCTTATATTTGTCGTATTCATGCTTGTTCTTCTTTTCCCTTTCGGTAAGGAAGTCAATATTGATTCATTTACAATGTTTCATTATGCTCAGAATTTCTTTACTGCTCTTGTCAATAATTTTGGTAAAATTGTCCCGATCTTCTTTTTCTTTACAACTTTTTTTTTTCTCTCAAAAATGCAAGAAAAGAATAAAGTAAAATAATTTTAATATCTGTTTTGTGATCTTAGCGGTTAGTCCTTGGCCATATTTTGCCTAAATTTTTTTATATTAATATATTTTATTTTTCGCAGAAAATGAACCAAGGGTAGTAACAAAGCTTAAGATTTGTGTCAAACCCTTCAATATGCAGAATTGTGAAAATACAAACTGTTCCAACTTTTGTGCACGAGAGTTTATAGACAACAAAGTAAATGGATTATGTCAAGGAAGTTTGTGCCTTTGCTTTGTGCCATGTTAAAATAAAATGCCAAGTTCAGTTTGATATTATTATGGCTTATAAAATAAAAATATTTCTATCATGTTGAATAAATAAATAAACTTTAAGGAAAAGCAATTGAATGTTTCATAAATTCGAGTGATAAAAGTATTATGGTTTGAAAAAAGAGTTTATTATTATTAGTATTATTATTTTTTTTTTTTGTTGTTGCTGTCATTCTAAAGCATTTCTTTATATCACTACTAGGCAGTCATCTCTAGTTGGATATATTTATTTTTAAAAATTATTCAACCATATATTTAAGCATATATTGTCAAATATTTATAAGATAAAAATCATCAATAAGCATAATATAACATAATATATGAATAGAGTGAGAAAATATAGCCTTCAGCATAATGGAGGCATATTAGTGTTAGACATATAATATTGTTTATGCCCTAAAAGCTTGTTAAATAATATTTTATTTGATTAATAAAAGTTTGTTTATATATATAATTGAGCAAACATTGATAAGCCCAGGTTTATAAAATATGTGATTTATGTATTAGGCATATGATGCTAATACAGAGGGTATAAATCAAAAGTTTTTTATAAATTAAATCATGTTTACAACCATTAATGAAATGTCATTTCATTATATAAGGTTGTAGTTTTTCTATTTCTTATAATAGATGATTTACCTTGATCATCGAAGTAGAGATTTCAAGTAGAAAAACCAGTGTCTGTATTACATTGAATGGGACTACTATAAATTTTAATCTGGTTAACTAAATATTGTAGATCTTAATTCACAAAATCTTTAATAAGCTTGATTGATCTTAATCATGAGCAGGTAATGAACTTACTTTCATGCATTGTATCTTTTGAGTTATCATAGAGTGATATCTATATAAATGGTCAAAATCTCGATAGTTTGGAGATATAATTTCATAGGTTGTAGGAACATATATTTGCAAGATGGAATCTAATAATTAATGTCCACCTAAGATGTTTGCAGTACTTGATCATTATAATCTGTGGCCATAGTTTATTCAATAAATTATTTATTGAATAATAATAATTATTTATAAATTTATTTACAAATATAGACATATTAACAGTGATCATTAGAGCATATAGTGACTTATGGGCAAATAAGTAATTAAAGAGACAAGACATTCTTTTTTATGGCCTAGCTTTAATTATGGACATCAATTAGAGGTCAACTAAGTGGTTATTATTGGTCTAAAGACCAAGTCTAATTTAATTAAATGGACTTTTACTTAATAACATGGGTTACTAATGTACAGTCATTGACTTTTAGTAGTATAACTTGGGGTTAACTTAGAAGAATTGATGTTTATGAGATAATAAAGACTAGGCCTTTTAAGTTGAAGTTAAAAACCCCATGGGCCTTGCAGTTCCTCTACTAACTAATTTTGAGATAATAATTCACGGTTAGGTTAATTCTTGGTGATTCTTTAGATTATTGTTTTTTTGGTAATCTAATTAAATGGCTTAGGAATTTGATTTGCAATCTAAAGAATATATATATTTTTATTATTATTTTTGTTGTAATAATAAAAAGTAAAAAAAAGAAGAAGAAAAGAAAGAATTTAAAAACAAAATGAAGAAACACGTACAACAAAAAATATAAAAATAAAAAAATAAAAAGGTAGAGAATGGGGTACTGGCAGCGTGGGGAAAGACGGATTTTAATTAGGAAAATATCATTTAAACCCCTTCAACTTTAATTAATTTTGATATGGCTAAGATATTTTGCTTATGTTACAAATTGATCCTTAAAAGTTTGTAAATCACGCCCAACAGAGTTGGTTATTCTCACACAGTCCCCTCTAAATTTTAGACAATTACAGTTTGATTAAAAACTTTGAAAAATTTATAAATAAGTCCCAAGTTTGATCCTAATTACTTTTGGACTAAGTTTTGGATATTTGCAAATTTAAAGTTGACCAAAACTCCTTTAATTTTAGTCCAAATTTTAAAAAATTTTATTTGAGCTATTTTATTAAAATTATTGGGTCTAAAATTATTTTTATTTAATTTTTTTTAGAAGGCTTAAAGAAATTTTAAGCCTAAAATATACCCAATATATTTTTAAAAATAAATGAACCAAAGAAAATTAAGAAGTCCAAAATCCAAGCCCATAAAAGGAAACAAGTAAGAAAGTATTAATTCTCAAGATAAGAAAGTATTAGTTAGTGTTAATGCAATCTTTCTTAAAGAAGACTATATGAAAGATTTCAAGTCTAGTCGTAAGATAATTCTTGATGAGTTATTTGGAAACTTTAATATTGTGCCTCATAGAGTTAATGAGTTAATTCCTAATCCAGATATAATAACCAACCAGAGCCAGTTGCAGACCAACAACCACCAATACTTCGTCATAGTGGAAAGATTATTAGACGTCCAACTAAGTACATGTTAATTAGAGAGTCATTTCAGGCAATCTCTAAAGAGCATGAACTAGATCCCACCAGTTATGATGAAGCAATGGTTAACAAAGATGTAGACCATTGGCATAAAACTATGAAATCAAAAATGGATTCCATGTATTTCAATAAAGTCTGGGAACTTGTAGAGAAACTTGTCAAGATAAAATCCATAGGGTGTAAATGGTCTACAAGAGAAAAATATGGGTAGATGGAAAGGTGAAAACTTTCAAAGCCAAGCTTGCTGCTAAATGGTACACTCAGAAAGAAGATATCGATTATGAAGAGACCTTTTCATCTGTAGCCATGCTTAAGTCTATTAGAATTCTCTTTTCCATTGTAGCAAATCTTGATTATAAGATTTGGCAAATGCATGTCAAGACTGTCTTCCTTAATGGCAATTTTGTAGAAAATATTTATATGATACAACCATATACTTTTATAACTATAGGCCAAGAGCATATAGTTTGTAAATTGCAAAAATCTATCTATATGTTTAAACAAATATCTAGATCTTGGAACATCAAATTTGATCAAGCAATCAAATCGTTTGGTTTTAATCAAAATCCTAATGAGCCTTATGTTTTAAAGAAGATAGATGAGCCGTTTGTGGTTTTTCTAGTTTTGTATTTTAAATGATATACTACTAATTAGAAATGATGTAAGAACATTATCATTAGATAAAATATAGTTATCTAACTATTTTGATATAAATTATCTAGAAGAAGCCAATAACATTTATGGGATCAAAGTATTAAGGGATCTCAAGTTAAAAATATTAGGCTTATCCTAAACTTAGTATATTATTAAAATTCTAATCAAGTTTTCCATGCATAATTTCAAAAATGATTGTTTTTCTTTAGAATTAGAATTGATCTATCCAAGTATCAATTTTCTAAGACAACTGAAGAGATAGATTGCATGAGAAGTATTCCTTATGCATTAGCAGTGAGAAGTCTCATGTATGCAATGTCATGTACTAGACCAGATGTTTGTTATGTAGTTTGAGTAATTAATGGATATCAATCTAATCCAGGACTAAAATATTGAACTGCAGTAAAGCATATATTCAAGTACCTTCGGAGAACGAAAGATTATATGCTTGTATATTTCAATAAGAATCTTATATCTATTAGTTATATAGATTCAGAATTCTAAAACAAGATACCTGAATCTTTCTCAAGATATGTGTTCACTCTAAGTTGTAGCAGTATGAGTTTGTGGAGTACAAATAATTATGTATAGCAGACTCTACCATAAAAGCTGAATATGTAGCTGTATTTGAAATTGCAAAATAGGCTATATAACTCCGAAAGTTCCTTATAGAGCTTAAGGTGATACCTAGTGCTTATATGCCTATTGTTATTTATTAAGAGAATAAGTAGGTCAGTAGCACAGTTTAAGGAACCAAATGCGAGAAGAAAACACATTTAGAGGAAATAAAGTTTAGTAAGGGAGTTTTGTGCAAAATAGTGAGGAAATGGTATCTAAGATTACGTAAGCAATAATCTAGTGGATCAATTTGCTTAAGTCATTGCCAAAAAAAGAGTTTTGAAACTCATATGAATAATATATGGGTTCAATAGTTACTCGACATGTTTTAGGGCAAGTGGGAGATTATTAGGCATATAATATTATTTATGCCCTTAAAGCATGTAAAATAACATTTTATTTTATTAACAAAAGTTTATTATACATATAATTGAGCATATATTGATAAACTCATATTTATAAAGTATGTGATCAATGTATTAGGCATATGATACTAATACAGAGGGTATAGAACACAAGTTCATTATAAATTAAATCATGTTCACAACCATTAATGAAAAGGGCATTTTATTATTTAAGGTTGTAGTTTTTCTACTTCTTATAGTAGATAATTTACCTTGATCATCAAAGTAGAGACTTCAAGTAAAAAAACTAGTGTATATGTTACATTGAGCAGGACTACTGTGAATTTTGATCTAGTTAACTAAATGTCCTAGATCTTAATTCACAAAAGCTAAAATAAGCTTGATTGATTTAATCCTGAGTAGGTAATGAACTTACATTAATGCATTATATCTCTTGAATTTTCCCTAATAAAGAATCATTTAAACAGTCAAAACCTCGATAGCTTGGAGATATAATTTCATGGGTCGTAGGAACATATATTTGCAAGATGAAATTTAATAATTAATGTCCACCTAAGATGTTTGCAGTACTTAATAATTAGAATTTTTTGCCACATTTTATTCAATAAATTATTTATTGAATAATAATATTTATTTGTAAATTTATTAATAAATATAGACATATTAAAAGTGATCATTAGAGCATTCAGTGATTTAAGGGCAAATAAGTAATTAAAGAGGCAATGTTTTTCATGGCCTAACTCTAATTATGGAGATTAATTAGAAGGTCAACTTAAGTAGTTATTATTGGTCTAAATACCAAGCCTAATTTATTTAAAATGAGTTTTAATTAAATAGGCTTTTACTTAATAACATGTGTTACTAGAGTACAGCCCTTGCCTTTTAGTAGAATAGCCTGGGGTTAACTTAAAAGAATTGGTGTATTATAAGATAATAAGGACTAGGCCTTTTAAATTGGAGCTAGGAAGCCCATAGGTCTTGCAGGCTTTCTACTAGCTTAAATTCTAATCAACATCATCAATCACCATAAGCAAACTCCTTTGTGATATTATTTAACTGTACAAAAAAATCTTTTTCGAGGTGTCTACTTTGGATTAAAGACTTTTTAAAATATGATTCTTGGAGCATCGGGATATACAACTCAACCACATGAGCTGACGGATCCCATATCTACGTACACCGAACTCCATGAGCATCAGACTATATCCAACGACACCCAGTGGTCAGACCATTAAAGGTATCTAACATGTGTGGAATCAAATCATAATGGATTACTCACAAGCCCATTGTGGTGCTTAAGTCAAAGGACCATGAATACTACTCAACTTGAGAATACCATCGATTGATGGCTTTATGGAATGTCTATCAAAGGTTCTCGTGAGTCTATTCAGTATCCAGTCTTGACTAAATACACACATGCCTATACGAGCTCTAAGCTAATGGTCAACTAAAAATAAGCATCTGTACCCTACAGATATAGACATACACAGGTGTATATAAAAAGGATTCATCAATAAACTCGCATCAATAAAAATAGATCAGGATCATAATGTTTGAGAACATACTTGTATGATGACATTTTCTAGCACCTCATTAAAACTCTTGCAACTATGTCATTACTAGTATACCCTCAGGTATTTGTCCCGTTACAGACAAGGCTATAACGCCTTATATTTCATTGATTATTATAACCTACCAACTCTTTAACATTTATATTTATCAGTAATGCTAACTCTTAGCGCTGATTTAAACTCTTTTATACTAGATATGAACTTTTTTAGATTATACAATGTCTGTAGTGTTACAAGCACAATACCATATACAATTAGTATTAATTATTTTATTAAATTGTATATTGTATAAATATTAAATAATTAATATTCATACAATATTGATGTGGCACGTAAGCCCCAACTTTAATAATCTCCCACTTGTTGTAGTGTCATTCATACTAGTATCTTATATCGATACACTCCAGGTGTTTCTTAATCACCCTCTAAGTTTAGGCTTGCGTCTGCCACGTTATCCATGGAATGTATCCTAGATACTGTTACTTCTCCAATGACCAAGAACTTTTAATTATAAAGTATTTAGAGCCCACATGATTATAATTTTGGAATGCTATATGGCTTCTTGGCTTAAGTGCTTATTCGTTATTGTTACATTATAGTGCGATAGGATCCACCGAGCTTGGAACTATTTTAGACTCTGCAACTAATCTTAAATATCTATAGTGCTTTCTTTACAGGCTTCTTAAGGTGCAACATATTCTACCTCCAAGGCGGAATTAACCATGGACATTTAATTTACACATTTCTAACTAGGTTGGTATTGATGAGGATAAATACATAACTAGATGTATCCTTTATATCATCCAGATTAGATGGGAAGTTTGAATATGTATGTCCCATCATTTATAAGAAACTTTCTCCAATGATTCAAAAACTTATCCTTTATACCTCTAAGGCATAGGAGATATATTTCATAGCCATTTAATAATCGTGACCTAGATCAGACCAATACTAGCTTGTAACATTTATAGCCATCCAAATCCAGGTCTTATACATAATATAGCATACATCGAGCTACCATTAGCTAATGCATATTATAAGTTAGACATTTAACTCTTTCATCTTCTCTCTAAGAACACTTTCTATTAAAAAGAAGAATGCAATATCTAAAAGATATGTTAAATGTCTCACAGTTAATAAGTTTTACCTTTCTATAACTTAGTCTATATACGAAGATTTGGAGAGTCTCATTAGCCTACCAACTCTATCTTTATAAAGCTTTATACCTAGTATACAAGGCCTCTCTCAAATCTTTTATGGAGAAGTTCTTACTTAGGTAACACTTATTTGATTGACTTTTAATATACCAACGTTTTCTTTTGACATTGAGTATGTCATCCACATAGAGAGCTAGAAAGATAATCATGCTCCCACTACTCTTTCTGAACACATATACTTTCTCTTCTTTTTTTAAGAAACCATACTTTTTTATTTTGTTATCAAAACAAAGATGCCAATTTCGGGAATGCTGTTTAAGTCCATAAATGGACTTCCTCAGTTTGCACACTAAATTAGAAGTTAGGGTGAATGTAGAAACTTCAAGCAGTTATATGTATATCTCTTGCTTGAGATATATATATATATATATATCAGAATACAGTTTTCACATCTATTGGCCATACCTCGAAATCTTAATATACTACAATGGCCAACAAAATTTAAATTGACTTTAGCATGGTTATTGGTGAAAAGGTTTTCTCATTTCTGATCCTAGATCTATGAGTGTAATTATTTAATACCAGTCAAACCTTAAATGCCTCATACTTTCACCGCATAAACTCTTTTACAACAAATAGGAATAATTACTATTGGAAACATAACTAAGTCTCAAACTTGATTGTTATATGCAAAGTTAATTTCAGATTTCATGGCCACTTGCCATTTACCAAATTGATGTCAAACATCGCCTCTTTATAAGTCAAAGGATCCTTTTCTCCAAATAAGAAAAAACTAAAGGCACCTTTAAGTATTAAACATACCTAAATGGCGGCCTTGATATCTTTTTGACCTACGGGAAAAGTAAGTCAAAGATATTTCAATCATTTGAACTTAAAACTTTACCATCGGTTCATTTACATTCTGATTGACTTTAATAAGTCTAATCATTTCTATAATCTTCATGACCTATAAGAAACTGTTTCTCTTAAGAGGTGGAATTATGAGGAACTAACATTTTCGTCCTCTAAATCATAGAACTGGTATCCTATAATTACATAAGATATCGAATGAACCAATACTTGTACCAATTGGGTGCAAGTTTATTTTATTGCGTAACTCTTATGCAAGTAGAACAACCCTCAAGACTTAACATACTTAAGACTCGGTTCTCTTTTAGTCTATAGAATAGAAAGAATGACTTTCGATGGAACTCTGTTCAATAAGAATGTTTTCAGAGCACGATCCTATAGATATTCTAAAAGATCAGTAAAGCTCAACATCAATCAGACCGTATCTAATAAAGATTAATTCATCCTTTCTAAAACACTTTTGCGTCGAGGAGTATGTAGAGGACTATGTTGAACAAGTACCACTTTCTTATTTAAATAATTTGTGAATATACTGCTTATGTATAAATTGTCTCGATCAATCAAAGGCATATATAAAGGTTTGTTTCTCTACTTTATAGTCATAAGCTTTTGAATCCTTCATAAGTTTTTGACCTGTGTTTCCCTAAAACATATGTCCGTATAGTGACAATCACTATAAAGACAATGAAGTATCAAAATCTACCCATGGTAGTATAACTAATTGGACTAAATACATCACTATGTACTAGTTTCAATAAATCAGTGGCTTGGTGTCGAATCATTCACATAAGGATTTGGCAATTTTGTTTTTTTGAATTTAGAATTCATAAACTGGCCAAGGTTTTATGGTTAGATCAAGTATTTGATCATCCTTAATCAGACGAGATAGGTGTCTCATGACTACATGACCTAAACTATTGTGCCACAATTTCTTATTATTTAAAGTTTCCAAACTATTATTTATTCTTTCTACACAGACATTTACTCATATCATGTAACAGCTTGTAGATATGAAAAGAATAGGCAGTATCTCATACCCTTGCAGTTTCAGCATCATATGTTGTTGAAAAGTTAATATTTGGTAAACAGATATCTAAGGGATCTATCTATTTTTAGTCAAGGTACCTTAAATAGTAACACTTGTCGTTTCAAACTTTATCACAATGGAAACACTTTCCATTGTGACTATTCTCTATCTGTGGTTTAGAAATATCAAATAGTTATTCAGACGGAGCACAATATATCAACCTCTTTCGAAGAGACATTATTAGAAACACCTATTTATTATCTTATAATCATCGATATATCCAAACTTTTTGAAATCTAAAACTATTCTCAGATTTATAAGCAAGTCAAAATATTTCTCGGTACCCAATAGTTGATGTATATTAATCAAGTATACTAAAGGATTGCTCGTACTTATCTTATCTCTATAAGACTAGTATCTTATTTTTATAAGACAAATAATGAGATGTGTAGCGGGACATTTCTAATCGTTAATAGATAATGCTTTAGATCATAGGTATAACTATTATATATTTTTTAATCTAAAAGCACTCTTCCACTACTTTGCATAATCCCTATAATATCTTAAATGGGATAATTATTGTTTAAACTCTTTAAACTATATAGCGAGAAGTGGACCCTATTGGCACTTTAGTCCAGCTTCACATTGTAGCAATATTGGCCTTTATAAACCTAATAGGTAGACAACGTTTGTCAATTGCATCCTATGAAACTCTTATCACTGATCCTAAATACACCTTATCCGCATGTTGTAGCAAAAATTGGGTAAGTATATTCTAGATTAATTTGTCAATTATCAAATATATAGTATTGATACTACCTTCACGTTATAGTAATATTGGGTAATAAATGCATATCTTTGCCTCATCTATGTTTAACCAGCATAGTTTGAATCATTTCAACCGAATCCCTCACATTGTAGTAATATTAGAAAAAGACCGATGTGACCCATATAACACCGTATTGACAAGACGAATCAAGTAAAATATTATCTTATAATGTTCGAATTGCCATGCTCTAATCAAGGAGTGACCAATGAAAATAGAGTTACAAGTTCTAGGGCAAAGGACTCTGATCCTGGGCTTTTGAACACCAAGCTTGTGGATAGGCCTCTCTTTTCCTTCTTGCTTCACACCTGCTATTGACCCCAATTCACTTAAGAAACCAGCCAAGCAATGGCCTTGTTATTTATAAGGGGTGCGGCTATGCTGTGTTCTCGGTGTATGTGCGAAGTGAATCTTCTATACCGTCCATAGTTGGCGGGCAAATCGTCGTTCATGCATTTAGGACCGTTGTCGCTGGAGATTTCACTTAGTGCTAGGCTTCTGCTGTCAGTCCGACCCGGGTGAAGAAACTGAACGTACTTTGGTTAGTTATTCTGGTTGTATCGACTTGCGTCTGTCCCTCTGTCCCTGATCCTTTCAAGCATAGAATGAAGCAAGTGGGGATTACTGGGTTTCAGCTGGTTTCTGTGCTCTTAGGTTCGATCTCTTCTAGGGCCAAGGTACCTATTCTATTACATTCCTTTCCCCTTCTTGGGTGAACCTGTCCCATTGCCTGAATCCAGGAATGGTGATGTCTCATCCTGACATGGGTTACCTTCCCTAAACGGGTTTAATGGAACATGCCTAGGGCAGAGAAAGGTAAGTTTATCTAGCCCGATAGGCAAACACCTTAAGATAGGGCACTTCGTGGCTTAAACGGCTCTATTTTCACTATGCTCCATTGTTAGAGAAGAAAGAAAATACATGCACATGCATATAGGCAAACCCCACGAACAACTAAACCATTCGTTTCGGGAGCTCCAAGGAGGAAGAAATAGGATTCGAATGAAGAATAAGAAAGAGAGAACGATGCCGAGGCTTAATTCAAGCTAAAGAAAGTGCCTACGTTTAAGCTTAATTTGATGCCAAAGCCGGTTTTTATGTCTGAGAATAGGTAACACCAAGTGAAAGATAAGGATCGGAAAGGATCAAAGATGATTGTCTAGTGGGCTCTTCGCCACTATGAGGACCCACCTTTCAGAAAAGATAGACACAAGGAACGAAAAAAAAGAACTGAAACGGTATCCTCGTACGGACTTGAAAGCTGAAGCCTACAAGGACCTGGGCTGATACCAGAACATATAACACATCACAATAAGTCTAAGTAGGGGTCATCCCCTATTTAATCTAATTAAGAGAAATTTTTGAAAACTTTGTCTCATCTCATGATGAGGTGATTTTTAATTAGTTATTTAATTTTGTGAAAATACATCTAACCCCATTAGTAGGGCTCCAATTATGGTTATCAGCACAGAAAAAATGACCTCGGTTTATAATGCAGAGTACTAACTCTTTTTACTGCATCTCATAAGCCCCTATATTCATAAATTAATTCTTAAACAATTTAAAAATTAATTTCTAAGTGTATAATGTCCTCACTGCAACACTGGAGGGCAGAGCCCATAGCGTTGCGGCGCCAGCCCTCTGTGCTAGAACACTAGGGCTTGGAAGCCCCAACACTATAGTACTAGCTTACCAATGCTATGGCGCTGGAGGATAGAACCCCTAGCACCACGGCGCTAAGCCTCGAGCTCTATGATGCTAGGTGTAATATCCAATCCGTGTTAGTAGTATTGGCGCTTAGATTTCGGTATAGAACAAATAAGACACCATAGGGTTACTCGATTTTAACCCTATTAGAAATATTCCCTTTATAGTGCACGTGAGAGATATTAGACCTAATTTGGTAATTTCACACTCGATCGGTGCGCCAGACTACCCTAGAATATTTTTAAAATTTTTCTCTATTGGCTTGGAAAAGAAAATTCTAATTTACTACATGAATTTCCATTTAAGGGTTATGAATGGAACAAGCCTTTGTTGAGAAACATAATCCATATATTAGAGAATGGACCAATTAGAAGAAATCTCATGGATTGCCAAGTTGGAAGTTCTAGTTAGTTCTTTGGACTATTCCAACTAGATAGTTACAAATGAACTAATTATATAATTAGTTTTCAACTAATGGAAAATTAGTAATTTTTAGAAAGTTGAAGGGCAAAATGGTAAATTGAGGGAGGACTATAAATATGTTGGAAGTGTGTAGAATTTTGAAGAAGATCAAAAGCAAACACTTAGAACAAAAGAGAGAAAATTCGAGCTTGGAAAGGGGGGCTGCTACAGTGACCTTTCAAGTTTTGTTTTCATGAATTTTCATGTGTAATCAAGCCAAAATAAGGTTACAAACCAATCCTTAAGCTCAATTGAAGTCTCTATTAGTGGAAATTCAAGAAAAAGAGGTAAGAAAAACATCTTTTATGAGTTTGATAAGTGAGATTTCAAGAATGCTTTAATTGATGTTCTTATGTGTATTCTTGGCTTAGATTGAGTTGAATTCTAGTGTGGAGGTTGAAGGAGTCATCAATTTGAAGAAATTGGTAAGGTGAGAATTAGGGTTTTTAGTGATTTTGTTGTAGAGATTTCAATTAGTTGTAATTAGGGCTTTAGAATGAAATTAGCATGATTTTGTTGTAATTGGAACAAGAAATAGAGAAAAGGAATGTGTTGGAACCTAGGGTGAAATTCTGCCACTTTAGGGAAGTTAGGAATTGAGTGGTGTTTTGATTGAATTGTTGTGTGTAAATGGTGCATATTGTGAATTGAATGTATATGGTTGATGGAAAAACCAAAAATGAAGAAAATGGGACATAATTATCCATGTGGGAAAGGTGAAGGGCAATTATTTCCAACCAAGTTATAAGGTGTTCAATAATTGTTAGGGCGCCGGATGGTGAGTTAGTTTCAATTATAGCTCCGTACCTAAAATCGGGAAGTAGTTTACATCCGGGCTTTGTATGCCGATTAGGGCATTTAGTAGTTAAATGAGATTCTAGTATTCGATTTGGTTCTAAATGTCATTTATGGCGCGTAGGTGAAGATAACCGAGAGCGTTAACGGGAGCAGAAATCGGGAGTGAAATTGAGCGCGGAGCGGTTGTGAGTGGAAATCTGCCATTTCTTTTACTTTTCGGTTATTATGTTTTCGTACAATGACTGTGTATGTGTTATGAGCTTTCGATGCATAAAAATGATTTATGATCTTGATATATTCATAGACATGCTTTTACATGATCGATTTGTGAAACAGTTTTAAAATTTCTGCATTCGTTTTTAAGGCCATTGGTACCCTCAGATTATAGTGGTGAAGATTGTATTAGACCCGGCCGGTATATCCCGTGTACATGGGCAGGTCTTGGGGGTGTGTCACTAACTCCGGGAAGTCGGGATGTCGAGTCATGTGAGTCGCTCTATGTGTACGGGATATTGTCTCACTATATGCATGTGATGTAGGATTCCGCTGCATAGCCAGTGAGATGTCTTGAGATGTCACTGTGGGTGCTATTAGTTGAGGTGCCCCGTGACCTACTCACGTATGCGGTGCTAGTTGAGTCGCTGCGTGGGTATAGAGCTTTAGGGTTACCATTGGTACAGTTTAGAAAAGAAATGGCCGAGCGAGGATTTTACTAGTTTTCGATTTACCGATAGCATTTATACATTTATATGTACACAGCAGTTATTATGTTATACAGATTCTAAATATAGTTTTCCAAAGATGTAGATAAAACCCGCTCGGCAAGATTTCATTAGCATATGATATTAGAAACCGTTTTACAATTTTATATCTGTTTTAGAAGCATAACTTCTGTATGTACTTTAGAAATTTCTATCTTTGTATAAGGTTCTTGTAATTGAAATCTCATTTACACTCACTGAGCTCCTTTAGCTCACTCATTTTATATTTTTAAACCCCTTTCCCAGGTGCAGGTCTCGGTACGCCAGCTGCTGATTCTCCTATTGCCGAGTAGTGGGCCGAATCCGAAGATTATTTTTGTACATTTAAATGTGCTAAATAGCACTCTTTACTTTATGCATAATAGTAGTAGGCATGTATATTTGTATGTATGTTTTGAACCAACAAGAAAATATTTCGAGATTTTGATGATCATCTTTACTTTTCATGAGTATGCTCATTTTATGATTTAAATAAAATTTTTGAGTTGTGTTGGATTTGATTTGGAAATGACCGGAGGTCCGAATTGGTAGTATTGAGATGTGTTGGAATTAGAAGTGAAATTTCTTTGCAGGTTTATATGGATTTTCTGAAAAATAAGGGAAACTCTGTCCGTTTGTTTTTAAAATTAAGATGTCATTTTCATGTATATTACTACATCTTCTTAGTAGTAACAAGAATTAAAAAGGGGTTCGCCTCGCGAAATTTCTCAACATACCCAGTTAGGTTCGGAGGAACTTCCGTCGGGGTGCCCGGCAAGGCCGTTGGGATCTATAGTAGAAGGTCTCGGGTCGGGTCTTGTCACTAGGGCTTAGAAATCTCACCACCGCAATACGTATCATCCAGCGTTGTGACATTAAAGACTAAAAAGCCTCAGCGCCACTGCATCAGAATCATGGGCAAGGTGTCCTAGTGTTTTCCACCTGATTATACCTATTTTAACACTTGAAATGCACAATTTCAACACCGGGACTTCACCAACAACATATCCAACACTCAAAATCGCCTATTCAACACCACAAAATGCTTTAATACCATTTTTGTTTAGGTGTTTATGATTCCAAACTGTATTGTAAGTGCGCATGTGGTTTTTTGTTCATCACTTAAAATTCATGTAAATTCATAATTCATTCATCACATACAAAAGCATATACGCAGCAGAAGTATGGAAATATAATTTTCAAAACAATAACCACAATAAATTTTGTTCTATTACAGTAATAACAAATTAAATAGATATTAATTACTTTAATATCAAGATTGAGAATAATCACCTATCAAGCCTTTAGAACAGTTTAAACTGAAGTACTGCCTGAAATGGACCCATTGGCAATTGTAGAAATCAAAGGGGTGGGCTTAAGTAGTTAGAATAGTAGCTTTAATTCCAACACAGATTTAACACTTAAACTCTTTATATTAATTCTTAATCTATAGTTTAACACTTAAACTAGTTTTAAGCAATGAATTTATTTTTGATTTATTCAACACTTGAATTTTAAAAATAAATTCAATGCTTCCATGGCTAGCTTATTTGTGGAGAAGATAAATAGTTAAAAGAGAGCACTTTTCTCTCTCAACTTTTTCTTTGGTTTGGCCAGCCATCCTTGTAAGCATTTTTTAAACACTTCGCAAAATGAACATTTTATTCTTATTCACCAAAAGGGCAAGCCACTCATGTTGACCATTATCCCAAAAAAATGAATTTCAAATTTATTAATTTAATATTTATTTCATTTAAGTCTAGTTTTACTTTTATTTAACCTTAGTTAGCAATTAATTTTCGTTAAATTAACTTTACTTAGCCATCAAGCATATTATCTAACCATGGTTAACAATTAATCTTAATTTAGTTAAACTTTACTTGGCCATAAGTAAATAATAAAATATTCAATTAACCTAACTCAAGTTAACATTTAACTAAAGTCAAGTTAACTTACTTTTTCAACAATTGAATAATTAAATGATTAATTAACCTAACCTTACTTAACAATTAACCTAGGTTAAGTTAAACATTATTTAATTATAAAATTATTAAATATCATTTTAACCTAACCATACAGTTAACTCTTAACCATACTTAAGTTAAATATTTATTTAACTCTTAAGCCCTCACTTGGTTACCAAGTTAACCTATAATGGGTCCCACCTAATCACACACTTGAGTCAACTTAACTGAGTGCTCATTATGCGCTATATGTCATTATTTAATTTATCAACAATAATTTTTAACTAGTTAATAAAATTAACACTTAATTTTTGACACACGCACATCCCGAAGGTTCTTGAAACAAATCTTTAGTTTTGGTAAAAAATTTTAGATTGAACACTTCAATTCGATATACTGCCTCAGTGCACAATGGGTATACTTTATATTGTTAGACTTTCTAGGTCCATGCCTGATTCATCAAATAGAACTATTCCATGAGTCGGTAATTGATGCCCCACACACAAGTCAAAGATATTACAAATTTACGAGTTGCTCCATACAAGTTGAGGTCTAGTGCATACATATAGTCCTTTCATCACTTATATCCCAGAATTTCATAGACATAGATCAATACAATCAAATCCCTATTAGTATATCCATGAACTTATCTCTAGATTTGTATTTCTGTAAAACAATATCCGCAAACGCCTTTGCAATATTGTTTAACTCGATGAATTTTTTGGGGAATCTTCTTTTTTCCAAAAGACTCTTTGAAATATAATTATTGGAGCATCAGGATATACAATTCACCCATATAAGCTGATGGATCCTATATCTACGTACACTAAACTCTATGAGCATCGGACTATACCCAACAACACCAGTGATCAGACCATGAAAGGTCTCTAACATTCGTGGAACCAAAGTATAGTGGATCACTCATAAGCCTACCGTGGCCCTCAGGTCAAAGAACCAGGAATACTACTCAACTCGAGAAGACCCTCTATTGATAGCTTTATGGGATGTCTATTGAAGGTCTTCCTGAATATGTTTAGTACCAATTCTTGATTTAATACTCAAGTGCTTATAGAGCTTTAAGCTCATTGTCACTTAAGCACAACCTTCTGTACCCTATGGATAATACATTGATCTATATAGAAGGGATTCATCGACAGACTCACATCGATGAAAATAGATCAGAAACATAGTGTTTGAGAATATACTTGTATAATGACATTTTCTAGCACCTGATTGTAACTCTTGTAACTATGTCATTGCTAGTATACTCTCAGGTCTTTGTCCTATTACAGATAAGGTTCTAACTCTTTATATTTCACTATTTTTTATAACCTACTAACTCCTTACCATTTATAATTATCAGTGATGCTAACTCTTAGTGTTGATCAAAACTTTTTTAACCTGATATAAACTCCTTTAGATCATACAATATCTATAGCGTTACACGTACAATACCATCTATACTTAATATTAACATTTTTATTGAAATGTATATTGTATAAGTATTAAATAATTAATATTCATACAATATTGGAATGGCACGTAGCACTAGCTCCAACAAAAGTAACACAATGATATGGAGATATTAAATCCTCATATTAGAAAGAAGATGCTGAAGCATAGAAATAAAAGAAAGAAGCAAAAAGGAGAAGTACCAAGAAGAAAGGATTAAAAAGAAGGGCACAAAAGCATTATTTCACTAGTCTAAGATTCAAGTATTTCTGGAGAATGAGATGAAAGGTTCTACCCAAGGTCTAATTGCCAAGATGTGGGTGCTAAAAGAGAGGAAACGTAGCATGATCACATACAATGATGCTTCCACAATTACCTTTAATCCACTATAAGAGTAGAAAGAGTCCTGCCAAGCCGACAACGTTAAATCAAGTACTTCTTGGAAGGTAACAAGTCAAAACAATCAAAGAGGTAGCAGAGGCATTTGTAAAGCATTGGGACCAAAGGAAACCATATTTACTAAGGGAGTTTTTCTTACTTTTAAGTTTATTTTTTGACGTTGATGTAATGTTTAATTTAAGTTTGGGGATAGGAAACACATAACTTGTTTTTATTTTTATTGTATAATTTGAGTGGTTGTTTTATGGGTAATTATTTTTTTTTAGTACTAAGTTTTGGTTGAGATGGTGATCATTAGTTTATGATAAGAAATTGACTATTGATTGACTTTATTTTCATAAGTTTAAAAGAAACAATAGACGCTTAAGATAATTCTTATATCACAAATCTTGGACTGAATTCAGATTTAATTTTGATCACTTATTCTTGCTCACAATGAGATAAGTATAATCCAGTGTCGTGGGTTTGTGTGAACCATAATGTAGTGAACAATAATTCAATGAACAATAATGTGACACTCAAAATAGTGTGTATAGCGCCCCAGCGCCAAAAATCCTAATTTGCCTTATATTTGATGTTTTGCCCTAAATTAAAGACATAAACCTATAAAAAGAAGATCAAAACCCTTAAATCAAGAATCAAGATGAGAGAGAAGAAAAGAGATAAAGAGCAATTTCTGGAGGATTAAGAAGACTGCAAGATTGAAGACTGTAGAAAAATTAGTTTTATCTCTTTAACTCTTTATCTTTCTAATTTTCTATGATCTTTGTGATGTTATTCTTAATAAGCTCTAGAACTCATTATTTCACTATGACCAAAGTTTTTATTTTTAGGGTTAGACTTTTAAACCTAGTATATAGTTGGATTTGTTAATTCTTGGTATATGAATTTAATACATATGATTGATTCACTCTATCTTAGTTTAATGCTTTTTATTCTAGCTGGCCAATATATTGAATGATTATGGAACTATGATAAACTTGACAAAGCGATTCATTGTTGGGAATCGAATGTGTAACATACGAGTGTATATATAATTTTAAAAATTACTACACACAGCGGAAGCATGTGAACAAATACACATAATTAAATAAATTTAACCACATATATCATATATATACTCAAGTATAACTATATACTATAACTTATACATGATGAACAATTGTGTATATAAAATTAAAATGTAAATAACTCTTATCTAATGAAGGTAGCTTTAAAAAATCTTCAAGTCCTCCAACAATTCAATTGAAGAGCTTACCTTGAAGTGAATTGTAGAACAATTCTAGTCCATAATGGTTTGGTGGGATTATGGAGCTAGAATAGTAGCTTAGTTTTACAATTTACAGCACATGTATTCAAATTCATTGAACACAAATTATTTGATTCTTAAATGGAGATGGTAAATATTTACATACAACTCTTGTTTAAATGATGGAAACAATTTCCATTGATTAATTAATTTTAGCACAACTCTTGTGTGCAATTATTAATCTATTTCTCCATTGTCTTTTATTCATTTTAAGTCATCCATGATAGAAGAAGATGAAGATAAGTTCTTTTGCTTTTAACACTTGAAAAAACACAAAACCAAAACTCTCTCACTTACCTTGAATAAGCTTAACCAAATTCTTCTCTACAAATAAATAAATAAATTCAATTGTTATGAAAATTTTGTTTACGTTATTCAACACTTTGATTAAATAAAAATAAGTGCTCCACCAATTTTGATTGTTGGTCTCTCACTCAAGATTAATTAATCAAGCACTAGATTAATGCCCACCTAAATTATTTTTTACCTAACAAATATAATTACTTTAATTATAATGGGTAAATAAATTGCCAACATCTAGGTCCCATATGGTATGAAAAATACAACGGTCATGATTAATATATTATCATATTATCTAATAACATAATAATAATATCTAATTTAATTATTCAAAATATTTTCGAATAATTACGTTTTACCTTATTAGTTTTTACTACCAAGGTTAAATGGTAAAACTAAGGTAAAATCAAATCATGAACCAAATTGGGCCACTTGTCAACATCCTATTAATTAACAACTCTTGTTAATTAATTCAATGATGTACTTAACAATTAAGTCTTGACAAATGCACATCCCGAGGGATATCGAAATAATTATTCTATTTTACTAGAACTAACTGAATCGATTTATTCAATCAAGTCCACTACCCCAGTACGCAATTAGTATACTTCATATTGTAAGACTATCTAGGTCCACACCTAATTTGTTATGAAGCTCCTCCATACGTCCGTGAATGATGCCCCACGTACACGTTACGAATATTAAAATTAATGTGTTAGACCGTGCAAGTTGAGGGTATTGCATATTTGTATAATCCCTCTACCAAATATATCTTAGAAGAGCAGAGATGAAAATCATCATCGTCAAATCTCTATTTGCTCAACTATCAACTTATCTCTAGATTTATATTTCTTTAAATAATATCAACAAACACTTTTATGATGACTCCAAATGAATAAAAGAAAATAGAGAAAGAGATTAATAATTGTAGACAAGAAATGAGCTAAAATTAATTAATCAATAGAAATTGTTTCTATCATTTAAACAAGAGTTGTATGTAAATGTTTACCATCTTCATTTAAGAATCAAATCATTCGTGCTCAACATCACCATGTAAACTTATGGAACAACAAGAATTATCACATACTCTATTTAGAATGCTCTGATACCATTTGTTGAGAATCGAGTGTGTGACATGCGAGAGTATACATAATTTAAAAAATTACTGCACGCAGTGGAAGCATATGAACAAATACACCCAATTGAATAAATTTAACCATATATATCATATATATGCTCAAGTATAACTATTATACAACAACTTATATATAATGAATAATTGTGTGCATAAAATTAAAATGGAAAGAACAATTACCTAGGGAAGGTAGCTTTACAAAATCTTCAAGTTCTCCAACAATCCAATTGAAGAGCTCACCTTGAAGTGAATTGTTGAACAATTCTAGTCTATAACGGTTTGGTGGGATTGTAGAGCTAGAATGGTAACTTAGTTTTACAATTTTTGGCACATGTATTCAAACTCTTTGAACACAAATTATTTGATTCTTAATTGGAGATGGTAAACATTTACATACAACTCTTGTTTAAATGATGGAAATAATTTCCATTGATTAATTAATTTTGGCACAACTTTTGTCTACAATTATTAATCTCTTTCTCCATTTTCTTTTATTCATTTTGAGTCATCCATAAGAGAAGAAGATGAAGAGAAGTTCTTCTTTTTTCAACAATTGGAAAAATACAAAACCAAAACTCTCTCACGTACCTTGAATAAGCTTGACCAAATTCTTCTCTACAAATGAATGAATGAATCCAATTGTTATGAAAATTTTGTTTTTATTATTCAACACTTTGATTAAACAAAAACAAGTGCTCCACCAATTTTAATTGTTGGTCTCCCACTCAAGATTAATTAATCAAGAACTAGATTAATGGCCACCTAAAAAATATAATTACTTCAATTATAATGGGTAAATAAATGGCCAATATCCAAAAACACTTTTGTAATATTTTTTATCCCTTTAGAATATATTTTTTGAAGTTTATGCTTATGGCTATAAGACGTTCTGAAATACAATCTTGGAGCATTAGGATATATAACCCACTTATATTAGCTGATGGATCTCATATCTACGCGCACTGGACTCTATGAGCATCGGACCATACCCAGCGACATATAATGGTCAGACCATGAAAAGTCTTTGGCATGTGTAGAACCAAAGTATGGTGGATCACTCACAAACCCACCATGGCGCTCAGGTCAAAGGATCACAAATACTACTCAACTCGAAAGACCTTCTATTGATAGCATTGTGAGATGTCTATTGGAGGTCTTTGTGAGTCTATTCAATATCCAGTCCTCACTTAATACCTGTATGTCTATACGAGCTTCCACTAAGCTCATAGTTTGCTAAGACTAACTATATGGACCATCAAGATATAGATATACACTAATCTATATTAATGGGTTCCACCGATAGACCCGCATCGATGAAATTATATCAAAAACATCATGTTTGAGAACATACTTACATAATGATATTTTTTAGCACCATCTGTAACTCTTTACAGCTATGTCATTATTAATATAATCTCAGGTCATTGTTCCATTTCAGATAAGGCTCTAACTATTTAAATTTTGCTAACTCTATTAATCTGCTAACTCTTAGCACCACTAACTCTTAGTACTTTTAACTATTAGCGTTACTAACTCTTAGCACTGATCTAAACTCATTTAGACCATATCTGAACTCTTTCAGATCATACAATGTTTGAAACATTACAAGCATCTTATCATTTATTATAAATAATATTAATGATTTTATTATAAATGATCATTGTATAAATACAATCATTGAATATTTATACATAATGGGATGGCACGTAAGCACAAATCCCACCATTCATGTGTTTAGCCTAGGATACTTTGATGCAAGATTATAGGGTAATAACTATGAGTTCAATGTAAGACATATATATACCTGGAAAGCATGCATGGGATAATTTAGACCTAGTCTTAATAAATTACATTCTATTCTAATTGTCATAGAAATATAGGTAGTTATTAGAATGAGTAATATAGTCACTCGACCATCGACAAGCTTGTGATGAGATTAGAGTCTAGCTATTCAATTTGTATTAATGTATTAACTAAGAAGGTTAATGAATCCAATGAAATACTAAGGGATAAGCCTAAACCTTAGATTATTATCAATTGGTGAATTTATCACTTTGCTTGTTTTTGATTTAGATTTAGTTTAATTTGATAGAAATTAAGTAAATTAATTAAGTTCAGATTTTAGATTTCTCTGAATAAAAGTTGAGTAGACATAATTTTAGTAATTGATTAAAGAATTAGATTATATAGTTCCTGTGAGAACGATATTTGGACTTAAATACTATATTACTTGATATGATAGCGTGCACTTACACTAAGCTATTTTAGAACTAATAGTTACCACCCAAGGTGTTTCATAAGTATGTTGCTTGTATGGATGTTTTTTATTTGATGGTGTACATGAATAATGGGAGTTTGTTATTTGATGTTCATTTGATTAATACATATTTATGTTTTATTTACTATAAAATATAGTTTAATGGATTATTTGTTGAAACTCTAAAATAAAATTATACTTTCTACTATAGTTTTGTATATAGTTTAGAAATTATAAAGTTGCACTTTTTACCGTGATTTTGCCTAAAGGTTAAAAGGTATTTAACTCATTAGAGTTATAAAGTAAGACTAGTTGAAAAAAGACATGTTTCAGATTACATTTCATATAATTTTCATGCTATACATCTATGCCTATCTATGTCATTGATTATGTAATTTTTCTTTACACTATTTATCTTATATTTTGAAATGAATGATTGAAATAACAAGTTGCCAAAGTAACCCATGTTGTGTAGATTTATTTGTTTTAGAATATTAAGATGAATATGTTTATTATTTATATAGAAAATAATCGATCCAAAGGAAGATTATTTTTTGGACAAGTAATAGACATATTTTCAGCAATAAATGTGAGATAATTATTAAAATTTTCATACATGCAATAAGTCAATCCAAAGAAAATGCTAATTGCTAGCAGGTATATCATCAAGATTTGATTATTGCACTAAGAATACTACTTAGAGTTGATATTTTTTCCATTGACAAAATGTTAATATAGTGATAGGTATCTCGTAACGGGGATCTAATAAGGGACGTAAATGCACTACCATATTTATTACGCTAGACTTGAGTTTTGCTTTATGAAGATTCAGAACAAACCGGAGACAAAACGGACAAGAAATAGTGAAAACACAACGAGAACAGCTATAAGCCTAGATGCCGCAACGCCTAGGCCTGGACTGATGGGGGAATGCATGCAATAGTATATTTAGCCCCAAATTTTGTATTTTGCTCCAAATCATGAAATGTTATTGATTTAATTGTGTTTTTTTTATCATAAATCAGTGCATTAAGGAAAATGTAATGAATAAGAACAAATAGGAGGCAAATCGGATGAGAAATAAAGGAGATATACTCATAATACACCATCAAACAAACCTAGGCTGGGCGCTACAGAATACGCGCTCAAACCACTCCATGGTGCCCCGCCGACCATGCACTAGTTTGCATTTCTAAGTCTCGGTGCTAATGTGACATATAAAAAATCTCTCATTCTGAGTTCTATTTCGACTTAGATTCGAAGCCTCTCATCCTTATGGTTTCTAATAGCTATAAAAACACTCTTTTAAAGCCAAACCACAAACTTTATGGAGGAAAAAGTGCATAGAAACAATTGACACACAAAATTGAGAGATCAAAGTCAAGAATTTAGGATTTAAGTTCAAGATTGAAGATTCAGGCCAAGGAAGAGGGTGAAGCACATCAAGGTGTTTTTTTGAATAGTTTTTCTTATCTTTCCTTATTCTTATGTTCTTGTTCTAGCTATTCCTCATGGATTGGTTTGATACTCTTGGTTTTTTGATAAGTTAAATTTATTTATCTAGGGTTACACTATTAAAGCTAAGTATGCAATTGGATTTTATGGATTCTTAGTTTATGAACTTTAATACATATAATTGATTCATTCTATCTTGTGTTTAATACTTTCATTATACCTAATTAATATATTAAATAATTAAAGAACCATGATGAACTTGACAAAGGGATTTATGTGTTTAACCTATGAAAGTTAAATGCATGTGTTGGGATTTGTGCTTATGTGTCATCCCATTATATATAAATATTTAGCTATAATATTTATACAATTAATATTTCTAATAAAGTCATTAATATTATTAATTATTAAGTGGTAAGATGTTTGTAACGTTTCAAATATTGTATGATCTGAAGGAGTTCAGATTTGGTCTAAAAGAGTTTAGATTAGTGCTAAGAGTTAGCAACGCTAAAAGTTATAAGTGTTAGCGAAATCTAAAGAGTTAGAGCCTTGTCTGTAATGGGATAAAAACTTGAGAATATATTAGTAATGACACAGTTGCAAAGAGTTGCAGATGGTGCTAGAAAAGGTCATTATGTAAGTATGTTCTCAAATATTATATTCCTTGTCTAATTTCATTGATGCAGTCCATCAGTGAAATTCAATAATATAGATTAGTGTATGTCAATATTTGTATAGTCCAGATGATTAATCTTAGTAAATTATGAGCTTAACAGAAACTCGTACAGACATATAGGTATTCAGTGAGGATTGGGTACTGAACAGACTCACGAAGAGCTCTAATAAACATCTCATAAGATCATCAACAGAAGGTATTTCGAGTTGAGTAGTATTTGTGGTCCTTTGACCTAAGTGCCGCAGTAGGCTTATGAGTAATCCACTATACTTCCACGCATGTCAAAAATCGTTTATAGTCTAACCACTATCGCTAGGTATGGTCTGATGCTCATGGAGTCCAGTGTGTGTAGATATGGGATCCGTCAGCTCATATGAGTGAGTTGTATGTCCTGATGCTCTAAAGTTGTATTTTAGAAAATCTTGTGGCCACAAGTATAAAACTTGAGAATAGTTTCTATAGGTTTAAACAATATCGTAAAAGTGTTTGTAAATATTGTTTATAGAAATATAAATCTGGAGATAAATTTAAGGTTGGACAAATAGAGATTTGATGGTGATGATCTATAACTCTGCTTTCCAGAATAAGAATGATGAAGGGATTATACGTATATGCTACAACCTCAACTTGTATGATTTAACGTATAATTTTGTAATATCCGTAACGTGTGTGAGGGGCATAGTTCAAGAACTTATAGAGGACTTCCATGTGATAAATTAGTCAATGACCAAGAAATTTTAGCAAACTAGATATTTGTTTAAAGATCCCTTAGGATGTGCATTTGTTAAGACTTAATTGTTAAGTACATCATATAATTAGTTGACACAAGTTATTAACTAATAGGATGTTGACAAGTGGAATAATTTGGTTCATAACGTATTTTTACCTTAAATTGTCCTATTAATCTTTCCAGAATAAGAATGATGAAGGGATTATACGTATATGCTACAACCTCAACTTGTATGATTTAACGTATAATTTTGTAATATCCGTAACGTGTGTGAGGGGCATAGTTCAAGAACTTATAGAGGACTTCCATGTGATAAATTAGTCAATGACCAAGAAATTTTAGCAAACTAGATATTTGTTTAAAGATCCCTTAGGATGTACATTTGTTAAGACTTAATTGTTAAGTACATCATATAATTAGTTGACATAAGTTATTAACTAATAGGATGTTGACAAGTGGAATAATTTGGTTCATAACGTATTTTTACCTTAAATTGTCCTATTAATCTTTCTAGTAAAAATAAGTAAGTTAAAATAATTATTCAAAATTATTTTGAATAATTAATTAAATATTACATATAATAATTGTTATTATAAATGTCAATTGGGGCTACAAACAATTATTACTATGACCTATTAATAATAGCATGATATTATAAATGATGAAACACTATTGAAGTAAAGTTTACAAAACTTATAAAAATTAAAAATGTTTTAATTTTTATTAAGTGGATAATTAAATTACACTAGCACAATAATAAAAGAAAATGATGATGTCATTTTCAATCTATAATGTTGCCCTAGTGCACAATGAGTACGCTTAATATTGTGAGATTCTCTAGGTCCATGCCCGAATTGTCATATGGAACTCCTCTATATGTTCGTAAATGATACCCTACATACACATTACGGATATTACAAAGCGGCGCCTTAAACCATACAAGTTGAGTTTATAACATATTCATATAATCTCTCCATCATTCATATCTGCGTAGAACGGAGATATAGATCAACATCGTCAAATCTCTATATGCCCGACAGTAAGCTTATCTCTAGAATTATATTTCAATAAACAATATTCGCAAATACTTTTATGATATTATTTATCTTTAGGGTTAAACTATTTTCTTGGGAATTACTACTTATAGTCATAAGATTTTTTGAAATACAATCTTGGAGCATTAGAATATATTACTCACCCAAATGAGCTAATGGATCCTATATTTATGTACAATTGACTCTATAAGCATAGGACAATACCCAGTGACACCCAATGATTAGACCATAAAAGGTATCTGACATATGTGAAACCAAAGTATGGTGGATCACTTACAAGCTCATCGTGGCAAACAGGTTACAGGACCACAAATACTACTCAACTCGAAAGACCCTTTATTTACAGTTTTATGGGATGTCTATTGGAGGTCTTTATGAGTTGGTTTAGTGTTCAGTCCTTATTGAATACCCGTATCTCTATAGAGCTTTCATTAAACTCGTGTTCTGCTAAAAATAACCATCTGGACCATCCGGATGTAGATATACACCGATCTATATATTTATTAAAGCATTTACTGACAGACCAGTATCTGTGAAGATAGATCAGGAACATAATATTTGAGAATATATTTGCATAATGACATTTCCTAGCACTATTTACAACTCTTTGCAACTACGTCATTACTAATATATTCTCAAGCTATTTCAGACAAAGCTCTAACTCTTTAGATATCGTTGACTCTTATAACATGATAAATCTTATCAATGCCAACTCTTAGCATTTATAACTCTCAGCATTGCTAATTTTTAGCACTGATCTAAACTTCTTTAAACTAGATCTAAACTTTTTCATATCATATAATGTCTGAAATATTACAAGCATCTTACCATATATAAAATATAATTAGAATTTAATAGAATGATAATAATAGTATAAATATTAAACAAATATTCATACATAAAGGGATGGCACGTAAGCATAAATCTCGACACTAGATGGTTAGTCCTTAATTGAGGCTCCTATCAAATTTAATACGATTCGTGGTCCCTTGACTTGAGCGCCATGGTGGGCTTGTGAGTGACCCACCATACTTAGGTTTCACGCATGTCAAAGACCCTTTATGGTCTAATTGTTGGTTTTCATTAGGTATGGTCTGATGCTCATAGAGTCTGGTGTGTGTAGATATGGGATCCGTCAACTCATATAGGTAAGTTGAATATCTTGATGCTCTGAGATTATATTTTAAAGAGTCTTATGGCCATAAACAATTAACCAGGAAATTTTTTTTTGTGGAATAAATAATATTGCAAAAGTGTTTTCAAATATCGTTTATAGAAATACCAATCTAGAGATAAGTTCATGGTTGAGCATTTGGAGATTTGACAGTGATGATTTATGTCTCCGCTATTCCATGATATAAATGACATAGTGATTTTATGAATTTCTATTAATGTCAACTTGTACAGTTCAATGTGTCGTATTGTTATTTCTATAACATGTGTGTGAGGCATCGTTTATAAACTTAGGGAAAAGTTCTGTAAGATAAATAGGTGTGAACCCAAGGAGTCTCACTATATGAAGTGTACTTATATTGCACTAGGATAGTGCACCAAATTGAATGGTACAATCCGAGAAGTTCTCAAAAAGCAGAAATTATTTTAAGGTCTATCAAGGAATTGATAGGGTTTAAGTGTTAACTTAAGATCTCAGAAAGTAGGATTTGCCACTTTATCCTGTCTATTGGATGTCACATGTCATACTATTAATTTGTATTGGTATGACACATGGCATATTTTAATTGGCCCATTTAATTATTAAATGTTAATAGTTAATTTTGGCATAAAATAAATGGCTAATTGAAACAATTGACAAATAGATGGCTTTAAAATTAAAAGCATTCGGCCACTTTTGGATACATATGGTGGCAAGCATTTTTAACTAATTGAAAAGCCAACATTTGGCCAATTTAAGTGGATGCAAATTAGTAAGCATGAGATGGCTTACTAATATGTCGATTGATAAAAGATCAATTCAGCTAAATTTAATTAACAAGAGATGGCATTTGTGTGGACATGCTTTAGTAGCATGATTTGTCATGCTTTTCTAAGCATGTGTTCGTAAAATAAAAATAAATGAAGGTATGAGTTGCCTTTTGTTTTGTTAATCAATAAGAATAAATTGGCCACCAATCTTGCTCACATTCGACCACAAATTTACCTACCCAATAAGCATTTTCAAGAAGCATGAAGCATGAAGTTGTTGACTAAATTATTTACAGGATCATTTAGTCTAGTATTCGGTGACCAACCATCAATGGTAATAACTTTGAGATAAAGTTTAATATTATTCAGATACTGAAAGAGACTGTACAACTCAGTAGAGCTTCCAATAATAATTCTAATATCCATATCATGAATTTCTTTGAGATTTATGATACATTCAAATATAACAGAGTCTCCGATAATGCCGTTAGATTAAGACTATTTCCTTTCTCCTTAAGAGACAAAGCTAAGAGTTGGTTAATATCATTACCATTCGGATCGATATCGACGTGGGTTGATATAGTGTAGAAGTTCTTAGCCAAGTTTTTCCCACCAACAAAATAGCAAAGATGAGGAATGACATCACGTTGTTTATTCAAATTGATGGCGAGTCATTGTATGAGGCATGGAAGCACTTCAAGGATATATTGAGGAAGTGTCCTCACTGTAGTGTCCCTAAATGGCTATTAGTCCAAACATTCTATAATGGATTAATATGCCATTTGAGAATTGTTGTAGATTCTGCTACTAGATGAGCCATAGTGAATAAGTCCACAATTGAGGCTTATAATCTATTAAAATAAATGGCATCAAATTGCTACTAATGGCTAGTTAAAAGGGTTACACGAAGGAGAATCGTTAGTGTGCATGAGATTGACACATTCAATGCATTGGCAACACAAATCAACATGTTATCTAAAAAGATTGATGCATTGAACATTGCCAAATCTCATAAGTAACTTATAAATTTTATGGTGATAACCACATGAATGGGCAGTGCATAGAGTCAGTAAATTATGTGGGCAATTTCAACTGACAGCAACTTAACCCGTAATCAAACTTTTATAATTAAGGGTAGAGAGATCATCCAAACTTCTCTTAGAGTAACAACCAATGAGAGTCATCAACAGAATCATTCAGCATGTTGATGCAATATATGAAGTCATCTAGCCACTGAAAAAAAAGTCATCTAGCTACTGCAAAAAGAGAAGTCAAAATTAGAAGACATGTTGATGCAATATATGAAGTCCAATGATACATTTTACAGAATCATTCAGTATCATTAAATAATGTATAGTTCTAAATTAGACACCCTACTCCTACCATTAATAAGAGTCCTCAAGGCAGTCCACTAAGTGATACTAAGATAAATCTAAGAGCAAATATAGAGTAATACTAAACCATTAACTTGAGGAGTGGTAGAAGCTTACATATTGACACATTCAAATAACCACCATCAAGTATGAAGGAGATGGAAGTACAGAAAGATGAAGTGTAGCCATATAGACTGCCTATTATTTTTTCTCAAAGGCTACAGAGGTGTTAGACAAGTACAAAAATAGAAAACTTGTATCAAAGCAATTATAAAAGTGCAGAAGAGAAAAATGGGTAGCATACAAGTGTAGAAAATGTTATAGGAAATATGCAGAAACAACCTTTGTAGTCATTTACACCTCCTCCATCATTCCTCAAAGACTAAAAAATAAGAGATTAGAGATAAGCAAATCTCTAAATTTCTTGATTTTTTTAAGACATTACATTCTAATCTCCCTTTTGCAAATATGCTCGAACAAATGTTTAGCTACGTCAAGTTCATGAAGAATATCCTTTCAAAGAAGACGAGACTAGAGGATTATGACATTATAGCATTGATAGAGGAGTGTAGCACTATTCTTCATAAAACTCTACTTCTTAATCTTAAAGATCTTGGGAAATTTACTATATTGTGCTCAATTGGCAATCACAACCTTGGTAAAGCTCTATGCAATCTTTGAGTGAATATTAATCTCATACTCTTCTCCATCTATAACAAGTTGAGATTGAGAGAAACAAAATCGAGCAATATCACATTTTAACTTGTTGATCAATCTCTCACCTACCCAAAAATAATTATAGAGGACGTGTTAGTAAAGGTAGACAAATTTAACCTATACATGGAAGAAGACACGGAGGTCCTCATCATCTTTGCAAGACCTTTCCTAGCCACAGAATGAACGATCACTGATTTTTAAAAAGAGGATTTAACCATAAGGGTACAAGATAACACTGTCACTTTTAAAATCTTTAAGGAAATTAAGTTGACATTTGAGAATGAAGACTGTGGTAGCATTGATGTGATGTACCTAAATGCCAAATAGCTCAAAGATATGGAGATAATGAATCTTTACATCAAAAAGAAGGTGTTAAGCATAGGAAGAGAAGAAACAGAAAAAAAAAGCAGTCGTACTATGAGAGGATTGAAGAAAAAAGCACAAAATAAACACTTACCGGTCTAAGATTCAAGTCCTTCCGAGTAAGCAATAAGAGAATAAAGCGAAAGTTGTTACCTAAAACCTATTTAAGAAGATATGGAAGCCAAAAGAAAGGAAGCCTGACAAGCTCATATACAAGGATAGTTTTACCATCAACTTTGATCCTCTATAAGAGTATAAAGTGCTCAGCCAAGTCGATGGCATTAAATCAAGCGCTTCTTGGGAGGTAACCTAAGGAATTTTATTTTTATTTATTTTCAATTTTAGTTATGTTAGTTTCTTTTCTTTGTAGGAATAAAGCAAGAAAAGCTTTAATGGAAGTGGCCCGAGTAATCTCAAGCATTAGGAGCAAAGGAATATCGTAGTCTAATTAATAAACAACAATACTGCATTGCTTTAACTTCTATTACCACTAGAGTTTTTTCTACTTCTATGATTTTTGTTTGACATTGAAGACAATGTCTAATTTATGTTTGATTATTTTTGCTGTATGATTTGATTGGTTATCATGTGGAAAATATTTTTCAATGTTAAGTTTTGGTTGAGATGATGATCTATGATATGAAAAAAAATTGATTGGATTCATTTTCACGAGTTTCTAAGAAATATTAGATGCTTGCGATAATTGTCATATCATGAATCTTAGATTTCTAGTTATGAATCGGGTATAGAACTAATGGGCGATGCTTGGTTACAATTTAGAATCCGATAATATATGTTTGCTCTACTTTTTGTTGTTTTTGATATTGAAATGATTTTTCTTAAGTTTAACTTTATTTTTGATCACTTATTCTTGAGCACATTGAGATAAACAGGTATAAGTTAACGTTTATTTACTTAGAGATACTTAATTCTTAAATAGTACACCACAGTCTCGATGACCAACATTCTAGAACTTACTTGATTACTGCTTAAGGCAAAATCATAGGAAACACACGAATAAAAAAATGACATTAGACCATGTTTAGATCTACCTTATATGTAAATTTATCCCTAGTCACTCTATTTGAGCCTAATTGCCCATTTTTACTATTTAACCGCATTGTAAACCTAAAGAATTTTTCTTATTTATCCTAAAATCTACCGGTAGCACCATAAACCTTGAGTTTACTTAGAAAAATTCTTAAAAGAAAAAGGTTGTATATGTGAAAAGGATTCTGCAATGAAAAGTAATAAGTCTTGAAGGTGTATATAAATCTAAGTTTGGCAGTATAGAAAATAAGTAAAAAAGTGTTTAAATACATAAATACCCCGAGCTTAAGAAAAAGAAGAAATGCTTTGCAAAAGAGTGATTAAAAGAAATATATGAATATCATAAGTTTGGGGGAGAAGATAAATCAAGGAGAAAATATCAAAAAGTTCTACATAAAGTTAAATGTTCATGGTGTGAGTTGCTGATGAACACATAAAAATGCATGTTGTTAAGAGATTCAATCACCATTTAATGTCATTAATTTTAGTGTTTTCTGTATTTTTAGCTTGAAATAAAGTGTTCTCCTTAAATTGTGATTAATGAATGTTATTTGGACAGGTTTAGGTAAATTGGACATAACTCTCAATGTAGAAATCGAAATGAAGAAATTCTTGAACCTGGTGCAACATGACTCAATCTTACACAAATTTGAAGAATAGTGGAAAAGCCAAATCCAACATGTTATGGGCCAAAAATTGAGATACAACAGAATCGGACTACAACTCTTACCCAGCTTGACCCAATTCACGTATTTGGACCGTATCTCACAAAATACGTACTCAATTGGTATAATTCTTAAAGCTGTGAATTGCTGACTTTACTATCAACAACTCGTATGTTTATGGTAAAGTCCAAATCAGCCGTTATCATGGACCAAATCGCATTGCAAGTGGGTAAAATGGTTGTTGGCCGAATTCTGATGTATCTTTGGAATTTTGCTCATATCTCATTGGATACTCATCCAATTTGCATGAAATCAGTGCCTATGGAAAGAAGAGTCAAAATTCTACAACTTTCATGTCGGCTGTAGAAGCTGAATTGATCATTTACATTATCAAAAATGTGCTGCAAGTGGATACACGAGTTATTGGCTTAAAACTATTGAAGATTGATGTCATCCATGACATATGTCCATTCATTGCCTATATAAGGAGACCCTTAGGATGTTTTTAAGGGATAATAATTTTCTCTCTTCTTTTATTCTCATTAACATGTATTGTAATTTAGGCTAGAGTTCCTAGCAAGGCTAAGAGATGAACTTTTATGTGTAGTAAATCTACTTCCATGCTTTGATTCGGTGTCAAGAGCTATAAATGTTGTAAGTTTGGTTTTGATTAAACTCTTATCTATTTTATTTTCTATAATCCAGAGGTTATAATTCTCATGTCTCATATATGTTCAGTCATGCTTTTCTTATGTGATTCATGTTGATTTATAATTGTTACTGGTTATATTGTTTTATATGTTAATCTTTTACTGCAGTATTGTCAATTTGATATATTGTCGATCTTGGATAACATGTAAGGGCAATAAATGTTTGATATTCAAGTTAATCTTTTACTGCAATATTGTCAAAATGATATATTGTCGATCTTAGATAACTTGTATAAATAACATGATGTGTGTTAATGCTTGCAAAGAGTTTAACTAAATCAAATACATGTGTTATTAAATGTGCTATATATTACATACCTTCCGATTGATTGTTTGGGATGTGAAACTTTCAGTTGAGTTATAAATATCGAATCAAAGTATAGAGTAGATTTATAAAGCATAATTGTGATTCTCAAAGCCTTGCTTAAATCATCATAAGATATTTTTCTCAATTCATAGACAATTCTATCTCATCCGTTTAAATCAAATAACCCTTTGCTACTGCTTTAATATTTTACTTCACTAACCTATTTTGCCAAGAGCTTCCTCGTGGGATCGACACCTCAATCTATACTGCGATAGCCGCGTTATATTTTGAGCGTAAACAAAAATTTGGCGCCGTTGCCGGGGAAGCACACTAAGCGAAAGTCGGTTGCGATTATAAATACTAAAGTGGTAACTTTGTATATTTTCTTTTCTTTGTAAACTCTTAGTTTATTTCCTTTGTTGTAATTTATTTATTATTCATGGTTGGTTCTACCACCTAATTTATTTTGTTTTCTTTAGTTAATTTGTTATACTTTATATTATCTTAATGGCTGGTTTTACCGCCTAATTAGTTTATTTTCTTTTATCTATTTATCGCACTTTATTTTCTTTAGTTTATTTATTGCACTTTTTTTTAATGGCTGGTTTTACCGCCTAACTTCGTTCACTTTCTTTTATTTATTTATTGTACTTTTTTTAGTTAATTTGTTGTATTTTCTTTTTATTTTGTGGCTGGTTCTACCGCCTAACTTAGTTTCTTTATTTCTTATTGTACTTTATTTATTTATTGCACTTTTTTTTTATTGTACTTTATTTTCATTTTCTTTTACATATTTATTGCAATTTATTTTTTTTAGTTAATATGTTGTATTTTCTTTTTATGGCCGGTTCTACCGCCTAACCTTTTATTTATTTACTTATTGTATTTTCTTTTTATTATTTATTTATTGTACTTTTTTTTCGTATTTTATAGTCTTTTGTTTAGTTATTGTATTTATATTTCATGGTTGGTCTTACCACCTAACTTACTTCTATTTCTTGTTGTGTTTATTCCACTTCTTAATTTTCCTTAAGCATTTCTTTCCTAAAAAAAAAAAAAATTAGGATGTATGCATCGACCTAGAGACAAACGAGGAAGATTTGTGAGAGAACTAGAACTAGAACTAGAACCACTCCCACAATTTGTAAGTGAAGAGAATTCACCTTCTAGTTCATCTTGTAATTCTAACACAATGAGCCAACACGAAGAAAATCCCGTTAGAACTCTCAAAGATTACTTACATCCTACTCGCACAGCCACACCATCATGCATTATATTTCCACCTAACATACCACATTCGGATTTTAAACCTGGAATGATACAACTTCTTCCCACTTTTCATGGTCTAGATAGTGAAAATCCTTATGTACATGTTAGGGAATTTGAAGAGGTAATTGCCACCTTCCATAGCCAACCTGAAGCCATAGACACTGTTAGGCTTAAATTTTTCCCTTTTTCTTTGAAAGACAAAGCAAAGAGTTGGCTATACTCTTTGAGGCCGAGGTCTATAGGAACTTGGGCAGAAATGACCCAAGCATTTTTCAATAAATACTTCCCACAACACAAAACTAATGGCCTGAAAAGACAAATTTCTTCATTCTCCCAAAAAGACAGTGAAACCTTATATCAAGCATGGGAAAGGTTTAAAGAGTTGCTAAATCTGTGCCCTCACCATGGGTATGAAAATTGGCGCTTGGTTAGTTATTTCTATGAGGGACTCACAATTAGAGAGCGCCAATTTGTTGAGATGATGTGTAATGGGGAGTTCCTTCACAAAGATCCTGAGGAAGCCATAGAATTCCTTAATGACTTAGCAGAAAAAGCCCATACATGGACTGGACCTAGCATTGCTGAAAGCACAAATAGGTCACGACCCAATGGAGTTTTCCATCTTAAGGAAGAGGATAACCTCAAAGCCCAATTAGAGGTCTTAACTAGGGAGTTAGAGGCCTTGAAATCCAAGGATAGAAGGGTCACCCACACGGTTGCTAGAGTTGAGTCACACGATGTCTGTTTTGTCTGTGGAGGAGCAGAACACTTAGCTCAGGATTGCCCCACGTATAGTGAGATGAGAGGGATATATGAGGAACAATGTAATGCCCTAGGGATGTACAAGAAGCCTTATTCACCCTACTCTGAAACATATAATCCTAGCTGGAGAAACCACCCAAATTTCAGTTGGAAATCTGACCAACAAGCCAACAACCAATGGAAACAAGAACAACAAGCACCCAAGTCTTATGTTGCACCTCAATATAATGCACGACCAACTAGGAGTTCTTTAGAGGATACATTACAAGCATTTATGGAGGCACAAAGTAAGACTAATCAAAAATTTGAAACAATTCTTGCACAGGTGGTGGACGAAAACAAAGAAATCAAGAGTCAAATCACAAAATTGACCAGTGCCTTAACTGTACAAGAGCGAGGTAAGTTTCCATCTCAACCTCAATCCAATCCGAAAGGACAATTCATGGCACAAGCTTCTACTTCTGATGTTCAAAATCTCAAAGAAGTCAATGCCATTACTACTCGAAGTGGTAAGATTGTAAGTGAGCCTACTCCTGAAATTAACACATCTACGAGTAGTAAAGATGCCCCTCTTGAAAAAGAAGCCACAATGGAAAAAGAGCCCGAAAGTTAGTTTTCAATCCCAGTGCCTTTTCCTCAAGCTCTTCGACCGGTTGGGAAAAATTCAGAAATTCAAGGTGAGATTTTGGAACATTTGAAACAAGTTAAAATTAATCTTCCCTTGTTACATTTGATTAAGCAGGTTCCAACTTATGCCAAAGTCATCAAGGATTTATGCACTATCAAAAGAAAACACCATGTGAAAAAAATTGCATTTTTGGCAGAACAGGTAAGTGCAGTGATTGAACAAAAGACACCACCCAAGTATAAAGACCCAGGATGTCCCACAATCTCCTGCCAAATTGGGACACATGAGTTTGGTCAAGCTTTATTGGACTTAGGAGCAAGTGTAAATTTAATGCCTTATTCTATTTACTTGCAGTTGGGACTTGGTGAGATTAAACCAACATCTGTAGTCCTACAATTAGCTGACCGATCAATCAAGAAACCACGGGGAATAGTAGAAGATGTTTTGTTGCAAATTGATAAATTTTGCTACCCTGTTGATTTTCTTGTTTTAGATACTCATTCTGTTGTTAACATGGAGTCAAAAATCCCTCTTATTTTGGGGAGACCTTTTCTTGCCACTGCTAATGCTCTTATTGATTGCAGAAATGGTCTAATGAAATTATCTTTTGGGAATATGACTCTTGAGGTGAACATTTTTCATATTGATAAGCAATCACGAGAAGAAAACGAATGCTATCATTCATATATGATAGACACACTTGGCGCGGAGGAAGCTTATAAAAATCATGGCTCTAATTCTTTAGAAAATCTCTTTGATTTTGATATTGAAGAATTGTATTATCCTGATGAAACAACTGATATGTTTAGTATTTTTGACTCACAGGATAAAGGGATTCGATTTTGGAAACCAGGCATTGAAAAGTTGCCATGTAAGAGGGAGAAACCAAAATCATCAAAACTCGAGACACCACGTGTCATCATTGGTGACCAAGGAACACATTTCAGTTCTAGAAAACCTCATAAAGCTTATTGGGCTGTCAAAGCCCTTAACTTTGATTTGAATGCTGCAGGTCTCCAGAGAAAGTTACAATTGTCAGAAATAGAAGAGCTACGAAATGACGCATATGACAACTCCAAAATTTACAAAGCTAAAATGAAAGTAGCTCATGATAAACAGATCTCAAGGAAACACTTTGAGCCAAATCAACGGGTCTATCTTTATGATTCTCGATTGCATTTACACCCTGGAAAGTTGAGATCTCGATGGACTGGTCCATTTATGGTAAGACATGTTTTTCCTAATGGTGCTGTTGAAATAGAAGACCCCACTGATGGACGGACTTTCAAAGTGAATGGACAGCGGCTAAAAAGCTACGTGGAAAAGGTAAACGACTCTATGTACCTAGGCGAGATCCCTCTTGTGGATCCTGTCTATCGTGATTGATCAGGTTCAATCTATATGTACCATATTTTATATTTTGTCTATACTTTATCTTTTGACTTTCTATTTTTGCTTTTATTTTCCTGCACATTTTATTTTACTTTATTTTCTTCTTTTTATTTTTTCTTCAGTGTGATTTTATTTCCCGGTCAAGTGGCGGATACGGTACTCCGTGACTATTAAAGTCGGTTTCTCAGTTCCCTAAAAACTGTCCCTCAAACTGTGCATTCATCTCTTTTCTTTCTTTCAAAATGGATCGCATTCTTGCCAACCTTAAAAAACGTTTTCCTTCATTTCCTCAAAATGCTCTACTTAAGATTTACAAAGCACGGTGTGAAAGACTAAGGCTATTGATGTTGGGTAATATTCATGTGGACCTTCGTTGGTTAATTGAAGCCAAGGTTCGGTTGTCTGGTGAGTTTGAAAATGATTTTGTTTCTCATATGCCTGGTCTTGGAAGAAGCTCTTATGCCAAAAGGCGACGAGCAAAAAGGTTACAAGTCTGTCATAAATGTGCTCGATGGAATTGTAATCGGAGTTGTCGTTCTTTAGGATTCGTATCTAGAAATCGAGAAGATAAAATTCAGTTCATTAAGGATGGACTGAGTAAGGAGTCTTTGGATGATATCCTATTGACTCTTGAGACGCATCCCTGTGGGCTCGTGCAACGTGAACTTCTCGATTTATGGAACAAATTCAAAAATGAACATCAACGGTATAGTCTCGGGAATTTGACTCTAAAAGACCCTGTTTGCCAATTTATAAGAAAATTGGATGGGAAGCCTATCCCCGACCCATAGAGGGCGTTTAAGCCGTTACTGGACGTAAAACCAGAGGAAGATGTGAGCCACAATCACAACTACTTGTAAATACATGTGTTTTAATTTCAAACTTTATTTTATGAATAGTAGGGCTACTCATGTAGATGTCTTAAATTCAAATCTTTTTGTTCAATAATGCATGCGGGTCATTATGTTTAAATATTTGTGTTTTATTTTTAACTCTCTTTTGACAAACTGTCGGGTTACCATAATCATTGTTATCATTTGGCACTCTATAAATACAGCACCTCAGTTTCTTCATTTTCATATATTGAGATAAAGGTGAGAGTAGATATGGAGGAAACCCAAGTTCGACAATTTCGAAATATATGTGTATTTTGTGGATCTAGTCCTGGGGAGAGTAAAGTGTTCGTAGAAGCAGCAAACAATCTAGGAAAAACATTAGCTGCAAGAAAAATTCATTTGATTTATGGAGGAGGTAGCCTTGGGCTAATGGGGTGTGTGTCAACAGCTGCACATTTAGGAGGAAGTCAAGTTTTAGGTATTATTCCTACAGCTTTGGCCGTGGGAAACCTGACCGGGAAAACAATAGGGGAAGAATTACAAGTCTCATCCATGCATGAACGTATAGCCAGAATGCTTTGCAATGCAGACGCTTTTATTGCTTTACCAGGTGGTTTTGGTACTTTGGAAGAAATTTTTCAAATTGTCTCTTGGGCCCAACTGAATATCCACCGAAAACCCATAGGTTTGTTGAATGTTAATAACTATTTTGATTGCTTACTTTGTTTTCTTGATCAAGCTGTGGAACAGAATTTTATTTCACATTCGGCGCGACAGATCCTGGTTTCTGCTACTGAGGCGGATGAATTGATTAACAAATTACAGGCAGTTACCTACGAACCTGACCCAGCAATAACTCGGATCGATTGGTCAGTGGGCCTTAACAAGCGAAAATTGGATCTGACACTCCGTTTGTAAATTTTTCTTTTTATTTATTTATTTATCAGTACCATCATTTTAGTTTATATTTGCTTAAGTGTCTCTCAGGTTTGTTTCTTTCAAATAACTGGCGTTTCAGGTAATGTCTCCTATACTTTATCTCTTTCTATTTAAACATTGAGGACAATGTTTCATCTGGTTTGGGGGGAGGATAGTAGACATACGTTGTATTTTGCAAAAAAAAAAAAAAAAAAAAAAAAAAAAAAATTGTGGTCCGACATTTGATTAAAATGGCAGAGTAAAGAGTTCATTCTTAAACTCTTGAGACGCATTCTAGGTCAAATTAGAATGGCAGAGTAAGGAGTTTTAGTACTAACTTTTGAAATGCATTTTAACTAACTTTTTGTTATTTTGTTTTATATTTCATGCATTGTCGTTTACTGCTTGTAGTCTTGGTAATTCTTGTATAAAGGAATTTGCTTTTCTGCCTAAGTATGATTTCAGAATTGATTAGGTTGAGTCACTGTTTCTATCTAGGTTACTAAAGAATGACTTCCAAAATATTTTTGAGCACAATGCTAAGCCTTGTGGTAAGATGGATGATTCAATTTATATAGCCAAGAGAATTCCCATGTTTAAGTATATATTTTTCTAATCTCACATATCTTTTGTGAGTAAGTGGAAAGGTTGAGAAAACAGCTTATGAACTTTCATTGATCCTTTGAATTGGTTAATTTTTGTTTAGAATGATATTATTTGAATTAAGGGATAAGTTGGTTACATTTGTGTATAATATAATTTGGTGAGAAACCTTTGTAATGCTTCCTTGTATTCTAAAAAAAAAAAAAAAAAAAAAAAAAAAAAGCACAAAAGTACCAAAAACAAGAAAAAAAAAGAAAAAGAAGCAATTCAGTTTAATAAAGTCTTCATTCAATTTTAGAAGACAAATACCTTGTAAAACAGTTTTCTCACCAAGTTATAATTGTATTATTCTCACAAGCCAATTAAAGTTCTAAAGTTGGCGTATGATATGAATAATTGATTTTTAAACAAATAATTTTCCTATCTTCGGATCAATGTTAGTTTATATGTCTGTCCTTAAAATTGACTTTTTCTTGAGTGCTTAACTGTTTTCCAACTCCATAAGAGAAGTCCTAACCTTTTAAACAGTCATACACCTGTGAGGATATGGAGTTGAGGCTTTTACTTGGAGAAATTCTCAAGGCTATATCTATTGTGGTTTGTGGTTAGATGGTTATGGCTTAGTTCACACACACACAAATTACGGAAGTTGTAATTGAAAAAACCATGATAGCAACAGTGATCTCGAACTAACGTTTTGATTGAAATGCTTAGGTAGTTTTGCATATTCTATTTACGCTTGAAATTGCTAGAGACTAGCAATAAGCTGGTTGGGGGCTGTGATGAACACATAAAAATGCATGTTGTTAAGAGATTCAATCACCATTTAATGTCATTAATTTTAGTGTTTTCTGTATTTTTAGCTTGAAATAAAGTGTTCTCCTTAAATTGTGATTAATGAATGTTATTTGGACAGGTTTAGGTAAATTGGACATAACTCTCAATGTAGAAATCGAAATGAAGAAATTCTTGAACCTGGTGCAACATGACTCAATCTTACACAAATTTGAAGAATAGTGGAAAAGCCAAATCCAACATGTTATGGGCCAAAAATTGAGATACAACAGAATCGGACTACAACTCTTACCCAGCTTGACCCAATTCACGTATTTGGACCGTATCTCACAAAATACGTACTCAATTGGTATAATTCTTAAAGCTGTGAATTGCTGACTTTACTATCAACAACTCGTATGTTTATGGTAAAGTCCAAATCAGCCGTTATCATGGACCAAATCGCATTGCAAGTGGGTAAAATGGTTGTTGGCCGAATTCTGATGTATCTTTGGAATTTTGCTCATATCTCATTGGATACTCATCCAATTTGCATGAAATCAGTGCCTATGGAAAGAAGAGTCAAAATTCTACAACTTTCATGTCGGCTGTAGAAGCTGAATTGATCATTTACATTATCAAAAATGTGCTGCAAGTGGATACACGAGTTATTGGCTTAAAACTATTGAAGATTGATGTCATCCATGACATATGTCCATTCATTGCCTATATAAGGAGACCCTTAGGATGTTTTTAAGGGATAATAATTTTCTCTCTTCTTTTATTCTCATTAACATGTATTGTAATTTAGGCTAGAGTTCCTAGCAAGGCTAAGAGATGAACTTTTATGTGTAGTAAATCTACTTCCATGCTTTGATTCGGTGTCAAGAGCTATAAATGTTGTAAGTTTGGTTTTGATTAAACTCTTATCTATTTTATTTTCTATAATCCAGAGGTTATAATTCTCATGTCTCATATATGTTCAGTCATGCTTTTCTTATGTGATTCATGTTGATTTATAATTGTTACTGGTTATATTGTTTTATATGTTAATCTTTTACTGCAGTATTGTCAATTTGATATATTGTCGATCTTGGATAACATGTAAGGGCAATAAATGTTTGATATTCAAGTTAATCTTTTACTGCAATATTGTCAAAATGATATATTGTCGATCTTAGATAACTTGTATAAATAACATGATGTGTGTTAATGCTTGCAAAGAGTTTAACTAAATCAAATACATGTGTTATTAAATGTGCTATATATTACATACCTTCCGATTGATTGTTTGGGATGTGAAACTTTCAGTTGAGTTATAAATATCGAATCAAAGTATAGAGTAGATTTATAAAGCATAATTGTGATTCTCAAAGCCTTGCTTAAATCATCATAAGATATTTTTCTCAATTCATAGACAATTCTATCTCATCCGTTTAAATCAAATAACCCTTTGCTACTGCTTTAATATTTTACTTCACTAACCTATTTTGCCAAGAGCTTCCTCGTGGGATCGACACCTCAATCTATACTGCGATAGCCGCGTTATATTTTGAGCGTAAACAGTTGCGTTTCATAATTATATATCTTTATATCTCACATTGACCTTAGCCTTATGTTACAACATAGATAAAGTCCTAAATAAATCCCTAAACATGTGTATTCATTAGTGGAGATTAGCATGAACAATAAGTTTATGGCACTACTATAAATTTAATTATGCAGAGATATCATCTTTATATGCTTTCTTAAGTTATTAAGTAACTCTAAGTTTCATTTGACTAATTACTTAGTTATTTTACACAAGCACAAAGTGAACTTAGGAGAGAATTGAGGACTTGATGAATGGTAGAATGAATTTTTGAAAGCTATCTATTCCATTTCAAAAGGACCTGTGCCATTTAACAGCCATTGAGACTTTGATGATGATAATCTAAATTAACCAAGGCTTGTTTAGTTATTTTTATTTAGAGTTAATAAGTTGTGATTGTTTGTCTTTGTTTTGCTCAAGGACGAGCAAAGTCTTATGGACACTGTAGCATCCCTAGTAGAGAGTTGAGCATTGCAATGCCTAACCTCAGTGTTGCAGTGCCCAGTTGATTTTTCCCTTCTTATAGTTCCAGTTTACAATGCCACAACACCCATGTGACTAAAAAAATGCCTTTTTTATGTCCTATTTTGACTTAGAATCAAAGCCGTTTGACCCTAAGGTTTCTAAAACATATAAAAGTACTCTTTTCGAGACAAAACACAAACTTTATCAGGGCCAAAACTAAGGAAAATAATTCACAACACAAAACAAGAGATCAAAGCCTAGAATTCAAGAATGAAGATCAAGATTTAAGCTTCAAGTCAAGACAGAGAGAGAAGCAACCCTAGGCATCTCTTTGATTAGTTTTTATTCTCTGTTCTTACCAATATGATCTTGTCTATGATATTTTTAATTCATTATTTTGATACTCTTGAGTTTGTGATAAGAGAAAGTATTTTAATCTCGGGTTAGACTATTGAACCTAGTATGAAATTAGATTTCATTGACTTTTAGTTTATGATCTTAATATATATAATTGATTCATTCTACCTTGTGTTTAAAGCTTTCATTATATTTGACCTATATTTTGAATGATTGAGAAACTATGATGAACTTGACAAAGAAATTTATGTGTTTAGTTAAGGATAGTTTGATGCATAATCATAGGATAACAACTATAAGTTTCATGTAGGATAGAAATATACCTAGATAGCATGTATGATTTTATTTAGATCTGTTCTTAATGAATTATATTATATTCAAATTACCATAGACATATAGGTAATTGTTAACATGTGTAATATAGTCACTTGGCCATCGATAGAGGCTTGTGATAAGATTAAAGTCTAAGCCAATAATTTGTATTAAGAGATTAATTAAGAGATTAATGAATTCAATGAAATATTAAGGGATTATTCAAATCCTTAGATTGTTCTTAATTAGTGAATTTAACTCTTTACTTACTTTTAATTAATATTAGGTTTAGTTTAATTTTAAAAAATTAGGTCAATTAAACTCAATTCATATTTTGGTTTTTGTCTGGATAAAAGTTAAAGTAGGATTAATTTTAGTAATTGATTGAAAGAAATAGAATATATAGTCTCTGTGGAAATGATAACTTGGACTCAAATCCTATATTACTTGATACTATAACATGCACTTGCACTTTGCTATTATTGCATACATCAAGTTCTTGGCATCGTTACCAGGGACTAATTTTTCTATTCTTAAATCAATACTCAAGTCAACACTTTTCGCCATTCACATGAACTGTCAAAGCAAAATATAAACAAAATCAAAGCAAAAATAAGAAGAAGAAAAATATGAATTAAAATCAAACTATTTGCTTTTAATTCAGATTTTTATTTTCTTCTTTTTATTTTGATTTTGCTTTGACAGCTCATGGGAAGGACAAAAAGTGCTGACTTGCCTTTTTTTTTATCATGAGATTAAAAGAATATTGCATAGACTTCAACGTGAACATCACCAATCTTTAAACATAAAAGTAAACAATGATCACATCAATGATCCAGTGTTTAAGCCTATAATATCATAGAAAGCATTAAAAGAGTAGGTAGTCCCTACTGCAGATGGTGTTCATTCTAGTATTTGGTGACCAACTATTAATGCTAACAATTTTGAGATCAAGTCGAGTACTATTTAAATAATGAAAGAGACTATACAGTTCAGTAGAGCTCCTAATTATAATCTTAACATGCTCATCATGAATTTCTTAAAGATTTAAGATACTTTCAATTACGATAAATTCTCAGACAATGCCATCAGACTTAGATTGTTGCCTTTCTCTATGGGACAAAATCAATAAATGGTTGATGTCATTGCCATCAGAGTCCATATCAACGTCTGATGATTTAACATAGAAGTTTCTAGTCAAGTACTTTCTACTAGCAAAAACAACAAAGATGAGGAGTGACATCACCTCATTTGGTCAAATTAATGGTGAATCATTATACGAGGCATAGGAAGGCTTCAAGGATGTGTTGAGGAAGTGTCCCCACCATGGAGTCCCTAAATGGCTATTAGTCCAAATGTTCTATAATGGAGTAGTAGGTCATCTGAAGACTATTATAGATGCTGCTACTAGAAGAGTTTCAATGAATAAGTCTATGTATGTGACTTATAATCTACTAGAGGAGATAACGTTAAATAGCTACCAATGGCCAGTTAAAAGGGTTACGCCCAATAGAGTCATTGGTGATGCATTGAATGCTGTCAAAACCCAATAAGTGACATGCGACTTTTGTGGTGATAATCACATGAATGGGTGGTGCATAAAGTCATCAAATTATGTGAATACTTTTAACCGACAGTAATATAACCCACAATCTAACTTCTATAATTTAAGGTAGAAAGATTATTTAAACTTCTCTTAGCGTAACAACCAAGGGGAGTTATCTAGACCATTAAATCCCCTAGGATTCCAGCCATCGTAAGAGAAGAAGCTGTCATTGAAAGTCTTGCTCATGCATTACATGAAGTCAAATAACACTATTATGCATATTCATTCAATAGCTTTCAAGAATTTAGAGGTTCAAATGGGACAACTTGCTACAATTATTAATAAGCGACCTCAAAGAGCTTTACTAAGTGATACTGAAGTAAAATCTAAGAAGAAATATAGAGCATTACCAAGCTATTAACTTGAGAAATGGTAAGATCCTACAAGATAACATATCCACCGCCACCATCAAGTATGAAGGAGAAGGACAAGATAGTACAACAAGAAGATATGTAGCCTTATAAATCTCTAATACCTTTTCTCTAAAGGCTACAAAGGTGTAAACCAGGCACAAAAATAAAAAATATGTACCAAACCAGTCCAGAAAGTGAATAAAAAAATCTGGGCAGTAAAAAAGTGCAAAACAATTAGCAGAAATAAGTGCAAAAAATGGTTTTCAAGTGCAGAAAAACGTATAAGTGCAAAAAAGTGAAACCTCAGTAGAAAATATAAGTATCAACATGCAAAAACGTTCAGATCAGTCATTTACTCTAACCCCACCATTCACTTAGAGGCTGCAAAAGAAGAAATTAGATAAGTCGTTTTCTAAATTTTTTAAAAAAATTAAGAAATTACATATTAATCTTCCTTTTACAGATGCGCTTGAACAAATGCCTGGCTACTTTAAGTTCATGAAGATCATCTTTTTAAAAAAGAAGAGATTAGAAGATTATAAAACGATAGCATTGATAGAGAAGTGTGATGCCATCCTTAAAAAAAACTACCTCCTCAACTCAAAGATTCTGGGAGCTTTACCATCCCCATGCTCCATTGGTAATTATGAACTTCAAAAAGCTCTATGTGATCTTAGAACAAGTATTAATCTCATGCCTCTCTCCACCTATAATAAGTTAAGTTTAAGAAAAGCAAGGTCTATCAATCTTACACTCTTAATTGCTAATCAATCTCTCACCTATCCAAAGGAAATCGTATAGGACATGCTAGTAAAGATAAACAAATTCATATTCCCTAGAGATTTCATCATCCTAGATATGTAAGAAGATAATGAGATTTCCATCATCCTTGGCAGACTCTTCCTATCCACTGAATGAGCGATCATAGATGTATAAAAAAAGGAGTTGATCATGAGAGTACAAAAGAATACTGTCACTTTTAAAGCCTTCAAGGAGATTAAGATACCATCAAACAGTGAAGACTATTTCAGCATTATTGTGGTATACCCAAATGCGCTAAGTAGCTAAAAGATATAAAGACATTGGATTCTCATGTACGAAAGAATGCATTGAAGCATAGAAGGAAAAGAAAGAAGAAAAATGAACAGGAATACGATGAAAGGATTAAAGAGAAAGGCATAAGAGAATCACTTCCCCGGTTTAAGATTAAAGTATTTCCAGAGAAAAGCAATGAGAATTAGGCAAAAGTTTCGGCCCAAAGATTAATTGCGATGATATAGAAACCAAAAGAAAGGAAGGCCAAAAAGACTACATACAAAGATTCTTCTGCCATTATCTTTAATCCACCATAAGAATAGAAGAAGCCGTGTCAAGCCGATGATGCTAAATCAAGTGCTTCTCAGGAGGTAACTCAAGTAATTTTTATTTCATATTTGCTTTAGTTTTGGTTTTATTTACTTTAGTTTCTTTTTTTATAGAAATAAAACCACAAGTTAAGCATTCAAATAAGTAGCACAAGCATTTTCAATCGTTAAGATCAAAGGAACCGTTGTCACATCATTTGACAACAACGCTATAATACTTAAATGTCAATTACCATGGAAGTTTTCTTATTCTTAAGTTTATTTTTCAATATTAGGCATAATGTTTAATTTAAATTTAGGGGTGAAAAACACATTTCTTGTATTTATTTTGCTACATGAATTGATTGGTTGTCTTACAGGGTAATTTTTTTTAATAGCTTAGTGTTAGGTTGAGATGATGATAATTAGTCCATGATACGAAATAGATTATTGCCTGAATTTATTTCTACAAGTCTTCGGGAAACAGAAGACACTTAAGATACTTCTTATATCATGAATCTTGGAGTGATTTCAACTTTACTTTTTATCACTTCTTCTTGAGCACATTGAGATAGGCTTGAATTAGTTGATTTTTTCTTTTGCCTAGAGATTCTTTTTACTTAAGTAGTATACCACAGTCTCGAGGACTAGCACTCTAAACCTTGCTTGATTACTACTTGAAGCAAAATCCTTAGAACCACATAATTAAAAAAATGATATTAGGCCATTTTTGTGATTGACATTTTTCTAGCCTACCCAAGATGTATATTTATCCTTAGTCACGCTTTTGAGCTTGAATACCCATTTTCTATTTAACTATATTACAAGCCTCAAGAATTTAAGCTTAGTTATCCTAAATATACCTGTAGCACCATAAAATTTGAGTTTACTTAGAAATATTTTTAAAAGAAAAAAGATTATAAATATATGAGAAAATGGTACTAAAGTGGAAAGCAATATGTCTTAAAGGTACTTATCAATCTAAGTTTGAAAATTATTTTTTTTTAAAGTAGAGAGAAAGAGAGAGAGAGAAATGTTTAAATTCACTATACTCCTAACTTAAGAAAAAGAAGAAATTCTTTTTTTAAAAAAAAGTGATTGAAAGAAAGATTAAAATATTATAAGTTTAGGGGAGGAGATAAATTAAGGAAAAAAAATATCAAAAGGTTTCTAGGTAAAATATAAGTGTTTATAGTGCAACTTAAGCTTTATATTTATATCTTTATATCCCACCTTAACCTTAGCATTACATTACAAACTAAATAAAGTCTTAAATAGGTCCTTAGACATGTGTCTTAACCTTAGCATTACATTACAAACTAAATAAAGTCTTAAATAGGTCCTTAGACATGTGTCTTTCTACATTAATAGATAATAGTATGAAAAGCAAACTTATGGTAGTGTTATTATAATTAAAATATGGTGAAGCATCTTTTTTTTTTTCTTAGGTACTATTTTAAGTTATAAAGTAAATTTAAGTTTAATTTGACTAATTATTGGCTTATTACACACACATGCAAGTGACCGATTATAAGGGAGAATAAAGATCTTGATGATTGGTATGAAGATTTATTAAAAGCTATTTATTGATTTTTGAAAAGACTTGTGTCATTTAATAGCCTTTGAGACAATGAAGTTGATCGTCTAATCAACTGACCTTATTTTTAGTTTTAAGTTTTTAATTTATTTAGAGTTAATAAATTGTGGTTGCTTGTTTTTATTTTTCCCGAGAACGAAAACAGTCTTAAGTTTAGAGGTATTTGATATTGGGCTTAAATGTACCATTATATTTATCACTATAGACTTAATTTTTGCTCTAAATTATGAATATTTGACTATTTATTTGTGATTTTGATCATAAATATGTTTGCATGACAAAATGTGAAGATTTGGGATAAACTAGAGGAAAAACAGATAAGAAAAGATGAAGAAATGACAAAAAAAAACATAACAGGAGTAGCTACAGGCTAAGGCAACCAGGGCTAGATGCCGTGGTGTTCAGTTAATTTTTCTCTTCCTGCAATACTAGGTCTGAGCGTCATATCTAGAAAAATTCTATCTTTAATCTCCTATTTCAACTTTGATTCAAAGTCCCTCCACCTTAGGGCTTCTAAGACCTATAAAAGCACTATTTTTAAAGCCAAAACATAGGTTTTATCAAAGGAAAAACTTAAGAAAATAATTCACAACACGAAACAAGAGATCAAAGCCAAGAATTCAAGATTCAAGCTTTAAGTCAAGATATAGAGAGAAACAACCTAAGGCATCTCCTTGATTAATTTCTCTTATCTAGTCTTATCAATATGATATTGTTAATTCATTGCTTTGATACTTTTAAGTTTTTTATGAGTGAAACTATTTTGATCTAGGGTTAAACTATTGAACCTAGTATATAATTGGATTTCATTGACTCTTAGTTTATGATCTTAATATATACAATTGATTCATTCTATCGTATGTTTAAAGCTTTCATTATATCTGACTAATATTTTGAATAATTAAGGAATGATGATAAACATGACGAATGAATTTATATATTTAGCCTATGATACTTTGATGCATGATTATAGGATAACAACTATCAGTTCCATATAAAATAGAAATATACCTAGATGGCATGTATGGTTTTATTTAAACATGTTCTTAATGAATTTCATTATATTTGGATATATAGGTATATAGGTAATTGTTAGAATGCGTAATTTAGTCACTTGACCATCAACAGAGGCTTATGACGAGATTAAAGTTTAAGCTAATAATTTGTATTAAGGGATTAACTAAGAGATTAATGAATTCAGTGAAATATTAGGGGATAGGTCAAAACCCTTTAATTGCTTTTGATTAATATTAGGTTTAGTTTAATTTGATAAAATTAGGTTAATTAGACTCAATTCATATTTAATTTTTTCTGGATAAAATTTAAAGTAGGATTAATTTTAGTAATTGATTGAAAGAAATAGATTATATAGTCCTTGTGGGAATGATAATTAGGACTTAAATCCTATATTACTTGATCCGATAACGTACACTTACCCTTAACTATTATTGCATACATTAGGTATACCTTTTATATGTTTACTTATGTCATACGTATATAATTAGGTCATGACTTAATTATTAATTAGGAGCTTGTTATTTTATTTTTTGTTCTTTATTAGTTTTGTTTTTTTGCTTCTTATATGCTGCAAGCATAAATTACATTTGTGTGCTTAATGGCACAAACTTTAAGGATTGGAAAAAGAACATTATGATAGTTATCGGTTGTATGGATTATAACCTTGCACTTCAAATAGAAAAATCTGTTGTTCTCACTAATCTAAGTTCTCCTTAGGATAAAAAAGAATAAGATAAGTGGGATTGTAATAATCGCATATGTTTAATGTATTAGGGTCGGTGTTTACGTGCCATCCCTAAATGTACATATACTTGTGCATTTATACAATTGTACATTAAATCGCTAATACCTATTTATATGATACTATGCAATGTAACATTACAGACATTGTACGATCTGAAGGTGTTCATATCAGATCTAAAGGAGTTTAGATACCATAGTTAGCCACACTAAGAGATATAAATGTTAAATGTCAACACAACTAAGTGTTAGTTGGTTATAATACTTAGTAAAGATCCAAGAGTTAGACCCGTGTCTGTAATAGGATATAGACCTGGGAATATACTAGTAATTGCATAGTTACAAGAGTTGCAATCGGGTGCCAAGAAATGCTAGTTGTGCAAGTATGTTCTCAAATATTGTCCCTGATCTATTTTTACCGATGCGGTCTGTTGATGGATACCTTTACATATAGATCAGCATACGTCATACCTATAGGGTATAAATGGTTGTTCCTAACCGACTGTGAGCTTGAAGCTCATATTGACATATGGGTATCCAGTTAGGACTGGATATGAGACAGACTTACGAGGGCCTCCGATAGACACCCTAACAGAAGGTCCTCTCGAGTTGAGTAGTATACGTAATTCTTTGACCTGAGTGCCACGGTGGGCTTGTAAATAATCCACCATACTTTGGTTTCATGCATGTCACAGACCTTTCATAGTGTGACCACTAGGTGTCGCTGTTTATATTCAAGTGTTAAATACAATAATTAGTCAATAATTATTATTTACTAATTGTATAATTACACGTGGCGCATTGTGGACCCTCCGTTGAGTTTACTCAAATGTGAAACTTGGTGGGATCTACTAGGTGGTATGCTTAGTAACTATTCACAATGGGCAAAATGATCATTTCATATTTTGCTTATTTAATTGTTAAATAATTAAAATATCTCATTATAATATATTATTTTACTATTTAATATTATATTTTTAATATTATTTTATTATAGGTGCCATTTAGTTTGCATCCATGATTTATTTTATATTATTATTAATATTATATTATTATTTTAATATATTAGAAATATATATAAATGAGATGTGTGTGTATTTTGTGAGTGTGTGCATGACTGGGAAATGGTGAAGGGACATGGTGTTGAGAAGAAGAAAGAAAAAAATAAATTTTTTTCATTTTTTCTCATGGCATCGAGAGAAATAATTGTGAATTATTTCAATTTTTATTTTCTTTCCTTTTAGAGAAAATGAAGAATACACACAACTGGCCATTTTATAGGGTTAAGGGTTAATCTCGTGCTGGTATATAGGGGTTACTGTTCTAACTCACCAAGCCCACTAATTTGGTAACTAGAACTGTTTATAGGGGTGCTGATATATAGTGGTTATACGTTCAAATGATTGCTCAACCCTTCTAATATATTAATGCGATTAATAAATAATTTATTGTGTTTATTATATGGATTTAATATTTCTGCGACGTTAAATATGTATGTAATACATATTTTAGGCAATAAACATAATTATACATGTATATACCCACATGTATTAGATCACACTCACGTGTATTAGATCCCAACATAGTGATCATAAAACATGTCGTTTTAAAATTTCTAAGGAGAGAAATGTTAAGAAAATTTTTGAAAAAATTGAATAAGATTTTACCAAATATGAAAATTAAAGTTAGAGTACCCTATGATGTGAGGAAAACTAATAGAATCTCTTTTAAGATTTTTAAATTAATGGAAACAAAAGAATAAATGCCAAGTAATTAATAACTTCCACGTATGCTCAAATATTGTACTATTATTTGAAGGAATGAACTTACATGCTAATTTGTTACTTATATTGGAATTGGATAATTGGGATGTAATCACTTATCCTCCAACAATATGCCAATAAATTACTTATAGAATGGTTTATTTGAACATTTAAATCTCCTCTCTATGTCGGGTTTCTCATAAATATTTTTTCTTTGCTAAAATATCATTAAATGAAGTTGCTTATAAAAAAAATATAATCCGAACAAATAATTAAACTTACTTTCTCAAAAGAAGTTTTAAATTTCTTAATTTATTTTTAGTTGTTGTCATAGTTTTAGTACTAGTATTCCAATTCCATTTGCATTTCTTGGGTTATTGATTATAAAATTATGCAAGCGTATGTCCACGTTACTGGACTGCTTATGGAGTGTATCGGATATCAATAGAAGAGTAGTAGGAGAGGATATATAATTATTTTGTCAAAACAAAATACAATTGATGATAGAATTTTTAATATATGTTATAAATAATACATATAGAATACTATAACATTATAAAAATACTACGAGATAAGAGTGAACAAGATTGCATTTTTAATATGCTAGAAAACAATGATAGATATAAAAATATTTTAAAAACACTTAAAATTAATATGAATTTGTTGTAGCATTTTTTGAGTTACGATTATAATATTTAAGTTATAACATTTTATTTATTTTTTATTACATTTGATATATACTAATACCGTTGTTTTGTTTTTTGATAGAAATAATTCATAATAATAAATCAAGAGGAAGGAACATCCTCAATTACAAAATGTTCAATTTGGGGAGGCGTTCTGCCAAACCAAATAGTTTCAGCATCTAATTTGAGAGCGAGATGTGCCAATTCATGAGCAACACAATTAGATAAACGATGAGCATAAATAAAGGTACAACAAGAGAAAAATGGAGAAATTAAAATAATGTCTTGGAGGACCAAGCCCAGTTCTGAAGCAGACGAAGAGTGATTATTGATGTCTCGAATAATATTTTCAGCGTCAGAGGCAACTTCAATAGACGAGACGCCCAACATTTGTGCTAAAACAAGATCACGTAGCACTGCCAAGGCTTCAAGAATATCCACGGAAGGTTGTGCATAAATAGGAATAGATGAGGAGGCCAAGACAGCCCCAAAATGATCGCGTAGCACCACACCTAGCCCAGCTTTGAAATGTGTGGATGATAGGCCTGCATCAGTATTTAGTTTAATGAGACCTACGGAAGGGGCGTTCCATATTCTGGTTTGTGACATTGGAGTGCTAGTAGAGGGGACTTGGTTAGACATTAATTCATTCTTGTAGCATTTTGCCCAACTCAACACGTTTGACATTTCAACACTTTTGTGTTCCATAATAAATTAGTTTCGGATAAACCACAATCTCCAGAAAAGAATTAGCAGAGTCTCAAGCTCTTCTGAGGGTAAGCAAACCACACAGTCAATCAACAGATCTATTACTGGAGTATTATGAGAGATAGCAAAACCATGCATGAAAGAGCAAGATTAGCGTACTTTCTTCAAGGCATCATACAATTATAGGGCATGAATGGAGTTTTCAGCACCTTTACCGCAACGATTACAAGAATCATCAACAGGTACATAATGTCTTCTGAGGTTGGAAAAGGTGGGGATCCAATACCGTTGTTAATATATGCTATATATAATATAACATAATATAGCATTAGAAATATGCTACAATATAGGAGTGAACAAGATGGCATTTTTAACATGCAAAAAAACAATGATTGATATAATAATATTTTCTCCACTTATTGACTTTACTCATCCTTCACTACAAGAAATTTAATTTTTAGCAATGTAAAAAAGTTTTTTTGGCCTAGTGATATTTAGTAAAAAGAATTTAGTTTCGTTGTTAAATGACATAAGACATTAAACAAATATTAAAAAAAAAACTATTTAACCATAAAAGTTTTGTTTGTGCTTAATCATTTACCTACCAAAATATTTACATGTAAGCCTAAATGTTGGCCACAAAATATTAATAGCTAAAAGAAGTCTCCTTTAGCTACGAGCATCTTGTGGCTGAATTGTATTACTTTTAGTGACATTTAGTCAGAAAGCTTCAAATCATGGCTAAAAATAGTGATATTTATACTCTTTATTTATATATTTTTTTATATTATGCTTGTTGATTTTTTTTTATCTTATAAATATTTGACAATATATATTTAAATATATGATTGACTATTTTTTTTTAAATAGATGTATCCAATAATCTACAACTAAATATTGTTTTGAAATCCAATTATTGTTTAATTCATTGTCTGTGAAGCTTAATTAGTTTTTTCTGTTTAGATGTTAATATTATCTTGTTAGATGATATAGGAGTATTCTAGTGTGATTCCTTTTCTCTATGTTTAATTCTTTGATAGAATGAGTAAAGGAAAATTGTGTGGATGCTTAAAATAGGCTGATTAATATCATAAGAAAATTTAATAATTTCCTATATGTTATTTTAAAAATCATTTGTAGATTTAATATGTTCGGTTTAGTTCCTTTTTCAACTTAGGTGACATTAATATGATTTTATCAAAGTAATGATGACTACCAATGTTCTTTGATTCATTGCACCTATCAATGTTCCAATATCGAATTTACTTGAATGCGTTCAATATACAAGATTATTTCAAAGGAAAACGCTCTTCCAAGGCTTTTGTACTACTAGCTTCGACCTCTAAGTGGTAGATAAATGGAGGCTAATAGATCGAAGTGAAGTCAAGAATTGCAACTTTTGAATAAAAAGGACATGCAACATTTGTGCAATGATTTGCAAATGAAAAAAAGATGTTTATTTTGTAATTCAAGATGATATCAATAATGGATTGCTTACACATTAAATAGTAAAATTAAATCAAGTCTTTGATCATATTCCTTGATGATCTTTTAGTCGTATAAAACTTTAAAATAGTAAAAATGTATTTCTAAAATACATTTTTAGTGTTCAATTATTTGTTTTTGCATAATTTTATCAGGCATAGTAAAGACAAGAAATCATTTCTATTTCAAGTTAAAAGAGAACTTATAGATTTGATTATCAATCTTGATATTTATTATGTTTATCAAATGAGTTTTGTATTTGCATTGCTCAAAGCATAATATTTTTATTATTGATTATAGATTTGCATTTCGTGAAAGAATATTATCAATGCTAAAGCATTCAAGATTTAATTTATTTTAATTGTAAAATGATTGTGCCAACTTATTATTTTCATTTTTTTAATTTGGTGACCTATATGCATCACATAAATATATGCGCAAATAAATATAATTTTTAGAAATCATTACTATTATTGAGCGCATAATGTAGCTTAAATTCTTTGTTTCAAGACACTAATAGAAAAAAAGACTTCAATAACACTAATTGTATGTTAGCAAATAGTTTTACTGATACCATTCAAAGTATAAGCATAACCAATGTTAAAAACTTATAGACACTATTTTTTAGTGTCAATAATCTTTTGATGCTATAGTATTGGTAGATCACTAATACTATAGTATCCGTGGCTTCTAACATTATAGTATTAGTAAATCGTTGACACTATAATATCGGTGGATCACTAATACTATAGAATCAATAGATCAATGACACCGTGGTATTAGAAGATCACTAACAATATAATCATATTACTGACACTATGGTATCAGTATATCACTGAACCATAGTATCAAAAGTTATAAAAATAAAATAATAATTTTTATTCAATTTAAAATTATTTTATTAGATATTTAAAATTTCTATTGCATGAAAATTTAATAAATTTCAATAACTTTCTATTAAAAATAAATATCATAATTCAATGTCTTCACATAACTAAAAAAAATATGGAAGATTAAATACATTATCAAAGAACAATCCAAAAACCAATGCACTTCACAAAAGTATGGGAAATCTTTGAAACTCTTTGTAATTTACCTCTGCTTAAAGAAGGAAAAATGTAACATAAAATTTAAAAGTTAAACTATTTAGTTGAACTTATAAATTTTGTAAAACATTTTAAGGAAAGAAAATTTATATACCTATTCCATAGATGCTTTCACAAGAATTTTTTTTGATTTCAATATTCCCTCAAACACCCCTCTCAGCAGTAGCCATATGTGTAGCAAACCTGTAGGAATTGACAAACCACATTAACAGGCATACAAATTACAAATATATAAAACAATTTAAAGTTGATACAGCCTTCTTAAATATTCTTTTAATAGTTGTAAGAAGTTGTAATTTTCAAAGAAAATAATTAGATCAATTAAGCTTGATTGGTTCCTATTAATAAAAAATAAGTAACTAGAGTTGGTTTTAAGAAAAATGAAAGAAGGTGATAAAATAATTCTAGAGAGATGTTGGAAATGGTGGTTCAAAATTATTTTGGAGAATAATTTTGAGTTGAAAATTAAAGAGGAGTTATCACAAAGTCATTTACGCAGTGGAGGTATGAGGAAAGAGCAAACAAAAGCCAAAAACGATGAGGTGTATGAAATCACAAGTGAGGACGTTCTAGGTCTAAATGCCCCAGCAAAGATTCTAGAGAGCTCAACGTCCTAGTATTGGTCTTGGAACACCTCAACGGTGGTTGATGAATGCCCCGTCATTGGCCTGAAGTCACATTTACCACCCTAGTGTTGAGTACAGAATATTGCACTATTTCCTGTTCGAGAAAGTCTGATTTAGCTTGAATTGATTTCTTTGAGTGAGATTTAAACTCCCACACATATGGACTCTTATTCCAACTAGGTTTAGAGTTTCTAGGGACTTTGTAAATATTGTATAAACCATTATAATCTCTTATAACTAATCAAGCATCAAAAGCATCAAAGATATAAACATAAGAGAGAATTAAGAGCTAGGTAGGCACTAAATGTTGATTGCGCGAGAGTGTAACCATGAGATCACTTGAGTGCTGAGTGCACAAGAGAGTGATGATAGATCATTTAAGAGAACTCTGGCTATTCGTTGTATTCCTTAGTTAAATCTCTTATTGTTAGATCTAAATGATCCGAGAGATACTAAGTGATTTGAAAGATCTAGGTGATCTAAGAGATACTTAATGATCTAAGAGTTCTTTGTGACCTATTAACAAAAGAAACTAGATCATTAATCCACATAGACGTAGGTGTTTATCGCCAAACCATGTACATCTTGTGTCTTGTAGTTTATTTTCTTTATCTTTATTGTTGTGTTGATCTTTTATATTCTAAATTATTTGTGAGTAAACTTTTTCGTATGTGTATAGGAATTTTAGGGTGCTAAATATCAAGTTATAGTGGTATTAAAATGTATAAATCCATAACAATAGAGTCAGTGCAAAGGCTAATTCCTAAAAAGAATTAGTGTCAAGGCTGAATTCCTACGAATAACTAATATCAAAGCCTAGAATAAAAGTTTGATACCTAAACAAGAGCAAGAGCAAAACAAAAGATTTACAGAGGATAAAAATATATGTATTATCACCTTTTCTTACTAATGCAAAGCTTAACAATCTTCACTCTTTATACAGCTTATTGATAACTTCTATTTATTGATCAATCGAATTTCATAAAGTTAACAAATTCTCATCGTCATCTATTTTTTGTCAACAATTGGAGATAGACATCAATAATATATATGTTAGGGATAATGCCTTAAAAGCATGTACTTGTATTATTTTTATGAAATTAATAAAGTTGCAATTTTATACTTGATGAGTGTTCATAATTTTATGACATAAATATCAAAAAATTCCTTATTTATTTATTTAATCATAACTTTAGTATATAATTGTTATATACAAAAGGATTAAAGTTATGGATAATAAACAGAAAAAGTCTGTAATAAATTAATTAAAGTTTGGGATCTTTAATTAAATATTACTAGTGCGGTCCACAAACATTTAAAATGTAGTGATCTTATCCAAATCACTAATGTAATGACATTATGGTGGAGGCACACTATATAATATAATTATATAGGACTAGACTAGATATAGTTTGAATTCTTATGTAAAATACTATTGTTAATTAAGAATTCAAATAACGTCAACGGATGATCATATGCTGATTAACCTTAATCCTGAGTGATCATAAACTCCTGTTTGTGTAATTATATCATTTGAAATACTCGTTACGGTTTATTTAAAGAACAGACTAAAAACTTGTATTTTGGTGGCATTGTGAGATAAATAGTTGGGAATATGATTTACAAATATAAAATCCATTCATTCTTAATGGAAGTGAGAAAGAAGGTTCTCTTAAGAGTTAATTCTAGAACTAAACGATTAGAGCACTCAATTTGTAATAATGTTACAAATTAACTGTTCACTGGTGAATTAATGATATTTAAGGATAAAGAAATAATTAGATGAGTAAAATGGTAATTAACCTAGCTCTAATTATGAACCATCTATGGAGGGTTAAATTTCATGTAGTGATTAAATCAATGGACTGCTCTAAGTTTTTTGAGTAAATTATATCTATAATTTCAAGAGTGCAATTTCAGGTTTTTAGTGGAATAACACTGAAATTAATAAATTAAATTAATTAATTAAAGAGTTTAATTAATTATTCAAAATTTATTGGAGCTTAAAATTGTAGGTCCATAGGTCCCCAATACCACCTCTTTCGTTATTACAGTGAACAAATAAAAAGGATTGTGTTATTACACAAATTGTTTGTGTCCAAAAAATAGTTTTCAAATACGTATAGTTTATATTTGGATAAAATTAATTAATTAATATAGATAAGATCTTATTCAAATATAATTAAATATTTAATTTAAGAAATTAAATAAATAAAATCTTAAGAATAATTTTTAAAATTATCAAAAAGATTTTAATTTTAATTTTAGTATTTTTCTTTTATTAAAAGACTAATAATGCTCGAATGTTGAGTATTATACGTTAATCACAAAGAGTAGGACTTTATGTAGTTTACATGAATTAGGTCTCCTTTTAAGAGATAATAATTTAATTAGTAAATGTTATTAATTAAATTATTATTTTAAAATAAGAAGACTAATCTAAATAAAACACAACACACATATGTGAAAAACGTAGGATACGTAATTTTTTCTTTAGAGAAGAAAAACAAAAAAAGAAGCCCACTCTTCCTCTCATTGTAGAACAAGAGGCTTGGTTTGGAATCATTTGGTAAAAGAAAACTCTGCGTGGATTTAAGATATATTCTTATTAAATTTTATTTATTTTAACATCAAATTGATATATTCATAAGATTCTTAAATAAAATGTGTTTTTATCTAATGAAAACAAAGATTAAAGAATTTTTTTTTTTTTTTTTTTGCTACGTTATGACAACAATAAAGCCTTCTAACAATATAGAGAAAAGGTTGAACTGAAAAATCATCTACAAGCATAATAATTAAATTTTTTTTACTATATTTATCAAGTTTTTTTGTGAATAATAGCAAACCTAACAGAAAATTTGATTTGATAATCTGAACAAGCTGGCCCTCTGCTGTTTGCCATTGACAAAAATAAGATACATGCATAATCAATTAATTAGCGTACATTAGATTTCAAATTGAAAGAAGAATTAAGCATGGTAAGGATCAAACTAGATTACGCAAGTAATCAATCAATAGGAGAAGAATAATTACAAGTTCAATTAGTAAAATTAGTAATATTTATTATTTCTCATCATACAACTCAATTTTTTCCAGCAGCTTATATGTATATGACTGCACAAAAAGCAAAAGGATAGGACCTTAGGGAACTTATAGAGAAACATATGAATTATCATCAAATCACCAAGAAGTTCTGTGAATTGAACATTTTGACAATAATATAATGCTAAAAGACAAAATTTCACCACAAACAAAAGCTTTATGTTGATCTGCACAAAAATCTATTCATTGAACTTTTAGCTTTTGTGATGTTTGCTTTCAGAAAAAAAAAAAGAGATGACGAATTCAAAACATCTATTATAGAAAAACAAAAATCACTAGAAACGAAGTAATAATGGTAATTTGATGAAACTACCACCTTCAAGTAACATGAATAAATAAACCAAATAATTATGGTTTGCTTTAGCTTCTACATCCAATTTTCTTCTTACTACTTTGCGTTCCTAAGAGTGTTTAAGTAAATTTCCTAACAGACTTCAGTCTATCATACATAATCATTTCAAAGGGTTTATTATTTTACTATAGGGCCTAGTAAACAATTTATCTGCACCCTCTTAATCTACAATAATAGAGTATCCTATGTGATAGCTCCTTAAATATCTACGGATAACACTCTACATGCATTTTAGCTAAAATAAAATTCTATTCCAGGAAATATCTGGCAAAAAATCAATAATAATCATCATCCTTAAATTCTTGCAACATCAATTGGGAACAAGGCTTAGTACATTTAAATTAAATATAATTAATTCTCATATTGAAAAAATTAATAAAATAATAAAATTTATTACTTTATCATCTTCTAAACAATAAAAATTTAAAATTGTGTTAAATAATTATAGAATGAATAATAGAAAGTTCAAATTTAATGTGAAAACTCGTTGGGATACTACGTATATGATGGTAAAATCTTGTGTAGGTTTTAATGATTATATTATATATTATTATAATAAAAAATAAAAGACATTACACTAACTAATAATGATTGAAAAATTATATTTTAATATATGTATTTTTTGAAAATATTTAATGATGCCATGTTAGCACGTTCATGTGATTATCAATCTTCTTCTTTTATTGCTTTGAGTCATATATATAATATTAGTGATGTTTTTGCTAAATTTAGAGATAATCTATTGTTTTCTGATAAATGTACTATTATGAAAATTAAAATCCAAAAATAATGGAGAAAGCTTCCTATGTTATTTATTTGTGCAACAATAATGCATTATACAATCAATTGGTTTGGTGTAAAGGTTTTAATTATACGAATCTTAAAAAACATAATCTTCGAAGTTTCTTATGATTTAGACTAAATTTATGATTTTATTAAACAACTATTTTTTTATAAAAATAAATTTGGATCAGGTTAATCTATATAAAAAAAAAACAAATAAAGAGCCTATTATGATCAGAATACTTGAAGTATTTTGCTAAAAAGTAAAAGAAAACTTGGTTCTAATTGTACTACTTCTAATGCTTTTGAATTGAAAAAATTTATGGAAGTTGATTACTCTTCTATATTGAGTACAAAACAGTAAAAAAAATTTGTTATTTTGTCATGGTAGAAATCAAATGAGAAGATTTACTATGTGTTATCTATTATGGCTCAAGATCTACTAACTTGTTTGGTGTCCACTGTAGCATCAAATTTGCTTTTAGTGCAAGAGATAAAATATTAGACGAAAAACAATCAAGGCGTTAACATCAGTTACTTTGAAGGCTTTAGTATGTTTAAAGGATTGAGAAGATGAGATGGATTTAAACAAAATTGGCAAAAAGGCAATATCAAAGATTTTTCAAATTTTGAGATTTGATCATTTGAAATATAAATTTGTAATTTATTAGAAATGGGTTAAATTTACTGTTAATAGATAGTTCAATAGGTGCAACTATATGGGATGTATTGTAAATAAAGTGAAATAAATTTGACCATTTATTATGTATTTTTATCCAATTTTTAGATTTGAAATAATATAAATAAATACAATATTGTTGACTCATTTGCTAAATTTTTATTTCAATTTTATTTTTTTACACAATAAATTTATATTTTAACATATACTACCAAGTACTAAATGTTTTTGCCCTTAGTAAAATTAGATTTAAGATTATAATTTTATAATTGGAATTTTTAATTACATTTACATTATGGTATTCTAATTAAAATCATAATTATGATGTAATTTTAGTTATGATGAAACACCATTCCAATATAATTTCAATTAATAATTTTAATTATTATTACAATATTATAATTATTCACAAAACTAACACACATGAATTATAACTGCAAGTGCACTAGTTGTGAGTGATAAAATGACAAGTGAGTATCGTTCTCACGAGAATTGATACTCTAAATTAATATTATTTAATAGGGTATTAATAACCTAACTTTATATAGCCTAAATTAAACATTAAGTTGGTTAGGAAAATTAAAGATGTTTAAACTAAACAATTAAACAAATCAAGGAGGTGAGAATTCTATGGTAAAAGGGTGCTAAGGTCTGATTTCACTCTACCTTTTTCAGTTCTTCATGATTATTGATTAATAACTATTCCTGTGATTTTATTAGTCAAGAGATTAAAACTAATTTTATTACCTTTCCTGAGCGTCAAATGAGATCCTATGTGTACACAATCAAGTTACTGTTCTTATTTAACTTATTTACCTATACATGTATTATGCTATCCTTACATGATTACCTTAATTCTATTAGGTAAAAGTGTACTAATTTTTTAGGGTGCATGGATATGATGTGTGTTTATTACAATAGAATTTATGCATCACATGCATAAATTAACGCAACGAAATTGAAAAACTCATTTTCTAGAGTAACAAACACATTTAAAATTTACGTTTTATTACTGTAATAAAAATTAAGGATCGAGAATCACCTGTTAAGCCTTTGAAAATTACCGAATCGAAGTACACCATATAGCATACTCACTAGCAATTCTAGGATCCAAGTAGGATGGGCTTGGATCATTAGAATAGTTCCAACTTTCAGCAATGGTGTTTAACTCTTAGACACCGAAAATGATTAACTTTTAATCACCCTGGTTAACTCTAAACCGTTGCTTAAACTCTTTAAGCTTGAGATTATTAGTTAAACTTTTTAACTAATTTGTGTTTATTTTAAAGCAATGAGATTGTTGTTATCTATTCAATAACAGTCTCACAATTGCTCTAATGGTTAACCATTAATGGAAGAAGAATAAATTTTGTTTCAACCATTGAAACAAAACCTTACCTTTTATTCCTCCAATGGCTTAACATGACTAAGAAGATGAAGAAGAAAAAAGGTTAAGACAACACTTTTAAAAACTTCTCTTCAATTTCTCATCTTTGGTCGAAAATCACACTCCCATTCATAAAACCCACTTCTTATTTTTTTTTTATATATATCTTGCTCATTTGTTCATTCCCTTTTGATTTCAAAAAGACAAGCAATGGCCCACCATGCATGGCTACACACTCGTTGCCCATTACTTTATGTTTTATTTGTTTAATCATATTAACCAAAATAAAACATATACCCTTTTATTTCCATGAGGTGGCTAAATCTAGGAGTTGAAAAGAAATTGAAACACTTTCAATTGTACTCATTTTCATCTCTTGTCAAAATTGGTCAGCCCTACCCTATAACAATTTATCTCTTCTTTGTTTTGTTGACTTACACAAATACTGCAAAAATAATTCTTACATTATTTACAAGTCACTTGTCTTAGTGTGGCTGGCCACTTATGTTCAAAATAAAAAACAATTTTTTTTTTGTTATACAAAATCAACTCTTGATTTTTCAAAACAATTGGCCCACCAAGTATGGCATATAGTTTTAAGTCATTACTACATGTTTTATTTTATATTAATCACATTAATAAAATAAAACATGTAATTGATTTATTACTATAATAATTATTTGACTTAAAAATAATATTAATAATAATATTTAATACATTTATTTATTCAAAATATTTTTCAATAAATAAAAGACTTTGCTTGTCTCACAAGCAAGGTCATTTTAGTAATTTTTAAGTCAAACAATGAATGACCTACAATGTGCCACGTGTTATCATCCTATTGGTCAATAATTATTGTTAACCAATTAATATACTTAACTTTTAAGTTTTGACACATGCACTTGCTGAGGAAAACTTAATCAAATATTCTGGTTTGCTAGAACTTACTGGATTGAACTATTCAATTTGATACATTGCCATATTGCACAATGAGTACACTTCATATTGTGGGACTCTCTAGGTCTATGCTCAATTTGTCAAATAAAACTTTTTCATGAGTCTGTGATCGATGCCCCATACACATGTCACTGATACTACAAATTAGTGTATTAGACTGTACAAGTTGAGGTTATAACATATTCATATAATCCTTCCATCACCTATATCTTAGCAAATAGAGATATAGATCACTACATGCTCGTCCATGAACTTATCTCCATATTTGTATTTCAATAAACAATATGTGCAAACACTTTTGTGATATTGTTTAACTCTACAAAAAATTCTTTTCCTGGGTTATATACTTGTGGCTAAAAGATTTTCTAAAATACAATTCTCAGAGCATCATGATATACGACTGATCTATGTGAGCTAACGAATCCTATATCTACTCACACCGGACTCTATAAGCATTGAACCATACCCAGCGACACGTAGTGGTTAGACTATAAAAGGTCTCTGATATACGTAGAACCAATGTATGGTGGATGACTCACAAGCCCACTGTAGTGCTCAGGTCAAAGGACTACAAATACTACTCAACTCGAGAAGATCCTCCATTGACGGCTTCATGGGATGTCTATGAGGGTCCTCGTAAGTCTATTCCGATAAGCTTATGGTCAGTTAAGAACAACTATCTGTACCATATAGATATAGCATACAATGATCTATATATAAAAAAGATTCACCGATAGACCCGCATTAACAAAAATAGAGCATAAACATGGTCACGGCTCTAACTCCTTAGATATAGTTGATTCTTATAACCTGTTAACTCTTAGTAGTGCTAACTCTTAACATTTATAACTCTCAGTGCTGCTAACTCTTAGCACTGACCTAAATTTCTTTAGACCATATCTGAACTCTTTCAAGTCATACGATGTCTGTAGCATTACAAGCATGGTATCATATATTATAGAATTAATGATTTGATATGAAATGCTTATTGTATAAATATTAAATAATTAATATTCATATAATATTAGAATGGTACGTAAACACCAGTTTCAACAAAATCCCACTTGCTCTAGTGCCATTCATATAGGTATTTTATAGTAATACACTCCACATGTTTCTCAAACACCCTAGGAGTTTAGGCTTAAGTAGGTTTGTTACGTTATCCAAAGAATATATCTTAGATACTATTACATCTCCATTAGTCAAGAACTTTATAATTATGTGGTATTTAGGGTCCACATAATCATAATACTAGTGTGCCATATGGCTTCTTTGCTTAAGCAATCACTCCGTTATTATTGCATTATAGTGGGATAGGATCCATTGAGCTTAGAACCATTCTAAGCTCTGCAACTGGCTTAAAAATTCATAGAGTTTCCTTTGCAGGCTTCTTAAGCTGTAATATATTCTACCTCTAATTTTTTGCTTCTCCTCTTTTCAAATTAGACATTTAGCTCTCTTTTTATAGGTCCTAAAATTAGGGCAAAAATAGGCTTTTCTACATCGATTAGCATTGCAATGCAGTCATTATTATTTTGAATGGTACCCAATGAATAATACTGTTCATGGGCAATGTTCATTTTTAATATTCACCACGACACAATGCGAAGACTTGGTCTTTTGAACCACTTAGGCACCACTTTTTGCCACTGTGGGCACTGTAGCAATTGTTTATAGCATATTTGATATTTTTGCCTAGTTTTCTTTGAATTTTCATTTCAAATAATTTCTTAACTTTGAACGTACAAAATGACATTAACATATAGAAAACAAAATCTCAAAATGATGCTTAAAATAGACAAACATCAAATTATAAGAGATACAATACGATATATAAAATGTGCATATCAATAATTAAAATTACATCATTTACAAATGGTAATTATTGATTTAATTGTATATTCTAATACAAATATTAAATTTAAAAACTTTAAACAATAGTATTGTTTAGTCTAATGATTGATAACCTCTACTTAATTGAGTTTTTGGCCATTAAATCTCCAACACAAAAGCAAGCTAGGCTATGCTACCCAGTGTCACGGGTCGGGCGCTTGTTATTGACCCAAAAGACTAGCTTGTTAGGTAATGCTGCATACCCACCCAATTTCTATTCGATGTAGGACGTGACATTCTCCCCCACCCAATCACGTGATGCCCTCGTCATGGTGTAGTCCAAACTCAAGGACCAATTTGGCCCGTATTGCCCATCTCCCTGAGAATAAGGGACCCACTATCCACGTGGCAATCTCTATTGGGGCTCAAGGCATAGGATTTTAGTGTCCACTTGGTCCGTATTGCCCATCCCCTAGCGGTATAAGAGACCCACATCCCATGTGCCAATCTCCATTGGGGCAATTTTAAGGGGCCCACATACGAACAAGAATTTAGGCCTGCTCTAATACCACTTGTACCGGGCCGAGCGCTTGTTATTGACCCAAAAGACTAGCTTGTTAGGTAATGCTGCATACCCACTCTTATATACCCAAGACCTACCCAATTTCTATTCGATTTAGGACGTGACACCAGGCACACTTCTATAACACACCTTGTCAGCCTAAGACACACTGCAATAGCATGCCTTACAAGCCAACGGCACGCTACAATAGTGTGCTGACCTAGTTACCACCCTGATATGTTTGCATAAACAATATTTATGAGACACCCGACATAGAGAGGAGTTTTAAACATTCAATTAACCCCATTCTAAAATTAACTTTGTTTGCTTCTTTTTCTAGGTAAATGAAACTAATACAACTAATTACGTTCCTTTCCTTTCAACGATTCTTTTTTATCTCTTTCCTTTTGTGATTTGTTCAACAAAACTAATTCTGTTGGCATAATATGAAAAGCGTCATTTTGTACTAATTTATTGTTATGCAGGATAACTAATTTCATCCCCAATTGTCAATTCTCCAATATTAGTAACAAATTAAGATCTGTTCATTCTTTTAAATAATAATACTATATTTGAGCATATGTGCAGTTATTAATTACTTGGCATTTATAATTTTTTCCATTAATTCCAAAATCTTAAAAGAGATTCAATTAGTTTTCCTCACACTCTAATATTCATCTATAAATATTGATAGTTCCATTGCTTTTATATCCACACACCACACCGGTTTACTTCGAAGAGTGAAAAGGAAGAAAATCAAAGACAACCATGAAGTGCCTCCTTATATTTGTCGTATTCATGCTTCTTCTTTTCCCTTTCGGTAAGCATGTCAATATTGATTCATTTACAGAATTTCTTTACTGCTCTTGTCAATAATTTTGGCAAAATTGTCCCGGTCTTCTTTTTCTTTACAACTCTTTTTTTCTCAAAAATGCAAGAAAGGAATAAACTAGAATAATTTTGATATCTATTTTTGTGATCTTAGCGGTTAGTCCTTGGCTATATTTTTCCTAAACTTTCTGATATTAATATATTTTATTTTTCTCAGAAAATGAAGCGAGGGTAGTAACAAAGCTTAAGATTTGTGTCAAACCCTTCAACATGCAGAATTGTAAAAATACAAACTGTTCCAACTTTTGTGCACGAGAGTTCAAAGACAACAAAGTAAATGGATTATGTCAAGGAAGTTTGTGCCTTTGCTTTGTGCCATGCTAAAACAAAAATGCCAAGTTCAGTTTGATATTGTTATGGCTTATAAAATAAAAATATTTCTATCATGTTGAACAAATAAATAAACTTTAAGGAAAGGCAATTGAATGTTTTATAAATTCAATTGATAGAAGTATTATGGTTTGAGAAAAGAGTTTATTATTATTATTATTGTTGTTGTTTTTGTTGTTGTTATTGTTGTCCTCATACTAAAGCATTTCTTTATATCACTATTAGACAGTCATCTGTTGTTGAATATATTTATTTTTAAAAATTATTCAACCATATATTATCAAATATTTATAAGATAAAAATCATCAGTAAACATAATATAGCATAATATATGAATAGAATGAGAAAATATAGCCTTGAGCATAATAGATGCATATTAGAGAGCACTATTCTAAAGCTAAAAAGTTCTCCTCTCGTGCTAGTAGTGACTAATCTATATGGCCACAAGATTCAAACTTGTGCTCAGAACTGCTCTCCTTGATAAGCACGATGACTCGAAATATAACATCAAGTTTCTATTATCATAATTACTCAGAAAGACAAAAGAAAAATATATAATTTAAAGTAGTTTATACATAATACACATCTCATTTTTCTTTTCCTCTTCACTCTCACACAATTCTAATAATAAAGCATTAGTATCTTTTATATAGTAGTAAGGCTTAAGGGTTTTGTTAGAGGAATCACCCTTCTCCCTGTAAGATTAGGTTAAAGTGAAGAACTCTAGTCAAGTTCAACCTTGAACCCTAACCTCTTTACACAGCGGAATAATATGTATACCAAGCAAAATAGCAAGAATTCAAAGCAGAAAATAAAAAGTACAATGTAATCACTTACGTAGTTCAGCTAATTGCTTACATACACGGTGGATCCAAGAATCCTAGCCTATTTTATTAACTCCCTAGAGTTTTTACAAGTAAAACCTTATGAATAACCCTCAAAATGACCTAATTTTTAGTGTACCCTTACTCTACCACGAACAATGAACACCCAAACGATGGTTTCACCCTAGCGCACACAAGCACTTATTGTCTACCCAGTTCGTCCATTCTCTTATAGTCTCTCTTAATGCTTGATCTCAACTAAAGGGTTTACAAGTGTTTATATATGAGTTATTTCAAGCCTACTAACCCTATTCCTTATTTCAGTAAGAGTCCACTTGTTTTAGAAATCCTAAATTTTCCAAAACTCAAAATTTAGATCAAAAATAGACTTTTCATTGCTCTGGCTCTATGGCACTAAGGTCCTGGCACCACAGCACTGAGCCTTGATGCGAGGCCCAGCGCTGTGGCGCTGGGAACCTGGAGCCACGGCAGTAGAGTTCTATTTTAGGCACTACGGTGCTGGCTCCTGTTTCTAACTTTGCGTTTTTTCTCATTTTCTTCGCATCTTCGAGTCCTGTTTTACTTCCCCCTTTGTGTCCTACAAGTACTAGACTTCTCCATACATGTCCTACACGGTTTAGACTTCTTGTGACTCTCCTATTTGATATTCATCTTAATTTAATTCTTGTGCAAATAAGATTTTTGAATCATCAAATATTCAATAAACCCTTCATTGATTCAAAATCTTTCAAATAAGAATGCCTCTGGATCCGATCCATGATAAGGGAAAATTTGTCATATATTTTTTTATATTTTTATTTTGATATTTTAATATTTTATAAGAATAAATGGCTATTTATGTGTTTTAATATTATTTAGAGGGATTTAAACAAAATTTAAAGAAAGGATACCAAAGGAGCAAAAGCAGGGACTAAAATGTAAACTTTTTAAAGTATGAGTCCATCGCCCCAGCACCACAAATTTTTCGTCCCAGCACTAGAATAGTGATCAAAATAAGAAAATAAAAAAATATGACATGTTTAAGTCGTGACTGGCGCCCCAGCGCTAGACCTTTATCGCGCTAACAACAGGCTAGTGCCCCAATGCCATAACGTCATTGCGCCATCACTCCACCGCTCCAGCAGTGTGGCCTTCTACATGCAGCACGCCAGCGACAGTATCCAGCGGTAGTGCGAGTCTTAGTCCGATAAGAATTGAGATTTTCAAGCTTATATCAATCCCTATAAAAGGCCACTCGACCCCAAACATTAAAGATCACCTGAGAGCAATTCAAGAACACAAAGAATACAGAGCATAAGTGCTAGAGAGCAATATGAGTTTAATTGAAGCAACCTTAGAGAGAAATTCAAGGCGTTTTGCGGCATCAAGAGTTCTTAGGCAGCGCAATCAAGACAAATTCGACGTCTATATCGGTTTGCTGTTGATTGTATCATGATTTATTATTATTTTTACCGTTGTTCTCTTATAATCATGAACTAAATTTATTTTCTAGGGTTAATACTTGAACTCAATATGTGTGCTTAATAGCTATATCTTTTTAATATTTAATAAACGTAGTTCTTTGTTATTTAAATTACTTGATCTTAATGCTTCAATACATCTGGACAATATATGGTGAATGAGTTGGTAATATTGTTGATAAACTCGAAAGAGGAATCATAATATTCAAACCTAGGTAATTTGATTCATGATTATAGAGTAACATTCAATTTTGCATATAGAAGTTTAAATTTAGGATAGAAATATACCTAATTGGCATGTATGATTAATAAGACCTAATCTTAATGAATCTTAATTTATTACAAGTACCATAGGAATATAGGTATTTTGTAAATTAAGGTATACTTGCATGACCTTGGAAGAGGCTTGCAAATACATTAGTGTCTTGATCAATAACAAAGACTAAGAGAGTTAAATATTAGAGATTAATCATTAGAAAGCATATTGAGGGATAGTATTAATCCTAGGTTTTCTCTATTGCTATCACCTAATTCTCTTTGCATTGTGTTTTTACTTTTATATTTTCTATAGTCATTCTTAGTTTTTTATTTTTCTGAATAATTATTAGAAAGACATAATTTTAGTACTTGATAAAAACGTAAAAATTATCCCTGTGGGTTTGACATCCGATTTATTAAGTCCTACTCCAATACTCTATCAATTAGAGTTGAGTCCAATTAAGTCTCCACTTCAACTTAACTTTCTCCGGGCTAGTGACTTTGGTCCTAAAGGCATTCGTGCACCTTGTATAGGGTATGGATGTGTTGCACTCCTTTTTTACCCTCATCACCTTGGTAAGCATGGTTTGGATGTTGCCTAGTGGTCTACATTACCTCAACACTCCGTGTCGGGCCACTCATAGCCATCATAGTAAGTATATAGAGCTCTTCATTATGCTTTTTACCCTCACAACTTATAGATCCTTTTTTTACCCCTAATTTTCCTTTTTTCACTTTAACCAAACACCATTCCTCATCAATCTTGCCCAGGGATATCAAGTTCCTCCTCGGATTAAAACAAATGCCTTACACCATATAAGTCCTTAATTTCTCCACCTTGCATCCTCAACCTTATATCACCAACTCTCATGATCTCACAAGATATGTCATTCCCCATTAGAGCTTTACCTCTCTTGCTTTGTAGTTGGTAAACATCGATTTGTCAGGACACATATAGACACTGTGCCCCAAATCTAGTATCCATTTGCTAGCATACTTTTCCCTTGAGGCTACCAATATGTCTACAACTTTCGTATCTTCCTCAGTACTGATTGCAACCTACCCTCATTGGCCGTTTGATTTCGGACAATCCTTCATAAAGTGTCATTCCTTTTTACAAAGGAAACACTTCTTGGATCTCCTCATTGATTGATTACTCTTCCTCTCTTGTGCAAGTAATGCTGCTCCACTCTCGGACTCAAATATCTTTGTAAATTCTTTTAAGTTCAATGATACCCTGACATCATTCATCGTTAAGGACTCCTTACCATATAGCATTGTATCCACAAAGCTCTTATAACTCTTCAACAACGAACTTAACAGGATTATGGCCTTGTCTTCATCCTCAATCTTGATACTCAATTGCTCAAGACTTATGATGATCTTGTTGAACTCGTCAATGTGAGATCTCAATGAATATCCCTCTTGCATTGTTAACTGATGTAGTTTCGTTTTCATAAGAAGTTATTTGTAAGAGACTTCTTTATGTATAATATCTCAAGCCTCTTTCATAGCCCCAAAGCGGTTTCTTCATCACCAACTTCCCTTAATACTTCGTCACTCAATGCTAGAATTATGGTACTGTGAGCCTTTCTTCTGAATCGTGTCCCAATCTTTCATCCTGAATTTTGAGGTTAGTGTCCATTCGCTAATTGAAGAACTAGCTTCCTCTAAGGCTAAGTCTAGCCCTTTCTTCACTAGTAGAGCCCTAACCTTCTTCCTCCAAAGATTGAAGTCATTCATCTCATTGAACATCTCTATTTCTTACTTGATTACAGCCATGGTTTAAATACCCCAAGTGTGTATTATCAAACCTTAGCTCTAATACCAGTTTGTTGGAGGAATCACCCTTCTCCCCGTGAAACTAGGTTAAAGCAAAGAACCCTAATCAATTCTTCCCTTCTCTTAAAGTCTCTCTTAATGCTTAATCTCAACTAAAGGGTTTACAAGTGTTTATATAAGGGTTATTTTGTACCTACTAATCCTATTCCTTATTGAAGTAAGAGTCTAATTTTAAAAGTCTTAAACTTTTCAAACCTTAAAATCCGAATAAAAAATAGACTTTCCCTTGCTCTAGAGTTGTGCCTTGATGTGTTCAGCACTGCAGTGCTAAGAACCTGGAGCCGCGGCGTTGGGCATTTAGCGTCCACCACTGCGACGTTGGCCCTTATTTTCAACTCTGTGCTTTTTTCTCACTTCCTTCGATCTTCAAGCCCTGTTTTGCTTTTCCCTTCATGTTCCACATATCCTCGACTTCCCATACATTCTAAACTTCTTGTGACTCTTTTATTTGATATTTATCTCAATTTTTGTCCAAACAAGATTGTTGAATCACCAAATCTCCAATAGTTTTAATACCTATATTAATTTGGCATTTTATAATTGTAAATATTTTATAACTCCAATTTTAATGTGTATTGAAATTTATGACCCTTTAGAATTAACTTTTTTTAAGATTAATTTAAATTTTAAAATTGTAACTCTTAGAGTTTTATTATTTATATTAAATTTTATAACTCTCAATTAATTATATATATATATAACTCCCCAAATAATAATAATAGATACATTTTGTAACTCTCACACATTTAACCTCAGTTTAATAGCTAATTTAAAACTATTATAACCATATGTACTAATCATATAGTATTACTAATTACTTTATGTAAATTATGTCATTTATAAAATATTTCATAAATATTTTAAAATATTTTTCTCTAGCAGTCCCATGAAAGATTTAAAAACCTTTTAGATATGAATATATTTTAATATATATAAGAAAAGATAATAATAATTAATAAAAAAAATAAGAGCAATATTCTATTATATAGTAAGTATATGTGTTTTTAAGACTTTAACTTATACACTATAATGTCCATATAGGAAACCTAAACAAGCTATATCTTGAATTCGATCTCTTTGACCAAACTTCAATTATAACTCAGATAATAGTAATAAATACTTAATTTTGCAAGTTAGCGCATTAATGGTCCTGTGTTATATTTTGATTCTAGCGAAAGCTCTAGAGAACAATCAAATTCTCATAGTTGTGACCCTATGACTACTCCCACATAAGTGAGTTCTCCAAGAGTATATTTGACCCATGCCTTACAAGAGTATTATTGTCTTGGACTCATTCAGGGCAAATACCTTGTTGAATGTCTAACAAAATTAGCACTTTTATTACATGGATAAGTAGAAGCATGCATTTTCTAGGATATGTCTATAATATAAATTGTTCTTATCCATTAAACCTCCTTCATAGGATCACCAATCACAAAGGTTGGGTTACTTTCATAGGTGAGACCCTTATGAATTTAAGCACACCCCTCTTGACAATTATATAAAAAATTTCTCAAAATTACCGTATTTATGATTTTTTTGAATTTTTTTATTTATAAAATTGTTATATAATTCCCATTTTGTATAGCATACTAAAAACCACTTCACCGGTATATATTTAAGTTGAATTATTCTTGAAAAGCTTTGTTAAACCTAACACAATTTACTCACTCAAACAATATACATAATGAAAATTCTTAATTTCATTAAAAATTAAAAGGTAAACATTTTTTTTTACTTTCATATAATGATACATAAAATAAATAATAAGAATAATTGATAACTACTACATTTCAAGAAATTCTTGAGAATACTATTTCTTATATAATGTTGTCACTACAAGAAAAATTGGCTTCAATGACACTAGCTACCGATACTTTTTATATTGGTGTTAATGAATACTGATTTGACAGTATTGTATCATTGATCACTAACACTTCTCTGTAGTGTCAATAACTTACTAATACTATGATATCGAAGCATAAAGTGTCGGTGAATTACTAATATTATAGTATCAATTAAATTTACAATGATAAAGTTTTAATTAAAATATAATTATTTTAATTTTTTTTTAAATAATTATAAATTTTAATATTCATTCCCAAAATGGCAGTGTTGCGAAGTCTTCTCCTAAAAACATTGTCGTTTGAGAGCTAAAGAACCAAAAAAGAAAATATTGCTTTAAGCCTTCTCTCTCTCAGCCCTCTCCCTTAATCTTTCTCTCATAAAGCCTAACCCCTCTCCCAAAAACAATATCTCTGAAATTATCACCCTATTATGCAATTTGCACTCTGTTGTTTTCTTTGCATTCTCTTTGTCCGACCAAGTTGCTAAAGAAACTATTAAATTTTTTTATATACATTTTCTTATTGTTTACTAATCTAAGGGATTAAACTTTTCCTAGGGTTTCATTTGCTTGTAAATTTAAATGTTATATTTTCTGTTGATTTTTCATGTCCTTAGATTCAAATTTCAACTTGGCATAATACGTTTAGCTCAAATTTTTTTTCTTTGCTCCTTGTTTTGATTGTTATAGCAACATTCAATAATAACATGAGATTGTACACATGTTTTAGTATTTCAATTTGTCAAATTGGTTTAACTCATTAGAAACTCGCTGTTTTGAATGACTTATGAAGGAATATTATCAGCCTTTATCTAAAGAGTGAATTTGTTGAAGCGAAAGCAATCAAACAAGTAATGAATCCAAAGTATAAATCGCAGCAACCAAGTAATTAAGAACTTGAGAGAGAAAGGTAAAAGAACAACACACAAAATTTATATAGTTTGAGGCAACTTGCCTACATCCACAGCGAATCCAGATCACACTCTTTTATTATTAAATCTTAAGATACTCACAAAGTATACATTTTACAAGAAAGATTCACTCTCTCTTGTAAATAAGGGGTTTTTCTTACTAAGAACACTTAGATCACTTAGATATTACAAAGATATGTTTACAAACTAATAGAGAGCCTTTATATTGCTTTAAGATGACCTAGGTTAACCCTAAATGTGTGAGAGTCATTTTAGGGAGTCCTGAAATATGTGGAGTCAAAACAAGATAAGCTAAAATGGGAAACAACTTTTACGTACCGTTTTCGTATTTTCGCCTCCTTTCTTCATCTATCTTCGACCCTTATGAACCTAACGCACTTGGCTTGCTCTCTAAATCACATCCTAATGATTTTTAATCAACTTTCTCACAAATCCCTCCTTGATTCAAAATCATTAACAAAGATCTCGATCTTTCATATCCACATCTTCAGTCACCTTCATATAGTAGTGACTCCAGTTACGTCCTTGCATAGGATAAACTTAACAGTGGGTAGTGGCTTAGTCAACATGTTAGAAGGATTTTTAGATGACGTTATCTTTGTTAGACTAATTTTACCACTTTGGATAATCTCTGGAATGTAATGGAGCAACATATTAATGTGTTTAAACCTCTCATGAAACATTTGATACTTGCTTAAGTGTATGGCATTTTAGTTATCAAAATATATATCGGTGTTCACATTTTCAGTAGCTATTATCTCCACACATATGTTTTTCAACCATACGGCCTTCTTAATAGCTTCTCCAACAGCTATGTACTCCGCCTCCATGGTAGATAGTGCAACTACATGTTATAAATTTGATCTCCTACAAACACTACACACTACACCCAAACACTGTGAATACGTAACCCATCAATGATCTTCTTCTATCTAGATCACTTGCATTATCAGAGTCTACGTATCCTTTTACTATTACACTGCTGTTTTCATCCCTTTTATACACCAATCCATGATCTGACGTCCCCCTAAGATATCTCAAGATTTACTTTACTGCAAGCCAGTGATCCTTTCCTAAATTCACCATATATCTACTCACCACACTCACAGCGTGTGTTATACTTGGTCTTGTGCAAACCATTGCATATATGATGTTTCCCACAGTACTTGCATATGGTACTTTACTCATCTGTAGTTTTTCTTTTTTAGTTATCGACCATTGTACTGCTGAAAGTTTAAAATACATGGCCAAAGGAGTAAAGACAACCTTTGCATTAGTCATACTAAACCTCTCTAGAACCTTGAGTATATATCACTATTAAGACAAGAAGATAACATCTTTTTTCTCTCTCTCATAATATCCATACCTAATATTCTATTCACTACTCCTAAATCATTCATATCAAACTCGCCACTCAACTGCTTCTTGAGCTTCTGTATTTCTTCCATGTTCTTACATACGATCAACATAACATCAACGTATGGAAGTAAATACATCATTCCACAACTCAAGCTCTTAAAGTATATGCATCTGTCATACTTACTCCTACTAAATCTACAAGCCATCATAAACTCATCAAATCTTCTATACCATTATCTAGGTGATTGCTTTAACCCATATAATGACTTCTCTAGTAAATAAGCATGATCCACATTTTTTAGCTCTATAAACCTCTACGGTTGTGCCATGTAAATCGTCTCTTCAAGCTCTCTATGCAGAAAAGTTGTCTTTACATCCATTTGCTCTAGATGTAAATCAAGGTTTGCATATATGGCTAACAAAATCCTAATGGATGTGTGCTTGATAACTGGAGAGAATATCTTATAAAAGTCAACTTTCTCTATTTGAGTAAAACCCTGTGCAATTAACTTAGCCTTGAATCTTATAGGCTCTATCCGCGGTATCCCCTCATTCTCCTTATACACCCACTTGTACCCAAAATATTTCTTTTGAGGTATTTCCATCACCTTTTAGGTATTATTCTTCTTAAGAGAACTAATTTCTTCTTTTATGGCTTGCTGCCATTCTTTCTTATTTTCACTCTTTATAGACCCATCATATGTTCTAGGTTCATCAAATTCAAGAGTGTAAGTAGAATTAAAAGCATAAGTAACTAGATATGCTTGTGCATACTTGATTGGTGGGTTAATCGTTCTCTTTAGCCTGTCTTTAGCTGGCTGGTACTCTTTAAGTTCTATATCAGGAGTTTTAGTCTTTCTGTGGGTGGACTTGGAGGAACTCACAATGTTCTTGGTTCATCTTCAAGGATCTCCTTATTGAAGTGCTGATCTTGGGTAAATCAGATCTATTCTCAAGCTTTACTTCAACTTTGTTTTTACTTAGGTGCTAATCTTCCTTAGATACAGGGGTTCTTCTTTCTCATTTTCTTGAGAGGCTTTCATCATTGTTGTCTCATCGAATGTCACATCACAACTTATGATACTCCTTCGTGATGTCAATATTCTACACTACACCTTGTATCTTTTAACTCCTTCGGGATATCCTATGAATACCCCTTTGATAGTTCTAGGTTCTCCTCCTTAATATGGACAAAGGTAGGGCAACTAAACATTCTGAGGTGGTCATAATTAGGAGGATTGCCCGACCATTTTTTTTTTGGTGTCTTGAAGTCAATTGTTAAGGAGGGGTTTCTATTAGACAAATAACTTGCAATCACTACAGCTTCTCCCCAAAATATCTTGGACATCTTTACATTGATAAGTATGCATCTAACCCTTTCAAGTAGAGCCTTATTTATCACATCAAACTCTTTATTGCAAAACTCGAGGCCATTGTTAGTCCGTAGCCTTTTCACCTTTTTGCTAGTCTAATTCTCAACAAAAGCCTTCCAAGTTTTGAACTTATCAAACACTTGATCCTTACTCTTCAACACATAGACCTACAGCTTTATTGAGTAGTCATTAATCAAACTGAAAAAATACCTAGCACATCCACGAGTAGCTATTTAAGCTAGTCCCTAAAGATCTAAGTGTATGTAGTCAAGAGTTCGCGTTGTTTTGTGCTCACCGGTACTAAACCTCACTCTATATGCTTTCCCAAGCACACAATGTTCACAAAATACCAATGACTATAACCTATCCTAACCAAACACCTTTTAATTAAATAACTCCGTCAAGTTTCTCTCGCATAAGTGTGCTAGTTTGAGATGCTAAAACTTAGTTTATATATTTTTATCATCTACAAATAATAATGTAGAACTACTTATAACTTATCCTTTAAGCACATAAATATCTTTGTGCTTCTCTTCTCTTATTTCCACCATAGAACCTTACAATACTCTCAAAATCCCTTCGTCGATCCCGATGAAACACCTATTCTGGTCTAAAGTCCCTAGTAAGATCAAGTTTCACTTGAGGTCAGAAACATACCTAACTTCAGTCAACTCTCTCACTTGCCCATCATGCAATCTAAGTTTAATACTACTAATTCCATCACTTGACATTTACCATCATTACCCATTAACACCTTACTACCATTAATATGCTAGAAATTTATAAGGCATGACTTATATGGGCACAGTAAAAAATACAACCAGAATTAAGAACCTATTGTTTAATATTCTTACTATCAGTAGTGACTAGTGTCTCTACACTAGCATAGCTATCATCATAAACAAACACAGCATCCACTTTTTTCTTATCTTGTGCTTTCTTCTCCGAATAGATTTTTATGAAGTGCCCACTTTTTTTTTTATAGCAATAGCAATTTCTAGGTGTCCTGGACTTTGATCTTGAGCTCTTTTTCTTTCTATCTCTATGTGAGGGCCTTCCTCTTACAGATAAGCTTTCTGCATTGCCTAGATCTGCTTTTCTAATAGCTATGAGTTTAATGATCATTTCACATTGCTTATCGTTAAACTATCTCTGTGGTGGAGTAATGTATCAACAAAACTCTCATAACTTCTAAGAAGCAAACTTAGCAGAATGATTGCTTTATCTTCATCCTCTATTTCTATATTGATAGATTTAAGATCAAGAATGATCTTGTTAAAGGCATCTATATGATCTTTCATCGATGTTTCCTCTGACATAGACAACTAATACAACTTCTTCTTTATATGCAATCTGGTTACCAATGACTTCCGCATATAAAGAGAGTCAAGTTTCTTTCAAAGACCAATTACTATCGTCTCATATACTACATCCCTTAGAACTTCATCGCTCAATGATAGAAGGATTGTACTATAAGCTTTTTCTTGAATGTCTCTTCTTTCTACTTCAACTTTAGATGATTTTGGCATTTTCTGCACTTCACTAAATAGAGTTGCAGTTTCCTCTAATGCCAAATCTAACTGTTGTCTCATTAACAAAGCTCTAACCTTCATCTTCTATAGACTGAAGTTATTCGACCTGTTGAATTTCCTTACCCCACATTTGGGTGTGGCTATGTCTGCTTAGAACCAAACTTTGATACTAGTTTGTTGAAGCGGAAGCAATCAAACAAGCAATAAACCTAAAGTATAAATTGCAACAACCAAGCTATTAAGAACTAGAGAGAGAGGTAGAAGAACAACACAGAATTTACGTAGTTCAACAACTTGCCTACATTTATGGCGGATCTAGATCACACTATTTTATTATTGAATCTCAAGGCACTCACAAAATATGCCTTTTACAAAAAAGACTCACAAAGAACTCTAATTCTCTTATAAACAAGGGGTTTCTCTCACTAAGAATCATAAAGAATATTTAGATCACTTAGATATATTTACAAGTCAATTGAGAGTCTTTATATAGGTTTTAGGACGACCTAGGTTAATTATAAATATGTAGGAGTCATTTTAAGAAGTCCTGAAAAAAGTGGGAGTCGAAACAAAACAAACCAAAACGAGAAACAACTTTCTCACACAGGCACCACGACGCCCACTCATTGTCTAGGGCACTGTGACACCTATTACCTGGCTCTATAGTGCCCACACCTAAGCACTATCCTCACGTTTTTGCCTCTTTTCTCGCTTTTCTTCAACTTTTGCAAACCCAACATACTTAACTTACTCTTAAACTCATATCCCAATAAGTTTTTAACCAACTTTTTAAAAGAATTTTATTTTAATTAGCGAATATAATTTGGTATTTTCTCAAAAATATTTTGTTTATTAGGATGATAATTTCAAAGATTTTTTTTTGAAAATGGTGAAAACTTTTCTTGAAGTCTAATTGAGTGCTTAACTTCGATCAATATTTGGGATTCAAACCTTATCGTTATTATGAGCCATACTGGTCGAGTCCTAGGATGTTGTACCTGGGATAACATGACAGTTCACTTGAGCTAATTTTTTGAGGATCGTTCTAGCACCACACGATGTTTATTAAAATATAATTAAATAAAATTACTTATAAAAATGATATAATTTAAATAAAGCAATATTTTATTTGATGCCTTAGTTTTAGTACTAGTATTTCAATTCTATTTGCTTTTCTTCGGTTATTGATTATAGAATTTTGCCGACGTCCACATGCGTATACTGCTTATGAAGTGTATAACATATCAATACAAAAGTAGTAGGGGAGGATACAGAATTTTTTTGGTCAAAACAAAATACAATTGACGATAGCATATTTAATATATGTTATATATAATATAAAATACTATAACATTTCAGGAATGCTACAAGATAAGAGTGCACTAGATATCATTTTTAATGTGCTAGAAAACAATGATAGACATAGTAATAATTTTTGAACAAAAAACTTTAAATTAATATAAATTTGTTGTAGCATTGTTTTTATGTAAAGTTACCATTATAATATTTAATTTATAACATTTTATTTTTTTATTACATTTGATATATACTAATAGAGTTTTTAATATATGTGATATATAATATAACATAATATAGCATTTGAAAAATGCTACAAGATAAGAGTGAACAAGATTGCATTTTTAATGTGCTAGAAAATATTGATGGATGTAATAATATTTTCTCACTCATTGACTTTGCTCATCCTTCATTACAAGACATTTGATTCTCACAAAATGTTTGGCAACGAACGCCTTTAGTGATATTTAGCAACAAAAAAAAGTTTCTTAGTTAAATGACAAAACATTAAACGACTATTAAGGCGCGTAATTTTCGTGGCTAAACTTTTAGCCACAAAAATTTCATCTGTAGCTAAATTTTTAGTTATGTAATTTTCATTCGTAGCTAACTGTTCACCTATCAAAATCTAAGGATGTATGCTTGAATATTGGCCACAAGTTTAACTACAAAAAAATTCATGACTTAAAAGAAGTCATCTTTTACCGCAAGTATCTTGTGGCTAAAATGCAGTACTTTTAATGAGATTTAGCTACAAAGTTTCAAATCGTGGTGAAAAATATTGACATTTAGTCACGAAAATTTAATTTGTTATTACTTGAATGAGAGAAAAGAAGGTTGTTTGACTTTAGGATAATATTTTTTAATATATCTTTATTATGTTTAATGCTAATTTTTTTATTTTATTTATATTTCATTTTATATTATGTTTGTTCATGTTTTTTATTTTATAAATATTTGACAATATATATTTAAATATATGTTGAATAATTTTTAAAATAGATATACGCAATAATCTAAAATCAAATATTTTCTTGAAAACCTTTAATATAAATATTGTTTAATTTATTATATGTGAAGCATAATCAAATTTTTATGTTTAGATATTAGTATTATCTTATTGTTGGATAGATGATGTAGGAGTGTTATAGTATGATTCCTTTTCTCTATGTTCCGTTCTTTGATAGAATGAGTGGAGGAAAATTGTGTGGATGCTTAACAAAGGCTAATCAATATCATAAGAAAATTTAGTATTTCCCTTTTATGTTATTTTAAAATCATTTGTAGATTTAATGTATTCGATTTGGTTCCTTTCTCAACTTAGGTGACATTAATATGATTTTTCCAAAGTAATGATGAAGAACAATGTTCTTTGATTCATTGCACCTTTAAAAGTTCTAAGATTGAATCACTTGAAGGCATGCAGTGTATGAGATTATTTCGAAGCAAATAGCTCTTGCAAGGCTTTTATGCCACTGACTTTGACCTCTAAGTAATCAATAAATTGAGGTTAATATATTCAAATGGATAAAAGAATTACACCTTTTGAATGAAAAGGACATGCATCATTTGTGGAATGATCTGTAAATGAAGAAATTGTTTATTTTATAACTCATGACAATTTTAATAATTTTATATTACAATGATGATTGCTTACACATTGAACAATATAATTAAACAAAGCTCTTAATCATATTATTTGTTGATTTTTTAGCGGTATAAAACTTTTAAATACTAAATATATGTTCCTAAAATAGATTTGTAGTGTTCCTTTTCTTTTTCTTTTTTCTTTTAACATAATTTTATCAAGCATAGTAAAGACAAGAGGTCATGTCTACGTCAAGTTAAAAATACTTATGGATTCAATTATCAATCTTGATATTTGATATATTTATCAAATGAATTTCGTATTTGTATTTTTCAAAACATAATATTTTTGTTATTGATTAAATATTTGCATATTGGAAAGAATATTATCAATGCTAAAGCATTCAAGATTTAATTTATCTTAATTGTGAAATGTCTGTGACTGGTTATTATTTTCGTGTTTTTATAGTGCCTAATATGCATCACATAAATATATGTGTAAATAATTTTGGCTTTTAGGGTAATAGAAATATTATAATTAATGATCAAATGATGTAGTTTAAATTCTTTGTTTAAAGAAATTATATATGAAATATTAGTTTCGAAAATTTCTTCAAATATAAAAGTTTATCAATTATTCTTTTTTTTTTCATGTATCATTATAAGAAAGTAAAAAAAAAAAAGATGTTTACCCTTTAATTTTAATTAAAATTAAAAATTTTATTATGTATGAATAAGATGTCCATTCTAATATTTTTAATTGAGTGAGCAAATTGTGTTAGCTTTGACAAAGATAGAGAAAGCTTTTCAAGAACAATTCCACTTAAATAAAAATAGGTGAAGAGTTCTTTATCATGATATATAAAATAAAATATATATAAAAATTTCATAAATAAATAAAATTTTAAGAAAAGTTTTATAAAATTGTCGAGGGGGATGTGCGAAATCGTAAGGGAATCACCTATGGAAGTAACCCAACCTCTGTGATTGGTGATCCTATGCGAGGTAATGTGTTGGAGCTGGTGTTTATATATTATTTCAATATTGTTAATATTTGTACAATAAATATTTCAAATATAATTGTTAGTATTCAATCCGTTTATGGTACAATGCTTACAACGTTACAAACATTATGATCTTAATGAGTTTAGATCTGGTTTAAAGCAGTTTAGACCAAGGTTAAGATTTATCAATGTTAAAAGTTATAAATGCTAAAAGTTAATATTGTTAAGTACTAGTAGGTTATAAGAGTCAGCAATATCTTAGAAGTTAGAGTCTTGTCTGAAATGGGACAAGGACCAGAGAATATACTAGTGATGACATAGTTACAAAAAAGTTGTAATAGGTGCTAAAAAATATTATTATGCAAGTATGTTCTTAAATACTATGTGCCTGATCTATTTTTATTCATGCGGATCTGTTGGTGAATCCCTTTTATATAGATCAATGTGTGTCTATGTCTGTAAGATACAAATGGTTATTTTTAGCTGACTATGAGCTTAGAGCCCGTATAGGCATGTGACTATTCAGCAAGGACGGGATACTGAACTCACTTATGAGAACACCAATAGAAATCCTATGAAGCCATCAATGGTGAGTTATCACCAGTTGAGTAATATTCGTAGTTCTTTGACCTGAGCGCCATGGTGGACTTATGAGTGATCCATCATACTTTGATTCCACGCATATCAGAGACTTTTTATGGTCTGACCATTGGGTATGGTCCGATGCTCATAGAGTTTGGAATGCATAGATATGAGATCCATTAACTTTCATATAGGAGTTGTATATCCTGATGCTCCAAGAATTATATTTCAAGAAGTCTTTTGGCCAAAAATAGTAACCCCAGAAAAGAGTTTTTCATAGGATTAAACAATATTGCAAAGGAGTTTGCAGATATTATTTTTTGAAATACAAATCTGGAGATATGATCATGGATGAGCATATAGGGATTTAAAGGTGCTGTACTATATTTTCGCTCTTCCAAGATATAAGTGACAGAAAGATTATACATATGTGCTATGGCCTTAACTTGTATAGTCTAACGCGCTAATTTGTAATATCCATGACATGTATATAGGGCATCAGTCACGAACTCATGGACTAGTTGTTGGGATTTGTGCTTACGTGTCATCCCAAAATGTATAAATATTTAATAATAATATTTATACAATTATCCTTTTTAATAAAATCATTAATATTATTTATTATTAAATGGTAAGATGCTTGGAACATTTCAGACATTGTATAATCTAAATGAGTTTAGATCTGGTTCAAAGGAGTTTAGATCAGTACTAAGATTTAGCAGCGCTAATAGTTAGAAGTACTAAGAGTTAGCATGTTCATATAGTTAGCGAAATCTAAGGAGTTAGAGTTTTGTCTGAAATGGGACAATGACCTGAGAATGTATTAGTAATGATATAGCTGCAAAGAGTTGCAGATGGTGCTAGAAAATGTCATTATGCAAGTATATTTTCAAACACAATGTTCCTGATCTAATTTCATTGATGCAGGTCTATCGGTGGAACCCATTAATATAGATTAGTGTATGTCTATTTCTGGATGGTTCAGATGGTTAGTCTTAGCAAATCATAAGTTTAGTGGAAGTTTGTATAGAGATGCAGGTATTCGTGAGGACTGAGTATTGACCAGACTCACGAGGATATCAAATAAACATCTCATGAAGCTGTCAATGGAAAGTCTTTCAAGTTGAGTAGTATTTGTGGTCCTTTGACCTGAGCGCCACGGTGGGCTTGTGAGTGATCCACCATGCTTTGGTTACACAAATGTCAGAAACCTTTCATGGTCCGACCGCTAGGTGTTACTGGGTATGATCCGATGCTCATAGAGTCCGGTGTGCGTGGATATGGGATCCATCAGCTCATATGAGTGGGTTGTATATCTTGATGCTCCGAGATTGTATTTTAGAAAGTCTTGTGGCCACAAGTATAAATCTCAGAAAATATATTCCGAAGGAATCACAATAGTATTTGTGGATATTGTTTAATGAAATATGAATATGGAGTCAAGTTCATGGTTGAGCAAATAGAGATTTGTCGGTGATGATCTATATCTCTGTTATTCAAGGATATAAATTGATAGAAGGATTATATGAATATGCAATAACCTCAACTTGCATGGTCTAACACGTTGATTTGTAATATCTGTAACGTGTGTGTGGGACATCGTTCACGGACGTATGGAGGAGCTCCATATGACAAATCAGGTGTGGACCTAAAGAGTTTCACAATATGAAGTGTACTCGTTACGCACTAGGGTTGCAAATTGGATTGAATAATTCGATCCAATAGATTTCAACAAAATAGAATAATTTTTTCGAGATCTCTCGGGATGTGCATTTGTCAAGACTTAATTGTTAAGTAAATTGTTTAATTAATTAATAAGAGTTGTTAATTAATAAGATGGTGACAAATGGCAAGATCTAAGCCCTTCATTATATATCATGATATATTAATAAAATAATGTAAAAATAGTTTTTAATTTATTTTATTATATTAATAAAATAATGCAAAAAATTATTTTTTGATTTATTTTATAATATTATTATATACATTTAATCCACTAAAAATTATGATATAATTTACTGCATTAATTTTGTTTAAATGAATTTAATAATATTTCACCATTATGAATGGTGGAGACATATTCAATCAAGTGACATCCGATCATGTTTTTCAAGAGGTGGGTGAAGCACTTGAAGTGTAATCAAGTGTTTCAACCACTATAGTAATAATGGGTATTCATTATTATTATTGGGTGGAGCCTTTCTTTGTATTAAATGTATATATATATATATAGGTCATTAAATGAATTTTTATTCATTTTGTTTCTAATAGTTGGCTGACCATTTCTTAGCTAATGGGTGGAGCACTTCACAATGCAATGATGATGTTTTATGCTTTAAGATTATGGGTGGGTACGGTCCGGTTCGGTCTAATTTTTTACGAAACCGAACCGGTCTAATTTTTTACGAAACCGAACCGATCCTGTTTTTTACAAAACCGAACCGATCCGGTTCAGTTTTTTGAAAATATAAAATTGAAATTGGTTTTCTTAATGAGAAAAACCGAACTGGACTGAACCGGTGTTTTTGGGTTCGATTTTTTCGGTCCGGTCTGATTCAGGTTTTTCGATGTTTTAAATTTTTTTTAATTTTAAATTATGAGTTTTTTTAATTTTTGGTCCGATTTTTTCCAATTTTATTGGGTGGAAAAAATCGAACAAGAACCGAACCAGACTGATCAGTTTTTTCCCCAAAAAAACTAAATCGGTTTCTTTTTAAAAAAAAACCAAATCGGTTATTTTTTTAAAAAAAATTGGACCGAACCGAACCAGCTGGTTCGGTTCGATATTTCGGTTCCCGATTTTTTTTGCCCACCCTTAATTAAGATAATAATAAAATCAATTGATTAGTTTATTGAAAAAGAAATTGAAACAAAACAAAAATGAAAGGTATATTCATTCAAGGTAGAATGAAGGATGCAGCCAAGTGCAAGGGAGAAAGAGAGAGATATGTTTGGTCTTGTTTTTCTTTCAAGGAGTTGAAAAGAATACAATGTGAAGTTATTTTGATTTTTCTTATTCTACATGCTTAGAAATTGTGAATGACAAAAAGAGAAAAATAATTCTTGTTGTGTTAGTAAGTTGTTATTAACAAGAACAAAAATAAAATTTCAGCTTCTTCTCCTCTCATGGATAGCTAAACCATATTGATATTCATGAAACAAATATATGTATTCAAAGAGTTTGAATATAAATTGCTGGAAATGTTAAAGCTACCATTCTAGCTCCATAATCCCACCAAACCTTTATATACTAAAATTGTTCAATAATACACGTCAAGGTGAGCTCTTCACATGGATTCTTAGAGGATTTGAAGAAATTGTAAAGCTACCTTCATTAGGTAAGTATTTTAACATATTGTTATAATACAATTGTTCATCATGTTTATAATTGTAGAATTGTTATACTTATGTACATATGTGATATATATGTTTAATTTGTTAAAATGGGTGTATATGTAACATGCTTCCACTACATATAGTAATTTTTGAAATTATATATACACTCGTATGTCACGCACTCGATATCCAACACTAGTTCTATTTGACAAATTCGGCATGAACCTCGAGAGTTACGCAATATGAAGTGTACTCATTATGCACTGGGTAGTGTACCAAATTGAATTGTTCAATCTAGTAAATTTTAGCAATACCGAATACTTGTTTCAGGTACCTTTGGGATGCGTGTGTGTCAAGACTTAAGTGTTAAGTATATTAATTAGTTAATAATTATTGTTGACTAATTAAATATTGACACATGACACACAGTGAGCCTACGGTTGAGTTTACTCAATTGTGTGGTTAGGTGGAATCCACTTTGGGTTAACTTGATAACCAAGTAAAGGTTTAAGTGTAATTTTACTTTATTGATTATTTAATTATTTTTAATCAAGATATTTCTTAAAATTGACTCTGGTTAAGTTAACAAACTAAGGCTATATAAAGTAAAAATTAAAATACATTGTTTAAGTTGTTAAACTTATGGCCAGCCATTTTGCTTGGAGAAGTGAGAAGAATTCTTTTCAACTTTTGGCAATTGTTGTCTTAAAGGAAAATAATTCATGAATTCATTTTGATGAATTTGATTAGGTGGTGGCCGGCCATGAGAGTGAAGAAAGAGAGTTTTTTAGCTTAAGTTTGTTTTAAGTGTTACGACAAGAAAACAAAAGCTTTGAAACACTATTTATCTTCTTCTCTAACTATGCTTTCCACTATTTAAGTTTTTGGGTTTTTTTTTTGTAAATTCAAGAGTTTACAAAAAGAAAGAAAAAATAAATTCACTACTTAAAATATTGTTTAAGTGTTAAACTGGTGCTGAAAAATTAAAGCTATTATTCTAACAACTCAAGCCCACCCCGTTGAATCCTAAAATACAACGGGTTCATTTTGGGTGGTACTTCAGCTTATACAATTCCAAAGACTTGTCAGGTGATTATTCTCAATCATTGATACTAATGTGATTAATATCTGTTTAATTTCATTAATGTAATGAAATGCGAAATTTATTATTTTCATCATTTAGGATGTTTATATATGAAGCATAGATTGCGTATATATATATATATATATATATATTGCATGTGATGTGTATATATGAATAATGGATACGTACACATGCATACACGCACTCAATACGGTTTTTGAACCGCACTCAACATAATGGACAATAACAATTTATATTATATGACTTATTTAGCACTTATATTATGGACATATGCTAGAGAAGGTATTCTTTCGCTAATCCTTATAGTAAAATTGCTAATTTTGTTTGACATTAGGAATGGTATTTATCATAAATTAGTTTAAGACAAGAATACTTCTACAAGACATAGGTCAAATAGATCCTTAGAGAATTCACCTATGTGAGAGTAGTCATAGGTTGTGACTATAAGAATTTAGTTGTTATCTACAGCTTTCACTATAATTAAGATAGAGCACATGACTATTAATGCAGTAACCCATAAAAAAGAAGAAGTGTATTATGTATAAACTATTCTGAATTATACATTTTTCATATTATAATATTGAGCAATTATAATAATAGAGACTTGATATTATCTTTTCAGGGTGATCATGTTCATCGAAGAGAGCGGTTGCGAGCATAACGCTAAATCTTAGGGTCATATAGATCTATCACTACCCATAAAAGGGGAGAACTCTTTACCTTGAAGACAGTGCTTTCTAGCATCCTTCTGTTATGCTTAAGGTCGATTTTGTTTCACTCTCTATTTATATTTTATTTTATATTATGCTCGTTGAGGATTTTTATCTTACAAATATTAGACAGTATATGTTGAAATATATGGTTGAATAATTTTTTAAAATAAATATACCCAACAAGATATGATTGTCTAGTAGTGATATAGAGAAATGCACAAGAATAAAAACAAAAACCACCATAACAACAATAATAGTTAACAAAAATTTTGGTAACAATAAGTCAACAAGTTAGCTTTGTTTCACTAGGGAAGCTTATCCTCCAGAAGAAAGGCGTCTAACGAGGGCTTTCAAACCAGAGAAGATGTGTGGCAGCACTAGAGGTTTTTTCAGTATAGGTACTCTGATGCTTAAATCAGCAAAGGCCCAGGAAAAGTAAAAGTAAGGTAATAAAATAGAAAGAGAGTTCATTGCATTGTGTGAATATCAATATTAAGTATATGATTGAATGGTGATCTCTATACTGATTTTCTCATTTATTTATAGAGTGAGGATATGAGATTTACTCTTAGCTCTTTGAATCCTTTTTAAAGTGGGGATATTTATAGACTTAGCCTTCTTATATTCTACTATTAGAGTCTTTCTAAAATCGTACCCAATCTTACTTGCGTTGATATAATTTTGACTTTATCCACTGCTCTCTACATTTGTTATAATTTCTTTTTAAGAATTATCTTAATTATTTCAAGTCTTACTTTGTGCCTCCATAAATGCTTGTAATGTATCCTCTAAAGGACTCTTAGTTGGTTGTGCATTATATTGAGGTGCAACATAAGACTTGAGTGCTTATTATTCTTTTTTCCAATTGTTGTTGGCTTGTTGGTTAGATTTTCAACTAAAGTTTAGGTGGTTTCTCCAACTAGGGTTATAGGTTTCAGAGTATGGTGAATAAGGATTCTTGTACATCCATAGGGCATTATAATGTTCCTTATATATCCCTCTCATCTCACTATAAGTGAGGCAATCCTAAGCTAAATGTTCTGCTCCTCCATAAACAAACAGACATCGTGTGACTCAACCCTAGCAACCGTATTGGTAACCCTTCTATCTTTGGTTTGCAAGGCCTCTAATTCTCTAGTTAAGACCTCTAACTAGGCTTTAAGGTTATCCTTTTCCCTAAGATGGAAAAATCCACTAGGTAGTGACCTATTTGTGCTTTTAGTAGCGTTAGGTCCAGTCTATGTATGTGTTTTTTCGGCTAAGTCATTAAAGAACTCTATGGCTTCCTTAGGATCTTTGTGAAGAAACTCTCCATTATACATCATCTCAACAAATTGGCGCTCTCTAATTGTGAGTCCCTCATAAAAGTAGCTAACTAATACTAATTTTCATACTTATAGTGAGGGCACAAATTTAGCAACTCTTTAAACCTTTTCTAAGCTTAATATAAGGTTTCATTGTCATTTTGGGAGAAGGAAGAAATTTGTCTTTTTAGGCCATTAGTTTTGTGTTGTGGGGAGTATTTATTGAAAAATTCTTAGGTCATTTCTGCCTAAGTTCCTATAGACTTCAGCCTCAAAGAGTATAGCCAACTATTTGCTTTATCTTTCAAAGAAAAAGGGAAAAATTTAAGCCTAACAGTGTCTATAGCTTCATGTTGGCTATAGAAGGTGGCAATTACTTCTTCAAATTTCCTAACATGTACATAAGGATTTTAACTATCTAGACCACGAAAAGTAGGCAGAAATTGTATCATTCCAGTTTTAAATTCCAAATATAGTGTGTTACGTGAAAATATAATGCATGATAGTGTGGCTGTGTGAGTAGAATGTAAGTAATCTTTTAGAGTCCTAACGGGGTTATCCTCGCGTTAGCTCATTGTGTTGAAATTACAAGATGAACTAGATGATGAATTCTCTTCTCTTGCAAATTGTGGTGGTGGTTATAGTTATACTTCTCTCAGAAATATTCCTCATTTGTCTCTAAGTCAATGCATACATCCTAACAAATTTTTTTTTTACTTTTTACTGATGGAAATTCTCAAGGAAAAATTAAGAAGTGAATAAAAGAAAAAAAGAGTTAAGTAGTAAAAATCAACCATGACATATAAAAATAAAATATAATAAATAAATAAAAGAAAATAAACTGTAAGGTACAATAAATAAATAAAAAATAAAATAAAATAAAGTATTATAAATAAATAATAAAAAATGAACTAAGTTAGATGGTAGAACTAGCCATTAAAATAAAATAAAATATAACAAATTAACTAAAGAAATAAAGTACAATAAATAAATAAAAGAAAATAAATTACAAAGTACAATAAATAAATAAAAAAAATGAATTAAGTTAGGTGGTAGAACCTGTCATTAAAATAAAATAAAATACAAGAAGATAACAAAATAAATTAGGTGGTAGAACCAACCATAAACAATATAATAAATTACAACAAAGAAAATAAATTTAAAAACTAAAATTTTACAAACAAAAGAAAATATACAAAGTTACTGCTTTAGTATTGATAAATGCAACCGACTTTCGCTTAGTGTGCTTCCCTGGCAACGGCGCCAAATTTTGTTTATGCTCAAAATGTAATGCAGCTATCGCAATATAGATTGAGGTGTCGATCCCACGAGGAAGTTTTTGGCAAAATAAGTTGGTGAAGTAAAAGTATTAAAATAGTACCAAGGAGAAAATTAACTAATTGGTTTAAGTAGATGAGATAGATCTGTCTATGAATTAAGGAAAAAGTCTTATGATGATGTAAGAAGGCTTCGAGAATCACAATTGTAATTAACACAAACCATGTTCATTTATACAAGTTATCTAAGATCGACAATATATCATTTTGACAATATTGCAGTAAAAGATCAACAAATAAAATAATGTAACCAATAACAATTATAATTCAACAAGAATCACAAAAGAAAGCATGACTAAAAATATATGAAACATGAGAATTATAACCTTTGGATTATAGAAAAATAATAGATAAGATTTTAAACACAAGCAAACTTACAAATATTTGTAGCTTTTGACAAAGAATCAAAGTATAGAAGTAAATTTATTACACATAAAAGTTGATCTTTTAGCCTTACCAAGAACTCTAGCCTAGATTAGAATGTATGTTAAAGATAAGAAATATGAGATAATTTCCAAGTATTGAAAATGTCCTAAGAGTTTCCTTTTATAGGCAATGAATGGCAACACGTTTAGTGTGACTTCAATCTTCAATAATTTAGGCCAACCACTCATTTACCTAATTGTAGTACCTTTTTGATAATATAAATGATCGATATAGCCTTATTGGCTAATATAAAAGTTGTATTATTTTGTCTGGTCTTTCCATAGCCACTAGGTTCATGCCATTTGGATGAGTATCTAATGAGATATGGGCAAAATGCCAAAGGTGTGTCAGATTTCAGCCAATAACCCTTTTACTAATTTGCATTACATTTTGGTCCATGATAACGGTTAATTTGGACTTTACCATCAACATAAGAGTTATTAGTAATTGAGCGAGTATTTCAAAACTTTAAAAATTATACCGATTGGGTACGTATTTTGTGAAATATAGTCCAAATACATTAGGTAGTTCAAGCTAAGTAAAAATTGTAACCCAATTTTGTTGTATCCCAATTTTTAGCCCATAACATGTTAGATTTGGCTTTTCAACTGTTCTTCAAGTTTGTATCAGATTGAGTAATGTTACTCTAGGCTCAAGAATTTCTTCATTTCAATTTCTACATTGAGAGTTACGTCTATTTTACCTTTACCTAAACTTATGCAAATAACATTCATTAATCACAATTTAAGGATAACACTTTATTTCAAGCCTAAAAATACAAAAATGCTAAAATTAGTGACACTAAATGGTGACTGAATCTCTTAATAAATATTCATTTTAATCTGTTCATCAACCTATATAAAGATTTGGTCTTTTTTTCTTAAATACAAGATTCATAAACTGGATAAGATTCTATAGTCAGATCAAGTATCTGACTATCCTTACCAAACGGGATAGTCGTCTCATGCCTACATGACCAATCTTTTATCCCATAATTCCTTATTATTCAAGGTTCTCAAACTACTCTTTGTTCTATTTACCTAGACATTTACTATTGTATTTAACCTATAATGGCCATTCATTTATTGACACTCAATTAGTAAAACATTATCTTTATCATATATACATGAGGAACTATTTCTAATGTATTTATGATAACCCTCTTTGTCTAACACGGGGAGTGATATGATTAACTTGATAATGCTTGGCACAAAATAGTAACTATACAATATTATACTTCTACCAGAATGGAGAAGTAACTTAAAAGTTTTAATAGTTACTACGTTTAGGAAATCTCCATTTCTTATGAAAAGCTATACTTCTCCTCTTAAAGCTTCATAGCATTCCTCAAATCATATAACGCTTTGAAGACATGAGAAGAATAGGTGGTATCTCATACCTCTACACACTTAGTATCATATGCTAATGAAATATTTGTGATTGGTAAACAGATATCTAATAGGTCTATGTTTCCTAAAGTAAGGTACATTAAATAGTAACACTTTTTATGTCAAACCTCACCATAATGAAAATATTTTCTATTGTGATTATTCTTTATCTATGGTTTCGGTATATCAAATAATTTTTAGATGGAACACAATACTACTTGCACATTTCATGTGCACATACTCACGCTGAAGATCATTAAACATGAAGGCCAGGATATGTAATTTGACTCATAAATCATTCTTAATCTATTTCTGATATATTTTTACCTCTTTTAAAGAGATATTATCAGAAACACCTCTTCATTATCATCTAATCAATAATATATTCAAAATTTTCTAAATCTGAGACTATTCTCAGATTCATTAGCAAGTTAAAATATTTCTCAGTACCCTATAGTTGATGTGCCTAAATCAAGTATACCAATGGACTGCTCATACTAATCTTATCTCTATAAAACGCTATTTATCTCTATAAGATTAAATAAGAGATATGTAACATAACATTTTTAATCGTTAATTAATAATACTTTAGATCATAGGTATAACATTTATACATTTTTAACCTAAAAAGGCCCTCCTACTGCTTTACATAGTTCCCCAAATATCTCAAAGAAAAAAATGACAGTTTAAACTCTTTAAATTGCACAACAAGAAGTGAACCCTATTTGCATTATACTTCAGCCTTATGCTTTAACAATATTGGCCTTTGTAAAACCTAAATGGTAGACAACTCTTATCAATTGTATCTTATGCAGCTTCTATTACTGATCCTAAATACACTTTATCCTCACACTTTAGCAATATTGGGTAAGTGTATTTCATATTAACTTGTCAATAATCAAATATATGTTACTGATACTACCCTCACGCTTTAATAATATTGAGTAATACGTTCGCATATATTTGCCTTAACTCAGGTTTAACTAGCATAGTCTAAATCACACCGACCAAGCCCTCGTGCTTTTGCAATATTAAGAAATATCAAAGTGACCCATTTAATACTATATTGACAAGACGAACCATTATGTAACATCATCTCATAATGAAACACTATTTAATCTGATTAAGAGTGATTTTTGTACTCATGTCCCTATCATACGAGGACGTGGTTCTCAATCACACATTTATTTTGCGCAAGCACAACTAACCCTATCTATAGGGCTCTATTATTGTTACTAGCACAAACAAATGGGCCACAATTTATAATACAATTATAACAATTATAAATAGCTATAAAATAAACATTAAATATTTTCAAACACTTAAAAAATAAATAATCTGAGTGAATAGTGTAATTACAGTAGTGTTAGGTTCTCGGAGCTGCAATGCTAGAGACCCAGTCTCTGGTGTTGCAATGCCAACCTTACAACACTGTAGTATTAGAGTCACTACCCTAATGCTGAGCTACCAGTGCTGTGACGTTGAGTACTAAAGCTGTAGAACTTGCTTACTAATGTTGCAACATTGAAGGTAGAACCTCTAACACTGAGGAGCACCGCGACACTAGAGCCTAGCAACCCCAACGTCGTAGCGCCAAATGACACCATCGCGGTGTCCCTTTTAGATGTGTCCTGATTGTGCATTTTTTAATATTTGAAACAAATAATTATGTAAGGTGAATATGCGCATTTTAATTTTTAATTTTACATGTCTCACATACATAATGTACGCAACAAAATAAAACATATATATCTTATTATATTAATGAGATAAAGGGAGCTCAAGCTAGAATGGTAGGTTCATTTCTCAAGGTTGAAGCATACTTTGAACAATTATAGTTTGGGACGTGGTAGGATTCCTTGAGCTAGAATCGTAGCTTCATTTCTCAGTGGAAATTATTGTTGAAGCAACTTTTGCTTCCTGTATCAGTCGGCCAATACACTAACTATTAGTGTTTGTATTATAACTCTTGCTATCTTACTATCTGACTTGCAATATCAATTAAAGAAGCAACCCTTTATAATGCATTTGCTACCACTCTTTTGGCTAATCAAATTGCAATTAATGGCTAAATATGTCAAGCATAAGAAGGCAACTAAATTGCCACTTCATGCTTTAGCAATGACCTTGATCATATAGTGTTTAGGTGTTGGTCAAAATGCTTGATCAATTACCATTTCCAAAGGCGCCTCATACTTAAACGTAAGCATGACAAATCAAATGTAATTTATAAATCAAAGTGGCCAAATGGCTTTTCAAATGGCGACTAATTTCTTTTCAAAAGTCATTGAATAATGGCCACCACATGCTTACCAATTCAAGCATGACAATGCATATTTCATGCTTATATTTGAAGCATGACAAAGCTTTCCAATCTTGTGAAGTATTAGCTAAATGGTGTCTATAATTAGTCAATTAGTTGCCATGTGTCATGCCATTACAAGCCATCAACATGACATGTTGTAACAAATTATGGGATGAAATGGCAAGTCCCACTTTTCACTTGTCAACATCCTAGGCCTAACATTTAAGCCTTGTCAACTTCTCGAGGTACCCTAAAATAATTCTTACTTTCTGAGATCTTCCTAAATCAAACCATTTGATCTTATGCACTACCCTAGTACTCAATGAGTACGCTTTATATTATGAGACTCCTTAGGTTTATACTCATTTGTCTTACAAAACTCTTTCGTAAGTCCGTAAATGATGCCCCACATATACATTATAGAATGACATATTGAACCATACAAGGTAGGTTTATACAAATTCATATAATCCCTCTATTATTTATATTCTAGAAGAGCGGAGACATAGATTATTACCATCAAATCTCCATATGCTTAACTTTGAACTTATCTCTAGAATCATATTCCTATAAATAATATTTGTAAACAGTGTTTTGATATTGTTTATCCTACGAAAAAATCTTTCCCAAGTTAATTACTTATGGCTATAAAATTTTCTGAAATACAATCTTAGAGCATTAGGGTATACAACTTACCTATATAAGTTGACAGATCTCATATCTACACACTAGACTCCATAAGCACCATATCATACCATACCCAGCGAAACCTAACGGTTAGACTATGAAAGGTTTCTGACATGTGTGGAATCTAAGTATAATAGATCACTCACAAGCCTACCGTAGTGCTTAGGTTAAAGGGCCATGAATTACTCAGCTTAAGAAAACCCTTCATTAACAATTTTATGAGATGTCTATTAGAGGTCTTCATTGAGTTTGTTCTGTATTTAGTCCTTACTGAATACTTGTATACTTATACAAGTTTCCACTAAGCTCATGGTCTGCTAAGAATAACCATCTAAACCATCTCGATGTAGCATACACTAATCTATATATAAAAGAGGTTTTACCAATAGACTCGCATTAGCAAAAATAGATCAAGAACATAAAGCTTGAGAACATACTTAAGACAATGATATTTTCTAGCATTATTTGTAACTCCTTGCAGCTATGTTATTATTAATATATTCTCAGGTCTTTTTTCTACTTTAGACAAAGCTCTAACTCTTTAGATTTTGTTGACTCTTATAACCTGATAACTCTTAGTATGCTAACTCTTAGTATTGTAAACTCTTAACACTAATCTAAACTACTTTGGACCAGATTTGAACTCGTTTAGATTATAAAATGTCTGAAACTTTACAAGCATCTTACCATATATTATTTAAAATTAACAATTTTATTCGAAATATTTATTGTATAAATATTAAGCAATTAATATTTATACAATTTTAGAATAGCACATAAGCACTATATCCAACAATTAGCACAGACGCTATCATAGCAGACTTAGACTCTCTAAGTAACCTCTCAATCATGCCAGTAGTCATTCTCTATATTGCAGCCCGCTTCTTGACATCACGGTGTGACAACACTGTTCGGCCCACTTTCGTAACACTCCCTACTCCATGCCATAATACTTCAACACCAAATTTCTTTTACGCAGTCAACTTCTACTCTTGAAGAATAAGATGGGAATTTTCTCCTGAAACACCATCTTGCAGGGATATGATAAAGAAATTCAAGAGATTTAGTTTAGTTTAAATTTATTTATTTTAAGAATTATCCTTTTTAGGTTTTCAACCTATTAGCTCTATTTTATTTTTAAATTTATTTTTCTTTTTTATGTTTATCTTTCTTCATATTTTAGTTTATTCCTAATGAGTTTCTTTCTCTTTTAGGTTAAATTTTTTTCTATTTTAATTTATTGTAAATTCTATAAATTAAAACTTTGATTAATGAAAAAATTTACCATATTTTCTCTTTTCTTTAAATCTCTACAATAAACATCTACATTGACCTGTTGGTCCTGGAAAGCATCTGATCTAAGAATGAGTTATTGCTTCGGTAACTTAACCGGTGGAGTTATGGCTCTACAAAATGGGTTTCGTTGATTTGGTAAGGATTCATACACATGCATCTTCAATTTCATGATAACCATGGCTTAACACAACATGACAAAAATATTGAAGTTTTTTACTCAAAATTTTGGTTTTTTAATACTTAAATAATGTTAATTTAAGTACTGCCTCTGATGTTGAAGCACTTTTAAACATGCTTGATCATTTCGTTTATGCTCAATGTAATTTTTGTTATATTTATAGAATTTTTTTATAATTATATATGTTTTTTTTTTTTTTCATTATTTTGAGTTTATTTTTCCCCCTAGCGCTTATAAAGTTACATCTTGACTTTGTGTTAAAAAAAAATTTTCTTTCAAAGACTTTATTGCAATACTCAAACTCAAACTGAAACGACGTGGATTGGATATAGTGCTAATAATACATCTCCTATAGTTAAGAATGATACAAGAATAAATTCTACAACTTATGGCCAAATTTTGTAGTTTGTATAGCATTAGTGAGGAGACTTCTAGTTTAAGATAAAAATAGCACAATTAATCTCAACTTAGAGTCAAAATTTACAATTTTTATAGCATTTACAAGAGAACTTTGTTATTCAAGACAAAGAAGTCATAAGCAGTCCTAATCAATTAAGGATTCCTATTCGATTGTAATGGCTATGAAAAACGTTTGCTTCAATGACAAGATCTGCTTGATGATCCCCTTAGTTATAATGTATAAATAGCATTTTCTATAACATGATACTGTAATAAATAAAAACTATTATTCAGTTGTCACATTACAACTAAATTATTTGCCATTATTTTATACTGTGATGATTCTTGGTTTTTCTTCTTTTAAATGAAGTTCTATTATCTTTGTGCTTTTTATTTAAAATCATTTTGACTTGTTAGAATAACTTCTTTTGATATTATGAAAGACTGAATCTTTACTAATATACTTTGTCATTCACAGGTGACTTCAAATGATATTGCTTGAAGGTCCAATTTGAAATTGTCTTGTAAGTTCTTTAAATTTATATGTTGGCAGATGAATTCTTAGAGATTTCTCAACAAGTTATGTGAGTTCTGTTTGCTTTTTTAGAGATTCATGGCATTAGTATATAAGTTATTGTCGATTATCATACTAAATTAGAATGGTATATCACTACTTTTGCAATAGAAGAATTACTGACAAAGATTTTGTTCTTGATCTTCTAGAAAATCTCAGAGGTTTGTCTTTATGGTAAGATTTTATATATTTAAAATCTTTTTAGATTTTTCCTTTTTGTTCAGTCTATTTCATTTTTCTCTATGAATTGAATTTTTTTTGGATTGATATCATTTAAATGTCTATTTGGTTGATAAGAAAATCGATAGGAGAAAAACACCTTTCACACGCTTGTTTTATAGTTTATAATTTCTCTATTTCTAATCACTATAAAAAATACGTGATTTTATGACTATTTGTAGTTGCCTTCCTATGATTTAAGAATTACCTTTTATTACTTTCTTCTCATTTCATTGCAAAGTTTCATATATATGTAATAAATGTATTTAAGTTTTTAAATTATATGTCTTAACCATATCAGCAGAGTGTTTTTCTAGTGGAACTTATGATGATGAATAAATGTGGGTCTATCTTAATAGGGAATCAAAGATGTTTATTCAAGATAAATATGTATACACTACTAGAAAAAAAGATTTTTGGCGATAGAATTTTTGTAATAGAAATATGGTGTTACCACTAACTTGTGATAACGTGTAACACAATTTTGTGATAGAATGTATCAATGTGTAAATAATTAATAATAGAAATATTGTAAGGTAAACTGACATGGACAAGTGGTATTTGGTGAAAATGACAGCGTTCTTAATTTGTTTTTCTTTTCTTTTTTCAGAAATTAATTAAACAATGTCGTTTGTTGTTATTTGTCAAGTTTAAAACGACACCATTTGAGGCATGTAAATTTTGACTGAACAATTCTCTTAAATGATGTTGCTTGGGTCATAATTACTTAATCAAAACGACATCATTTAACTTATAATAGTGTTTATCAAAACGACGTTGTTTGATTTGAGATAGTGTTTATCAAAATGATGTTATTTGACTTATTTTGTTAACATTAAGTTAGATACTTAGAATTTTTTTATCGAGGAAACTTAGCAAATAGTTTTCCCCATTTGACTTTACAGACTCCACAAATCAATTTCCCCCTCAACAATCATTTGATTTTTTGAGATTTAGGTGTTTAAGTTGTTGATTGTTTGAGTGCTCTTGGGAAGTTTGTTGCAAAATCGGTTGTCACTCTTTTACTACACAAACTCTATAAATCATTTTCCCTTTACAATCATTTGAGTATTTGAGATTTGAGTGTTTGAGTTACTGATTGTTTGAATATTTGAGTGTTCCCATTTGAAAGTTTATTGCAGAATCGCATATATTTTAAGTTTGGAAGGTTAGTGTCTCCAAATCCTGAGTATTTTTTCCAATATTTTTCATGTTTAAAGCAAGTATATTGGTGTTTTTATTGTTGTTCTTGTTTATGTTATTTATGTGGATGATAATGTTTGTAAAATTTGGATTTTGGATGACTATTTTTCATTCGATTGTTGGATTTTGATATGTTTTTACTATTTTTAAGGCATCAATTGTTCTAACGCCTGGTATTTTAAATTCAAGTTGTTAATTATTTCGCATCGCCTATAAATAGAAGCTAGTTGACCTACTTAGTTTATCTTTTATTCTTTTCTTCTCTCTTTATATTTTTAAGATTCTCTTCTCACTTTCTAAGCTTTTTCTTATGGTTTACTATTTTCAATTTTGCATACTTATCTCGGTACTTTGTAGGACCTTTTTAAGAAGTCAACCTCGTTCTTTTGTTTTGGGGTCCTATATTCATTCTTGGTAATTGCCAATGCTATCTTCAATGATTATTTTTCAAAAGAAAAAGTTTATTTTAGGCATAATCTGAGTATTCATAGAGTCCATTTCTTGTCTAGTTCTTCTGCTCTATTGTATTGTGGGTTCTTGTGTTGGAATGCTATGGCGATTTTATCTTGGCTTTATACACCTTTCTGGATTTATTTTTTTGTTTTATTTAATATAAGAGACAAAAGTTAGTTGAAATTGAATATTTAGGATTTGTTTTAATGTACCTAATTGAGGCCTATTGACTTATAAAGAATATTATTTCTATTTTCTTAAATTTAAATTTTGCTTTAATTTGATGAATATATGGCTATTTAGGAAGTTTATTGATGAAATATAGGTTTTTAACCCTTTAGCATAAAGACTGGAAATCGGATGAAAAATGGAGAAATTTGAAAATTAAAGCCCAACGCCGCGACATCCAAAATTCAATGCCACTGCACTCAACTCAAAGAGCCCCGTGCCATGGCGCCCTACACCCAACGTTATGGAGCTCAACCAGCAAAACAAAGGAAAAATCCCAAGTCTTAGTGTCACAGCGCCTGAGTATCAACGTCGCGGCATCTAAGATAGAAGATTCAGTGTCGTAGTGCCTATGCAACTAAAATGGAAAATCTGTTTTGGATCCCTAATTTGACTTGGACACAAAACAACAAATTGAAGGGTTACGTAAACCTATAAAAGACTTATTTAGTAGCAAGAGCAAACAACAAAAATAAGGTTACAAGAGAGATCACGGCAAGCTTAAAATTGATGAGCAAGGATTGTCCAGTAAGCAAGAGAAGGATAGAGAAAATTCAAGGCATCCACCTTATTTATTTCTTCTTTTTCTCATATTTTTATGTACTCGTTAATAATGTCTTTGAATATGTACTTTGGTATTCTTACATTCATCATGAATTAATTTTATCTATTTAGAGTTCAATTATTGAACCTAATATGTAGTTAAACTTTATTATCTCTCTTATTTTTTGAACTCAATAAAGTAGAATAGTTATTCTATCTTATGTTTAATGCTTTCTTTATTTATTGATTCTTTGAGAAACATAATGAACTCGATATATTGATTATTGCCTATATATTAATTCTTTGAGGAACCATAATGAACTCGATAGAGGAATTTATGTGTTTAGTCTAAAATAGTCTGATATATGATCATAGGGTAATAATTATGAGTTTCATATAAGATATAGATATATCTATATGGCATATTTAGTATTAATAGATCAGAACTTAATGAGTTTTATCTTATTTTGATTTTTATAGACATAGATAGTTGTTAGGGTAAAATATAGTTATTTGACAAACTATAGAGGCTTATAACAATATTAGGTATATAGGAAATAATTTGTTGTTTAGGGATTAAAATAAGAGAATAATAGGTTCAATGAAGTATTACGAGATATGTTGTAATCCTAGGTTTCTATAAATTGGTGAATTCGTAACTTTGTTTGCTTATTACTTGAACTTTGGTTAATTTTAGTATAACTAAATTAATTAAGTTACTAAAATTTTAAGTTTTTATTTGAATGAAAGTTAAGTAGTGTTAATTTTAGTACAGTGTAAGAGAATCAAATTATAAAAGTCCCTGTGAAAATAATATCTTTCTCATATCATTATATTACTTGTTATAATAATGTGTACTTGTGCTTAGATAGAAATCACATAGCACTTATTGTTAGAATGTGTAGGACCCACTAACACCTTGGTCTACCAGCTAGATGACACTTCAGAGCTACTAGTATCCCAACACACAATTCCTTAGTTTACCTGCATCCCAAAGGATTCGAACCCCCGCCACTATCTCTATGGAGGCCTTATAGGCCTTTAGAGGTTCGTCTTTAAACCCATCAAGCTGGCTAATTCGATGGGTGCAAGGACGAACCTCTAAAGGCCTATAAGGCATCCACAGAGATAGGGGCGAGGGTTCGAATTCTTGGGGGCGCAGGTAACCTGAGGAATTGTGTGTTGGGATGCCAGTGGCTCTGAGGTGTCATCTAGCTGGTGGACCAAGGTGTTGGTGGGTCTTACACACTCTAACAAAAAGGACAGCCTTTTTTTCAGAGTGTGCGGGAGCGCACACCAACTCCTTGGTGTCCACTAGAGAAGAAGATAAAGAACTGGCGCACCCTACACACCTAGCTCAAGTTACCTGCGCCCCCAAGGATTCGAACTCCCGCCCCTATCTCCATGGAAGCCTTATAGGCCTTTAGAGGTTCGTCTTTGTACCCATCAGGATGGCCAGCCCAATAGGTACCACCCTCGTACTCGAAAGGCACTAGAGGATGAGATCCCAGGTTTGAGGAGGGAAGGTTTATTGGGATTTGTGCTTACGTGCCATCTCTTTTGTGTATAAATATTTGCTTTATGTTTATACAATTATGATTTCAATATATCACTAATTATTTTATATACAAATATGGTAAGATACTTGTAACGTTTTAGACATTGTATGATCTGAAAGAGTTTAGATCTGATCTAAAGACGTTTAGATCAGAACTAAGAGTTAGTAATGCTAAAATATATAAATGCTAAAAGATAGCACTGATAAGAGTTATCAGGTTAAAAGAGTTAGCAAAATCTAAAGAGTTAGAGTCTTGTCTGAAATGGGACAAAGACCTAAGAATATATTAGTAATGACGTAGTTGCAATCAGTTGCAAATGGTGCTAAGAAATGTTGTTATGCAAATATGTTCTTAAACTTAATGTTCCTGATCTATCTTCACTAATGCGGGTCTGTTAGTGAAGACCTTAATAAATATAGATCAGTGTATGTCTATATCTGGATAGTCCAGATGATTAGTCTTAGCAGACCATGAGTTTAGTGGAAACTCGTATAGAAATACAAATATTCAGTAAGGACTGAATATTGAACAGACTCACAAAGATCTCCAATAGACATCCCATAAAGCCGTCAATGGAGGATCTTTCCAGTTGAGTAGTATTCGTGGTCCTTAGACCTGAGTGCCACGGTGGACTTGTGAGTGATCCATCATACTTTGGTTCCACACATGTTAGATACCTTTTATGGTCTTACCGCTGGGTGTCGTTGGTATGGTCCGATGCTCATGAAGTCCGGTGTGTACAGATATGGGATCCATCAACTTAATGGGGTGAATAAAATATCCTGAAACTCCAAGGTTGTATTTCAAAAAGTCTTATGGCCATAAGCAGACATATCTGAGAATTAATTTTATTCTCGGAAAAATAATATCGTAAAAGTGTTTACGGATATTATTTATTGAAATACAAATCTAGAGATAAGTTTATGGTTGAGCACATGGAGACTTGACGGTGTTGATCTATATCTCCGCTCTTCTAGGATATTTATGATAGAAGGATTATACGAATATGTTATAACCTCAACTTGTATGGTCTAATGTGCCGTTTTGTAATATCTGTAACATGTGTGTGGGACATTGTACACGGACGTGTGAAATAGCTTCACATGACAAATCGGGCATGGACCTAGAGAGTCTCACAATATGAAGTGTACTCGTTGTGCACTGGGGCGGCGAATTGGATTGAACAATTAATCTAACAATTTCCAGCAAAATGAAAAATGTTTCAAGGTTCCTTTTATTATTCACTTGTCAATAATTGAAGGTAATACACATGATTGGTTTACAAGAGTTGTTAACCAATAAGAAATTGACAAGTGACATAATCTTGCTCCATAAATAATTTACCATGTATTTACCTATTTACCTTACTTGGTAAATACATATATGGTAAACGTAAATATTCAAAATAGTTTTGAATTATTAATATTTTATATATTAATCAAATTATTATTATTAATTGGAATAAGTGGCAAACACCATTTACTAATGGAGAATACACTTGTTATTAATAATAAGGAATGTTGACCACTTAATAATTCTTAAATGATGCACTAAGGAAGTGGTAAAACCATTTAACATTGATTAAATGCCATTTACTCTCTAGAAATTGATTCAATTGGTTGAATCCAATTGGTGAGTGAAAAATATGATAGATTAATATTTGTAATGGCAAACATGGTTAAGTAGTGGTGGAGCACTAAGAGAAATCATTCTTTACACTTAAGAAAGAATTGAAAGAGTTCAATGTGTGTAAAAAAAAAAGAGTGAAATTCGTTCTAGGAGAAAGGAGAGAGAATTGAGAGCATTTCCTAAGTGTTTTTCTCAAAGTGTTGAGAGAAAATGCAAAAGCTTACCAAGGTACAACATATAGAGTTGTAAAGAACTATAGAAAACACCTAATTCTTCTCATCTCTTGGTAGTAATCATTCATAAGGACAAATAGTTTTAAGTGTTAAAACAATCATTTGCCGAAAATTCAAGGCTGTCATTCTAGCTTCACAATCCCACCGGATTTAGTTGTGAACTAGAATTGTGCAAGAGAACACTTCAAGGTGAGCTCAACAAATTGAAGCTTGGAGTTCTTGAAGAATTGTAAAGCTACCTTCATAACCGTGTAAGTTATTTATTTACAATTCATTTTTTATATCATGCATGAAAATATATATGAGATATATATGTGTTTGAATGATCATACATGTGATTACATGCTTGAGTTTGTTACATATTGTATAACATGTATGAATACTTCCGTTGCGTATTTAATTTTTGAAATTATATGCATCTATACACATTACACACCATACCACAACAAGGTTCGCTCATGAGTGGACTGTGTAAGTGAGCCAGTGCCTGACTAGTGGTGACAAGTGGGGGATGATGATATTAGTGTCGGTTGGACTAAAGGGTTAGTGGGCTCCATATAGCCTGACAGAAAGGCTAACCTTTTTGTCAGAGTGTACGGGAGCCTACACCAACTCCTTGGTGTCCACCTAAGAAGAAGATGAAGAACTGGCGCACCCTACACACCTAGCTCAGGTTACCTGCACCCCCAAGGATTCGAACCCCCACCCCCATCTCTATGGAGACCTTAAAGCCTTTAGAGGTTTGTCCTTGTACTCATCATGGTTTACTAAGATTAACCATTTAGATGGTCCAGATATAGATATACACTGATCTATATTAATCAATTCTATACGAAAGACCCTGGATCGATGGAAATAAATTATGAACATATAATTCAAGAATATACTTGCACAATGACGTTGCAACTCTTTGTAACTATGTTATTATTAACATATTCTTAGATTTTTGTTCTATTTCAAACAAAGTTTTAACTATTTAGACCTGATCTGAACACTTTTAGATCAATATAATATCCAAAATATTATAAGCATCTTACCTTATAAGAAATAATTAGCGATTTAATAAAATCTTTATTTATTGTATAAGTATTAAAATACAATATTCATACAAAATTTGAGATGGCACATAAGCAAAAATCTCAACACCTACTTGTCCTGTAGATGAGAAAGTTCATATTTTTATGATCATATCATGGATCACGTTCAAAATATGTTGTTTCCTCTAGCTATACATATAGCATAGGGTTTTTCTTTCTCTCTAGCTCCTAATTTTTTCTCTTATATATAAACATTTGGATGATATATGCCATGCTGAGGTCTGTAGCTCATGGAAATTCATTGTGCATACCCTTATTACTATGAATTTCTAGCAAGTTTTTTGCTTAAATGTAAGGCAAAGATAAGGATTCCAATAGCCAAGATATAGTTTTGCATATCATGAGAGTGAGTTCCACCATAGTATAGAATGTCCCAGATTACTGCAGTGGGTGCACGTTGGTTTTATAGTGCATAGTATGTTGAGAATGTGTTGTATTACTTAGTTGTACGACTAAGTTTATCTTTAGGCCATATGTTTTTATGCTTAACTTATACCAAGTGCCTCATTTTTATAATTTGATTGAGAATGAGGCTCATGTTTTATGTTGAGGGTATCTTTGATCTTTGTGAGCATTATCTAACCTTAAGCTCCAAATTCTTGTTCTATTTGAATATAAACATAAAGTTCATACCTGTTAACAAAAAAAAAAATTGGTCTCCTAGGCCAATGAGCTTTAGATTTATTTGATGGGAAAAGTAACCAAGCAGTTGCTTCTTGGTAGCATTGAGATAAGCTTGGCTAGGCTACTTTGAGCTCTCCTATAATAAAAAATAGGCAACATTAGATCTCATTGGTGGTGATTCTGACAAGAACCCTTCGATGCTTAAGTCAACAAGCTAAAACAATGGGAGAGCTTAAGAGTATTTTTTATAGAAAAATTTGTCATTATCTTTGGCTAAGTTGTTTGTTCCTTTTTATAGTTAGTCTATTTTGCTATTCCTAGAGAAAACTCTCATAACTCAAGTTGGACAGCTTTAAATAGCCAAAAAGAAAATCTTTAGGCATTTCATTTTTTGAGTGGTCTAGAACCCTTTTTTTTTGTTAAATTATGGCTCTATTCTTGTTGTAATATTTAACCTTAACCTGTTCATTGAAACTTAATTCAAGCTACATAATCACCATGGCCAGTAAAACTTCTATACCTTACATTATGATCACCAATAATGTGAGCTGGTTCATAGGTTCGGCTAAGGAAATACTTACTACGAGTGTGAAATAAAAGCTTAGAAGACACCTACAGGTCTATCATCAAGTGCCACTGGTTCCTTAACTTTTAAATCTCTCACCAGGCTTGGCTTCATCTCCTATTCTTAGGAAGAGTCATAAGCTATCATATAGTTTTCAAGTGGGTGGTCAATTTGTCATGAAGGAGATTTCTTTTAGAGATAGTGCTTACGTGCCATTTCAATATTATATGAATATTAATTATTTAATATTTATACAATATACATTTCAAATAAAATTGTTAATATTAAATATATATGGTAAGATGCATGTCATATTTCAGACATTATATGATCTAAAGGAGTTTAATCAGTGCTAAGATAGTAACGCTAAAAGTTATAAGTACTAAAAGTTAACACTGCTAGAAGTTAGCAGGTTATAAGAGCTAGCAAATTCTAAGGAGTTAGAGACTTATCTGAAATGGGACAAAGACCTAGGAATATATTAGTAATGATATAACTACAAGAAGTTGCAAATGGTGCTAGAAAATATCATCATGTAGTATGTTCTTAAACACCTTGTTTCTGATCTATCTTTACTGATGTGGGTCTATCAGTGAAATTTTCTATACAGATTAGTGTATGTCTATATCTAGATGGTCCAGATGATTAGTCTTAGCAGATCATGAGCTTAGTGGAAGCTCGTATAGAGATACAGGTATTCAATAAAGCCTAGGTATTAAATAGACTTACGAGGACCTCCAATAGACATCTCATAAAGCTATCAATATACGGTTTTCTCGAGTTAAGTAGTATTCGTAGTCCTATGACCTGAGCGTTTTAGTGAGCTTATGAGTAATTTACCATACTTTGGTTCCACACATGTCAGAAACCTTTCATGGTCTGACCTTTAGGTGTTGCTGAATATGGTCCAATACTCATGAAGTTAGGTGTACGTAGATATATGATCCTTCAGGTTATATAGGTGAATTATATATCTTGATGCTTTGAGATTGTATTTCAAAATGTCTTATAGCCACAAGCATAAACCCCAAAAAATAGTTTTTCATAGGGTTAAAAAATATTGCAAAAGTGTTTGCAAATATTGTTTATAGAAATACGAATATGGAGATAAGTTCATAGTCGAGCATATTGAAATTTGATAGTATAGATCTATATCTCTGCTCTTCTAGGATATAGGTGACGAAATGATTATACGTATATCTTATTACCTCAGCTCGTATGGTTTAACGCATTACTTTGTAATATCTGTGATGTGTGTATGGGGCATAGTTCACAGACGTATAGAGGACTTTCATATGATAAATTGGGCATGGACATAAAAAGTCCTATAAGACGTGCACTGAAGCAATAAACTGGATTAAACAATTCGATCTAGGAAATTTCAACAAACCAGATATTTGTTTCAGGATCCCTCGGGATATGCACTTGTTAAGACTTAAGTGTTAAGTACATTATTTAATCAGTTGACAAGAGTTGCTAACCAATGGAATGATGACAGGTGACATAATTTAAACTATAGATTGTTTGACCTTAAATTGACTAAAATGATCTTCCTTGTAAGACAGGCAAGATCAATTATTTATTCAAAATAATTTTGAATAAATAATATAAATAATTATTATTTAAGTCAAAAATAAGAAAATAATAATGCATGGGTTAGACATGATGTATTGCCGAAGATCTAGTACATGTGGGTGTATGCATGTGTAATTGTGTCTATTGTATAAAATACGTATCATACATATTAAACACTGCAAAAGCGTAAAATACACAATAAACACAATAAATAAAATATATTAATCACATTAATATATTAGTATGGTAGATAACTCACCTCAACGTGTAACGTTATAAACGTATTTCTTTGAAGTCCGCATGGAGACCAACTCATAAGCAATTCTAGTCACCAACACAGTGGGCTTCGTGAGCTAGAACAGCATCCCTATAACCAACATTGGGTTTAACTCTTAAACTCCAAAATAGCCGAATGTGTGTTTATATCATTTTCTCTAAAAGAATAAGGAAATAAAATATGAAGCAATTCACAATTGCTTCTAATGACACTATAGAGAAAAATGAAACAATTTTATTTTTTTTCCTTTTTTTTTCTTCTTCCTTGATGCCATTTCTTTCTTCTTCTTCTTCTTTGTTTCATTTCTTTTCTTTCCAATTTCCCATAACCCATACCCAACACCTACCAAATGCACATACATCTCTCTCTTTATATATATATATATATAATAAAATAATAATATTATATAATATTAAATAATAATAAAATAATTATAATAGATGTCAACTATTTGGCACTCAAATAAAATATTAATATACATAATATCATATAATAAAATATTATATAATATAATAATATATTATAATGAGAGATATTTTGATTATTTAACTATTAAATAATCAAAGTGTGAAATCAGCATTTTTCCCCTCGTGAATGGTTACCAAGTCTATCCCTATGGGTCTTACCAAATTCCACACTTGGGTAAACTCTATCGAGGGTCCACAATGCGCCACGTGTAATTATACAATTAGCAAATAATAATTATTGACTAATTGTTGTATTTAACACTTAAATACAGACACTCACGCATTCCCGTGGTATTGCTAAATATTACTGGATTAAACACTTTAATTCGGCATGCTGCCCTAGTGCACAACGAGTACACTCCATATCGCGGGACTTCTTAAGTCCTATGCCTAATTCGTTAAATTGAACTATTCTATGAGACCGTGAGCAACTATTGTATTGCATATAAGAAGTAAGTCAAGTTGCCCAATAAATTGGACCTGTAAGAAATCTCCATTTCTTACTATTAACTTTACTTTTACAAGTTGTTACATTGAAGTTTCTCTCAATTCCTGCAACATATTATAGATATGAGAGCGACATGCAGTATCTCATACCCAGGTTGAGCTGACATCACATGCCTTAGAAATGTCTATGTTTGTCAAACACAAACCTGTGGAAGTCTTCTTGACAATGATAAGGCTTCTAGGGTAGGGGGATTTCCAATATCCAACCTTACTGTAGTTGAAACACTTTCTATCTACATGCTCTCTTGTTGATTTTAGATAAATATTGCCTTTTAAGATTAATGCTGGGTATCTGTTTCATCTTCTTCTCCTCACAAATCTGGTCTCACCAAACACACTTAGGGGAGAGGATGAAGCACCTTGAACAAAGAGGGTCACACTCTCTTTGTTCATATCCTCTAGAGAGGTGTTATCAGAATTACCTTATAGTAAACTCTAATCAACAATAAATCTAAGATTTTTTGAATCCATAATATTTTTTAGATTCATCCACCAATCAGAGTAATTCCTAGTAGCTTAGAGTTTGACTCCATCAACTATGCACACCAACTGGTTCGTAGTGGCTATTCTACTTAACAGGCCAAAATAACGGGAGATGGAAGCAGAATGGTCATTAAATTGCTAATAAAATATTTTAAATCATAGGTATATTGATTATACATTTTTGATTTAAAACGCCCTCCCAATGCTTTACATAATCCTAGTAATCTCTCGAAAGAAAGATGATAGTTTAAACTCTTTTAAACTATATAGCAGGAAGTAGATCCCATTGAAATTTACTCGGGCCTCACGCTGTAGTAATATTGGCCTTTGTAAATTCAACAGGTAGACAACACTTGTCAATTGTATCTTATGTAAATCTTACCTCTTGATCATGAATACACCTTATCCTCACGCTGTAGCAATATTAGGTAAGTGTATTCCAGATTAACTTGTTAATTATCAAATATATGCTACCGATACTACCCTCACGCTATAGCAATATTGGGCAATACTTTAGCATATATTTGTCTCATCTCATGTTTAACCAGTATAGTCCAAGCCCAAGCGACAAAGTCCTTCATGCTGTAGCAATATTGGAAAAAGGCCGACATGACTCGTTTAACACTGTATTGACAAGACAGATCGGAATAAAATATTATCTCATAATGTAATAATCTTCAATCTGATTAAGAGATATTTTTATTTCTAACCTTGGTCTCCATTCTCCTAGGAAGGGTGATTCTCAATCAATTAATTTTTCTATGTAAGTACAACTAACCCCACAAGTAGGGCTTTCATTCTGGTTACCAACACAGAAAATTTAATTTTGGTTTATAATGCCGACCGATAACTCTTATCACTGAAGCTCATAAACCCCAATTTATAATGTAAACTGATAACTTTTATCACTACATCTCATAAATCTACACATGCAAAATTACTTTGAAAGACTGTTTAAAAACACTAATAAAAATTACTCTTCATGTGCTACTGTTCTAGTGAACATTACATCGCTACAGCGCTAGGAGGTCAAACCCCCAGCGCCGCGGCGCCAACCCTTTGGCCCTGTAGCAGCCAGTGCACATTCATAGGTATACTCGTTTCAACACTTGATATGCGCAATTTGCACTTGGTCTTTTGTATCCATTCTCACAAACAACACCCAAATATATCCTAAATTGCTCTAATACCACTGTTGCAGGAGATTTAGCACATGTGGGTGTATACATCTGCAATTGCGTCTATTGCCTGAAATACGTATCATATACATATTAAACGTTGCGGAAGCGTAAAATACACAATAAGTAAAATATATTAATCACATTAATATATTAGTAGGGTAGAGAACTCACCTCAATGTGTAACATTATACAAGTATTTTCTCGAAGTTCGCATGGAGACCAACTCGTGGGCAGTTCTAGTCACCAACACAGTGGACTTGGTGAGCTATAATAACAGCCCTATAGCCAGCACTGTGTTTAACTTTTAAATTCTAAAATGGCCGGGTGTGTGTTTATACCCTTTTCTCTAAAAGGATTGGGAAATAGAATATGAAACAATTCACAATTGCTTCAAATGGCCCCATAGCGAAAAATGAAACAATTTTATTTTTTCTCCCTTTTTTTTTTCTTCTTCCTCGGTACCATTTCTGTCTTCTTCTTCTCCTTTGTTTCATTTCTTTTCTTTCCAATTTCCCGTAACCCATACCCAACACCCACCAACTGCACACTCATCTCTCTCTTTATATATATATATATATATAATAAAATAATAATATAATATGTATTATATAATATTAAATAATAATAAAATAATCATAATGGGTGCCAACTATTTGGCACCCAAATAAAATATTAATATATATATATATAATATCATATAATAATATATTATAATGAGAGATATTTTGATTATGTAACTATTAAATAATCAAAGTGTGAAATGACTATTTTACACCTCATAAATAGTTACCAAGTATACCCCTGCGGGTTCTACCAGATCCCACACTTGGGTAAACTCAATCGAGGGTCCACAATGCACCATGTGTCATTATACAATTAAAAAATAATAATTATTGTATTTAACACTTAAATACAGACACGCACGTAATCCTGTGGTATTGCTGAATATTGCTGGATTAAATAATTTAATCTAGCACGCTGCCCTAGTGCACAACGAGTACACTCCATATTGCGGAACTCCTTAAGTCTTACTCCTAATTCGTCAAATGGAACTATTCCATGAGTCTATGAGTAATGCCTTACACACACGTCACGGATATTACAAATCAGCACGTTGAACCATATAAGTTGAGGTTACAACGCATACGTATAGTCTATCCGTCATGATATCTTAGATGTGCGGGGATATAAATTATTACCATCAAACTCCCTAGTGCTCATCCATGTCTTATCTCTAGACTAGTATCTCAATGAACAATATGTGCAAACGCCTTTGCTATATTATTATTGTTCTACCCTGACAAACTCTTTCTGGGGAATAATACTTATAGCCACAAGATTTTTTGAGATACAATCTCGAAGCATCTGGATATCAAACTCCCTATGCGAGCTGATGGATCCCATATCTATATACACCAGACTCTATAAGCATCGGACCATACCCAGTGACACTTAGCGGTCGCACCATGAAAGGTTTGTGACATGCGTCAAACCACAGTATGGTGGATCACTTACAAGCCCACTGTGGCACTCAGGTCAAAGGACAAAATATACTACTTAACTCGAGAAGACCCTCTTTTGACGGCTTACATAGGGTGTCTATCGGAGGCCTTCGTAAGTCTGTCCCATATCTAGTCCTAACTGGATACCCATATACCAATATGAACTCTAAGCTCACAGTTGGCTAGGAATGACCATCTATACCCTATAGGTATGACATATACTTATCTATATAAAAAGGTATCTACCGACAGACCCGTATCGGTAGAAATAGATCAGGGACAATGATTTAAGAATATACTTGCGTAACTAGCATTTTCTAGCACCCGATTGCAACTTTTGCAACTATGTAGTTATTGATATATTCTCAGGTCTATGTCTTATTACAGATAAGGTTGCAACTCTTGGATCTTCGTTGAGTATTATAACCAGCTAACACTAACTATGATAACATTTAACATTTATATCTCTCAGCGTGGCTAACTATAAGCCTTTATCTAAACTTATTTATATCTGATCTGGACTCCTTCAGATCGTACAATGTCTGTAACGTTACATTGCATAGTACCATATTAATTGGTATTAACGATTTAACGATAATTTACACTTGTATAAATATGCAAGTATATGTATATTTATGGATGGCACTTAAGCACCAACTCTAACATGATGGTGAGCCATTTATGTCAAAAGGAAAATTGATATTAAATGAAAATGTTATTTTTCATTTGCTTTCATTTGAGTGGCTAGCCAATGAGTGACAAAAGGCATGGCATACGATGCTATGGTAGGGGGTTTGAGTGGAAAAATTGTGAGGAAAATTGCATATAAAATGAAAATATTTCATTTGGCATTTTAATCAAATAGTTCGACCAGCAAGTGAGAAAAGAGTTCATGGTATTTTCTTGGGTAAAATTTGTCTTCTATGAAATACTATTCATCTTCTTCTTCATTCATGATGGTGGCGGCCATTTTAGAGCAATGAAAAGAAATTGTTTTGTTTGTTTAAATGGTGAATAAATAAAACAATTGCATTGCTTTGAAACAAATATATCCATGTTTAAAGAGTTTAAACAATGTTAAAGAGTTAACCAATTTTGTGTTAAAGTGTTAAACACATTGTGCTGAAAAATAGAGCTGTTATTCTAGAAGTCTAAGCTCACTTGAGTTGGATTCTAGAATTGCTAACAAGTATACTTCAAGGTGGCCTCCACTTTGAACAAAACTCCAAAGGCTTCAAAGGTGATTCTCAATCTCATTAGTTTAATAAAAACATAAATTTAAATGTGTTTATTGCATTAGAAAATTAGATTTTTGGTTCTGTCTCTACCACCGTCCTTGATTAAATATCATAAAACATCTACTAGGTAAATTGTCATTCAACTTACTACATCATTATATTTCATCACCTTGTGATTTGTCTAAGTCATCAACACGATCGTCATATTTTACGCAAACCGTCTATGATAAAAATATAGTTATGTTAGCTCTCATATTCACTCCACCAAATTAGTTATATGAAGATTTCTTGCTTCTTTTGCAAGTGTTTTAATCTCTCTGTGATATTAGTGATCATGATGTAGTATCTTCTGAAAGCACTAACTAATCAATCCCATCTTTCCATGCCAATATGTTTCTCCAAATAATTAGTTAAATTAGGTCTTATTTCACGCATCTTGTTTATTTGGTGTTGAAATTCAGAGAGACGATATGCCTTGGCAGCAAGAAAATAGGCAGATAAGTATCCCTCTTTTTAGACATATCTATTGGTAATTTATAATTTGTCACCAAATTCCCCTTCAAATGAAAAATGCAAAACCCATTATATGCATTAAGAAACACACCCTATATAGCCCTCTCAATATTGACGTGTTGATCAGATATAAAAATAAGGATTTGATGGTCAACAATTACTGCCCGCAGTTTAACCATAAACCACACCCAAGAAACATCATTTTATGAGTCAACAATCCCCTATACCAATGAAAATATCTGATCGCTTCTATCTTTACAAATTGTCATAAATATTGTACCAAGATAGGGACCTTCCAAAAATATTTCACCCATTGCAATCGTTGGGTGGATGGATGAATGAAAACCTCTATTTCAAGGTCCCAGCACCCAAAACAAATACTTAAAGTGATTATTAGCATCAGTTTTCAAGTGAGTAACCGTACCCAAATTCTGTTGTTACAACACATAGCTGTATGCTGAAGTAATCTGAATGAATCCTCTAGAGTACCTCTTATCAATCTGAATGCATGCTCTTTAGCTCGCCAAGCTATAATATATGTTATCTGAACACCGATCCTTCACATATGTCTACTTGAATTACCTTCATCCTATAATTTCTATTTACTGATGCAAACTTATTTTAATTATTTTACCAATAATATGACTTATGGCTTGCTGATGAGTATCCTCCAATTAACCCAAAATACAAGTGTACTCTGCATCTACTCACCTCATAATGAAAAACTATAGCCCTTCCATTGACACTGCACTAATCTCCATTTACATCTATCATCATCATATTTCAACTCAAAATAATCTTTGGTGGACTTATAAACTCTAAAGTTCCATTTGCCCTTAAGTGCAACTATGCTTATAGCCTCATGAATTTCATCTTTGTTGTTATACGACTTTCCTACAAACACATCTCCAATTCCAGTGCTGGATACATTTTTTAATATATTCAAGTCAAATAGTGGTATTTCATGCATGAACTGAAATGGATTTTCTAATTTAGCTTTTTCTTTTCTTGCATACGGGATATACTCATTATGCAACCCATGATCATCATCATTATTATCATCATTTTCATCATCATTACCAACATTATAACCATGATCATCATTCTTATAACCATTGTCATATCCACCATCATTATACATTATAGCCAACATTATTACCAATATCATAACCAATATTAATGTCAAAATCTCTATATATCTGACTATTATAATATGTGTAAGATGGTTGTTCATTGAACATCAGAGGAAAATAATGATAATCATCTAGAAGGTTTGGAACATAACAGGGGTTGCAAACATGAATTGATTAGCGTAGCTTTGTTTCTACTCTATGGGTGCTTCTGCATTATTTTCACATTCAGGAACTTAAATATCCACAGTAACAAATAGAGGTGTAGCATTTTCTTCTGTATGCTCAACCAAAATATTGCATTGTCACTATTTTTAAGTAGAATAGGTCTCAACTTTACAGAAATTGAAGGAACCTCAAACTTGAGAGTCACTTTATATTACACCTGATCAACTCCAAAAGCATGACAAACTCTTTTCGACAATGCTTTATATTTTATATCTTTTGTAACTAACATGTGTATATTTTAAAATTTAGTATATCTCTCAACACTATTACTAGAACTCTCCAACCTTCCGTTAAAGTATACAACTATTGAAATATGTACCATGATTTATTATCAATAGCACCTAAAAAAATAGCAAAACAATTATTAGCATAATTACATAAAATTAAAAAAATACAAAATGTTGATACAATACAAAAAAAATAGCTAAAAACAAATAGCACTTAATTAATTAATAATAATAAATAAAAATTATAATTAATTTTATAAAAAAATTTTAAAATGCCACGTGGCATGCTAGTGCACTCTTTAGCACAATGCGTGCATGCCACAAGGTATGTGCACCACGAGCTGCACACAGTTCCGACCTTGAATCTACTATTTTCGGCCTTTTTTTTACCTTTTTAACTTTTTGCACCCATTTTCAACCATATTTTCACCTTCTTAATACTAAATCTATATATTTGAACTAGTACAATACAAACCAACAACAACAAACAAACAATAAAAGCTCATCAATTTTTGGCCAATTTCTAATTTCTTTAAGTCCACAATCGATTATTTCACTTCTATTCTTTAAAATGTCACGCGTTTCAAGTTGATCTGTAAATTGTGTGACAAATTCGGTGGTGATTTTAGGAAAAGTTTGAGTGTCCAAGAGAGAGAGAGAGAATATGCACTTGTTCAAACTTAAAAAAATATTTTATTTGTTAAATAAAATTTAGAATAAATATTGAATTTAAAATAAATAATAAAAAGTAAATTTTCCAATATAAAAGAAATTTAAAAGAATAAATTAAAAAAATCAAAGCATATTTTTTTTGCCAGGTGGTGGCTTGGGGTGGCGCCAAATTAACACCATATTATATTTTGCTTAAGTGGTTAAGGTTAGGGTCTTTTTTTTGTAAAAAGGGTAAATTTGGTAAATTTTTCCCTCTTTGGTTAATATAGTTTAACATCCTTGACTAGGGTAAAAAAATAAATATAAAAGTTTGTAGTCAACTTAGGAAATTTTTCTTTAAGTATAGAAAGGTAATGTTAAAGGAGAGGAAGAGATTACATAAGCAATCAAGGTCTTGGTGGACAAGGCGGTCAAGGAAATAAAGTTGCATATATGGCTCCACAATCAACTCAAAAAGGTCCCATAAATCATAACTACTATTTAGCTAGATTTGACCATCGACAGAGGTTTGTAATGAGATTAGAGTTTAGCCAATCAATTTATATTAAGGGATTAACTAAGAAATTAATGAGTCTAATAAAATATTAAAAGATAAGTCAAAACCCTATATTTCTTTTAATTAGTGAATTCAAAACTTTATTGCTTTTGATTTAAAATAGGTTGAATTTGATAAAATTAGGTTAATTAGATACAATCATCTTTAACTTTTTCTAGATGAAAGTAAAGTAGATTAAATTTTAGTAATTGATTGAAGGAAGTAGATTAAATAGTCCCTGTCGGAACGATAACTTGGACTTAAATTCTATATTACTTAATACGATAGCGTACAATTGTACTTAGATATTATTACACACATTAAGTTTTTGTGTCGCGATGCTCAACTCTTTACCACGGACACTGCGACACCCAGGCTTGTGTGCTGGTTTCGTCGTTTGTTCTCATTCTTTTGTTGTTTCTCATCCATTTTTCCTCTGGTTTGTCTCGAATCTTCACGCATCGACTTGTAAATCTATTTATGATCAAAAACACATATAAGTAGCCAAATATTCATAATTTAGAGTAAAATTAAATTCGAATTGATAGGTATAATAGTATATTTAAGCCCTTATCAATGATTGGGTTTTCTCCAGAGTTGAGCCTAACCCTTTTCTGACTAGTAAAACCTTGATCTTTCTCTTTCATAAATTGAAGTCATTCATTCTATTAAATTTCTCTATATCTTATTTTTCATGGTTTAAACACCACCTAAGTGTATTATCAAACCAAAACTCTTATACCAGTTTGTTAAAGGAATCCCCTCATTTTATAAGAATTAGGTTTAGTGCTAACCCCATGATGAGATTAACCTTTTTTCCTAATGCCCCTTTACTACGAAAAACATTATAGTATTGCAAGCAAATATAATATCAATTTTATTTTTAATTAATTTAATAAAAAAGAAAAAAAAACTTATTTTTAATTTATTTGTTTACTAATTATTTTATTTTTAAATAATATTTTTTTGTTAAATTTATTAAAAAGCAAAAAAAAAAAAAAACAAAGCTTGGCTTTGCTTGGGGCACATGCGTAAAGCGCACACCATGCACCCATTTTTGTGTCCCATTTGCTCTTGGTACGTGCTATGGGTTGCATTTCTTTGCCATGCCTAGGGCCTCTTGTGCTATACTATACACACCAAAAAAATAATTATTTTTTTCTTTTTTAATTTAATTCAAAACAAATTTAAACTAATTTAATAAATTTAAAAATTTAATTTTATTTAAAAACAAAATAATTAGTAAAAAATTAATTAAAAATAATATTTTTTCTTTTTAATTTAATTAATTAAAAATATAATATATTAATTAATTAATTAAATAAAATAAATTATTTAAATTTATTTTTTCTTTTTTCTTCTTTTGTAGATTAATTAAAAAATATTTAATTTAAATATAAATTAAAATAAAATTTTAAAAACAAATTAAAAATTAAAAAAAAAAGCAAAGCCAAATTTTTTTTTAATAAATTAAAAATAAAATTTTGCTTAAAAATAAATAAATTAATAAAATAATAAAATTTAAAAAAATACTTTTTTATTAAATTATTTAAAAAATAATATTTGAATTAAAAAATAAATTAATTGTTTAAATTAAGTAATTAATTATTTTCTTTTTTATAAATTAATTAAAAATAATTAATTTTAAAAACAACTTAAAAATAGAATAAAAAATTAAAAACATAAAAAAAAGCAAAGCCTATGCTTTGATTTTTTTAATAGTTAATTAAAAAAATTAATTGTTTAAATTTTAAATTATTTATTTCTTAAATTAAATTTTTAGTTAATTTATATTAAAAAGGAAAAAATAATAAAACTACAATTAAGGGCAAAATGGTCAGCATATACTATATTTGATTAATAAAGATTAAAAAGTTTAACTTGGATCAAAAAAATTTATCCTCTTAAATAGTTGTCAAATATAAAAGTTTCCCAATATATTATTAGTTAAATCGATTCTAATTCAATTAACACCTTAATTTAAGCTCTCAATGGAAATTTATAAGATATAAGTGGATGTATACTTCAAATATCTCAACTATGCTTAATGGAAGGAGCTGACAAAAACTAACTTTATGAACAACATATGATATATTAGGTTAGGTTAAAGTCAAATATTATAATAATATTTATATAAAAAGAAGGATCTTTAAATAAGTTATTATCTTAATTTAAATTTTTTATGCCCTATGCTTTTTGGAGTATCTTAACTTTTTTAATGGCCATTAGCACTTAAAAAAAATTATTAATATATTTAATTTGAAAAAGATGTTTTTTATTAATATATTTGATGTAAAAAAGATGTAATTTATACTTTAGTATGTTTGACTTCAATACCTAAAAGGTAAATTAAATCCCCCCAAATCATTTGCAGCAAATATAATACCTTATTTTAATATAAACTGTTCTATATAGGCAGAAATATGCCCATGTGATTATAATTTCAATCTATATATGTTACAATCAAAATCAAATTCCCATTATAACTCTTGATAAAGAGAGAAGAATATGATTTGAAATTAGTAAAATCCATTGCAATAAACTATCTTTTAGCTTATTATACTATATTCTTGGAGCTTGTTCAAACTCATAAAAGTTTATGTAGTTTATCAACATAATTAGAATGAGTGCTATTTATCAACTCTATTGATTGTGTCATACATATAGTTGATGAGCGTATTTTATATTTTTAATTTTTAATTTTTTAAATTTGATAATTACTCAAATTAAGTAAAAATATATCTATTTTAATGTGCGTTAAAGTTATTTTGTAAGTTTAAAGTCAACGGAGTTATTTGAGATAAAAAATCGAGAAGAACGTAAAAAAATATCAAAAATATTATAGTACTTACTACAGTAGACATAAACAGTACTTTTACTACAGTACACATGAACAATACTTGATACAATGCCACGCTACAGCGCCGCAAAAATTCAAGTTGTGACGACACGGCGGGTTTTTTTTTAATATATTAATTGAAAATAATTAATTTAAATATAAATTTTTTTATAATATCGTAATTTTAAACTATTTTATCACTATCATATATATTTTTTAGTTGTAATTATTTTTTTAAAAAATAATTAAAATTAATCTTTTACATAAAAATTAAATTATAAAATTAAAAAATTAAAAAAATTTATAATTTTACCATTCGGCGTGTGTGCACACCAAGTACGTGCTGCGTGCACCAAGTTTGCACCACAAGCACTTGTAGCATGCCCATTTTTGCGCCCCATGCACCTTGTTTGCTCTTGGTGCGGTGGGGCACATGCCTGAGGAGTACAGTTGTGTGCCATTGCGCACAGTAAAAAATTGAATAATTTTTTTACTTTTTGTTTTTTTAATTTAATTTAAAAGAAATTTAAATACATTAAAATTTTTATTTTATTTAAAAATAAAATAAGTAGTAAAAATATAAATTAAAAATAATATTGTTTTATTAAATTAATTAAAAAAATAATATTTTAACTAAAATAAAAAATTAATTAAATAAATTTTTATTTTTATACATTAATTAAAAATTAATTAATTTAAATATTAATTAAAAATAAAAATTTTAAATTAAATTTAAAATTAAAAAAAAAAGAAAGAAAAGCTTGACTTTGTTTGGGGAGGCATGCTCCCCAAGCAAAGCTTTTGCTTTTTCTTGTTTTTTAATAAATTAAAAATAAAATTTTATTTAAAAATAAAATAATTAATAAAATAATATGTTTTATTAAATTAATTAAAAAATATTATTTTAATTAAATAAAGTAAATTAATTTTTTAATTAATTAATTATTTATTATAAATTAATTCAAAATAATTAATTTAAAAATAAATTAAAATAAAATTTTAAAACTCACTTAAAAATAAAATTTTAAATTTAAAAAAAAAAAAAAGCAAAGCCTTGGCTAGCATACACGCCTACGCCCCAAGTAAAGCCTAGGCTTTGATTGTTTTTAATATTTAATTAAAAAAATTAATTGTTTAGAAAACTAAATTTGTATTTAAATTATTTGTTTCTTAAATTAAATTTTTAGTTAATTTATATAAAAAAATAAAAAAGGAGAAAAAATTAAATAATAAATAATAAAATTATAATTGAAAGTAAAATGATTGGCATATATTATATTTGATTAATAAAAATTACAAATTTTGACTTAGGTTAAAAAACAATTTACTCCCTTAAATAGTGATTAAATACAAAAATTTCCCTAATATATTTGATTCATAATTAAGGGAATCACGTGATTTTCAGTCCAATCATGTTCAATCCAATTGAAAATATGAAAAATTTACTCAAATTTAATCCAATCCAAAATTATAATAAATAATATAGAATTCATTTAAAGGTGTCAAATGGGTTTGTCAAGCCCAAAATGAGTTATACCCATTATGCTATGGCTTGGTTCATCTAATTTACATTGTGAATTATGTGATAAGTGAGTTATGTTTAAATTTTGGATATACTAATCTCCATTAAAGATTAAATAAGAAACTTGAATTGATACCGATATGGTTCCAGCAGTTAAAAATATCTTAAATTCAACAAAATTAATTAGTTTTCTTTTACAAATTGAGTGGCTTGATATCACTTTTTAAATTATTTTATTTATTTATATATATTATGATACTATTTTCTTCGAATATAAACAGGTTTTAATAGATTTGTTAAAGTAAATACATGAACTAATCCACCAAAGACAAATTTTAAAATTTTCTTGGTAACCAATTCACTTATTAGAAAATTGGTGATTTAACAATTTTGATTAGACAAAAATTGATATGAATACTAAAGTAGAGAGTCACAAGAAGTCTAAAACGTGTGAGACACGTATGGAGAAGTTTAGGACGTGTGGGACACGAAGGGAGAAGTGAAACGGGATTTGAAGACGCGAAGGAAACGAAGAAATCGAAAGAAAGCTTCCAGCGTCGCGGTGCCCAACACAGAAGACCAGCGCCACAGCGCTGGGTCCCCAACACCGCAGCGATAGGAGCGAAAAAGGGCCAACACCGCAGCGATAGGAGCGAAAAAGGGCCAACACCGCAGCACCTAAGGATGAGTGCTGCGGTGCCCAGATGCGTCAGGATGTCCGTTTTGGTTCAGGATTTCTAATTTTGAAAAGTTTTGGACTTCCAAAACAAATGGACTCTTACTCCAATAAGTAATAGGGTTAGTAGACACGAAATACACCCTATATAAACACTTGTAAACCCTTATTTAAGATTAAGCATCTAAGGTTTCAAGATGTAACCATAAGAGAGAATAGAGGAGCTAGGTAGGCACTAAGTGCGTAGTGCACTAGGGTGTAACCTTTGGGGTGTGTTTTTTCTTTAGATTCTTTGAGTGAATAAAAGAGAAACACCATAGATCCTTTTGGCTTAGATGCTCTGGCTATTCTTGTGTTCCTTATAAAATTCTCTTATGAGGAGATACTAAGAGGTCTTAGGAAATCATGGTGATCAAGGGTAGATGCTTAGAGGTCTCTATGGGAAATACTAAGGGGTCTTGTGGGATTATTGATGATGTAAGAAGATACTTAGTGATCTATTTTAATAGTAAGAAGCTGGATCATGGATCCTTCGTGGACGTAGGCAATTTTGGGCTGAACCACGTATATCATGTGTCTTGTTGATTGGTTTGTTTTCTTTATCTTTATTGGTGTGTTAATCTTATGTGTTTTTTCTTATGGTATCAAGTTATGGTTTTTCGTTACGCATAGAGTAAAAGGGGTATCAAGGTTGTGGCTTAGTTGATGCCATAAAGGTGTCAAATTGAAGTGCATAGGGTGATATCCTCAACAAATTGGTATCAGAGCTTATGTTGAAGTACAAACTGGTATCAGAGCTTGTGTTTAAGTCCAAACGGATATTAGAGCCATGAGTTGAAGTCCAGATTGTAGAGCATAGGCGGCAGAGTCAGATTGCAAAGCAAAGGTTGTCAACCATGGAGACTCACAAATATAAGAGAAGAACAATAGGGAAGATGATTATCTGAAAGAGGAAAAAATGATGGCCTTGCTGGAGAGTTTTGAAGTAGAGATCATTCTTGAAGAAAACTACCAAGAAGATGGCGTCATCTAGGTCCTAATTAGAAGAATCATTCAGATTTGACACAAAATAAAGATGGAAAAAGAAGAACAATCAAGATTGAAGGGCAAATCCATAAGGTGTCTAGGGCACTCAAAGGGATAGTCCTAAGAGGAAGACAAAGATAAAAGGAAGGTGTATTTGCAAGTCTGTTGGATGACTAGGCAAAGACCTTGATCGCATGAGAGCTTTTGGAGGAATCAGTGTCTGATGGATGAACTATTTTTGGGATCTAGGGTAGTGTTTTCATATGAGTCATTGAGAATCATTATTTACCAATTGGAGTAATATGGCTTATGGTAAGTCTTAAGGAATTGGTAGGATAAGATTGAGACTACATAGTGAAAAAAACAATGGAGGGACTAGGTATGAGATTTCATTCCTCATCTCATAAAGACCTAGAGGACTCAGGACTGCTAGATCGAAATAGGGAGATTCGTGGAAGGCATAAGGAAGGAATACTAAATAGGAAAGCAAAAGGATCAGGGGAGTGATAAAGCACAAAGAGAGGCTATGTGCTTGTAGAAAAGTGCTTAGAATGGGATCAACATAGGGTTGATTTGAAACATACCATAAAGTAGCTTTTGATATATCACTTTGTGGCAGGGGTCGAAAGAGAATGTGTGGGAAGCGTAGCAATGGCGAGAATGTGTTTTCACCATTAAGGGTTGTGGTTATGGTGTCTTCGGGATATAGAAGATCACAATATTAAACTACTCTAGACATCAGCATTCAGGTATCTTTAGAGACCGTAGTCGCAAGAGCCTTAGTTAAGTCTGGGACTTGACTTATAGACCATGCTAGTGAGCATTGGTTAAGGAGGGGTGATGGTGATTAGCTTCATGGAGAGAGATTTTGAATCAAGGAGGGGTTTGTTGGAAAATTGGTGATTCAACAATCTTGGTTGGACAAGAATTGAGATAAATACCAAAGTGGAGAGTCACAAGAAGTCTAGAATGTATGAGACACGTATGGAGAAGTATAGGACGTGTGGGACACGAAGGGGGAAGTGAAACGGGACTTGAAGACGCGAAGGAAATGAAGAAATTGCAAGAAAGCTTCCAGCGCCGCGGCGCCCAGGGCTGAGCGCCGCAGTGCTCAACACAGAAGACCAGCGCCATGGCGATAGGGGCGAGAAGGGCCAGCGCCGTAGTGTCCAGGGATGAGCACCGCAGCGCTCAGACCCATCAAGATGTCCGTTTTGGTTCGGGATTTCTAGTTTTGGGAAGTTTTGGACTTTCAAAATAAGTGGACTCTTACTCCAACAAGGAATAGGGTTAGTAGGTACGAAATACACCCTATATAAACACTTGTAAACCCTTGTTTAAGATTAAGCATCTAAGGTTTCAAGATGTAACCATAAGAGAGAATAGAGGAGCTAGGTAGGTACTTAGTACGTGGTGCACTAGGGTGTAACCTTTGGGGTGTGTTTTTTCTTTAGGTTCTTTGAGTGAATAAAAAAGAAACACCATAGATCCTTTTGGCTCAGATGCTCGGGCTATTCTTATATTCCTTGTAAAAATCTCTTATGAGGAGATACTAAGAAGTCTTAGGGATTCATGGTGATCAAGAGTAGATACTTAGAGGTCTCTATAGGAGATACTAAGGGGTCTTGTGGGATCATTGATGATATAAGAATATACTTAATGATCTATTTCAATAGTAAGAAGCTAGATCATGGATCCTCCGTGGACGTAGGCAATTTTGGGCCGAACCACGTATATCTTGTGTCTTGTTGATTGGTTTGTTTTCTTTATCTTTATTGGTGTGTTAATCTTATATGTTTTTTCTTATAGTATCAAGTTATGGTTTTCTTCTGCATATAGAGTTAAAGGGGTATCAAGGTTGTGGCTTAATTGATGCCATATGGGTGTCAAATTGAAGTGTATGAGGTGATATCCTCAACACCACCAATCTATGAAATCTTTCAAAAAAAATAGCAATTTGGATTGGATTCGAATGTATTGGATGGATTAAATTGGATTCTAAAGACTTCTATCTTAGACTCCATAACATATTCATATACTAACATTAGTTATAAGCCGCTACTTTTGTTATTCTAATTAATCCACCAATGACAAAAGATCCATTAAGTGGCTGGTGTGTTTTCCTTGGTAACAATCTCATTTTCTAGTGTTCTAAGAAGCAAGAAGTAATGGTCAAATCTAGCACAGGAGCAGAATATTGAGCATTAGCTTCAGTTTATTTAGACATTTTATGGTTGAAACCTTTGTTTACGGAACTACACATTCCTATGAACTACACATTCCTCTATTAAAAGTTCCTAGTTTTTGGTGTGATACCAAGAGTGCACAAGCTCTCAATCCTATAGTTCATGCTCATAGGAAGCATATAGCACTTGATGTTTATTTTGTCGAGAATAAAGTTAGTACAGATGAAGAAGTCATATATGTTCCTAGTGATGATTAAATAATTGATATTCTCCCATAATGCTTAACATTTGATTGTTATTCTCTTATCTCTAGTTCAAGCTTTAATGCTTTTCAAAAAAAAAAAAAAAACATTTAAGCTTTAGGTCTTGCTTTGCGCTTTAGCTAAGATATTATAGTAGTTATAAGGGTGTTGAATCAGTTATCAAGTTAGTAGGTTGTTATGCCAACTGTCAGAGTTTGTTCAAGTTGTGTTAGATGACGTGTTTAGGACTGCTGATGTGGAGTCATAATATTTTTTAGTTGAATGTTTCAAACTGTTCCTGTTTTTCTGGTGTTTGTTATTTATTTTTGTTGATCATATAGAGATCATGGCATAATCTTAGGACCATGATTCCAGTGGATTGTTAGGCTTTAAATTGTAATGTTTCTTAATGAAGTAATGCAAGTAGTTCTCTTTGCCTTTTACCATAGCAATTCTGTTTTCTTTTCTTACTCAAATAACAACATCTGGTATCAGAGCACTCTTTTTAAGGGATTTGTGTTGAACAGGTCATGGAAGACGAAGCCAGTTTCTCCAAAATTGCTCTGACGGTATTCGACGGAAACAACTACCAGCTTTGGGCAGTACGTATGGAAACATACTTGGAAGCTTTGGATATTTGGGAAGCAGTGGAAGAGGACTATGAAATTCCTGCACTTCCGAACAATCCCACTATGGCACAGATAAAAGCACATAAAGAAAAGAAGACAAAGAAATCAAAGGCAAAGGCTTGCTTGTTTGCTGTAGTCTCGTCTACCATCTTCACTCGCATCATGTCTTTGAAGTTAGCAAAGGAGATATGGAATTATCTCAAGAATGAATATAAAGGAGATGAAAGAATTAAAGGTATGCAAGTCCTAAATTTGATTAGGGAATTTGAACTTCAAAGAATGAAGGATTCCGAGACGATCAAAGATTACTCTGATAGACTTCTTTGTATTGCAAATAAAGTGAGGCTTCTTGGATCTGAATTTACTGACTCAAGAATTACAGAACAAATTCTTGTTACAATACCTGAAAGATTTAAAGCAACCATCACTACCTTGGAGAATACCAATGATTTGTCAAAAATTTCCTTGACAGAAGTGCTTAACGCATTGCAAGCACAAGAACAAAGAAGACTGATGAGGGAGGATACAACAACGGAAGGAGCTTTAGCAGCCAAGCATCAAAATGTGGCCAAAAACAAAAAGAAAAAGAAGGATTTTGAAGGAAATAGGGCAGTTGTAGCATCTGCAAATGCAAAAGAAAAGAATGAAAATCAGAAGAAATCCTATCCACCTTGCCAGCACTGTGAAAAGAAAGGTCATCCTCCATTTAAATGCTAGAAAAAACCTAATGCTAAGTGCACTAAATGTAATCAGATGGAGCATGAAGCTGTCATCTACAAAAACATAAATCAACAACACAGTGAAGATGCAAAGATTGCTGATCAAGAGGAGGAAGATCTCCTATTTGTTGCTACATGTTTCTCTGGCATCGAATCAAGTGAGAGTTGGCTTATTGACAGTGGTTGTACTAACCACATGACATGTAACAAGGATTTATTCAAGGAATTAAGCAATACAAACTCATCAAAGGTTCGAGTTGGAAATGGCAAGTACATAGCTGTGAAAGGAAAAGGAACAGTTACAATCGCAACTTGTTCAGGTACAAAGTTCATTTCTGATGTGTTGTATATCCCTGAAATTGATCAAAACCTGTTAAGTGTTGGGCAACTAATTGAAAAGGGTAACAAAGTTGTGTTCGAAGATAAAAGTTGCTTGATTAAAGATGCAGATGACAAAGATATTTTCAAAGTAAAAATGAAAGGAAAAAGTTTTGCTCTAAATCTATTGGAGGAGGAGCAAACTGCTTTCTCAATCAAAGAAAATATCACTGAGTTATGGCACAAAAGGCTCGGGCATTATCATCATCAGGGGCTGCTGCAGATGAAATCCAAGTAGATGGCAAATGATCTTCTAGAATTTGATGATTATATTCCAAACTGCAAAGCATGCCAGTTTGGAAAGCAAAGCAGGAGATAATTTCCCATGGCAACATGGAGAGCAACAAAGAAGTTGCAATTAATTCATACTGACATTGCAGGCCCCCAAAGAATGCCTTCTCTGAACGGTAGTCTTTATTATGTTGTATTCATTGATGATTTCACCCGTATGTGTTGGATTTTCTTTTTGAAACATAAATCAGAGGTGTCTCAAGTCTTCTGGAACTTTAAAGCCAGAGTTGAGAATGAGAGTGGCTGTAGAATTCAGACTCTTAGATCTGACAATGGCAAGAGTACACCTCCGAAGCATTCAATCATTTTTGCAAGGAGGCAGGCATTCAATATCAATTAACCACTCCATACACTCCACAACAAAATGGAGTTAGTGAGAGATGGAATAGATTTATATTGGAGATGACAAGATGTATGCTGTATGAGAAGAACTTGCCAAAACTATTTTGGACTGAAGCCGCAAACACTGCTGTTTTTTTGCAAAACAGGCTTTCCACAAGAGCATTGAGGGATAAAACACCCTTTGAGAGTTGGTATGGATATAAACCAGCTCTGAATTTCCTTAAATTTTTGGATGTTTGTGCTTCACTCATGTTCCACAGGTCAAGAGAGACAAACTAGATAAAAGAGCACTTCCAAGTATCTTTATTGGCTACAGCTCAGTTGCAAAAGCTTATAAAGTTTTCCAACCACAAAATGGCAAAATTATTACAAGCAAGGATGTGCACTTTATGGAAAATGAAGAATGGAACTAGGATGATGCAAAGAAAATGGATTCAACTTTAAAAGAGCTAAAACTCAAGTCTCCTGTTTTGGACACAATAGATCAAAGCATTGAAAGTTGGGAGAGTGAAATGGTGGATGATAGACCTATCCGGGGTATAAGACCACTTTCTGATGTTTACCAAAGATGCAATGTTGCTGTGTGTGAACCTACAAACTATAAAGAAGCCAAGAATGATCCAAACTGGATTATTGCAATGAAGGATGAGCTGTTCATGATAGAAAAAAATAAAACATGGGAGTTGATTAATCGACCCAAAAATAGAAAGGTAATTGGAGTCAAATGGGTGTACAGAACCAAGCTTAATGCTGATGGCTCAATCAACAAGTATAAAGCTAGGCTCGTGGTCAAAAGATATGCTCAAATACCCGGTGTGGACTACTCAGATACCTTTGCACTAGTCGCTAAACTCGACATCATCAGACTCTTACTTGCTGTTGCAGCACAAAATAATTGGAAGGTGTACCAGTTAGATGTCAAGTCAGCGTTCTTGAATGGTTTTCTGCAGGAGGAGATTTACATTGAGCAATCGGAAGGCTATGTAAAGAAAAGAGAAGAAGACAAGGTTTATCTTCTTAAAAAGGCACTTTACGGTTTGAAACAAGCACCAAGAGCTTGGTACAGCAGGATTGATGAACATTTGCGGAACTTGGGATTTACTAAGAGCTTATCTGAATCAACATTATATGTCAAGCACAATGGAGCTGACATTCTTATCATCTCACTATATGTGGATGATCTGCTCATGACAGGAAACAAAACAAGTATTGTAGAGAAGTTTAAGCAAAAGATGATTGAGGTTTTTAAGATGACAGATCTCGAATTGATGACATTCTTTCTTAGAATGGAAATTAAATAGAATGAATATGAAGTTCTCATCTGTCAGAAGAAATATGCCAAAGAGATTATGAAGAAGTTTAAACTTGAAGAATGCAAAGAAATGAGTACTCCAATGAACTCAAAGAAAAAGCTCTGTAAAGAAGATAGAACAGAGAAGATTGATCAGGCATATTTCAGAAGCCTGATTGGTTGCTTGATGTATCTCACAGCAACTCGACCTGACATTTTGAATGCTGTAAGTATTTTGTCTCGGTTTATGCATTGTGCAAGTGAATGACATCTCAAGGCTGCAAATAGAGTGCTTAGATATGTCAAAGGCACATGTGATTTTGGTATTAAATTTACAAAGAGCAAAGAGTTCAAGTTGGTTGGTTTCTCAGATAGCGATTGGGGAGGTTTCATTGATGATATGAAAAGCACTTCGGGCTACTGTTTCACCCTTGGTTCTGGTGTTTTCTCATGGAGCTCGAAAAAATAAGAAGTTGTAGCTCAATCCACTGCTGAAGCAGAATTTATTGCTACAACAGCCACTGTTAATCAAGCCTTATGGCTGAGGAAGATTTTAACTGATCTTAACTTGGAGCAGGAGGAAAGTACAGAGATTTTTGTTGACAACCAAGCTGCTATTGCAATCTCTCAAAATCCTGTGTTTCATGGAAAAATAAAGCACTTTAATATTAAGTTATTCTTCTTAAGGGAAGTACAGAAAGATGGAGCTATTGTTCTTGTCCATTGCAAAACAGAAGATCAGGTTGCAGATATTTTCACCAAGCCAATGCCAATTAGCAAGTTCGAATTTTTGAGAACAAAACTTGGTGTTTGCAGCTCCTAAAGTAAGGAGGAGTGTTAGATGACGTGTCTAGGACTGCTGATGTGGAGTCATAATATTTTTTAGTTGAATGTTTCAAACTGTTCCTATTTTTCTGGTGTTTGTTATTTGTTTTTGTTGATCATGTAGAGATCATGGCATAATCTTAGGACCATGATTCCATTGGGTTGTTAAACTTTAAATTGTAATGTTTCATAACGAAGTAATGCAAGTAGTTCTCTTTGCCTTTTACCATAACAATTCTGTTTTCTTTTCTTACTCAAATAACAACAAGTTGTTATGCCATGCTGTCAGAGTCTGTTAGTTTACCCTGTGTCCTTCCAAGAAGTGGTTAGAGCTAGAGTGTTTCTTTGGCATGTGATTTCTCTCTTGATAATTCCTTATACTAGTATAAATACTCTTAAGAATTCTATCAGTTATTGTGCTGAGAAATCAATAAAGAATCCTTTAATTTCTATTGAATTTTCTTGCACGTTCTCTTCACATCTCAGTAACCAAACACTAAAGTTCATTTGACATGAACAACTTAAATGTGATTCAGGACGTATTAAGCAAATGTCCTGCAATGCTTGAGACAATGTTTGACAGGTTTCAGTTTGAAGTAACAACATATGTATAGCAGCCATAGAGCCTAATACTATGCCAACCATTCGCCTTGTCTTTGAAACAAACATAGACCATAGTTTAGTGAATAGAGACCAATACGGGAAGAGTTAAGTATTGACAAAGACTAGTACTATCTTGATCACAAATAATTAAAAAAATATTTACATGAACATGGACAGAAGAAAAAGAAAATACCATGTCAAACTCAAAAACAAAAGGCTCATTTACAATTGTCTTGATCTAAAACAGTTCTACTTTCGAAAAAATTACAGAATATAACATACAAAAGCAAGCTCAACGCACTTGCCAAGGCTAGAACCCAGTAGAATAAGTCCAGTCGTGCTTTGCTCATGTCATCTGAGAACCAGCTGTGTCTATTTCCTGAACTGCTCAAGACTTCAATCACTGAGATCATTAAGGCACTCAAAAAGCTTCCCACCCCAAAGACACTTGTATATAGAGCAAAGGCCATTGTTCTCATTCTTACCGGTACTTCATTGTAGAAGAATTCTTGCATTCCGACGACTGTGAAAATGTCTGAAATACCCAACAAAATGTATTGAGGCAGCAACCAGAATATACTAAGTGGTACTGATTCTGAATGTTGTTTGCTCATGCGAAGCCTCTTTGTTTCCACAATTGCAGCTATGATCATGGCAATAATGGAAAGAAACATACCGATTCCCATTCTTTGCATTACACTGATACCCTTTTCACGACGGGTTATAAAGAGTATGATTGGAATCAAAATTGTGTCGTAGAACGGCATTAAGAGTATTATTGATACTGTGATCGCACTTTGAAGCGTAGCTGGTGGGATCTTGAAGCTGCTCCCAATATTTCTCTTCATTGTCTCGCCTTGCTTAGTAAAGAATGTAGCCGGTTGTTGGAAAATTACCGCAAACATAAGAAGCATTGTCCAAATGGGTAAAAGCCTCAGTACTATTTTCGTATTTTCGACGAGATAACCGCCACTTTTGGCACTGTCATCCGTATTTTTGCCCAAATTTTGATAACAGCAGAGAGGTTTCCCTTGAAGCCTATCAGCGAGTAAACTATATTGTCAGAAATCAAATATGAGCACATCACAAAATTAAGCTGCCTCAAAATTCCATAAGAAATATGTACTTACTCTAGTTCTATCACATCAGAATTTTCAATTGGTAAGGCAATATCTCTCCTCTTTAGTCTTGATGCTACTGCTTTTATCGCTTGTAGGATGCACAGAAAGGGTTTACCCCGAATTGTCTCATCTGATCTATATGTGTAAAACCGGCTTCCGAATGAGAAAAATGCTATTGATGTAACCATTGCAAGAGTGGGAATGGCAAATCCTAGAACCCAACCAAAGGCGTCTTGGATGTAGGACATGACTGTGACACCCAAAAGGCTGCCGCTACAAATACCAAAATACCACCATTTGAAAAAGGCACTCTTCTTGTTTGATTTTTGATTGTCTTTGCTACTAGGCAATTCTTCATCACTATCTAATTGGTCTGCTCCAAATGCTTGCAAAGATGGATTGTATCCACCTTGGCCAAGTGAAATCAAACATAGGGACAGAAAGAGGAAAGAAGGGGAGCTCATCTTGGTTGTTTGAGACCATGCCCAAGAAAACGTTGTTGATGTCACTGCTACAAGCCCCTAATCAAAGAAAGAATGAGATAATTATGTTAAGATTGTGAATCAAATGCATCCCAAACAACTCATGTCATATTTCAAGTTCAAACACAATCATTTGATGGGAAATAGGTTATGAGCTAGCTTCGGTTCACATTTATGCAATAAAATAAAATATATACTCCCAGTGGTAAATATACCTAAAAGTTTGTAGAGTAGTTGTTTACTCTTGTTGGGATCAAAAACTATTAGGAGATATTTAAAAATAGTCATTATTTTAAAGGTTATAATTTTTTATAATAAAAAAATTATTTGACTAATCCTTATTAACTCTAAAAAAAATAATAAATTAACAAAATTATTTTTATTAATAATAAAATCAGAGATCAAAATGGTAGAAAAAACTTAAAATTTTCTGTACCCTTCTTGTGTGCGCGGCACGGCGCAAGAAAATGTCGTACACGCTCCTCCTCAGGTTGCGAGGTAGTGCCTCGCACGATGTCACGTTATGCGAGATGTGAGACCTTGATATTTTTCTTTGATATTTTTTGTTGAATTTTACTCATTTTTAATTTATATTGCTTTAAATTTACTAATTTTAACTATTTTTAAAATGTATTTTAGATCAAAATTTTGAATGGCTTACAAAAGAGAGATGTAAATATACTTCAAGAATAAAATGGTTCAAAAATTAAGTGTTTAACTAATAAAATTTAAAAAAATAATAAAAGAAAAATATACTTTTATTTAAAAAATTACCATTTTTGAAAATTTTCCAAATCCATTTGGTCCGCGGCATACACATATCCAATTTGAAGGCTCAGAAAAAGAAATGATTACAGGAAATCATCTCTAGAAGTCAAATAATTTTTTATCAAATTCATATCGAAATAACGAATCACTCACTTATCCCATGTGAAAGAAAGGATGGACAGGAACTATGCGGTTGCACCCAATGACCAGAATGCGGGAGTTTGGAGTGAAATAGTAGTTTTCTCCGAACTCCACCTATAAATAGGGGGTTTCTCTTTCATTTTCGAGATTTCAAATTATGTTACACTTAATCAAATCCTCACCTATAATTCACTAATCATAATTATCCATTTTTTCTCTAAAATTTCATCGTTTTCTTTTTTGTTTAAGAACTTATTTGAACGTAGAGTGCATTTTACAAATATCAACAGAACCTTGCCATAACATTTTGAGTTGGACGGAGAAGGGAGAGAGACATTGGAAAAACAATTCTGTCAATATCTTTTTGTGAAGTTTGTAGAGTACTTGCTTACTCTAGTTGACTAATCACTTATAATAAAATTTTTCGGGTCTTACATTTTATTTTTCTATTGGTTATTAATAAATAAAATTACAACGATCTATGACAATTGTCGCAGGTTAGACGTTTGTTATTGGCTTAAAATACTAACTTGTTAAGTGTTAAAGTTGAAGCACATAAATAAGCAATATAACCCAAACAATATAATGCCGAACAAGTAATTAAGGAAGTAAAAAAAAAAATGTAGAAAAAAAAAACACAAAATTTACGTAGTTCGAAAATTTGCCTACGTCACAATGGATCAAGATCACTCTTTCTTATTATTAAATTACAAGGCACTTACAAAGTACACATTTTACAAGAAATAGTCATAAAGAAATACTCTTTCTTGCAACTAAAGGATTTTCTCTCACTAAGATGTATTTACAAGCCAATACAAAGTCTTTATATAGGTTTTAGGATGACCTAGGTTTATCTTAAACGTGTGGCAGTCGTTTTGAAAAGTCTTGGAACAAGTGGGAGACGAAATAGGTAAGTATCAAAATAGAAAACTCTTTCTGCGCTGGGCGCTGCGACACTCAGCTCCTTAACTCCACGGCGCCCACACTTGGGCACCGTCCCTTATGTCTTTCGTCTCCTTTCACGTCCGTCTTCAATCCTTGTGTATTCTACGCACTTGGCTTACTCTCCAAATCATATCTCGATGATTTTTAATCAATATTCTACATTAAGTAATACTGTCTACTCACTCATATATACTCAAAATCTATCAAATTTTTATTCGAGATAAGACATGACATAATTTTATAACAAAATAACTAGAATAATTAAACAAAAAATTAATCTCACTCGTCAATGTTTATCCACTAAAATTAATTAGTATTCATTATTAAAAAAAAATTAAAGAAAAATCGGAAAGCCACCACCATCACAGACAATCCTCAACCTCACCACTAACGACCGTTGCACAACGTCATTTATTCAAGTCAATGTTGCACCATCAAAATACTAATACAACGATCTATACATTTATACAAATTCTTTCATCGATGGAGATGTCATTCACCAGAAAAAAGAAATCGGAAGTTCAGCCACAACATAACATTATTATCAAACAAAAATGATTGGTGTCGCACCCGACACCACTATGTTTAGAATTGGTCAAGCTACTTATTAAAAGTGGGGATGAGTTAACTTCACTTGCCATCATTCAACTACATTATATTGTGCCCTTATTATTTGATCTTTAAATTTAATTATTTATTATGTCACCCTTTATAATTTCAAATCTAACATTTTACTCCCATTCTTTCATTTATGATTTGACCCCTTATAGTTTTAGATCATATAGTGCTTTACCTCCATCTTCACAAAACAAGTCGCTCACTTCAGCAATGTCATAGGCTCACTGCCGCTCATTCGAACAGCGAACGGGGCTCAATACAAGTCACACAATCAGTGGCGGGAACAGCTGCAATGTACAATGCGCTCATAAGTAGCACCACCCTTGCTGGCATGTTGTGCCTTTATCACCTCTCACTCCTACTATAAGTACCACCTCAACACCTCAAACCCTAATAAATTTTAGCCAGAATCCCATTTTACATGTTTAGACAAACTTAAATTAACAAACCACCCTAATCTTTCTCAAAATTATGACAATAATACATTAAGTGACAATAATAAGTAACAAGAAACTTGTTGAGGACTTTTAGCGTGTACTCTGAAAAACCCCTAAATGCCAATTGGAAGTCTTTTATTTACAAACAATCAAGAATAATAAAGATCATACAAATAATATATGTGATTCAGCAATACCCATCAACGTCCACGATGGATCTCAAGATCCTAACTTCTTTTATTTTGTTCTTTTGTACACAAAAAATCTTACAAGAAATACAAGGAATGCCCAAAAGCTTTCAATGATCCATACCACACTATCTTATGCACTCAAAGTACTCAAGTGTAACCTAAGCTCTCTATTCTCTATTTTATTAATGTTTTGATGCTTAAAGAATTCTAAGAGATTATAAGGGTTTATATAATGTTTACAAAGTCCCTATAAATCTTGTTTCTAGTTGGAATTAGAGTCTACATATTGTAAAAGTTAAAAATTGATTTTAGGATGCAATTCTACTCCAAAACAGAGTTTTCTCGAATAGATAGTGTCATGGTTAATATAGTGCTACGGCACTGAGAGGCCATTGCCGCAGCGTTGCACTTACTAAGTTTGGCGCTGCTACGCTGAGTTCTCAAAGTCGAGCGCCCACATCTAGGCAAGTCCCTTATTGTGCTTTTGTGCCTTTCTTTGCATCCAACTTTCCATCTCATTCATTTCTTGTCTGTTCAATGAGTCATTAACCTTATGTCTATTGCTCATTGGTCTCCAACTTAAAATCAAAATCAATCTTGATTTTGAATCACCAAATTTTTAACAAACCCATATTTAATTCAAAATCTCTCCAAAAAGCTTTACTAGGATCGATCCACTTTATCGCTCTACCCCTTGGCGTTAACTCCAGTTAAGTCTTCATCCATACTTAATATTTTTTAAGCTCGTGACCTTGGTCTCCAAAGATATGAATGCCTATTCTCTTAGGTGGCCCTTGTACTGTAATTTCTCATGTCGTTCTTGATATCATCATAATACTTTCGGTTATATCCTTACCAGTAAGCTCATTTTCATACATTCTCTTTTGACCTTTATCACCAAGGTGAGTAAATCTCTAATTCTATCCTTTGGTATACATCCCCTCAGTAACTCATATTGAGCCACCTACAACATTGCCATCAAGTACATACTGTTAGGGTTGTGCCTACGTACCACCCTAGTTTTGTATAAATATTTGATATCTATACAGAGTATTTTTGTTATATCGCTAATTACCTTTTAATTATATGGTTTATTGCTTGTTACACTACAGACTTTGTTATATCTGAAGGAGTTTGGATATAGTCTAAAGGAGTTTAGACTGCTACTAAGAGTTAGAAAATATTCCAAGAGTTGGAGCATTATTTGTAATGGGACAAAGACATCAGAATATGCTAATAATGATATAGTTGCAATAGGTTGCTAGGATATGTCATTATGCAAGCATGTTCTCAAATACATAGTTCCTGATCTATTTCTACTAACGCAAGTCTGTTAGTAGATCTTATTAATTTATATAGATCAGTGTATGTCTATATCTATAGGGTACAGTTGGTTGTTCCTAGCTGACCAGGATCTTAGAGATTGTATAGGCATACAGGTATTCAGTTAGGACTGAGTACTGAATAGACTCGTGAAGACCCCAATAGACATCCTATGTTGCCATCAATGGAAGGTCCTCTCGAGTTGAGTAGTATACGTGGTCCTCTGACCTGAGTACCACAGTGGGCTTGTGAGTGATCCATAATGCTTTGGTTTCATGCATGTCAAAGACCTTTCATGGTCTGACCGTTGGGTGTCGCTGGGTATGGTCCGATGCTCATGGAGTTCGATGCGTGCAGATATGGGATCCATCAGCTCTCATAGGGAGTGATATATCTAAATGATCCGAGATAGTATCACAGGAAAGTCTTATGGTCGTAAGCAGTTAACCCGGAAAGGTGTTTCCATAGGTTAAACAATATGGTAAAGAGTTTTGCTCATATTGTTCAATTGAGATACTATTCTGGAGATAGGTTATGGATAAGCATATGGGGATTTGACGGTGTGGATCTATGTCCCCGCACATCCAAGATATATATGATGGAAGGACTATACGTATGTATTATAACCTCAACTTGTATGGTTCAACGCGTCGATTTGTATATTCATGACGTGTGTATGGGGCATGGCTCACGGACTTATGAAATAGTTCCATTTGACGAATCAGTCGTAAACCTAAGGAGTCCCGCTATATGGAGTGTACTCGTTGTGCACTGGGGCAGAGTACTGGATTAAATTGCTTAATCCAGTAATATCCAACGTAACCACAAAAATACGTGCGTGTCAGTATTTAAATGTTAAATATAATAATTAGTTAATAATTGTTATTTACTAATTGTAAAGTGACATGTGACGTATTATGGGCCATCGGTTGAGTTTACCCATGTGTGGGATTTGGTGGAACCCGCTAAGGAGTATACTTGGAAACTATTTATAAGGGGTAACTTGGTCATTTTACACTTTAATTATTTAAATGTTAAATAATTAAATATCTCTACTATTATATAATATTTTATTTATAATAATATAATATATATATATATTGCATGATAGTTATCATGTATTATATATATAATAATAATTTTTTTTGTTTAATATTATTATTTGCCAACTATGCTTGCTTTATTATTATTATATTGTAATAATATTTTTTTAATACAAAGAGATATATATGTGTGTGAATTTGTTACGGGAATAAAAAGGAAATGGAAAGAGAAATGATTTGAAACAAACGGAAAAAGAAAAGAAAAGAAAAACAAGGGCATATTTTCCTTTAGCATTTCCGTTTTGCTCTCAGGAAAATAGAGGCAAGTGTTGCTTCTATTTTATTTCTTCACCATTTCCTTTTCTTGCTCAACAAAAGGAGAAGCAATTGTTGCTTGTATTCTTTCTCATTTTGCACCGTGAGAGAGATAAGAGCAAGCTTAAGAACTGGCCATTTAGATTAAGTGTTAATCCTACGTTGGATAAAAGAGCTGCTGTTCTAGATTATCAAGCTCATCAAAGTTGATAATTAGAACTGATAACGAGAATACCTCCAGGCGGACTTCGGGACAAAACATGTAAAACGTTACACGTATTGGTAAGTTCTTAATTTTATCATTTATATATTAATTTAATTAATATATGATTAGTGTGTTAATTTTATATTTTTTAAATTTCGCTGCGTTGAAATATGTATTAGATGCATATTTTTCAATTAACACACTACTACATGCATACATCTGAACACAGTAAATCCCCTATAAATTATGGTATCAAAGCCAGTTCTGTGTTATTTGGGTGTTGTTTGAGTGGATGGAATGAAAAGACCCAGTGTAAAATAGCGCATTTCAAGTGTTGAAACGGGTATGCCAAAGGGGTACACTAGGCGCTACAGCGCTAGTAGTCGTCGCTACAGCGCTAAAACTGTTCATTTGAACAGTAGCCAATACAGTAATTTTGAACAGCGCTTCAAAATTAATTTTGCATGTGTAGTGATAAAAGTTATCGGTCTGCATTATAAACCGGCATCAATTTTCTGTTTTAAGAGTCATAATAGGAACCCTACTAGTAGGGGTTAATTGTGTTGATATAGAAATAATTTTTAATTAAGAATTACCTCCTCATGAGATGGAGATCTATTAACTTACAAAAATATCTCTTAATTAGATTAAATTATATAATATTATGAGATAATATTATATTTTGATCCATTTTGTCAATACATTGTTAGACGAGCCACGTCGGCCTTTTCTCAATATTGCTACAGCATGAGGGACTTGGTCTGTTGGGTTTGGACTATATCAGTTAAACATAAGATGGGACAAATATATGCGAACGTATTGCCTAATATTGCTACAACGTGAAGGTAGTATCAGTAACGTATATTTGATAATTGATAAATTAATCTGGAATACACTTATCTAATATTTGTTACAGCGTGAGGATAAGGTATATTCAGGATCAAGAAGTAAGGGTTGCATAAGATGCAATTGGCAAATGTTGTCTACCTGTTGGGTTTACAAAGGGCAATATTGCTACAGCGTGAGGCTGGAGTAAATTCCAATGGGATCTACTTCCCGCTGTATAATTTAAATGAGTTTAAACTATCGTATTCTCGTTTGAGAGATTATCGGGATTATGTAAAGCAGTGGGAGGGCATTTTAAATTGAAAAATATATAATTGTTATACCCATGATTTTAAACATTATATTAGCGATTTAACAAATTCCGTTGACATCTTCTATTTGTTTTGTTTATGCTAGATTTGATCTGATGGCCTCTACAATTTTTTTGGTGCGCATATTGAATGCACACCAGCTTAAAGGCGTCGAGAATTACTTAGATTGGCTCATGAATCTCAGAATTATTATGGATTCTGAAAGGCTAGGATATGTTATAGATCAGAGGATGCCCAAGGTATTTCTGATGATGCCTCCCCTGCAGAAAATGAGACATATCAGAAATGGTTGGATGATGATTTAAGAGTTAAATCGTACATCCTCACCTCGATATCTACAGAGTTACAGCGGGAGCATGTCTGTATGGACAGTGCTAGTAATATAATGTTGCACTTGAAGGAGCGCTTTGGCGATCGGCCTCAGGTCAAGATGTATAGGGTCACCAAGGCGCTCTTTCAGGCTAAACTCAGTGAGGGCAGTCCTGTTAGTCCCCATACACTCAAGATGATTAGGTATATTAAGAAATTGAAGACTATGGACATTTCTCTGAATAATAACTTGGGTAATAGTTTGATTCTCTAATCGCTTCCAAGGTCATTTGCTTAGTTTGTTATGAATTTCAATATGCAAGCTTTGACCCCAACATATACCGAGCTTCATAATGTTTTAAAGACAGCAGAGGAGGATATGCACAAAGGAGGCTTGGCCCTCTTAGTCCATGGTGCCTAATCTTCTACCCCAAGGACTTCTGGGAAGTCTAAAGGGAAAAAGAAGATAGTAAAGAAGCCACCCCGCATGGCTCCTCAGAGGTAGCAGATATCCAAGCCTCATGAGAAGAAAGCCAAAGGAAAGTGTTTCTTTTGCAGTGAGGATGGGCATTGAAAGCGCAACTATTAGCAGTACCTTGCCACTCTGAAAAAGACCCCCTCAGGTATGTGCTTGACTATTATTGATATTTTTTTAGCATTTGATGCTTGTACTGGTTGGGTATTAGATACCGCATATTCTTCTCATAGCTACAATGTGTTACAGAGACTGAGGGAAGTTAGGATGCTGAAGCCATGAGTAGTGATGCTCAGGGTGGGAAATTGAGAGTTTCTGCAGGTCCAAGCTATTGGACATTTTGATTTGCTTCTCCCTTGTAATAGAACAGTTATTTTGTATAATTGTTATTATGTACCCAATATTATCAGACATATTGTATCCCTTCCTGCGCTTGACAGTGAAGGTTATCATGTAAATATACGGAATCATTCTTTGTATTTATATGATATGCATGATGTTTTGTTAGCTGAGTGTTAGTTAGTGAATGTGTATTATGTATTGGATACAGTGAGAAAGGTCATGAATGTTCAAGCTAGTTCTAGTAACAAACGTGCAAGATCAAAAACTTTAAATGAAACCAAAATGTTGCATATAAGATTAGGCCATATAGGTGTGAGACGCCTATCCTGTCTGGTTAAGGATGGTCAGATACCTGATTTAACCATGGAGCCTTATCTAGTTTGTGAATCTTGTATCAAGGAAAGATGACCAAATCTCCATTTACCGATGTTGGACACCGTGCCGCTGGTTTATTAGAACTGATACATAATGATGTATGCGGTCCAATGAATCACATTGCAATGGGTGAGTTTCGATACTTTGTAAACTTTAATGATGATTGGTCACAATATAATTACGTGTTTCTATTGAAACACAAGTCAGAAACCTTTGAAACGTCAAGAATTTTGACTTGAAGTAAAGAAACAAACCAGCATGTACATTAAGTACCTCTGGTCAGATCGAGGAGGTGAGTACATGGGCAGTAATTTTTCAGACTATTTAAAAGAGAATGGGATTCTCGCTCAATATAGTCCTCTAAGTACTCCACAATACAATGGTATTTCGGAGAGGAGGAAGTGGACTTTATTGGATATGGTTCGATCGATGATGAGCTTTATCGATCTTCCAGAATACCTGTGAGGTTATGCTCTCGACACTGCTACTCATATCTTGAATAAAGTTTCATCTAAAACTGTTCCTACCACTCCACATGAGATGATGAAGGGTAAAAAGTCGAGTCTTAAGTATCTTAAGATTTGGGGTTGCCCTGCTTACATAAAAGTTAGGCAATAGGATAAACTTGCACCCAGGGGGTACAAGTACAGGTTAATTGGGTATCCCAAGAATTCTATAGGATACTAATTCTATGATCCAGATGAACGATATATGTTCGTTGCTCAGAATGCCACTTTTCTTGAGAAACAGTTTCTTGAGGATCGTGGACATTATAGAAAGATTGTACTTGATGAAGTCAATTAGGAACCTGATGAGCTACAGATGGATCATCAAATGCAAGAGAGTAATGTACCTTTAACACACCCTCTACATAGGTCTTAAAGAATGTCCAGGCCACATCTTAGGTATGGATAGAAGCCTGAAGGTGCACTTGGAATTTTCTTGATAGAAGGAAACGATCCTTTAACTTACAGGGAGACGATGTTAGACATCGACTTGGGTAAATGGCAAGAAGCCATGGAATCCGAAATTGACTCTATGCATCAAAATCAAATCTGGGACTTTGTTCCGTTTCCTGAAGGAATTGTTCCTATCAGTTGTAAATGAATTTATAAATGGAAGCGAGGAACTGATGGAAAGGCAGAGACCTTTAAGGCCCGACTGGTGGCAAAAGGTTATTCTCAAAGGTCTGGGATCGATTATGAGGAGACCTTTGCACCAGTTGCGATGCTTAAGTCAATTAGGATTTTGTTGGCACTTGCTGCATACTATGACTTTGAGATTTTGTAGATGGATGTAAAAACGGTGTTTCTGAATGGATACCTCAAGGAGGAGATATTTATGGAACAGCCTGAAGGTTTTACATCTAGCTAAACATCTGGTCTCGTATGTAGGCTGAAGAAGTCCATTTATGGACTTAAACAAGCCTCCTGAAGCTGGAATCATCATTTTGATGAGGTAATCAAAATGTATGGTTTCATAAAAAATGAGGAAGAAGCTTGTGTGTATAAAAGGGTCAGTGGGAGCATGATTGTCTTCCTAGTTCTATATGTAGATGACATACTGATCATTGGGAATGATATTGGTATGTTGCAATCCACGAATAGCTATCTAAGTAAGAATTTCTCCATGAAAGACTTGGGAGACGCTTCCTATATACTGTGTATAAAGCTTTATAGAGATATAGCTAGAAAGCTACTTGGACTCTCTCAGTCATCGTACATTGATAGCGTCTTAAAAATGTACAGTTTTACTAATTGTAATACAGTAAATGTACCTTTTAGACATGATATTCATCTTTGTAGGAGAATGTCTCCTCAGACAGAAGATGAAAGAGTTAGAATGTCTAACATATTATATGCATCAACTGTTGGCAGTCTGATGTATGCTATGATATGCACGAGACCTGATATCAGTATGGCTGTAAGTGTTACAAGCCGGTATCAATCTGATCCAGGTGACAGCCATTAAATGGCGGTCAAGCATGTCCTGAAATACCTTAAGGGTACGAATGATAAATTTCTCATTTATAGAGATAATGATATTCAAGTGAGAGGATACACAGATTCTGACTTTCAGTCTGATCTAGATGATAGCAAGCCTACATCTAGATATGTGTTTACTCTCAATGGTGGCGCAGTGAGCTGGAAAAGTATCAAGCAAGGGTCCACAGCTAACTCGCAGAGTACATTGCAGCTTCTGAAGCTGCAAAAGAAGCTGTTTGGATTCGTAAGTTTGTCGCTGAGCTTGGAATAGTTCCAAGTTCATCAGATCCTATCCCATTATTTTACGACAACAATGGGGTCATAGCACAAGCAAAGGAGCCAATAGCACACCAGAAATATAAGCATATGGAGCGAAAATATCACATCATTAGATAAATCTTAGCAAGAAGAGATGTAATTATTTATAAAATAGATTCTGTAAATAATATAGCGAACCTACTTACCAAAGCCTTAACTCCAAAGGTGTTTGAGAAACACGTGGAGTGTATGGGTATTAGATACCATTGTGATTAGCACTAGGGTAAGTGAGAGATTGTTAGGGTTGTGCATACGTGCCATCCTAGTTTTGTATGAATATTTGATATCTATACATAGTAGTTTTGTTATATCACTAATTACCTTTTAATTATATGGCTTATTTCTTGTTACACTACAGATTTTGTTATATCTAAAGGAGTTCGGATACGGTTTAAAGGAGTTTAGACTGCTACTAAGAGTTAGCAAATATTCCAAGAGTTGGAGCATTATTTATAACGGGACAAAGACATCAGAATATGCTAATAATGATATAGTTGCAATAGGTTGCTAGGATATGTCATTATGCAAGCATGTTCTCAAATACATAGTTTCTGATCTATTTCTACTAACGCAAGTCTGTTAGTAGATCTTATTAATTTATATAGATCAGTGTATGTCTATATCTATAGGGTACAGTTGGTTATTCCTAGCTGACCAGGATCTTAGAGATTGTATAGGCATACAGGTATTCAGTTAGGACTGAGTACTGAATAGACTCGTGAAGACCCCAATAGACATCCTATGTTGCCATCAATGGAAGGTCCTCTCGAGTTGAGTAGTATACGTGGTCCTCTGACCTGAGTACCACAGTGGGCTTGTGAGTGATCCATAATGCTTTGGTTTCATGCATGTCAAAGACCTTTCATGGTCTGACCGTTGGGTGTTGCTGGGTATGGTCCGATGCTCATGGAGTTCGATGCGTGCAGATATGGGATCCATCAGCTCTCATAGGGAGTGATATATCCAAATGATCTGAGATAGTATCACAGGAAAGTCTTATGGTCGTAAGCAGTTAACCCGGAAAGGCGTTTCCATAGGTTAAACAATATGGTAAAGAGTTTTGCTCATATTGTTCAATTGAGATACTATTCTGGAGATAGGTTATGAATGAGCATATGGGGATTTGACGGTGTGGATCTATGTCATTGCACATCCAAGATATATATGATGGAAGGACTATACGTATGTATTATAACCTTAACTTGTATGGTTCAACGCGTCGATTTGTATATTCATGACGTGTGTATGGGGCATGGCTCACGGACTTATAGAATAGTTCCATTTGACGAATCAGTCGTAAACCTAAGGAGTCCCGCTATATGGAGTGTACTCGTTGTGCACTGGGGCAGAGTACTGGATTAAATTGCTTAATCCAGTAATATCCAACGTAACCACGAAAATATGTGCGTGTCAGTATTTAAATGTTAAATATAATAATTAATTAATAATTGTTATTTACTAATTGTAAAGTGACATGTGACGTATTGTGGGCCATCGGTTGAGTTTACCCATGTGTGGGATTTGGTGGAACCCGCTAAGAAGTATACTTGGTAACTATTTATAAGGGGTAGCTTGGTCATTTTACACTTTAATTATTTAAATGTTAAATAATTAAATATCTCTACTATTATATAATATTTTATTTATAATAATATAATATATATATATATATATATATTGTACGATAGTTGTCATGTATTATATATATAATAATAATTTTTTTTGTTTAATATTATTATTTGCCAACTATGCTTGCTTTATTATTATTATATTATAATAATATTTTTTTAATACAAAGAGATATATGTGTGTGAATTTGTTATGGGAATAAAAAGGAAATGAAAAAAGAAATGAATTGAAACAAATGGAAAAAGAAAAAAAAAGAAAAAAAAGGGCATATTTTCCTTTAGCATTTCGGTTTTGCTCTTGAGAAAATAAAGGCAAGTGTTGCTTCTATTTCATTTCTTCACCATTTCTGCTTCTTGCTCAACAAAAGGAGAAGCAATTATTGCTTCTATTCCATCTCATTTTGTACCGTGAGAGAGATAAGAGCAAATTTAAGAATTGGTCATTTGGATTAAGTGTTAATCCTACGTTGAATAAAGAAGCTGCTGTTTTAGATTATTAAGCCCACCAAAGTTGATAACTATAACTGATAACGAGAATACCTCCAGGTGGACTCCGGGACAAAACTTGTAAAACGTTACACGTATTAGTAATTTCTCAATTTTATCATTTATATATTAATTTGATTAATATATGATTAGTGTGTTAATTTTATATTTTTTAAATTTCGCTGTGTTAAAATATAAATTAGATGCGTATTTTTCAATTAACACACTACCACATGCATACACCTGAACACAGTAGATCCCTTACACATACAACCCCGTGTACTTATCACTTCTCATTACTACTATTGATCCTTACCTTATCTCCAATATATATATTTTTTTTTTGGCTTCGAATGAATATCCATCTTCATCTAGCACTCCTAAGAATATCAAATTCCTTATAACTCTGGGAACATGCTTTATACCATGCAATTTCTTACTCTTTCCATCATGCATTCTCATCTTTATGTTACCAATTCGCATGACTTTACAAGTCATATCATTCCTCATTAGAATTTTGCTTCCCCTAATGGTTTTATAATTGGCAAATAAGGATTTTTCTGGACACATATTGTAACTACAGCCAAAATCAAGTATCCAATCCCCAGCATATTTTTACCAGAGACTATCAATGTCTCTGCAACTTTCAAGTCTTCTTTATAGACTATTATGACTCTTCCACTCTTCTTTGCCTTTCTTTCCAGGCAACTACTCTTCATGTGTCCCTCCTTATTACAAAAGTATCATTTCTTGGATCTGCCCCATTAATCTTTCTTACCATTTCCTCCTCTTGCAACTAACCAAGTTGCATTATTAGATTCTTATATTTTTTTTAATTCTTTAGAGTTCAACAAAGTTTTAACATTTATCGTTAAAGTCTCTTTGCATACATGAGTCTATCTACGAAGTGTTTATAACTTGAAAGTAGAGAACAAAACAAGATTATTACCTTATCCTCATCTTCAATCTTGATATCTATAGTTTTAAAATCTATGATAATCTTGTTAAAGACATCAATGTAGTCTTTTTATTGATGTTCCTTCAGCTATGGATAATTGATACAACTTTTTCTTGACATACAGATAATTCGCCAGGAATCCATCATATAGAGGGCATCAAGTTTTTTTCAAAGACCCAATGTTATCTTTTCTTCTGCCACTTCCCTAAAAATTCATCACTCAATGACAAAATTATAATACTATGGGCTCTTTTCTAAATGGTTTTTCTATCTAAATCACTAAGTTTTCCCAATCCCTTCTATTCATTGGTTGTGCTTGAGTTTCCTCAACAGTTGAATCTAACCCTTGACTCATTGCCAGAGTCATAACCTTCACCTTCCATAAGTTGGAATCATTTTGGCCATTGAATATTTTTATCTCATGCTTGTGAATTACCATGGTTAAAAATCTATGCTAGTCAATTGACCTCAATTTTAGCTTTGATATTAGTTTAGTGAAAACTTTTAAAGTACACGTTAAAAATTCCATCCAAACTCATATAATATGCAAACCTAAGTTAAAATAGAGAAATTGAAAAAATATGTGATATAGTTGGTATAAGAAAAAAATCTAAAGAGTTAATGAGTGTAATTGCATGGACTAAATATAAAGACTTACTAAATTGCTATTTTAATCAGAAGGTAGAATGTTTAAAATCTATAAAAAAAAACTTCATAGCAAAGATAGTTCTTTTTGAACCATTATAGTTTTTATGATAAAAAATAGAATTTTTTTAAAAAAGAACTAAAATGTAAAAACATATACACGTAATAATGAAGATTTATTTTGTTCCAAAAAAAATTAATGATGATTCATTTTGAACCATCATTCTTATGGATCAAAGCCACCACATTTCTTTGTGATCAATCATGGTTTGGTATAAAACAATTTATTAATTAAAATAAATAAAAACCCATATAAAAATGAAGATTGATGAACCATCATTGTTATAGATTAGAACCAAGGCAGATCTCTGTAAACTGTGATGATTTTGGGTTTTAAAAAAATTAATTTTTTTAAATTAAAAAAATTCTGCATAACAATAACGGTTCAAGATGAATTGTTATTGTGTTAGACCAAAACCATTATGGTTTTTTTTTAACCATATACTAATAATAATTGCGGTTTAAGGGCATTTATTTAAATGATCTAATAATAAAAAGTTTGTAGTATTTTTTTTATTAAAGAAAAAATTCTTAATTAATGTGAAAATCTTCTCCAGATAAAATAATAATAATAATGATAATTACGGTTTAAGACATTAGAAAAAAACAGTAGGTCAAGATGAATCATGATGAGGAGGTATATTGGTGTATGACATAATATGACTTTAATATACAATAATGGTGTATGACTAGACACACTCTTTAAGTGAACTAAGGCACTACTACTATATTGGTGAATCAGAGTCCATCTCTAATCTTAACAAGAATCGAAGCATCATTCATTTTAGAGATAGACCTTACTTACCGAAAAAGAATATATTATTTGCTACAAGTTATCACGGCATTAGTTTTTTAAAAATAATTCTAAATATTATAGGATCTTTGGCCGTGGATGAATATTACCAAGTCTTTAACAAATAATGTTGCTATTTGTATATAACTAAATATAAGTATATTATTAAATCAGTATATATACTAAGTACAAGAAATGTAAAACTAATTGAACGGATTTATTCATCTTTCTACATAAAAGTATGATAATTCATTTTTTTCTTCTTCTATTATTCTTAGATTCTAATTTATTTTTTAATATCTAATTACTTACAATAAAAAAAAATAAGAATTTCTTACAAATATAACACATAAGAAAAATAATAAAATAAAAAAAGATAATACTATAACAAGAAAAACTTAGACATAATAAAAACTTCTCATTATTTATTTTACTTTTTAACTTTTTTAAGAATATTTTGATATGTGTTTTATCGACCACCAACTACATATTAATAAAAAAAAAAAGATTTAAGAGAGAATCTAATCCAAAAAAAAATCTTTTGTACCAGAAGACCCGTTGTCCTACCGCTAACGGGTGATTATATTAATAACAGTAAAATGAACCTTAATGTTAATGATTTACAGATACTAGAAAACAGATGATCACTAATTATCTATAATCAGTTTTTTTTTTAAAGAAAATAATCAGCATCTGGTGCCAAAAATGTTAAGAACAATAATCACATTTAAAAGCAAACAAAACAAAAAAGAAGAAGAAAGTGAATTTCAATGGAAGAAGGAAAGAAATTGATGACAAAGAAGAGAAAGGCGACTGACCACAACATAGATGAAAGAAAAGGCAAGTATGGTGGAGTATCGATCCCAATAAGAATCAGCGAGTGGTGCCAATAGCAGCGGCAGCATGGATGTGAACCCACACCAGCTGTTAACAGTCTTAGCTGCTGAAGAGTTGCTCATCTTCACAACATCAGTGAGATAAGTCACTAGATTGGAAGCAACCCCTTTGAAAGCAAACCTCTCTTTACCGGATATCACTATGAACAAATGATCAAAGAAGAATTTAAAAAAAAAAAACAAGTTTCTTTCAATTGCTTTTGAAAATTTGAATCATTAATGCTTGAAAGTGGATCAGTGATAAAAGAGCATCATTATTACCTATAAGCATGATGCATGATTTGCTGAGCCCCATAATCCTGTTTCTTTGTTGGCGTCCAACCTTGACAGAGAAAAATATATAAATTTGAGATTACTTGTAGAGCAAAAGAAGAGCACAATACAATAACAAAATGAGATTATGTTGCTATTTCTATCGCAATCTTTTGCTTTAAACCTCAAAGTTTGAGCCAACACTATCAAAAAATTCTAACGAGCTTCTACTCGAGCATTGGTTCCTTTCCCTTTTAAAAAGGCTAAAAATAATTTGTGCTAATGGAGCACTAGACCAACAATAAAGTTACCCGACATAGCTTGTATTATTTAAGAAGAAAAAGTTGAAGCCTACTCTCAGTTGGGAATGTTGTCACGGACGTGTTATCGAGGAGCTTAGAGTGTCGACATTGCATGGTGAGGATGGAGCCTTCCGTATTCTGAGTACTCGTGACACAGAACAGATACGTTTCACTTAGTGGAAACGCGGCAGTTTTTGCCATGTGGAACGTCCACGTCTCATGCAGTTGACGTCGCTATACACGCCAAAATTACAAGTATATATCCATTGCTGATAAGAGACTCTCCCAACATTACAAGTATATATCAACAAGTATAAAATTATGATACAATTCTGGATAAACATACACACTTCTCAATTCGATCTGATGCAGTTGACGTCGCTATACACGCCACTCCAGCGTAGTTACGGAGGAATATCTCGGTCTATACTTTCGGCCGGGTTGTCAATATCCAACTGTTTTGCTATGATATATAGACCGATTGTAACAATACAGCTCTTCAACTTTTGTAACTAATTTCTGCTAATATTTCTGAATCACAATACATCTCTTATTTGACAACTTTGAAAATTTTTAATTTTATTTTCTATATCCACAATTGTAATAATAAAGCTATTCTTTTAAAGCCAAACCACTATTTTCCAATATGGCTTTATTGATTTTGAGATATTTCCAACTGAATTAAGGAAATCATATGTCACGTTCCATGTCAGATAGAAATTGAGTAGATTTTAAGTATATATGAATAGATAGGTAATATTATCTAACAGGTTAGTTTTTTGAGTCAACGATAAGCACCCGATCCATAATAAGTGATACTAGAGCAACCCCGAATTCTCATTCGTATATGGGTCTCCAAAATTGTTCCAATAAAAATTGTCATGTGAGAAGTGAGTCTCCTATGTGTTAAACATATAATATTATTTTAAGTCCTTAAAACATGTGAAATAATATTTTATTTGATTAATAAATATTTATTTATATATATAATTGAGCATACATTAATAAGTCTATATCTATAAAGTATATGATTTATGTATTAACATATGATGCTAATACAGAAGGTATAGATCACAAGTTCATTATAAATTAAATTTAGTTCACAACCATTAAAGAAAATGACATGTTATTATGTAAAATTATAATTTTTCTACTTCTTATAGTGAATGATTTACGTTGATCATCAAAGTAGAGACTTCAAATAGAAAAACTAGTATATATATTACATTGAACTGAATTATTGTGAATTTCGATCAAGTTAACTAAATATAATTATTCTCAATTTACTCAAACTTTAATAAGTTTGATTGATTTTAATCCTGAGCAAATAATAAACTTAATTCATACATTATATCTTTTGAGTTATCACAGAGTAAGACCCATATAAATGGTCATGTTGAGGGAGGAAACGCCCTTCTCCCTCTCGAGGTTATATTGAAGCCAAGAACCCAAGATTCAGCCTAGAACCCTAACCTCCTTGCGCAGCAGAATAACCTGTCAATCAAGCAAACACAACTATAATCCAAAGCAGAAAACAAAAGAGCACAAAGCAATCTTACGTGGTTCGGCCAATTGCCTACGTCCACGGTAGATCCAAAGATCCTAACCTCTCTTATTATAACTCCCTAGAGATTTTATAAGGAAAACCCAATGAAGAACCCTCAAAAGGACCTAAACGTTTAGTGAACCCTTACTCTAACACGAACAATGATCACCCAAACAACGGTTCCACCCTAGCGCGCACACAAGCACTTAGTGTCTACCCAGTTCTTTCCCTCTCTTAGAGTCTCTCTTAATGCTTAATCTGAAATCAAGGGTTTACAAGTGTATATATAGAGTGTATTTCGTGCCTACTAATCCTATTCCTTGTTGGAGTAAGAGTCCACTTATTTTGGAAGTCCAAATCTTTCCAAAACTAGAAATCCCGAACCAAAACGAACGTTTTCATGCGTTCTGGCATTGCGGCACTCATCCCTAAGCGCTGCGACGCTGGCCAAAATTGCGCCCAGTGTTGGGTTGCTGTCCTGGACGCCGCAGCGCTCAGCTATTGACACCGCAGCCCTGAGCCCTATATACCTATCCATGTTTTCTTGCTTCCTTCACGTTTTTGTGTCCCGTTTCGCTTCCCCCTCCATGTCCTACACGTCCTAGACTTTTTCATACGCGTCCCACACGTTCTAAACTTCTTGTAACTCTTCACTTTGGTATTCATCTCAATTATTGTCCAACCAAGATTGTTAAATCACCAATTTTCCAACAGGTCAAAACCTTGATATCTTGGAGATATAATTTTATGAGTCATAGGAATAAATATTTACAAGATAAAATCTAATAAATAATGTCCATATAAACTATTTGCAGTACTTGATCATTTGAATCTATGATCGCAATTTATTCAATAAATTATTTATTGAATAATGATATTTATTTGTAAATTTATTTACAAAAATAAATATATTAAAAATGATCATTAGAGTATTCAGTGATTTAGCGGCAAATAAGTAATTAAAGAGGTAAAACATTTTTTCATAGCGTAACTTTAATTATGAACATTAATTAGATGATCAATTAAGTGATTATTATTGGTCTAAAAACTAAACTCAATTTAATTAAAAGGATTTTTAATTAAATGAATTTTTACTTAATAATAATGGTTACTAGAGTATAGCCTTGACTCTTAGTGGAATAGTTTAGGGTTAACTTTAAAAAAACTAGTGGGTTATGAGATTACAAGAACTGGCCTTTTAAGTTGGAGCTTACAGTATCTCTATTAGCTCAAATTCTAATCAAACGCTAATTTTTTAATACTAATTAAACTCTAAATACCCAAAGGAGATTTCAAGAGATATGGAGTAGTAATTAAGCACAATAATAACCAGAATAATTTTTTTACATGTTTTTTATATGAAAAAAGAGTTTGGTTACTACTATTCTTTCAAATTTGGATATTAATGATTTTAAAGATTAAAAAAAGTTCAATGTTCTCACACACGTTGAGTTTGAAAGTTGAGGATAATAAAGAAGACTGCAACTATCAATTCAAGATTTATCAAAGCAAGAATTTTAGATAATCTTTTATTGTTATACATGTAATTATAAACAAGACGATCTAATATCTACTGCGTTTTATTTTATTGAACAAAAAAGAAAAAATTAATTTCCTACCGACACTATGTTCTCAATGGGATGCACATTACGGGTTAAGTGGGCTTTAAAAATTTTGTGCTTGAGCCCTAATAGAAATTGCCATGACATTCGCATATAGGCCCCAAAATCGCTTCAATGAAAATTGTCACGTGAGAAGTCAGTCTCCTATGTGCCCAATGGGATGAGACTAAGTGGGCCTTAAAATTCATATGTCTTGAGTCCCAATAGAGATTGTCATGTGAGTAGTGGGTTTTCTAATCTGAAAGATAAGCAATATGGGCTAGGTTGACCCGTGAGTTTGACCAGACCGTGACAAGGGCGTCACATGATTGGATAAATTAGAATATCATGTCTCACATTGAATAGAAATCGAATGGATCTTAAATATATATGAACGGGCAAATAACATTATCTAACCGGCTAGTATTTTACATCAATGACAAACGCCCGACCTATGACACATAGCATGCATGCATATAAAATAAAGGAGAAGAAAACTATAGTAGCTAGGAATTGCTATATTTATACCAACTTTAGTACTCATGAAATTATAATAATATTAAGTTGATAAAGTTAAAATATAAAATTTATATTTAATTAATGTAATGATAAAATAAAATGATTATTACATATTAGATGTTAATTTTATATTTAATTAATGTAATGATAAAATAAAATGATTATTAAATATTAGGTGTTAGTTGATATTTTATAATATTAATTAATAAATGACGTGTAATAATAATTGAAATAAATTTAATAATCTAAGTTTGTAAATCTAACATTAATGAATAAATAAATTATAAAAGAAATTAAGTGTCCATTACCTGAGGTTGCTGATTTGTAACTTCAGTCTCGGTTGGGAAATTCGTCTCCAATACACACTATGAAAGAATGAAGAACATTTGGGGAGGCAAACGAAAGGTAGAATGCATTTGTTTACTTTATTTTATGTTACGTTAAGGGCTTTTGCTACAGGACATAATATAACAGAGTGCGTTACCTTAAATGAACAAGCAAGGAACACGCTTACAATTACAAAACCCACAAGCAAACACACAACAAGCACACGGAGACACACAACAAACTAACCACCCTGTGTATCACAGTGCTAGCTGACTAGGATTGCCTTATATGAAGCAAACCAACCATCTTTAAGCCAACAAGTTGTTGCTTAGTATTTGTTTTTTAAAGGTCAATTCCCGTTTTCAGTGAATATGAAAGGTAGAATGTATACCTATATATTTCTCTTTAAGTATTTTGATAAATATATCTTTCTATCTTCTTTTGCCATTCTCAGATTATGAACTGTTTTCAAAGTATATACCAAATGCACACACCTTAAACTACCATTGAAGAAGTGAAAAATGGATAATTCTCTGCTTCTTGGCAACTTGTCTCGAGCGTTTGACGAACAATGTGGATTCAGCTTAGTGGTTTATGAGATGGATATCACTTTCTTTTCGTTTACCACCAACTATAGCTTGAGGACATAAAACATGGTTATCAATATACAAATGATAAACCCCACTTTCATCACCACTTCCTTTGATTTTGGTCCCAAAGAGATCATTTTTCGCCACTGATTACTTGCGTGGGCTTAAAGTAAACAAAAGAGTCGTGACTGATCTCACTATGATATATGCTTTACATCTTTTAGTCTACCCAGTCATTCTAATCCTTACACCAAACCATCCTCTCTTTTTTTCTCAAAAAATATTTAAAAACATTTATATTTATTATAAGAAAGAAGAAAGGTACATTGATGATTCAGATGACCATATTTTCTTCCCCAACAAAACAACATTTTCAGTATTTTCAAAACATTGCACCTTTTTCATTCAAATTTTTATGTATATGTTGAATTCTAGATCGTGTCTTAATCATGGGGAGGCTGATTGTTACATGGAAAAACCCTCACCAACTTGTAAACAAGCAAAATTTGTAATTACTCTATATCTATCCTCGAGGGCTGATTTGGATCCTATTTACAGGCACCTGAATACTATCAATCATGAGTTATGCCATTTGAAAGTAACATAACTATTGATTGGGTTGTGTCTCTTACATGGGATGCATAGAGATGCATCTGTTGCAAGGGAAACAATATTTGAATAATCCACATCATATATTATATTTATAATATATAGACATGTGAATTATATACCTTGCATTTTATCATGCATAAAATCAAATTCTCACTATTATCATTGATGCCAACTTAGTGTCCGTGAATGGTTTTATTAACACTATCTTATAATGTCAATGTTGTTCGAGTCAAAAATTTACTGACACAACATTAAGTGTCAATGAATTGCTGACATCATAATATCAGTGAATTACTATTATCATAGTGTAGAAGCTTAGTAATACTATTGTGTCAATAATTAACTGACACCATAGTATCAGAGAATTACTATTACTATATACAGTGTCAAAAATTGAATTAAATAATATTAATTTTAATTTAATTTAAATTTTTTTTTTTTAATTATTTGAAATTTAAATTATTAGACTAGAATTTTAAATTATTTATAAATTTGAATTTCATACGCAAATACCACATTTAAATAAACAACAAAATTTTATGTATCATAAAACTACATTTAACAACCATGATGATCAAAATATTATCAAGTGACATAAAACTATAATTGTCAAAGCATATAATAAGTTATAATAAACAGTACAAAACAACCTATTCAAATTACCGTTCAATTACAATCTTATTTACTTCATTAAGTTATTTCTTCATTGCCTAAACATGAAAGATATGCATAACTAATAAGGTTAAATTCACAACATATAATTTCCAACTGTTGCTCTAAAATAGTTGTTGGGAACATATCAAATCAATCAATTCAAATAGTAACAACTTTGCAACCAAAGATAGCTTTGCAAAACACATGTTAGAAATATGCAATAAAAATAAACAACATTTATAATTGGTTGCAATTTATGATCAATAGCAAAAGACCATAGGCAAATGGACAGAGCCCTCTTTCTCAACTGGCCAAGTGACAAATATGTTAGAATTTTATTTTAGATTGATCACCTAAAATATAAAATTCTATGCATATTCAATCATTTAAGTATTTTGATTAAATTAAAAGTAGTCCATATATACCAATTAATAGGATAAGGATAATCTGGATAATCATAATCCATTTGTAATAAGGAATACGCCCATTATAAATAAAACGCACTCTTGATGGAAGAATATATGTACTACAAAAAATAAGCACATTAATTGTGGTATAGGTCCATAAGCCATTTAATCCTGTTTTAATAATATACAATATCGTATAGAGATTGATTAAGGATTAGAAGCTCTTAAACATATTCAAGTTCATTTCTAAATTATTAAAGTTATCAGTAGTGTGAGGTATGTCCGTTTTAGTTTTTATTTTAATTTTGCATTAATCCTATTGTTTATTAAGTTATCAAGTATGATTAGATTGTATTTAGTACTAACATGTGGTATCAAAGTTATGTCTAACCTCTGCCTTGTTTTAAAAATCTGAAAAACTTTATTAATGGCCAAATTTGGATTTTGGTTTCAAGTATGTTGTTTAGGAGTTTGTAATACAAACTACGGTTCGAAATCATTAGGTAATTGAATTTCGAGCATTTTGACACTTGAAAAGTCAAATTTAAACTTCAAATGACTAAGATATGACTAATTTTTCAACCCGAATAAAAAACGAGTTGCACAACCTGGCTGGAGGAAGAAAACAAGGTCAAACAACATGTCGTCTAGCATCTGCTAGACAAACGACATGTCCTCTATCTATATTAAGCCAATTTAGCAAACGATATATCGTCCATCGATTGCCCTTGGAACGGAGGACGTCGGTTGAAAATTTTTCATTTATCCTCTTTATATTTCTATAAATCATGTTTTGGACCCAAAACCTTCATATATTTATAAAAGACCCCTAATCCTTTAGGTAATTATAGTTTGGTCCTCTAAACTTTTAGATAAGTATATTTTGACCCCTAAACTTTTAGATAATTACATTTTGGCCCTAACCTTTCAAATAATTATATTTTAACCCCAAACTTTGGTTAATTATAGTTTGGTCCCAAAAAATTTAAAGTTTAAAAATAGACCCTTTAATTACATTGGCCTAAAGCTTTAAAAATTTTGCAAACAAGTCCGAATTTGGTAATTAAAAGAGGACTTAATTATTTTGATATTTATATGGTTAAATTATGTAAATGTTTGATATATAATTTATTATTTATTTAATTTTTATTTATACAATTTAAGAAGAATAATTTAGTACATAAATTTTATATTATGTTCATATTTATAATGATGTTATTATGACATATACTTATAAATAATTTTATGAATAAAATGTCTAATGATTGATATAAGTTTAACTAATTAGGGATTAGTCAGAACATCTTTAATTATGAAAAATTATATATTAAGAATTTTGATTTATAGATTTTTAATTAATTAGGGATTAACTACAGCATCCTTAATAATGCAAAATTATATATTAAAAATTTTAGTATCACATGAAGAAAAGGATATTAATTGTGATTAGTCATACTTAATATAATAACTTTTATCCCACAAGATTTTTTATTATATTTATATGATTAATTAAGATAAAATATTAAATTATATTTTTTAATCTACCCAAAGAAATTAGGAAAATGAACATAATTTATTAGTTTTATCATAAAGTGATTAATGAATCTAATTGAATTAGAACTTTAACCTACAAACAAGTTCTATGTCACTATATTCATAAATTTGAATCGTGATTTTTATTGACAAAACATGATCTATGTTTTATCATAAAATGATAAGTGAATCTAATTGAATTAGAACTTTAGCCCACAGGTTCTGTGTCACTAAATTCATAACTTTTAGTACATTATTTATAGTGGTAAAACATGATATGAGGTTATTAATCTTAAAATATTAATCATAAACATGTGTATTTTGCAGTCATGTAACCTGCGAAATTCTCTAATATAAGATATAAAATTCTCAAATTAAAGAATGATAACTACAGAATATAGAAGGAAATAATTCTCCTTTATTTAGGGTGGATGGACATTGATTATGCTTTTAGGAGAAATGAACCATCTATTACTATGACCAGCACTCCAGAAGAAATTGCTCATTATGAATGATGGAAGTAAACTAATCGCCTTAGTATGATGTTCATAACGACCAAGATCTCTATTGGTATTTGTGGTTCAATCGAACAACAAAATAATATATGGACATTACGGAAGGCTCCTGATAAATAATATGAGACTTCATATAAGGCATCTGATAGCACCTTAATTATGAAGTTTTTATTTTTAAGGCTTACCAGTATAATAGGTGTGCATTAGCACATCATGCAAATGAGAGACATTGTAGCTAAATTGAAAACACTTGAGGTGATGATATCTATGCCTTCCCTTATGCACTATATATTTAACATCCTACTATAGCAATATGGACCTTTAAAATGTCCTACAACACACATGAGGATAAATGTTTAATTAATGAACTATTAACCATGTGTGTTCAAAAGAAAGAAAGGCAGGCAATGAAATTGGGTGAGAGTGTTGGTTGTGGTTCAAAACTGTATTCTATTAGGTGCATATATACATGTAGGTACATGTACATTGTTCATAAATATATATATACATGTATCTCATACATTATATATGTGCAGCGAAAACTAGAAATCTAATTTCTTAAACAACGAAAATGATAAATTTTTAATTCCATTACACTAATGAAATAAATTAAAAGCATATTAATCAAATTAATATCAATGATTGAGAATAATCATCTGGCAAGCCTTTGGAATAGTATAAGGTGGAGTAGTGCTCGAATGGACCCGTTGGCAATTCTAGGACTCAACGAGGTTGGCTTGAGTTGCTAGAATAATAGCTTTAATTCAATCACTGGTCCAACTTTTAAACTCGATATTAACTCTTAATCTTTAGTTTAACACTTAAACTGTATCCTAAGCTAAACTCTTTAACTTAAAAAATATTTATTTTAGCCTTGATCAATAAAACAAATGCTTATGTTGCTTTAATGGCCTAAACCTAATAGAGAAGAAAATGAAGAAAGAACTCAACATTTGAATTCTTTACAAGAAGAACAAATTGTTTTCTCTCTAATCCTCTCTCTAAGGCTAGCCACACCAAAAACACACAAAAGCTATCATTTGTTTCATTTTGCTTCAATTTATACAGGCTTAGAAACTTAACCATTAAGGAAACCCATGAGTCATTTCATTCAAACCTTAGAAACTTAACCAGAAGAAAGATTGTTCACCAATTATAGATCTCATTGTAAAAGGTGATAGGTTCAATTTGAACCTATGCTCAATAAATAACTTGAAAAGGATTGTTAGAAAAATATCAAAGTAATCTAGGTATGGACCATAGGAGAACTACAAAGAAATTGATGAGGTACCTTTAAGGGATCAAAACTTACATGCTTATGTTTATATGTTTCATGTTTTTTAGACTATCTTGTATAATATATGAATAAATAATTTCATATATAGATTTAGAATTATGGATTCATCTTTGGGCCATTAAGGATATATTGTGACAATGTAACTATAGTTTATAGCTAAAAACTACAAAAGTGACAGTCGAAGTAAACACATCGACATTAAGTATTAAACTATAAGGAAAATGTTAAGAGAAAATAGTAGTCATTAAACATGTTAGCACTAAATTGATGATACCCAATCATTTGACTAAAGGCATGCCACTTTAAAAATTAAAGAATCATGTAGACAAAATAAGACTTGGTTCCTTTAAGTGATTTTCGTCATGAAGATGAATGTTAATTGAAATAAAACTTTATTTAAGTTAATATTTTCTCATATTAATTATAAATTGTGTAAATGTTCATTCTTTTGAGAAATGTCATTAAGTTTGAACATAAAATAAAAATATTTATTCATTAAGTAATATGGGTTTATGTTACGAGACATAATGTATTATAATACATATAAAATAATACTCATTTTTAGAGGACCTATCACCATGATTCATGCACTTATTTCTTTCTATGGTGAAAGATGAAATATATTGACAAAGTGTAAGAATGTTAGAATTTTATTTTAGATTGATCACCTAAAATATAAAACTCTATACATATTCAATCACTTAATTATTTTGATTGAATTAAAAGTGGTCTATATATATCTCTTAATAGGATAAGGATAATTAGGATAATCCAGATAATCCTAATCTATCTATGATAAGGAATACGCTCATTATAAATAAAGCGCACTCTTGATAGAAGAATATACGCATCACATAAAATAAACACATTAATTGTTGTATAGGTTCCCAAGCCATTCAATCTCATTTTTAGTAATATACACCATCGTAAGAAATTTATTAACACTTGGAAGCTTCTAAACACATTCAATTTTGTTTCTGGGTTTATAGACTTAACAATAACTAGAGATATGTTTCTTTACTAGTTTTATTTTTATTCTGCCTTAATCTAATTATTTATAAGGTTATCAAATATGATTAGATTATACAAAAGAACTAATAAAACAGACCTAATCCGCCTTTGTGACAAATGTCGAGAAGTCAATAAGGATGATATTCTGACCAGAGTTGATTTTTCGACAACCTGTTAGAAATGACTAATAAATGGCAAGCAATAAGAAATTTCCAGAAAAGTAAATTTCCACTCAAATTCCGTAAGAAAAAAAGGTTTGTATAAACTCTCACTTAAAACATCAAATACAAACAACCTTAGTACTATTAATCCACTATCAATTGCACAGAGACAATTACGAACACAATATCAACTACCGAATTATTTAAGCGGAAATAATGCCTAACATATACATATTAGGAATCAAATTCTATGTCCCAATACCGAATTTGATAGTCAAACACCCAAACACACCAATATATTGTAATGTACCACAATATACCACAAGTATGAAGCAACCCAACGAATTAAAAGATCAATCACATAGATAATACGTAGAAATAGTAGAAAATACAAACATACCACAACATAAATTATACGTGGTTCGGCGAAATATGCCTACGTCCACGGTGGATCAAGGATCTGAGCCTCTTTATTAATTTTTGGGATTACAAGGATTACAAGTGTGAGATTTGTAGCTCAAATGATCAAAATACACACTTGAACAGTGCATTTTCTTTGTATTTCGGCCCCCTCTCTTTTCTCTCACTTCCTCTCTCTCAAACCTTAAAAATAGAAAGGGTATATATAGAATGGCATGGGCGCCGCAGCACTGAAAACGAATGCCGCAACATGGGAAACTTATGCCCATTCTGCACTAATGCCCCGGCCAATGCCTTTCAATGCCAAGGCGCTCACACCTAGGAATTTTTTTTCTATTTTTTGCACTTTTCAAACACTATTCCATTAAGTTTTCGACCCCTTTTGACTATTTTGCGGGCTTCGTTTCAACTCTAAATTTGTTCCCGAATTGGTCCTCGATTGAATGCCAATCAACACATGATTTTGAATCACCAATTCAACAAATCATCTCCTTGATTCAAAATTCCTAAAGAGACTAATCGGAAGATATCCACCACATCACACGCTCAATTACTTAGCGGTGATCCAGTTAAATCACTCAGACTTAACTCTTTTGTCTTCAGTGATTTAGGCCTCTATAATTACGAATGCTTCAAATATAAATTAGTTTGATTGTGATCTCTCTGGCAACTCATAACACATAGACCACAATGCCCCGGTGGCTGCAACTTATGCTTACCAACAACTCCCTTACTAGCTATTCCCTTCCAGCCTTCACCACTCTAGTGAGTATCACTAAGATGTTGTCTCTCTCTATGGCCTTCCTCAACAGCAATACATGCAAAGAAGTCAGAATGCAATCTCTCAACAACACATGCTGACTTACTCTCGGACTGCACTCTCCTAACAACACATGTTGGATCTAACTTGGTATACTCATCAACAATACATGTTCTTACAGTATTTCCAATGAGCACAAATAAACCATTGTTCTTTTCACCCTGCATAATAATAACCATCCCTCTTGTTACTGTTAGTAATCCATTTTCAGCTTTGAATGAACATCTCACTTGATTTAGCATACCTAAGAAAATTAAATTCCTCTTAAGACTAGGAACATATCTTACATTCTACACTTCCTCAATTTTCCCATCATGCAATTTCATCCTCACACTACCAATTCCTATAACTTTACAAGTTATATCACCGCCCACCAATACATTACCATCAATGGGATGATAATTGGTAAATAAGGACTTGTCATGACAAATGTGGAAACTATAACCAGAGTCAAGTATCTATTCACTAGCCATTTCATCATCCGAAGCCATCAATGCCTCTGCAATTTCGTAGTCTAACTCATAGGCTATTGCAGCATCAGCTTCTGGTCTTTTTCCTTTCATTTTGGCTCTTCTTTCAGGACAATCCCTTATCAAGTGCCTATCCTTTCTGCAAAAGTAATACTTTCTGGATTTCCATCCAAGTTTCAATCCTAAACCACCTTTCTGCCATGCATTTTTACCAACAGTCTTCCCCATTATAGCCAATCCAACTGCACTACTTGAAGACTCTGATCTTCGAGTCAATTCCTTGGAATTTAACAAGTCTTTACATCTAAAACCGTTCAAGTCTCTCTGCCATACATAAGTGTGTCCACAAAATATTCATAACTTGGAGGTAGTGAACTCAACAAGATTAGTGGTTTATCTTCCTCACTAATCTTCACATTTATGGTCTCAAGATCAATGATAACTTTGTTAAAAACATCAATGTGGTCTTTAACCAAAGTCCCATCAGCTATAGACAACTGCAACAACCTCTTCTTGACATATAGATGATTAGTTAACGACTTCGTGATATACAAACTATCAAGCTTCTTCCAAAGACCAAGAGCAGTTTTCTTTTTACCAACCTCCCTCAACACTTCATCACCCAATGACAGAATTATCTCACTCCGGGCTTTCCTATCGATCATTTACGGATCAAGGTCACTCGATAATGTTGTAGGCTTCTCACTTAGACTAGAGGTATCCTCTAGGGCTGATTCAAGTCCTAGACAATCTAATATAGCCATCATTTTAACCTTCAACAAATTAAAATCATTATGCCCGGTAAATTTCTCAACTTCTGGCATGCCATAATTATATCAAATTCGTACAATTTGCTCTGATACCATTTTGTTGGTGTATAAACCCTCACTTAGAACACTAAAGACAAACAACCCTAGTACTATTATTCCACTATCAATTGCAAAAAAATAATTACGAACACAATAGTATCAACCGAATTGTTTAAGCAGAAATAATGTCCAACATATACGTATTAGGAATCAAATTTTATGTCCCAATACCGAATTTGATAGTCAAACACCCAAACACACCAATATATTACAATATACCAAAAATATGAAGCAACCCAACGAATTAGAAGATCAATCACATAGATAATATGTAGAAATAGCAGAAAATACAAACATACCACAACACAAAGTATACGTGGTTCGGTCAAATACACCTACGTCCACAATGGATCATGGATCAGAGCCTCTTTATTGATTCTTGGGATTACAAGGATTACAAGTGAGCTATTTAGCGATCAAATAATCAAAATACACACTTGAACTGTGTATTTTCTTTGTATTTCGGCCCCCTCTCTTTCCCTCACTTCCTTTCTCTCAAACCCTAAAAATAGAAAGGGTATATATAGAATAGCATGGGCTCCGCGGTGCTCAAAATGAATGTCGTAGCATGGGCAACTTATGCCCATTCTTCAACCAATGCCCCGGTCAATGCCTTGGCCAATGCCTTTCAATGCTGGAGTACTCACACCTGGGATCTTTTTTCCTGTTTCCTGTACTTTTCAAATACTATTCCATTAAGTTTCTGACCCCTTTCGGCTATTTTTCAGCTTTGTTTCAACTCCAAATTTATTCCCGAATTGGTCCTCGATTCAACGCCAATCAACACATGATTTTGAATCACCAATTCAATAGCAAGCTCAATACAAATCAAACTTATAGGCATGCTAGAAATCCCATAATGGAAGGTGCTCTTCCCACTTGGCCAATTGACATCTAAGGCATCACAGGGAGTGTTCCAAATGGATTTAATTATAACTGGGACTAGTTATACAGCAATAAAACTCTTTCTGTAAATGGATTTAATGGTAAACATAGCATGAATTAAGAAATGATAAAAGCAGTTTACATAATTGACAAGAACCTACATGATACTTCCTCCACTCTATTATAACATAAACTAAATGAAGAGCCAAACAATTAAAGTTATGAAAGGAAAATAAAAACAGAAAAGAAAATAAAGATGAATCAAGTAAAAGTTGATTAGCACGCATATAAAAAAAATTACCCAAATTAGATATGGCAATATAAGTGGCAAACAAGCAAGAACCAAATAGTAAAAAAAATGTAAAACCATTTGGATTAACACAATTGACCTAATAAAAATTGTGTGAACTAGCATGAGCATAGAATAATTAAGCAACAGCTTTGGGTTTGACACTTTCGATTGTTCAAAGTTACTATGACCAAATGTGACCAAATTGCTACCAAAGTTACTAGTATTACCTGCTGCTACAAAGGTAGAAATGTTTTTTTTTTTAAAGTGAAGAAGAGTAGGAACATCAAATAAAAAGCTAAAAAATAACTTTTGCTTTAATATAATACATAAACAAATATGAGAAAAGGAAACTACTTGTTTGTGTCTGCTCAAAGTTGTAAAAGCAAAAGCTGAGGTGGTCTGAGTAGGTTGAGACCATTGAAATGGCATAGAAAAATAGGGCTAGAGAAATAAACACAAAGAGAAACCAGATTCACTTAAAGCTTTCAACACATAATTCAAAAACCAATACCATCTAAAGGAGAACACAAACAAAAAGATCATTGCAAAAAAGAAATCAGATTGTTGTTGAAACTTAATATTGCATCAATTGAATAACAAATTATACTTACAAAGAGATTTTCATAAGCTTCTAAATGAAATACATACATATATAAAAAAAGTTATCACTCAAGTGATTAAAAAAAATAAAGACTCTTAACCTAGGAAGTAGCATATGATGCATAGGTACCTAAGCAACTCTTTAATTAAATTGAAGCTTTATTCAAATATATCACATGAAAAGACAAGCTTGAATATGTGTTAAAGTGAAAGCGTATCAAGCAAACAATATGGTACAGCAACAAGTAATTATAAAGTAATCTATAGAGAGAAAGATAGAAAAAAAAAACATAAGAATATATATGGTTCAATAATTGCCTACATCCATGGTGGATCAAGATCTCACTTCTTTATTTTTGAATTATAAGGCACTCACAAAGTATGCATTTTACAAGAATATCAAAATCACAAAGAACTCTTAACAATTTCTCACTAAATTGTCTCTATGGTAATATAGGCTTTTTCTCTTGTGTGTAATTGTATTGGAATAAGAGTACTTACTTGTAAGAGTCAAAATCTCATTTTAAAAAGTTAATTGAGCTAAAACAGGAGATACATATAAGTTGCCGCATGATAGTACCCACCGCGTGAATAGTTTCTTACTTCTAGCTTTTTTTGTTTTGCTTATTCTTAACATGACCTTCACGTACTAGACTTCTTGTTGACTCTTCATTGGTCTCCAACTCAAAATCAAAACTCATCCTTGATTTTGAATCATCGATTTTCAACAAATCTCTCATTGATTCAAAATTATCCTCAAAGCTTCTAAAATCTTTCATCTCTACACCTTTGGTCACCCTTACATAGTAATTACTCCAGTTAAGTCCTTATATATGACAAACTTAATCGAGGGTAGTGACTTAATAAATATATCAGTGGCTTAGTCAATATATTAGTGGCTTAGTCAATCTTTGTTAAACTAATCTTGCCACTTTGAACAATCTCTCTAAAGAAATAGAGCCCTATATTAATGTGTTTACACCTCTCATTAAAAACTTGATGCTTGTTTAGGTGTATAACATTCTGTCTATCAAAATGTACATTAATGTTAAATCTTCAGTAGCCATTACTTCTACGTATATCTCTTTTAACCACACAGCCTTTTTAATAGCTTCTCTTATATATATGTACTCCACTTTTATGGTTAATAGTGCCATTACGTGCTATAAAATCAACCACCAGCACATACTACACCTAAACACTGTGAATACTTACCTAGTTAAAGACAATTTCTTGACGAGATCACCACATAATTTGAGTCGATATATCCTCTATCTATTTCACCTTTATTCTCAACCCTTTTATACAAAAACTAAGATCCAACATTCCTTTGAGATATCTCAATCTTCACTTCACTATAAGTCAGTGATCTTTCCCTAGATTTTCTATATATCTACTCACGCCACTGACTTTTTGTGCTATACCAGGTATTGTATAAATATCGCATACATGATGCTCCCAATAACGCTAGCATATAGTACTTTATTCATCTGCAGTTTATACTCTTTGAATTTCGGCGATTATGCTACTGAAAGTTTAAAATGCATAACCAAGGGTGTGGAGATAGCCTTTGTATTGGATATTCCAAACTTTTCTAGAATCTTGAGTGTATATATCTATGACAAGAAGATAATGTCTTTTCTTTTCCTATAAAATGTATACCCAAAATCCTCTTCGTTGTTCCCAAATTCTTTATCTCAAACTCGCCACTCAACTTCTTTAATTTCCATCTCTTCCATATCTTTAAAGCGATCAACATATCATCTATATATAGAAGAAAATACATACTTATCCCACTACTTAAGATCTTAAAGTATACACAAGTTATTATACTTGCTTCTATTAAACCTACAAGTCATTATAAAATCATCAAATCTTCTATACCACTGCCTAAGAGATTGTTTTAACCCATATAATGACTACTTCAACAAGGAAGCTTGCTTCTCCATGCCGAGTTCTACAAACCCTTGTGGCTATAACATTTATATCTTCTCCTCTAACTCTCCATGTAGGAAAGCTATCCTTACATCCATCTACTCTAGATGTAAGTTAAAGTTTGCACATATGGCTAAAAACATCCTAATAAATGTATGCTTGACAGCTGGAGAGATAATCTCATGAAAGTTAATCCCTTCACTCTAAGTAAAACCTTGTGCCATAAGCGTAGTTTTAAACCTTGTAAGCTTTACTCTCGATATCCTCTCTTTAACCTTATACACCCACTTGCACTCAACTAGTTTTTTTTTAGGTCTATCTACCAATACGTAGGTATTATTCTTCATAAGAAAACTAATATCTTCTTCTATGGCTTGCTACCATTTATCACTATTCTCACTCTTCATAGCCTCACTATATAACTTAGGCTCATCATACTCAAAAGTGTATGCTAGTTAAAAGCATGAGCAGTTAAATCTGCTTGAGCATACTTGATTTGTGGGTTTATCATTCTCCTTAACCTATCTCTAGCTAGTTAGCACTCTTCAAGTTCCATCTCAGAAGTCCTAATCTTACTTTGGGTAGACTTGAAGGAATGCACTAGTTTTTTTTGCTCTACTTCAGGGGTTGCCTTGTTGAAGTGTTAATATAAGGGTATATAAGATCTACTTTTAAAGTTCACTTCAACTTCAACTGTTTATGGTGCTGAAACTTCCTTGGGCATAAGTTCTTTTTTCTCGTCTTCTTGGGTTAGCATTGTTGTCACATCAAACATCACATCTCAACTTATAATACTTCTTAATGGCGTCAACTATTTACACCACACTTTGTATCTTTTCACACCTTCAGGATACCCTATGAATATCCCCTCCATAGCTTTAGGCTTTAATTTTCCTTACTTTATATGCATAAAAGTTGGGCAACCAAATATTCTAAGGTGATCATATTTGAGAAGGTTTCCAGACCACTTCTCTTCTAGGGTCTTGAAGTCTATTGCGTAGAAATGACTTCTATTGATCAAATAGGCTACTCTTATTACAACATCACCCCAAAATACCTTAGACATCTTTGTATTGGTTAATGTGCCTATAACCCTTTCAAGTAGGGTTCTATTCATCCTCTCTGCCATATCATTTTGTTGTGGTGTCGATCTTATAGTCCCATACCTTGCAATCTTATACTTGGCACAAAACCCATCAAACTCTCTGTTGCAATACTCGAGGCCATTATTAGTTCTTAGTCTCTTAATCTTCTTGCTAATCTAATTCTCAACAATGGCCTTTTATATTTTGAATATATCAAACACCTGCTTCTTACTCTTCAACACATAGACCTACAGCTTTCTTGAATAGTCATCAATGAAAGTGATAAAGTATCTAGCCCCACCATAAGTGACTGACTATGCTAGTCCCCAAAGATCTGAGTGTATATAGTCAAGAGTCTCTTTAGTTTAGTACTCTTCAGTATTAAACTTCACTTTATATGCTTTACTTAGTATACAATGCTTACAAAACTCCAATGGCTGAAACTTATCCTCACCAAATGCCTTTTGACTAAATAACTCATTTAGGTTCCTCTCTCCTAAGTGTGTTAATCTTAGATGTCACAATTTCTTTTTGTACATTTTTATCAGTAATAGAGAATGATGCAGTACCATTCACTACCTCTCCCTTCAGTACATATACTCTTTTGCACTTTTACCTATCATCATAACTATAGAACCTTTCAACACTCTCAGAACCCTTCCATTAATCCTAATGGCATATCCATTCTAGTCTAATGTCCTAGTGAGATCAAGTTTCTCTTGAGGTCAGGAACATATCTAACTTCTACTAACTTTTTCACCCTCTCATCATCCAACTTAAGTCTGATGCTACCAATTTACATTGCCTAAGATGCTATGTCATTACCCGCTAATACCTTTCCTTCACTAATAGGATGGAAATTAATAAACCATAAGAAGTGAATAAAGTCTTTGCACTATTATAGTTGTCATCATAAGCTAAAGTAGCATTTGGCTTTGTCTTATTATCCTTTTCTTTCTTCTTCGAGCAGTCTTTTATAAAGTACCCTTCTTTCTTATAGTAATAGACCTTTCTAAGAGTGCCCCTGGACTTTAATCTCAAGCTCTTCTTCTTTTCATCTCTATATGAGGCCCGTTCTCTTATAGATAAACCTTTTGCATCAGCCTCTATTTTCCTTCTTAATTGCTTTAAATTTAACGATAATTTTACGTTACTCATGGTTAAACTCTCTCTCTATCGTAAAGTAATGTGTCAACAAAGTATTTAGAGTTGTGCAAAAGAGAAATCAACAAGATGATCACCTTATCTTCATCTTTTATCTTTATGTTGATAGCCTTAAAATTTATGATGATTTTGTTAAAGGCACCTATATGGTCTTTTATTAGTCTTTCCTCAAAATGAATAACTAATAAAGCTTCTTCTTTATATGTAATCAGTTAGCTAATGATTTTTTCATATAAAGATAATCTAACGTCTTCTAAAGTCTAATAGCTATCTTTTTTTCCTACAACTTTTCACAAAATTTCATCGCTTAATGACAGAAGGATTATGTTATAAGTCATTTCCTGAATGTATTTTTTCTCTACTTTAGCCTTTGAATCTGGTCTTCTTCGCTAGATTGAGTTGCAATCTCCTCTAGGACCGAGCCTAACCGTTGGCTCACCAGTAACACTGTCACCTTAATCTTCTAGAGATTAAAATCATTCATCCGTTGAATTTCTCTACTACATACTTAGATGTGGCAACCAAACTCTAATACTAATTTGTTAAAGCGAAAGCATATCAAACAAACAATATGGTGCAGCAATAAGTAATTATAAATTATCTAGAAAGAGAAGGTATAAGAAAATACACAAATTTACGTGGTTTGATAATTGCCTACGTCTGTGGTGGATCACAATCTCACTTCTTTATTATTGAATCACAAGGCACTTACAAAGTATACTAATTACAAGAATATCAAAGCTTATAAAGAGCTATCAACAATTTCTCTCTAAATTGTCTCTCTTGCAATCTAAGATTTTTCTCTTGTGTATAGTTATATTGTGATGATTGATGTTAATTACAATGAGTTACAAGAGTTTATATAATATTAATACAAACCTTAAAAACTCTAAACCTAGTTAGAATAAGAGTCTTTACTTGTAGGAGTCTAAATCCCACTTAAAAAATTCAATTGAGCTAAAATAGCAAATACCCATAAGTTATTGCGTGAACAATACCCGTTATATGAATAGTTCCTTGCTTCTGACTTTTCAATTTGCTCTTTCCTAGCATGACCTTGATGTACTAAATTTTTTGATGACTTTTCATTGGTCTCCAACTCAAAATCAAAACTCATCCTTAATTTGGAATCACTAATTTTCAACAATATAAAAATACAAGAAAGCGATAGCAGTGATCTCAAATGCCAATTACAATTGTTTGTCTGAAACCCAATAGTGTGCTAAAAGGAGCTAGTGGTGGAGTACTTAAGAAAATGCACCAAAACAGTCAGTGGAAGGTGTACTAAATAAGTTTGATTGACTAAAAGAAAGGCATAGTACTCTATCCAAATGAAGAGTTTGTCTGCCCAAAAGTAGAACCTACCTGCAAGTGTCCAAAACAAATCATCACAATAACTTATCATAATTATCGAAAGCTCTTATTTCTACAATAGCTTTAGCCACTACTACATCAAATTGCTCTTTATAGCTTACACTCTACCTCAAAGACTTTTTGTAGGTGTTGTGTTCATGTGCTACATGCTACGGGTGATTATGTGTATTATTAAATAATTTAATAATAAATATGACATACATATAATGCAGTAAAATTAAAGCACACATTATCTCATTACACTAATGAGATTAGAGACTCACCCTTGAAGCATGCTTTAAACAATTCTAGTTAAGAATGTGATGAGCTTTCTCAAGCTAGAATGGTAGCCTTCCTCTCAGAATGGTTGAAGCAACTCTTGCTTCAATTCTATCTCTCATATATAAATTACTTAAATTGATTTTTGATTTCTCAATTAACACTTAACCTTTTAAAAGTATTTTTGAATTAATTACAATTAATTTTCTCTCTGCTAATTTCTTTCATTTATAGGCAACCATTGCCGTTAAATGAACCAATAAAGAAGAACTTGGCTGCCAATTAACCAAGCATGACAAGGGAATTGAATTGCTTAGTCATAAAGCTTGGCTTGATGACAAATTCAAAAGGCAATTGGTGGCTATATAACGTTAATTCGTTGCCACCTATATGAAGATTGAATTAAATTCAATCCCTTTACTTCAGTTGCCCTTGACCAATTGGAAATCTAACAAATAGCTATTGTAATTTGTTTTGGCTAATTAAATAAAAATATATAACCTTTATTTTAGATTAACCAATAGTATTACAACAAATGGTAATGAATTGATAAACTAAAGAATCAAAGTCTTTTGATTTGATTGATTGCCGAATAAAATATATTATAAAATAATAATTATTTTATAATTTTATCTACTAATGCTCAATTTAGTACCCATATAAATTACTAACACAATTTAAAACATATACTAGGTAGATAAAAATGTTAATTCTCACTTAGTACAATCTTAAGTTTAACACTTAAACCTTAATTATTCTCCGAGAGACCTTAAAATAAATAAAAAATGGTCGAATAAAATATATTATGAAATAATAATTATTTCATAACTTTATCCACCAATGCATAATTTAGTACCCATATAAATTACTGGCACAATTTGAGGCATACACTAGGCAGATAAAAATGTCAAGTCTCACGTGGCACAATCTTAGGTTTAACACTTAAACCTTAACTACTCCCCGAAAAACCCTGAAATAAATAAATGCCCAAATAAAATATATTATAAAATAATAATTATTTCATAACTTTATCCACCAATGCTCAATTTAGTACCAATACAAATTATAAGCACAATTTGAGGTATACACAAGGTAGATAAAAATGTCAAGTCTCACTTGGCACAATCATATATTTAACACTTAAATCTTAGCTACTCTCTGAGAGACCCTGAAATAAATAAATATTTTTTAAAAACTTCTCGGATCCAACAATTCTATCTGGTAAGCTATCCACGTGCTCAATGAGTACATTTCATATAGTGAGACTCCTTAGGTTCACATCCGTTTTGTCTCACGGAATATTTCTGCAAGTCTATAACCGATGCCTCATACACATGTTATGGATAATACAAAACGGCGCGTTAAACTATAGAAGTTGAGGTTAATCCATATTCATATAATCCTTCCGTCATATATATCTTGGAAGAGTGGAGACATAGATCAACACTGTCAAGTCCCCTATTGCTCAACCATAAATTTATCTCTTTGATTCGTATTCCTATAAATAATATTCGCAAACTCCTTTGCAATATTGTTTACATCACGGAAAACTCTTTCTTGGGTTTAATGCTTATGGCCATAAGACTTCCTGGTATACAACCTTAGAGCATTTAAATACTAAACTCATCCATATGAGCTGACGGATCCTATATCTACACTCATTGAACTCCATGAGCTTTGGACTATACCCAGCGGCCAGACCATGAAAGGTCTCTAACATGTGTAGAACATAAGTATGGTGGATCACTCATAAGCCCACCGCGGTGCTCAGGTCAAGGGACCATAAATACTACTCAACTCGAGAACACCATCTATTGACGATTTTATGGGATATTCATTGGAGGTCTTCATTGAGTCTTGTTCAGTATCCATAACAGGACCTGCCCTGAGACCCTTTATTGTAAATCATGGCGGCTCCGTCGGGCACCCCAACAGAAGTTCCTCAGAACCTAACTATCAAAGCTGAAAAATTTCGTAAGGCGAACCTCTTTTATTTATTCTAGTTATCACTGATAAAAATCCTAGAATATTCGTGGAGATAATTTACTAAATGTTTTTAAAAAAAACAAAAAGTTTCCTCTATTTTTCTAAAAATTCAAATACAAAACCTACAAGGAAAATCACACTTCTATTTCAAATAGCTTTCTCAACTTCCAAATAGGACCTCCAGTTCTTTCAAATTCAAATCCAAACTCAACCTAACAATTTCATTCCAATCATAAGATTAACATACTAATAAAAAGTGAAAACTATCACCATAATACCGAAACCACTTCTTGTTTGTTCAAAACATATTTACAGTACATACAAAGTTTATAACTACTATGTAAAAAATTGAAAGGTGCTACTGAGCACATTTACATTTACAAAATGATAGTCAGAATTGGCCCATTAATTTGTTGTAGGAAAATATGCAACCTGCGTACTTAGGCCTGCACCTAGAAAGAATTTTAGAAAATATAAAACACAAAACGGGTGAGCTAAAGGAGCTCGGTGAGTGCATTTAAATTTCCAAAAAAATAAGATTCTACATAAATATCTAATTATGAAAAACTGCCTAAAACATGTTTCTCAAGTGATTGTAAAACTGTTTCTAAACATCATATGCTAATAAATCTTGCCTAGCAGCTTTTATTAATAATTTCTATAAATAATTGTCAGAATCTGTAAAACATAGTAATTAACATGCATATATATAAATACACTAATAAGTGCTCAGTAACTCAAAAACTGTTAAAACTCTCGCTCGACCATTTTCTTTCTAAACTATGCCAAATGGTAACCCTAAAGCTATATGTTTACGCAATGACTAAACTAGCACCACACACGTGAGTGTGCCACAGGGTGTCTAAACTAGCAACACCCACTGTGACATCTAAAGATAGCTCACTGGCTATGCAGTAGAATCCTACATTGCCTACATCTAGCAAGACAATACCCCGTACACATAAAATGACTCACATGACTCGACAAACTGACTTGTTAGTGACACGCCCCTAAATACTTGCTCATGCATACGAGATATACCGGCCAAGTCTTACACTTGAACTATCACCACACTGTATACAATCTGAGGGTACCAATGGCCTTTGAAAACTAATTTAATAGCTTTAACACTTTTTTTTTTAACCAAACATAGAAATTTATGATGATAACAGTATATAAAAACTGTAAATCATATTTAAGCATTTAAGATCACATAAAATATAAATATTCAAATATACGAAAACATATTAAACGAAAGATAAATAATTGCAAATTTTCACTCACTAAACGCCCTAAACTCAATTTTTCTCCGAAAATTTTTCTTCTTTTACTGCTCTCAGTTTCCTTCACCTACATGTCACAAATGACATTTATAACCTTTACTAATGCTAAAATTATATTTAAACTAGTAAGCACTCTAATTGGCTTATAAAGCCCGGATGGGCTCCACTTCCCATTTTTTATTTACGAAGTCATTCAATCTTTTTTAATTTACCATCCGAAGCCATAAAAATTGCTTAACACCCTATAAATTTGGTTGGACATAATTGTCCTTCATCTTACCAAGAATAGACAATGGTGTCCCTTTTTCTTCATTTTTGATTTTTCATCAACCATATACATCCAATTAACACAAAAAATCATTTATACATAACAATTGAACCAAAACACAACTTAAACCCTAAAATTTCTAAAGTCGCCAAAATTTCTTTTCGCACTTTCTTCATCCAATGACATTCAAATCATGCCAATTTAATTCTAATGCCCTAATAACATTCAATTGAAGTTTCTACATCAAGATCACACCAAACCCTAATTCTTACCTTACTAATTCCTTTAGTTTGGTGCCTCCCTTGAGTTCCACACTTGAATTCAACTCAATCTAAATCAAGAATTCACACAAAGACATTAATTGAATTAATCTTGAAAAAATCATACACCATCATTACCAAATAATGCTTTTCTTACCTCTTTTCCTTGAATTTTCACTAGTGGAAGCTTGAATTGATCTTAGGAACTTGTATTTGGATTTATTTTAGCTTGATCATGCATGAAAAATCATGAAAAAACCTTGGATTATAATGTAGCAGCATCTCCCTTCTCTTGGCCGAATTTCCCTCTTTTGCTCTAACACATTTTGCTTTTAATTAGCCAAATTTCTACACACTTCATCCTTATATAGTGCTCTTCCAAAAGTCCAAATTACCCCTCAACTAATTTTAAATTTCTAAGTTGCCATTAGTTAGAATTTGGAGCATTTAATTGGTTCCTTTCTAACTATTTAGTTAGAATAGTCAAAGGAACTAACTAGACTTCCAACTTGGCAATCCATCAACTTGTCTCTAATTGGTTCATTTTCTAATACATGGATTGTGTTTCTTAACAAAGGCTTGTTCTATGCATAACACTTATATGAAAATTCATGTATTAAATTAAAATTTCATTTTCCAAGCCAATAAAAAAAAATTTCAAAAATATTCCATGACGATCCGACACTTCAATCGAGTGTGAAATTATCAATTTAAGTCTAATACCTCTCACGCACACAGTAAAAAAAAACAATTTCTAATAGGGTTAAAATTGAGTAACCCTACGGAATCTTATCGGTTTAAACTAAAAATCTAGGTATCTACACTATTACAATTTCACCCCTCCTAAAAAAAATTTAGTCCTCAAAATTAAAACCATACTTGTCTCAAAGAGGTGGGGATGTTGTACTCACATCTGATCTTCATATTCGTATGTGGCTTCTTCTACTCCATAGTTCATCCATAACACCTTCACCAAGGGAATGCTTTTGTTACGAAGCACTTGCTCTTTATAGTCTAGAATTTACACAGGCTTTTCTTCATAGGTCAAATTCTCGTTCAATTCTACTGACTATTTCTTAAGGATGTGCAAAAGGTCTGCCATGAAAATGTGAAATACATCATGGATTTTGGCCAGCTCTACCGGTAACCGTAGACGATATGCCACCTCACTAACTCTTTTGACTATTTCATACGGCCCAATATATTACGGACTCAACTTCCCTCGCTTCCTAAATCTTAATACTTCTTTCTATAGTGATATCTTCAAGAAAACTTTATCACTGACCTAGAACTCCAAGTCCCTTCTTCGATTATCTGCATAACTCATTGTCTATTGTTAGCTATTTTCAATCTTTGTCTGATAATTTGAATATTTTCTAAAGTAATCTAGACTATTTCTGGACCAATAAGCTTTTTTTCACAGACCTCATCCCAACAAACTAGAGTTCTGCATTTCCTTTCATATAATGCTTTATATGGTGCCATCCCGATGCTGGTTTGGTAGCTATTATTGTAAGCAAACTCCATCAATGGCATGTGAGTATCCTAGCTCCCTTAAACTCCATAACACACGCCTTAAATATATCCTTGAGTATTTAAATTATTCACTCAAACTGGTCGTTCGACTGTGGATGAAAGACCGTACTGAAATTCAATTTAGTGCCTAGATCTTTCTGTAAGCTGGGCCAAAATCAAAAAGTGAACCGCAAATCTCTATCTGCCATTATGGATACTGGAATGCCATGAAGTCATACCACCTCATCTACATACAACTGGACCTATTTATCCAAAGAATAATTACTTCTGATGGGTAGGAAATGGGCAGATTTTGTCAGTCTATCAACAATTACCTATATCACGTCATTGCCTCTTTGGCTGCGCGAAAGTCCTACCATAAAATCCATCATTATTCTCTCTCATTTTCACTTAAGAATGGGAAGAAGTTATAAGAGCCCAACAGGTTTCTAATGTTTGGCCTTCACCTACTGGAAAGTCAGGTATTTTGAGACAAATTTGCCTATATCTTTCTTCATATCTTTCCACCAGTAATGCTTCTTTAGGGTCCGGTACATTTTTGTGATCCCCGGATGCATAACATAGACAGAAGAAAGAGCTTCTTCCATAATCTCTCTTCTTAACTCATTCAATCCAGTACACATAATCTCTGACCCAAGGTCACTGTACCATCCCCGATCACTAAAAAGTTATTTCGCTGCCCATACTCGATTTCACCCTTCAATTTAACTACTTGTGGATCTTGAGTCTGTAATTCTCTAATCCGATCAACTAGTATTGGACTATTGAGATTTATGCTCATGTGTCATCCTAATTTTGTATGAACATTGTATTTTCATACTTATGCAATAAATAAATAGTTCATTAAATCACTAATTATTTTTATTAAGGTAAGATACTTGTAACATTTTGGACATTGTATTGATCTGAAGGAGTTTAGATCAGGTCTAAAGAGTTAGAACCTTGTCTGAAATGAGATAAAGACCTGGGAATATACTTGCAATGACATAGTTACAAATAGTTGCAAGCGTTGCTAAGAAATATCACTGTGTAAATATGTTCTTAAATTAAATATTTCTAATCGATTTCTACCAATACAGAGTCTATCGAATGGAACCAATTAATATAGATCAGTGTATGTCTATATCTGTATAGTCCAGATGGTTAATCTTAATAAACCATGAGCTTAGTAGAAGCTAGTATATATATACATGTATTTAGTAAGGACTGGATGCTGAACTAGACTCAATAAAGACCTCCAATAAATATCCCATAAAGTCAGTGGAGGGTCTTCTCGAGTTGAGTAGTATCCATGGTCCTTTAACTTGAGCACCACGATGGGCTTGTGAGTGATCAACCATATTTAGGTTACACACATGTCAGAGACCTTTTATGGTCTGACCACTGCGTGTCGCTGGGTATGGTCCAATGCTCATGGAGTCCAATGAGTCTATATATGGAATTCGTCAACTCATATGAGTGAGTTAAATATCCAGATACTCTAAGATTATATTCCAAGAAGTATTATGACCATAAGTATTAATTTTGAAAAAGAGTTTCTTGTGTTATAAATAATATTGCAAATGAATTATGGATATTGTTTATTGGAATACTAATCGAGGAGATAAGTTTATAGTTGAGCACTAAGGGACTTAACGGTGTTGATCTATGTCTCTACTTTTCTAAGATATTAACGACGAAGAGATTATACGAATATAGATTAACTTCAACTTGTATGGTTTAACTCGTCATTTTGTATTATCCATAACGTGTATGTATAGGGCATCAGTTATGGACTTACAGAAATATTTCGTGAGACAAAATAGGTGTGAGCCTAGAAAGTCTCACTATATGAAGTGTACTCATTAAGTACGTGGGTAGTACACTGGATCGAATTGTTCGATCAGAGATGTTTTCAGAAAATATGAATTTATTTTAAAATCTCTCGGGAAGTAGCTAAAATATAAGTGTTAAACCTAAAATTATGCCAAGAGAGACTTGACACTTTTATCTATCTAGTGTATACTTTAAATTGTGCCAATAATTTATATGGGTACTAAATTTGACATTAGTGGATATAGATATCATTTAAATGAAATAATTGTTATTTTATTTAAATTAATTTATTCAGTTATTTATTTTTTTCAAAGTTTCTCGGGGAGATCATAGGGTTTAAATGTTAAGTCTAGGATCTCGGTAAGTGAAATTTGCTATTTTATTTTTTTTATTAAATACCACATATCATATTATTAATTTATTAGAACATGACACATAATATATTTTTTATTGATCTAATTGTTAAGCGTTACTTTTATAATTAACCAAGGGATGTAATTGATATTTTAATTATAAGTGTTTTGTGAACCGAAATATATTTCCGCCATTTGCAAACGGTGGCATTATTTAATTGGTTCTTTTAAAGTAAACAAATCCTTTATAATTCATGGCCAATTGAATCAATTATCAATGCTACCATGAATAATAAGCAAACATTCAACTAAAATAAATAAATTGAAAAAGGTGGCCATTTGATTTATTCATAATTTTGTATTGCCACGCGTAAAGCATGTGTTGTTGCCATTTACCTTTTAAAGTTAATAGCATGACATGTCTTTCCAATAATAAGTTAAGGCCACTAATTTACTCATCATTTGTCCAACCAATTACATAAATGTGTTTTTTTGTTTTGGCAAGAATGACCATGCAATTACAATGCATTGTCATGCTTAACACTTGGCAACCTTTATCATAAATTCATTGATTCTTTTGGTGGCCGAGATTGCTATATATAAGACATCTATTTCTTTAGCCAAAAAAAATATATGAATTCTAAGGCAAGTTAGAATTAAGATAGAAGAAAATTGTGAGCATAATATTTAAAGGGTCGAAAGACAAATTATTTAGAAGCAAGAATTTCTTTAATATTTCTTTTAAAATAGGAAGTTACTATTTTAGCTTAAGGAAGCCCACATCCCCAATTAGAATTGTTCAAAGCACGCTTTGAGGGTGAGTCCCCTAATCTCATTAGTATAATGAGATTATTTTAATGTGTATTAATTCTACTGCGTTATATGTATGACATATTTATTATTAAATAGTTTAATAATGCACACAATCACTCGTGAAACGGTACACACCAGCACACAACACCAACAAAATTAGTATCAGAGCGCTGTGTTATGTGCTTATATTTAGAGTGTACGTGGCGTAATTTAATTACACCGGTTACTCCAAATATTTATTTTTTAGAGTTTAAAAATAAATGGTATATTTTTTGTAATTTATAATTGTTATAAATGTGATAAATATTGTAAGCCATTTGTTTGAGCTGGTAACCATAATGGGAGCGCTATTGATGGGGGTTTGCTGTGTTTGCACAAAATAAATGTGTGATTAAGAATCACAGCCTCATGAGATGGGGATAGAATTAAGTAATCTCTCTTAATTAGATTTAAATGTGTACCATTATGAGATAATGTTACACGTTGATCCGTCTTGTCAATACGGTATTAGTCAGGTTATATTGGTCTTTCTCAATATTGCTAAAGCGTGAGGGATTTGGTCGGTGTGATTTTGACTATACCGGTTAAATGTGAGATGAGAAAAATATATGCAAACGTATTGCCCAATATTACTAAAGTATGAGGGTAGTATCAGTAACATATATTTGATTATTGACAAATTAATCTGAAATACACTTATCTAATATTGCTAAAGCGTGAGGATAAAGTGTATTTAGGAACATGCTAGGTTTAAATGTCTAACCCTATGTAAAATAAGTTTAACTCGTCATAAACTCAAGAGTATCAAATCAATCCATGTATAACAATAAGAACAAGAACATAATAATAAGAAAAGAGAAGAAAAACTAATTAATGTGACTCTTTAGGTTGCTTCTCTCTCTTTCTTGACTTGAATCTTCAATCTTGGCTTTGATCTCTTAATTTTGTATTGTGAATTTCTTCTCTAAGTTTTACCTCTCCAAAATTTTGTGTTTTGGCTCTTAAAATAGTGCTTTTATATGTATGAGAAACTCTATAGTCGATGGCTTTTAAATCCAAGTCAAAATAGGAATTAAAAGAAGAGGTTTTATATGTCGCACGAGCAGCGTAGTGCTGAGGACTCAACGCCGCAGTGATAAGACCTAGAATGCGATGGGTGCAGGGCCTTGGGCACTCAGCCTTGGGTAAAGGCGCTCTCGTATTTTGAGTGCAACGTTTTCATTTTTCATCTGATTCACCTTCTGTTTGTTCCTAAACGTCATATTTTCTATTATAAACCTATTTATGATCAAAAACACAATTAAATAGCAAAAATTTCATAATTTAAAGCAAATCTACCGTTTAGAGTACTAAATATACTAGTGCTTTTACTCCCTTATCAATATCGATTTCGGCAAATATTTTTAAAACTAAGCAGATTTCTTCTGGATCTGCCTGCGTAGAAAGCTTTACTTATATATAATTTTTTTTCTACTTGATAACAATATTATTGCTCTTCTATAGCCTTTAATCAGATTTATAGGACCTGATCTCACTTTTCTTTCAATATTTCTTATTTCAAAGGATAGTGTCTATAGCTACACTGTTAGCCAAATAATCATCCCAACTTTTTTTAAAGTGGACAATTCATCTTTAAAAGTTATTATTTATATAAAAGTTTATGGTAGATATCAAAATAATAAAAGTCACATTTCATACAAAAAGACATAACATGAAAATATAAATTAAAACTTGATAATTGGTGTTCCCTTCTTTTTTCCAAAAGAGATTAGAGACATCTATATAAGTAAGATCTTCAGGATCTTAAGACATCAATATAATTTGCCAGATCTTCCTAGATCAAATTGTTTCACCCTGTCCGCTATCCCAATTGACTAACCATCTTTCTTTCGAAGTTATAAAAATCATTCTGATGAAAGACTTCTATTGATCAAGTAGGCTATTGTGATTATTGCCTCACCTTAAAATATTTTAGATAAACCTGCATTGGTTAGCATAAATCTTACTCTCTCAAGTAAGGGCTTGTTCATCCTTCTGTAAGCCTATTTTATTGTAGTGTTGATCTCACTATTTTATGCCTCGTAATTCTATATGTAGCACAAAACTTATCAAACTTGATATTGCAGAACTTAAGACCATTATCAATCCTAATGGTCTAATGTGTGTTAGACCGCCTTTTAAAGTGTGATCACTAGTTTTCATTTGTAAACTTTAATGTCCTTGGAACCAAAATTTTGATGAAAAACATTGACAAGGCTAATATATTTATTTGAGTTATGGATGTAGTTAAAAACAACATGCAATTCTGAAAAGATATTATTGTACATGTTGAAAATCAATATTCAAGCCTTGAAAGGGTTTATGAAGAATATGATAAAGATGAAATCAGGGTTATTCACATATAAAGCACACAAAGCAACCAACTGAGAATACTAGATTTAGTGTGAGTTATTTGTAAGCTTAAATATGGTAACCAAATCTCAAGATAAGGGTTATTAAGACCTATATACAGACATTAGTTTATCAAACATGTGTAAGATACTTCACTTGGATCTTGATGTCTACCTTAAATATTATGAAAGTGCAAAGTGGCAACCCAAGAGAGGGTTGAATTGGGTTTCTATAAATTTTAGGTGCAAGTATAATGAATGCGATGAAATTGAAATCTAATGTAAAATAAAATGGAAATTAATTATTTTTTACATAAGGAAATAATCAATGCAAGAAATTAAAGATTGAAGTAGAAAATTAACACCTAAAATTTACATAGTTCGACACTTCATACGGCCTATGTCCACATCTTAAACAATTATCTTAAAGATTTGATTAATCTTACTTTAACTCAAGCCAAAAATCAAAATACATTAACATACATGCTATCTAAAACACCTTATAACAAATTGGTTTCTAAGCAACTAAACCTTATAATAAATGAATATATCACTCAAGACCCAAAGTATTTTCGCAAATACTTGAATAAACTCAATGCAAAAACTAGTACAAATAAAATTATTCAAACTCTCAAATAAGTGAATATAAATATTTAAAGTACCATTAATTGTGTAAAATTGAAAGTTTAAGCACTATAGAGCTTAAGGATGTTGAAGTATAATAGTATCATCTTATTTGATTGAAATGAGGTATTTATAAATAAATGAGAAACCAAATAGCTATTAGACTTGTCTCTAACTGTTGGAGTCTTTCTATATAAAAGCAGTCACTCAAAACTCAAATTTGATGGCTTGGATTGATCTGTTAAAGTAGCAATAAATATTATCCATTTAAACTAGTCATTGTAGCTTAATTCAAAAAAATTTAAAATCGATCTAATGATTTTTGGACCTCAAAAAAATTAGTCAATTGATTTCTAAACCACAATAAACTAGTCATCTAATGTTTTCCTACCATAAAAAAAATTAGTTACTGTCCATTTGTCTTTATATGCCTCAACACTTGGTTTTTCGCTTGCTCGATAACAACAGCTCATTTTTGCTTTTATACTCATACATGTTTAAATGATTTGGCCATAACTTATTATAGAAAACTATAAATTGAATTTTATAAATTCTTCAACAAACTAACATAGTTATCTTTTGAATGACATATAATTTATATTTAAAATCTGTATTTGTAAAATATTATTTGTCTTATCTTTCTATTTTGTGTACTTCTTAGCTAGTTCTTTCATTAAGCAATCTTGTCCCTATATATATCTCAAATCATTTTATTTTCTTATTTAAACATGTCAACAGTTGCTATATCAATGTCTTACAAATAAAATTAGCATTTAGTATTATCAACACTTAAGTTTGCATGACCATTAAGGTCAACATATCTACTGGACTAATCTTAGTCAAATAAACCTTTGGAACCTTTGTTTGAATCAGAAAGAAACCTAACTACATAAGGTTATATGATTTAGATTGCAAACCAATAAATTATACCTCTTGCATGACCAACCAATCATAATGATGGACAACAAGCTTGGTCCAATCTAGGGTCGTTATCAAAGTTGTTTCAAATCAGATCATGGTCATCTATAGTTTCGTATAGATCTATTATTAAGTTCATTAATCATTAAATATTTATCCAACGACTAGTTTTTTATAAATATAGAAGTTAATCAGTGGTTATATCTTCCTTAACATATATTAAACCTCACCATAGCTTGTGTTTATTTTTTTAAATGTTATAGAAAAACCATGAGCTATTATCTTAATTGTTCATGTGTTTTTTTAGTCATTCTTTGAGTTTGAACTTACAGATTTTATTAAGCTAAGTGTGTAAGAGATGTTACGTTTTCTATTATTCTTATTAATGACATTTTTACTCATATTGAGAAATGTTTAATTTATATATTTTCTCATTTGTAAAACTTTGTAATTGATACATTATAAGGTTGATTAGCAACTATAGGCTAACATGTGTTCATTTTAGTTGTCACTTGTAAGTTGATTAAGTTATTTTAAGTTTGAAGCACAAGCTAATTAAGGATGTAAGGTTTAGCTAACTCAAACTAACTTGTTTGGCATTAGGTTAAGGTTGGTGATAAAGATATCTTCAAGAGAGGTTGCTTAAAACTTCATCATAGGTATTGTTGCCAAACTGCATAAAAATCACTTGTATTTGCTCTCTCTATCCCTAACTCTTACTTTTTTAGCAATTTGTTATTATATTTATTGGGATTTTTGATGATTCAAAATCAAGATTGAGTTTGATTTTGAGTTAGAAACTAAGGAGAAGTCAAATATGAGGTCAAGTATGCGTTAAACGTATGAGAAAGTGACTGAAATAGAGAATCGAAAGTGAGGAATGGCAAGAAGGCGTAAGAGGAGCCTAGTTCAAGGCCTTAGTAAGAGGAGCCTAGTTCAAAGCCTTGGTGATGTGATGCCATTCATTAGTAGCACTAGTGCCTTGGCACCCAGTTTAGGAAACACAAGTTTTAAGTTGTTTAGGCATATTTCAATCAGTTTTGAACTTTCCTTTTATATAGACTACTATTCCAACAAGAAATAAGGTTCTTGAGATGGATTAGAGCCTATACGAACTCTTGTAATATATTAGAATATACAATCCATCAACAAGAGAGAGAATAAAGGGTTAAGTCAGCCCTGGCATTGGGCAAAAGTGCATAAGAGTACCATGGAGTGCTTGAGCACGAGGCATAAGCATAAGAAAGAACTTAGTAGATCCTTTAAGAGTTCATCTATTGTTGTATTTCTTGGGTTTATATTGTAAAAGTTCTTTGTATATAAAAGAACTAAATAAAAGAAGCAAGATCTCATGATTTATTGTGGACATAGGCATTTGTTGCCGAATCACGTATATTCTTGTGCCTTGTGTGATTGATTGTTATCTATATTATGTAGTTGATCTTATTTATTTTTATTTTTCTTATGAGTGAAGTCTTCTACAAAATGCATAGGATTTTATGGTGCTAAATATCGAGTCAAGAGGTATTACAACACGTAAAAATCTCAACGAGTGGAATTAGTGGTAAGACTAATTCTAAAGTGTGATTGGTGCTAAATGATGATTCCTGCAATAAATTGGTATCACAGCTATTGTTGAGGTCAATGGTCGACCATAGGTTGTTCAACCATGGGGATTCACAAGTATAAAGACAAAATAATAGAGGAAAAGATTAAAAGCTTAGGAATGCAGAAACTTAACTGGCAAAAAAAGGGTTGTATAATAGAGATTGAAGAGCAATTAGAGAGAAAGGCAAAGAAGGGTGGAGGTGATGCAATTAGTTTATGAATAAAACTTGAAATAAGATTTCTAGGGGAGGTTTAAAGCACATATAAACCCTCATTGTACATTAGAATTTGGCAATGCATCAATAAGAGAGAGAATAAAAGGTTGAGGTAGCTTTAGCGTTGGGCATAAGTACAGAAAAGTGCCATGAAGTACTTAAGCACTAAGCGTAATCATAAAAAAATGCTAGGTAAAACCTTTAAGAGCTCATCTATTGTTTTATTCATTAGGTTTCTCTTATAGGAGTTTCTTTGTGTATGAAAGAACTAAATAAAAGAAGAGAGGATCTAATGATCCATTATCGATGTAGGCATTTGTTATTAAACCACGTATATTCTTGTGCCTTGTATGATCGATATTATTATCTCTATTATATGGTTAATCTTGTTTTTCTTGTTTTGCTTGTGAGTAAAATCTTCCACAAAGTGCATAAGGTTTTATAGTGCTAAATACCGAGCCAAGAGGTATTATGATGCATAAAAATCATAATGAGTGTAAATAGTAATAAGGCTAATTCCTAAGTGTGATTGGTGCTAAAGGCTGATTTCTACAACAATTTTTTTCTTTTACTTATTGATTATATTATGTTGGATAATATAATTGTTGATTATACAATTATATCATGTCTAAGATTAAATAAACCCAATAAGTTAATTTTATTAGAATATTTGATATTGATTGGAAATTTTATCACAGTGTTCTTAATTAGCCTAATTAATATAAAGTGATAATCATTTGTTCAATATAATTTGAGTTGGTATTAAGTTTAATATTTATCACATTTTAAAAAAAATTTAGTAAAATTAGTAAAAACCTAAGTAATCATTACTCTCCCTTTTCCTTCTTAGGTTGGGATATCCTAGTTATCATTATAGATCGTTGGACATAAAAAGTGAATAGATTAATCTCGTTCTTGATTTAATTGATATGTAACAACGCAATCCCTATTTCTTTTATAAATACTCAATTAGTTCCTGTAGAGACAAAAATAGTCATGATTCAGAGACGAAAATTGTAGTAAAAAATAGCCAAAAATCTCCCTAAAAGGACTAAATAAGTATTTATCAAAAAATAATTGGAATTAAGTTAGCATGTACTAATTAAATTGAGGACAAAACTGATATTTTCCTATTAAAAATAACTCACAAACATCTAATTTAATAAAAAGAGATTATAATGAATTGACACTGAATTCAAATACTTTGATTTCATCCCATCCTTTCATTTTCCTTGCTCATAAAAAGGAGTAAGACACCCGACTATATGGTGAAGAATGAGGAATGAAAGTGATGAATATAAGGATGTGTCACCTTACAACCCCAATAATAATAATTTTTATGATACAATTTAAGATTTTTTTATAATACTAATATTAGGCATTCACCTAACAACTTAATCATTTAGGTTGAATAGTTTTACTTGTCACACTCCAGATCTAAAAAGATCTAACACGCGACATGACTTACATTTATTCAATGATGTGTGCTCATAAATAATATTTTATAAAATTTTAAACTTTAACTTCCACGTAAGAATCCTTAGTAAGTTACTTGTAAATTCATCTCAAGTTTTAACCATGAATATACTTGGTGGAATATAAACCAAATATAATCACACTTAATAAAATAATACATAGGTACTTATTCAATAGGGATAAATCAAATATCCCAAACTACATGTCCTCCAATTAAATATTTAGAAACATAGGGAACCATGTGATAGCAGAAGTCTTGCCAAATTCGCTAAGTACACATGTACCTTATTTACCTGAAATCACAATAAACTATAATGAATATAACAATCAATAAGTATAATAGTTTTTCATATACCAAAATACATATATATATATATATATGTATACACATGGCAATAGCATGATATGCCATGATGGATCATAATCGCATGATATGCCATGATGGATCATAATCGAAAATCTTATCAAAATCACATTTCAAGTAAACACTTACACATTCTTTCAAAATATATAATAAGAATACCTTCACCCAGCTACTACTTAGTAGGTTTTCACAGATCACATATCACATAATGAGCCAAATGCCACTTATTTGTGATATACCATATGAGAATTGAGGTTTAGATTATATACATATAACGCTCATGCCAAATTTAAGAGCCAAACCCTCACCCTGATCACCGATGAGTCCTCCCGTATGCACCAATATGTCACTATAAGAATGTGATGACTTACTCTTCTTTTAGGTAACCATATGTTCCTCTCTACATACAAAACACATATAACATATATCAATCCCAAAGGAAATGCCACACAAAAGGCTCCACAAATCACAATAAGTGCCTACTGAGCAAATTGTTAGTTCAAGCATCCTCAAAACACAAAACGTCTCTCATGGACATATTTCACTTCAAAAGCTTTCTTTGTTAAACATATTTTATTTTGAAAGCTCACTTCCAAAAATACATGTATGTCATATATGTCTATGCTCACATTTATAAACATGTCTTTCAAATTTTATATTAAAATATACTTTGGCATAACATAAACATATTATAAAGCACATTCATAAATTCATGTAAAAATAATTACTATGTTTATTGTGATTCTAGAGAAAGCCTAGTATACTTACATCTCAACACTTTTAAATACAAAGCTTAATTCTCCTTGACCTATCTATGGAGATTAATCCTTTCATAAGCATCACTATTCACACAAAAAACTTTAAATAGCTCATAAAATTACACATATTGCACTTATCATATCAAATTGGTCTAATGACTTTGTTTCTCAAAACTTGTCATTCTGACCACTTATACTTAACAAATTATTCTTATATATCACATGATGTCCAATTACTTCAAAATCAGAATATGTCATTCTTGACTCATATATGGATATTATATTATAATTCCATTTCATAAACACTATCAATTCTAAACTATTATCCTAACAGAATCAAGATATTTACTGGACAGCATTTAGTCTCCTAATTTTATAAAATCACATACCAACTCAAACTCCGAACTTCTCCAACATTAGTTAGTATAGGCCAATTCACCACTGCTTCAATTTTGCTTGGATCCGATGAGATTCCTTTTGAGGAAACAACAAGTCCCAAAAATACCATTTGATCTAGCCAAAATTCACATATCTTAAACTTTGCATAAAGCTATTTCTCCTTTAACACTTGTAGAACCTTTCTTAAGTGCTCTTCATGCTCTCTTTTACTTATAAAATACACCAAGATGTCATCAATAAACACAATAACAAACTTATCCAAATAATCCTTGAATACTTGATTCATAAGATCCATAAATGCAGCAGGTGCATGTTTTAACCCAAATGGCATCACAATAAACTCATAATGCCCTTATTTGGTATGAAATACAATCTTTAGAATGTCTTCTTTCTTGATTTTCAATTAATGATAGCCAAAACGAAGATCTATTTTAAAAAATACACATGCTCCTTGCAATTGATCGAATAAATCATCAATTATTGGAAGTGGATAGTTATTCTTCACAGTCACACAATTTAACTCTCGATAGTTAATGCATAATTTCATCAAACTATCCTTCTTAATAAAAAGAATTAGAACACCCCAAGGTGAAACACTCGGGTGAATAAACCCCTTCTCAAGTAATTCCAGTAGTTACTTTTTCAACTCCTTAAGCTCTACTAGTGCCATACGATAAGGTGTTTTAGATATAAGAGTGGTCCCTAGCATAAATTCTTTGGTGAATTCAATCTCTTAATTTTGTGGAACTCTAGGTAAATCTTAAAGGAAGACATATAAACTCATTCACCACTAGGACATCTTAAACTTTCACTCTATCTTTCTTTGTATCATACAATCGCTAAGAAACCCTAACAATCCTTCTTAAGACTTTTCCAAGCTTGTAATTCAGATATCACTCTTGGCAAAGAACATAACTCAGAACCAACAAAACTAAACTCAAGCTCACCGGATGGTTGAAAAATAACATCTTTCTCAAAGCACTTAACATTAGCATGGTACATAGACAATCATTCCATACTAAATATAACATTAAAATCATACATATTCAAGATTATCAAATCTGCTCGTAGCACCCTATCTCTTATTTCAATCTTACATGATTTCACCACTTTTGTAGCACACATCAAGTTTCATAAAGGAGTTGTAACACACAATTCTACACCCAAAGGTTCTGGCACAACACCCATATTACTAATAAATACATGTAACACAAATGAATAGGTAGAACCCGAATCAAAAAAAGCTAAACTATGGTGGTCGAATATGAAAATTGTATCTGTTACCACAGAAGGTGAATCATCTGCTTCTTGCCTGGTAAGAGTATAAACACTTACTTAAGCTTTTTGCTCCTTTTTTAATCCTCTTTAATCACTCTTCATTTCCAAACAGTTCTAAACAAAATGACTAGTTTTCCCACATTTGAAACAAGCTCCACTCTTCTTATAACACACCCTTCTCCATGTCGTTTCCCATATGTATCATATAATGGGGGATCCTTCTTTTCAGTGCCATCATTTCTCTACCCTTTCTTTCCCTTTCACTTGTCAAGCTTTTTTTATTGTTCTTAATCCATGGTCTCTTTTCTAATTAATGCCGACCTATATGCCTAGAACTCAGATGCTACGCTAGTTCTTCATCCTTAGCCAATATTTGAGCCTTCTGCAGCACTGCACTATATGTCTGTAACTCAAATACAAATATTAACCTTCTCGGCTCTGGCATAAGGCCCATTAAAAATTGTTTGGCCTTGTATGATTTCATACCTACTAAGTGAGGAGCAAACCTAAACAACTCTTTAAACTTTCTCTCATATTCTGCCAATGAAATTGTGTCTTGGCTAAGATGAATAAATTCTACTTCTTTTAAGGACTAGGGAAAGTATTTCTCATTCAATACTTCCTTGAACTTATCCCATGTCAACTGGATCGCATCAACATTTAGGGTCTGAATAGTTATCTCCCACCAATGACTAAATTCTACCTCTTAAGCATGTAAGTGGCAGAAGTCACTTTCTATACATCTAAACAATCAATGAGACAAAATATCTTTTTAAACTCACGAATCCATTCCTCAGCAACCAAATGGTCCTTTAAACCTATAAACGATGGTGGTTGTAGTTTCTGAATTGTTCAACAATATGGAAATTGTCATTATGGGCTACTTGAGGTCGTTGTTTATGGATCATATTAGTCATCGCTTGAAAAACTTCTAGATGGTAGTAGGGGTTTCTAGTGAAGTACTTTTATTCATAGTATAAGCACTTCTAGTAATTCTTGGATTACACCCCATCTTTTCAGAGTCAAAATAATAGGTAAGTAAGATATCAAACAAATATATATATATATATATAAGTATATATACAATCCTAATGATTTGGCATCTGCTGGGTTCCATTAACTAGACATATAAAAGTTTATAGAATCCTATTCTTAGCTCTTATACCACTAAAAGCTGTCACGCCCTGGATCTGAAAAGATCTAACATCCGATATGATTTACACTCATTCAATGATGTGCTCTCATAAATAATATTGTATAAATTTTTAAAATATAACTTCTACATAAGAATCCTTAGTAAGTTGCTAGTAAATTCATCTCAAATTTTAACTATAAACATACTTGGTGGAACATATACCAAATATAATCACACTTAATGAAATAATACATATTTACTTATTCAATAGGGAACCATGCGACAATAGAAGCCTTGTCAAATTCGCTAAGCATATATGTACCTTATTTACTTTAAATCATAATGAATTATAATGAGTATAAAACTCAGTACGCATACTAGTTTTTCATATACCAAAATACATATATGTAAATATATATATATAATGCATGAGCATGATATGCCATGATAGTCATAATTAAAAATCTTATCAAAATCACATTTCAAGTAAACATTTATACATACTTTCAAAACATATTATAGGAATACATTCACCCAACTACTATTTAGTAGGACTTTACAAATCACATATCACATAATGAGTCAAATGCCACACATCAGTGACATACTGTATGAGAGGGATAGCACAAGTGCGGTTTATATTATATACATATAATGCTCGTGCCTAAAGGTAAAAGCCAAACCCTCATCCTGATTATTAGTGAGTCCTTCCACATGCACCAATACACCACCACACGAATGTGATAACTTAATCTTCCTTTAAGTACCCATAGGATTCTCCCTACATACAGAACGCATATTACATATACCAATCCCAAAAGAATGGCCATACATAAAAGCTCTACAAATCACAATAAGTGTCTACTAAGTAAATAGTGAGTTCAAGCATCCTCAAAACATAAAACGTATCTCATGGACATATTCCACTTTAAAAGCTTTCTTTGTTAAACACATTTTATTTTGAAAGCTCACTTTCAAAAAATACATGTATGTCATGTACGTCCATGCTCTATATATGATCACATTCACAAATATGTCTTTCACATTTCATATCAAAATATACTTTGGCATAACATAAACATATCACAAAGCACATTCATAAATTCATTCATAAACAATTACTATGTTTATTGCGATTCTAGTAAAAGTCTAGTATACTTACATCTCAACACTTTCGAATACAATGCTTAATTCTCTTTAACCTATCAATGGAAATTAATCCTTTTGTAAGCATCACCATTCACACCAAACACTTTAAATAGCTCATAAAATTGCACATATTGTACTTATCACATCAAATTGGCCTAATGACTTGGTTTCTCAAAACTTGTCATTCTGACTACTTATACTTAACAAATTTTTTTTTATACATCAAATGATGTCCAATTACTCCAAAATTAGAATATGTCATTCTTGACTCATATATGGATATTATATTATAATTACTACAAAATTCATTTCATAAACACTATCAAATCTAAACTATTATCCTGTTAGGATCAAGATTTTTACTAGACAGCATTCAGTCTCCCAATTTTATAAAATTACATACTAATTTAAAACTCATAAAACTATAACATAATTACTCTTGACACATCATAATCCATGATAAATGTTTTACTTTAAAATCCATGCCAAAAGTATTTTAAAATTATTATATTCTATTACTTTAAAATAATGTTAATTAAACACTAAGTGAGCTGATACAATGTAGAAAATCATAACAATTTGACCAAATTGATCTAAAAGTTCAATTTTTAATATGTTATACTAGACATGTAAAATTATTATATTCTAGAAATTCATAATTTTTAAAGATAATTTGATAGATCAAAATTTGTTCATCACTTGAGCATACTATTAACATAGGAAATTTTCAGAATTTCAGGGTCATTTTTATAATTTCACTAAAAATTCAAATTTTAGAATTTTTAACCAATTCAAAGTCTCAAATGATCTTAAACATGTCTAGTTTCATATTCATAAAAAATAAAAACTAGAATCAATGTACAAAAACTTACAAAATTCTCAAAGCAATATACTATCAAGTAGAAATTCTGCCATTCCATCATGATTCATCAAGTTATTGATATAATCATCATCAATTTTCAACATATCTCATGAAATTCACATAAAATTTCTAATTTAACATATTTTTAGAAATCAAAACGTAAAAAAAATCAATACACTGAACACTAAGAAACTAAAAACAAAGTTATGATATATCTCTTAAAGTTTAAAAATTCTAATTTCTTCTTCTTATTCTTCTTCTTCTTCTCTTTCTCTTTTTCTCTCTCTAAAATGGTGGCTCAACCAAAATGACTGAATTAGGGTTGCATAATGTGTATTTTTATACTAAAAGACTAATTTTTAGTATTTGTAAATTAGCCCCCAAAACCTTCAAAGTATTATAATTTAGTACCTAAAATAAATCTAAAATCTTGTAAATAAACCTAATACTATTAATAGGACCTTACTCTATTCAAATAATACTAATAATAATACATAAATCAAGTATCATCCACGTATAAATAAAAATATAACTATTATATATATAAATATTTATTCTTACCGATTATAAGTAAACGATTATTACATTACTAATATAATAGCAGAGCCATCGTCCTTAGTTAAAGCAACCACATCTTTTATTTTTAGGTAATTTCTTAATTTAATCTCTATTTTGATCTATATGGAGATCCACTTAACCTTAGATCTTAAAGTTTGATCCATGTTTCACGTTGTTACAATAAAAATAAATCCATAATAGCCTAGGATGTCAAACAAGGTAAGACAAATAACCGAAGCCATTTTACGGGGCTTAGAATGTGAATAATAGTTTGATGGTAAAAGACAAATAGATCCTCAAAGTTTTGTTAAATGAATAAATTAGTCACCCTATTTCAAAAATATCCTAAATCTATTAAGTTGGATATTAATTACTATAATTACTTAATACCTTTGACCGCTATTGACCAACATTGACCGATGGTTTACTAGCGTTGACCAATGTTGATCGACATTGATTAATATCAACCGACGTTGACTGACATTGACTAGTATTGACCAATGTTGACCGGCGGCTAACTAGTTTAACCGTCATTCACCTACCATTGACTGGCATCAAACTGATTCACCATAGATACCTTAGACTCTAAATTTTATGATTTACGCAATGATAAAATTATTTTCATCAATGGAGTATCATAAGAGCTTGAAATTAGTTTTATTTTTTACAATAGCATCTCCACTATTTTTTCTTACTAATTTTGGTACTTAATAAATGCTTCATTGGTGAAAATATCCTCACCATCATATAGATCATAAAATTTGGAATCCAATAATGTCCATGGTCAATCAGTCTGATGCTTGTTAATTGTTAACAACATTAATCAAATTGGTTAATAGTGATCAAAGCTAATCAATGATTAGTCATTGTCGATTAATAGGGATGGGCAACATTGGGTTCCAAAAATTTTGATCCATTCCCGTTCTCAATCGAGATAAAGAAAGCTGTCCTGGTGGAGACAACCTTCGGGTCGGGTCAGGATGGGTTGGGTCGAGAATTCCCAACAATGTTTTTTTTTTGAAATCTTAGAATGGTATAATTTTGGTTCGAGACGGGATGGGATGGGTCAAGTCGGGAATTTTTATTTTTTTTAGAATGAAAAGAATCCAAATTCATTTTAAATTACATTAAATGTTATAACTCTAATTCTAATTTCAATCACGTTAAATGGTATAATTTTAAATCCAATTTCAATTACGTTAAATATTATAATTTCAATTCCAAATCTAATTTCAATTTCAATTACATTAAATATTATAATTTCAACTTCAATTATGTTAAATATAATAATTTCAATTTCAATTATGTTAAATGTTATAATTTCAATTGAAATTGGATTTAGAATTATAATATTTAACGTAATGAAATTTGAATTGGAATTATAGCATTTAACATAATTTGAATTGGAATTTGAATTATAATATTTAACATAATTCAATTCGAAATTAGAACTGAAATTATAATATTTACCATAATTGACTTTGAAATTGAATTTCGAATTATAAATTTTAACGTAATTGAAATCGACATTGAATTTAGAATTATAACATTATCGTATTTAAAATTAGAATTGAAATTATAATATTTAACATAATTGAAATCGAAATTAGATTTAAAATTATAATATTTAACGTAATTGAAATCAAAATTGGACTTGAAATTATAATATTTAACGTAATTGAAATCAAAATTAGATTTGAAATTATAATATTTAACATAATTGAAATTATAATTATAATATTTAACGTAATTAAAATTAAAATTAGATTTGAAATAATAATATATAACATAATTGAAAATAAAATTGGATTGAAATTACAACATTTAACGTACTTAAATCAAAATTAGATTTGAAATTATAACATTTAACATAATTTAAATTTAAATTGGAATTAAAATTATAGAATTTAATGTAATTGAAATTGAAATTAAATATGAATTTTAAATTATAATATTAACGTAATTAAAATTGAATTTGAATTTGAAATTTGGAATTACAACATTTAATGTAATTAAAGTTAAAATTGAAATTGGAATTATAACATTTAACGTAATTCAAATTGAAATTGGATTGAAATTATAATATTTATCGTAATTGAAATTAAATTTGTAAGTATAATATTTAACGTAATTAAAATTGAAGTTGAATTAAAATCGTTGAAAATGGTGCTTACGTGCCATTCCAATTTTGTATGAATATTAATTGTTTAATATTTATATAATAAACATTTCGATAAAATTATTAATATAGTAAATAATATATGGCAAGATGCTTGTACCGTTTTAGATATTGTATGATCTGAAAGAGTTTAAATTTAATCTAAAGAAGTTTAGATCATTGCTAAGAGTTAAAAACGCTGAGAGTTATAAATGTTAAGATTTAGCACTGTTAAGAGTTAGCATGTGATAAGAGTCAACCAAATCTTAAGAGTCAGCGAAATCTTAAGAGTTAGCGTCTTATCTGAAATAGAACAAAAACTTGAAAATATATTAGCAATGACATAGTTGCAAGGAGTTAGGATGTGATAAGAGACAGCAAAATCTTAAGAGTTAGAGTCTTATCTGAAATAAAACAAAGACCTAAGAATATATTAGCAATGACATAGTTGCAAGGAGTTGCAAATTGTACTAGAAAATGTCAATGTGCAAGTATGTTCTCAAATTTTATGTTCCTGATCTATCTTCACCGATGCAAGTCTGTCTGCTTCGGTGAAGACCTTATTATATATAGATCAGTGTATGTCTATATTTGGATGGCATAGATGATTAGTTTTAGTAGACCGTGAGCTTAGTGGAAAGCTCATATAGGCATACAGGTATCAGTGAGGACTGTGTAAGAACATACTTAATAAGAACCTCTAATAGATATTCCATAAAGCCTTCAGTGAAAGGTTTTCTCAAGTTGAGTAGTATTCATAGTCATTTGACATGAGCACCACGATGGACTTGTGAATAATCTGTTGGAGGGAATCTAATACATGTGGGTGTATGCATGTGTTATTGTGCCTATTGCCTAAAATACGTATCATATACGAATTTGTACACTGCGGAAGCGTGAAATATACAATAAACACAATAAATAAATATATTAATCGCATTAATATATTAGAAAGATTGAGAATTCATCTTAATGTGTAACGTTATACACGTATTTTCTTAGAGTCTGCATGGAGACCAACTCACGGGCAGTTCTAGTCACCAACTTGGTGGGCTTGGTGAGTAAGAACAACAGCCCTATATTCAGCACTGAGTTTAACTCTTAAACCCCAAAATGATCGAGTGTGTATTTCCATCCTTTTCTCCAAAATAATAAGAAATGAAGTATTTGAAGCAATCCACCATTGCTTCAATTGGAACTATAGAGAAAAATGAAACAATTTCATTTTTCCCTTTTTTTCATTTTTTTCTTCATTTCTTCTTCTTCCTCTTCAGTCCCATTTCTTCTTCTTCTCTCTATTTCAATTTTTGCTTCTCTCAGCCAAATGCACACCCAACATAAAAAACACACACATTTCACAATTTATATATCTCACATTTATTAAAATAATAATATTAAATATTATAATATTAAAAAAGCCACTTTTATGGAATAAATAATATTATTATATTAAATAATAATAAATCATGCTTGACAACTAATAAGTATTATTTAATATAATAATATTATATAATAAAATAATATATATAATATAATATTTTATTTTAGATATTTTGACTATTTAACAATTAAATAATTAATGTGTGGAATGACTATTTTGCTCCTCATAATAGTTACCAAGTTTACCCCCTAGTGGGTCCCACTAAACCCACACTTAGATAAACTCAACCGAGAGTTCACAATGTACTACGTGTCATTATAAAATTAGTAAATAACAATTATTAACTAATTATTGTATTTAACACTCAGATACAACACACACACATTTCCGTGGTAGTGCTGAATATTACTAGATTAAACAATTTAATCCAACACATTGTCCCAGTGCACAACGAGTACACTCCGTATTGTCAGACTCCCTAAGTTCTATGCTTGATTCGTCAAATAGAACTATTCCATGAGTCCGTGAGCAATGCCCCACGCACACATCACGGATATACAAATCAGTGCGTTAAACCATGCAAGTTGAGGTTACAACACATATGTATAGTCTTTCTGTCATGATATACTAGATGTGCTGGGGATATAGATTATTACCGTTAAATCTCCTAGTGCTCATCCATGTCTTTCTCCAGACTCGTATCTCACTGAACAATATGCGCAAACTCTTTTGCCATATTGTTCTACCTTAGCGGAACTCTTTTCCGGGATTAATGATGGAGAGACTATACGAATATACATTAACCTTAATTTGTATGGTTCAATACACTGTTCTGTAATATCTGTAACGTTAGGGCATCATTTATGAACTTACGAAAGAGTTTCATAAGACAAACGTGTATGAGCCTAAGGAGTCTCACAATATAAAGTGTATTCGTTGAGCACTGAGGTAGCGCACCGAGTTAAACAATTTAATCCGAAAAAATTTTAGAAAGCAAAAATTATTTCAAGATCTCTCAAAATATATATAAGCTTAAGTGTTAAGGTTAAGAATATTTAATTAACAATTATTGTTAATTAATATAACTTGACAAGTGTGATTTAACTTTTGAGCTTGAGTGGTCACATGACACAATGTGATTAGTCATAAGTGGCCACTTGGTGCACCATGGCCGATTAAGGCCAATACATGTTAAAGCAAAGGCATTTAATGCCTTAGATGCTTGACACCTAGTCCATTTTAAAGTTTAAATGGATTGATTAAATGACACCTAGCAAAGTTAAAAGGCCAAATGGCATTTGATGCCTTATAAATTGACAAGTGGCAATTACAAAATCTAATGTGTGAGCATTCGGCAATTCAAATACAAAGAAGCAAGTGCCACTTCTTATAAAACAAATGATATTTGTCCTTGTAAGAGAGAATTGACCGAATGTAAAAAGAAAAAATTGCCACCTTTTTATTGTTGAAAATCGAGTGTGTGACATACAAGTGTATATGTAATTTAAAAAATTACTACACGCAGCGGAAGCATGTTAATAAATACACCCAATTTAACAAATTTAACCACATATATCACATATATGCTCAAGTATAACTATTATACAACAAAATATATATGATGAACAATTGTACACATAAAATTAAAATATAAAGAACACTTATCTAATGAAGGTAGCTTTACAAAATTTTCAAGTCATCCAATAATCCAATTGAAGAGCTCACCTTGAAGTGAATTGTTAAACAATTCTAGTCCATAATGGTTTGGTGGGATTATAGAGCTAAAATGGTAGCTTAGTTTTGTTTAGAATTTTCAGCAACATGTATTCAAACTCTTTGAATACAAGTTTTATTTCTTAAATAGAGATGATAAATATTTTACATACAACTCTTGTATCAATTCTTAGAAATAATTTTCATAGGATAATTATTTTGAACAACTCTTGTCTAAAATAATTATCTTTTCTCTATTTTCTTTTTTTCATTCATTTTTAGCCATCATTAAGAGAAGAAGAAGAGAGGTTTGTCTCTCACTTGAAAGAACAAAAACTAATTTTCTCTTACCTTTCACTTTCATGACCGAATTTTTCTTCTCAAATTAAATGAATCAATTCAATTGTTAGCTTAATCTCTTTTGTTTTTATTATTCAACACCTTTTGATAAAATAAAAATAAGTGTTCCACCAATTTAGTTGTTGGTCTCCCATTTAGGATTAATTTATTAAGCACTAAAATAATTGCCACCTAATTAAATCATTACCTAACAAATATAATTATATTAATCATATTAGGTAAATAAATGGCCAACATTTAGGTCCATCATTATATTAAAATACAATGGCCACGATTAATATATATTTGTTAAGGTCGGTGCTTACTTGTCATCCCTGAATGTACATATACATGTGTATTTATACAAGTGTACATTCTCATTAAATCGCTAATACCCATTTATATGGTATTATGCACTGTAACGTTATAGACATTGTAGATCTGAAAGAGTTCGGATTAGATCTAAAGGAGTTTAGACAATAGCTCATAGTTAGTCAAGCTGAGACATATAATTGCTAAATGTTAGTACAGCTAAATGTTAGCTAGTTATAGTACTCAGTAGATCCAAGAGTTGGAACCTTTTCTGTAATGGGATATAGACCTGGGAATATACTAGTAACTGCATAGTTACAAGAGTTGCAATCGGGTGCCAGAAAATGTTAGTTGTGCAAGTATGTTCTCAAATAATTATCCCTGATCTATTTCTACCGATACGGATCTGTCAGTGGATACCTTAAATATAGATCAGCATATGTCATACCTATAAGGTATAGATAGTCATTCCTAGCCGACCGTGAGTTTGGAGCTCATATTGACATATAGGTATCCAGTTAGGACTTGATATAAGACAGACTCACGAGGGCCTCCGATAGACACCCATGTAAGCCGTTAACTGAAAGTCCTCTCGAGTTGAGTAGTATACGTGGTCCTTTGACCTGAGTATCACAGTGGGCTTGTAAGTGATCCACCATACTTTAGTTCTATGCATGTCACAGACCTTTCATAGTGTGACTGTTGGGTATAGTTCAATGCTTATGGAGTCCAATGTGTACAGATATGGGATTCGCCAGCTCCCCATATGGAGTTAGATATCCAGATGCTTCGAAACTGTATCTCAAAAAGTCTTGTGGCCACAAGCAATCATCCTGGGAAAGAGTTCTGCCAGTGTGGAACAATATGACAAAAGAGTTTGCGCATATTATTCAGTGAGATAGTAGTTTGAATATAAGACATGAATAAGCACAAGGGGATTTGACGGTGATAATCTATATTCCCGCACATCCAGGATATCATGACGGACGAACTATACGTATGCATTGTAACCTCAGCTTGTATGGTTTAACACGCTGATTTGTATATCTGTGACGTGTGCACAGGGCATTGCTCACGAACTCGTAGAATAGTTCCATTTGACGAATCGGGCGTAGGACCTAGGGAGTCCCACGATATAGAGTATACTTATTGTGCACTGAGGCAACGTACTGGATTAAAGTGTTTAATCTAGCAATATTCAGCACTACCACGGGAATGCGTACATATCTGTATTTAAGTGTTAAATACAATAATTAGTCAATAATTATTATTTACTAATTGTATAATGACACGTAGCGTATTGTGGACCCTCAATTGAGTTTATCCAAGTGTGAAATTTGGTGGGACCCACTAATGGGTAAACTTGGTAACTATTCATGAAATGCAAAATGGTCATTTCACACTATGATTATTTAATTGTTAAATAGTCATTCTCTTATTATTATATTATATATATTACTATTATATTCAGGTGCCAAATAGTTGGCACCCATTATATTATTATATTATTATTTATATTATATAATATATTATATTAATATTTTATTATATATATATATATAAAGAGAGAGAGAAAGAAGAAAAAGTGCACAAGTGTGTGTTGGTGGCCGAGAAAGAGAAACCGAAATGGAGAAGAAGAAGAAGAAAAAAAAAAAGAAAAAAAAAAAGAGAAAAATGAAACTGTTTCATTTTTTTCCATACTTTCAATTGAAGCAATGGTAGATTACTTTAAATTCTCTATTTCTTGTTTTTTTTTTGGAGACAATGATATAAAAACACACACCGACCATTTTTGGGTTTAAGAGTTAAACCTGGTGCTACGTATAGGGCTACTGTTCTAGCTCACCAAACCCACTGTGTTGGTGACTAGAACGCCCGCGAGTTGATCTCCATGCAGACTCCGATAAAATACGTGTATAATGTTATACGTTGAGCTGAGTTCTCTATCTTATAAATATATTAATGCGATTAGTATATTTTTTTATTGTATTTATTGTAATTTACACGCTTCCGCCACGTAGAATATGTATTTGATACATATTTTAGGCAATAGACACAATAGCACATGCATACACCCACGTGTATTAAATCCTCCGCTAACAACAATATTATCATATTATCTAATCATATAATAATAATATCTAATTTAATTATTCAAAATAATTTTGAATAATTATTTTTTACCTTACTAGTTTATTTTGAATAATTATTTTTTACCTTACTAGTTTTTACTACTATGGTTAAATAGTAAAACTAAGGTAAAATCAAATAATTGATCAATTGTGCCACTTGTGCCACTTGTGCCACTTGTCAATCATCGTATTAATTAACAATTCTTGTTAATTAATTCAATGGTGTACTTAATAATTAAGTCTTGATAAATGCACATCCAAAGGGATCTCGAAACAATTATTCTATTTTGCTAGAATTTATTGGATCGAATTATTCAATCTAGTCTGCTATCCTAGTAATTAATGAATACACTTCATATTGTGAGACTCTCTAGGTCCACACCTAAGTTTTCATATGGAGCTCCTCCATACGTTCGTGAACGATGCCACACACACACGTTACGGATATTATAAATCAGCGCGTTAGACTATGCAAGTTGAGGTTATTGCATATTTGTATAATCCCTTCATCATTTATATCCTGGAAGAGTGGAGATATAGTTCATCACCATCAAATCTCTATTTGCTCAACCATCAACTTATCTCCAGATTTATATTTTCTTAAATAATATCCACAAACACTTTTGTGATATTATTTATCCCTTCAGAATATATTTTCTGAGATTTATGCTTGCAGCCACAAGACTTTCTGAAATACAATCTCGGAGCATTAGGATATACAACCCACGCATATGAGCTGATGGATCCTATATCTACGCACACCGGACTCCATGAGCATCGGACCATACCCAACGACACATAGAGGTCATACCATGAAAGGTCTCTGACATGTGTGAAACCAAAGTATGGCGGATCACTCACAAGCCCACCATGGCGCTCAGGTCAAAGGACTACAAATACTACTCAACTCGGAAGACCTTCCATTGATGATTTTATGAGATATCTATTGGAGATCTTTGTGAGTTTGTTCAATATCCACTCCTCACTGAATACTTGTAAATCTTACAATTTTAAATAAGCAACTAAATAGTTAGTTAAAAGTAATAAGATCGGGTGAGAAAGAAAATATTTTGGCAATTGAAGAAACAATTTGTAAGTGTTACAAATTGGTGAACAAAACAAAATTAGACAATTATTAAAAAAGCAAAAGAAATAATTTCTTTTGTGGTTTTTCTTCAAATCGAAAGACAAGATAGAAGCAAAGAGTTGCGTTAGTATTATTCCTGCAAGAAATTGAATGCTACCATTCTAACTTTGCAATTCTATCGAATGTTGCGAATTAAAATTGCTTAAGGGGTCACTTCAGGGTAAACTTTGGTAACAAAAAATACACTGAATCATCTTTAAGAGTAATTTATAATCTTATTAGTTCAATGAGACTTACATTCAGTATGTGTATATTGCAATAAAAATATATATATTTTATTTCCGTTGCATTAATTTGTATGTGAGACATACAAATAAATTTAAATTAAAAATTGTAATATACACACTTGCATCCTACGAACAACACACTAATAGAAATGACAATATTTAACATATTTAAAATTTGATTTGAAATTATAATATTTAACATCACTGAAATTGAAATTATAACATTTTAACATAATTAAAATTACAATTAAAATTAGAATTGAAATTATAACATTTAATGTAATTTTTGAAATTGAAATTTGAATTATAATATATAAAGTAACTAAAATCGAATTTGGATTTGAATTTGGAAATATATTATATAACGTAATTGAAATTAGAATTGAAATTATAATATTTAACATAATTGAAATTATAATATTTAATGTAATTGAAATTGAAATTAAAATTATAATTATAATATTTAATGTAATTGAAATTGAATTTGAATTTGAAATTAAAATATTTAATGTAATTAAAATTAGAATTGAAATTATAACATTAACATAATTGAAATTGAAATTATAACATTTAAAGTAATTGAAATTGAAATTGGATTTGAAATTTTAATATTTAACGTAATTGAAATCAAAATCGAATTGGAATTATAATATTTAACGTAATTGAAATCAAAATCGATTTGAAATTATAACATTTAATGTAATTGAAATCGAAATTGAATTGAAATTATAATATTTAATGTAAATAAAATCAAAATTAGATTTGAAAATATAACATTTAATGTAATTGAAATTGAAATTGGATTAGAATTATAATATTTAACCTAATTCAAATCGAAATTAGATTTGAAATTATAATATTTAGTGTAATTAAAATTAAAACTATAATATATAACGTAATTGAAATCGAAATTGGATTTGAAATTATAACATTTAACGTAAATGAAATAAAAATTAAATTTAGAATTATAACATCTAACATAATTGAAATTAAAATTGGATTGGATTTGAATTTTTTAATTCTAAAAAAACATTTCGGTAATTCCCGAACAGTCTCAACCCAAGCTGTCTCACTCCTGAACTTTCCTGACCCAAATTGTCCTATTCCCGAACTGTCCCTAATTGAAACGACGTTGTTTTAACACTTTAATTTATTTTTAATATCCAACTATTTAGGAAATTCACGATTCGGGTCGGGATTTTTTCGAACTCGATCTCTTGTTCCTTTCCTGAACCAACCCAAAAATTGTGAGACAAGTCAGGTCGGGTCGGTCAAGAACAACAAATCTACTCACTTCTACTGGTCACCAATGATCAATACTGTTCAAATAAATATATGTGTCTTTTACGAGTAAAATACTATATTACTTTTATTATTGTCTAAATTAATTGAAAAGTTTAGCAAATGAGAGTGTTTCTAGAGATTTTTAAAATAGAGTAACTAATTTGTCCATTTAGCAAATTAATCCAATTATCTTTTTCCTTATTTTGATAATCATAAATTTACACTAAATAAAAGCTTAATATATAAAGACCCTTAAGCAAAGGCCCACTTAAGGTAAAACTAAAGTAGACAGACTCGAGTTCATATTGGGTTTAGATTGACTAGATTGAACTCAAGTCCCAATTAAGATAGAAAAATTTATCTTTAATCAGTCCTAATTCAAAATCCATTTTGAACCAACTCGAATATGGGTTGGGTCGTGTTAGAATAGGATGAGACCTTAAATTGGGACAAATATTTTTTGGACTTGTTTTGGGTGTCTCTCTCTTTAGGTGGGTCTAGAAATTAGGCAAGTTCTTTTTTAAATTCTTTTTTATATATTGGATTATTATCATAAATACTTTTAAGGTAAGCATAACATTAACAAAACTTACTAATTTACAAAATAAGTAGTAATGTTTCACTATTAATAAATATTCTATAAAAATTAATTAAAAAAATAATAATTTCATTATTTTAATATTGTATTACCAAAATACACTTATGCGCATATTCAAACACTCTTTTATAATATCAATATTAATTTTTTGTCTTCTTTCTTAAAACCTAAATTCTCCATATAAAAAAATCCTAACCATTATTTCAGGAAAAAAAAAATTTTAAATGAAAAACACTTTTATGTTTTTCCTTTTGCCATGGCCATTTCTAGTCTTTGCCCAGTAATCTTCTCTTTCTAAATTCTTCAATCAATTATTCCATTTGACATGGCCATTTCCCATATAAACTTCCTATTTGCTATGGTCATTTCCTATCTAAATTAGCCATCCAACCATAATCATGAAATCTACCACCGACCAACGCCCTGCGGCATACGCGTTCCTCATCGCAACCCAATCCATGACCTAGACGCCGGCCAAGCGATGGTGCACCACGCGCTGTGATGCTAATTCTGAACGACGGAATCGGACCTCTGGTGACTGGCGGCAACGCGTCTGGTAAGGCCCTATATTGACCTTCACCACTTGTGGCACCTTCGCTTTCTTCGCCGACGCTGGTGAGCACTTCTCCGGCGTGGGTATTACTGGAAATTTCAGCTTGAGGCACTTAAGCATGTTCGGGTTTCTAAAATTGATATGGGCCAAAAGGAGCTACACAGCAGCAACCAAAGAAATTAAGGCGGTTTTCGAAATTGAAGAAGTTTTGTGGGGCATGTTGATAATTTTGTATAAAATCACCCTCTGTTTGTTGTTGTTATAATGGTAAATTGATTAGCTTATTTGAAAAAAAAAAAATTTACTTAATTGATTAACTTTGTGAGAAATGGCAGAAAATGGGGTTGAATTATTTTTTAATTTTGTTCGTTCGTGGTTAAAGTTGACTGAAAGTTTAGTCTTTTATGGTGGTCAGAGAAAATTTGGTGTGGTGTCTGCAGAATTTTATTAGTTTTGTTTCTTGTTTGTTGTGATAGAATAAGGTAGTTATTATTTTTTTTTTTAAATTTATAAGAATAATTTAAATTTTTGACATAATTTAACATAAATTCTGTTAACTCTTACAGAATATTTTTTAAGGGTTATGTTTAATTGCTTATTTCATAAGCTAATGAATATTTTTTAAGGGTTATGTTTAATTGCTTATTTCATAAGCTAATGAATTTTATTAATATTAGTCCTGATCTTGAGATATTTATAATAATATTACGTGTTTGTATTTTACGTCTTGGAATTTAATTATTTATATATATATGAGATAGGTTTTAATTAGGATTGGCTATTTCTTGTTTGTATTTTGAGTTTATTTTAAGACAATTTATGAAATATTTAAAAGAATTTTATTGGTCCTTTGAAATTATATGAATTTCTTTTATTGAGTTAATTAGATTAAATGAATAATTAAATCCTCTTTATAATTCTCCAATTGAATATTTTGAATTGAATTAAAAAAATTATTAAGTGAATTAGAATTTCTATTAAACTAAATTTTATTTTCTAATATTAAAGTGAATTAAAAATTTTATAATTTATATAAAAATATTATGATAAATTAAATATATATTAATCAACTCCAATCGATGATTTTGACAAAATTATAATGGTATTAATAACTAATAATATAAATACTCAAAATAAATTATTAATATTTAATACACGCAATACGATAAAAATTAAAATAATAAATAATTAAATTCACAACAAAATTCACTGTAATTTATTACCTCATATTTGTAGTAAAATTATATGCATTTGCTTCATTGAGTTAATTGAATAATTGATTGTTTGACATACAATTACAATTCAATTTCAATTCTAATTAAATTTATAATTATTACATTTTTATTTCAATTTTCAATTTTAATTATTACATTTTCAATTATAATTATTATTTGAATTTTAGTTTTAATTACATATATAATTCCATTTCTATTTTCAATTGAATTTATAATTATTATATTTTTATTTCCTTAATATCAATATAAGAAATTAAATGTATTAAGGAATTAAGAAATGGATATCATTAATTAAAATTCTTAAATATTGTAAATGTATTAAGTAAATGTGTAACGCCTAAAATTTTCAAACGGATTAATAAATAATGATTTGAATATCATAAATTAAAATTCTGAAATATTACAATTGTAATAATTAAACATGTAGTATCTAAATTTCTTAATTTAAACGTATAATGAACTATGAATTGTATGTCGTAAATTAAAGTTCTTAAATATTATAAATATTCTAATTAAACTTGTAACACTCTAATTTAGATACTTGTAAATTGTATTAATGAACCGAATATCATAAATTAAAATTCTCTCTATTGCAATTATGGAACCCGTAGCCCCTAATTCAATTTGGCAAAATCTCCTAAAAAGTAAACCATGAATATTAAGTAAAAAAACAAATTGCAAATCCATCATTTTCAAAATTTATATTATACAAGTTCAAATAATATACACATTTTTCATCACCAACCAATAAGTTTGAATAATAGAATACAATAATTGACAAATATTTTAACATCATTCACATTGGCATATATGATATAAAAAAATTTTAAAAAAAATTTCAATTTTCAAAATAAATAATAATTTCAAAAATTTTAATTTAATGAATGGACATCTTAATAAAAGTTTTAATTTTCTGTAAAAGAAAATTTGACAAAACTTAATTTTCCAATTTCTTTTTTTTTTTTTTAAATTTTGAGTCGAAGACAAACCTCGATTCAATTTGAAAAATATCCTAGACTTGAACAACTCTTTTAGATCCCTTAAAAAGAGACTCAAAAGGTCCTAAATTTTAGACATGATCCCGTCTTAAAAGGTTCTAAACTTTAAGTCGAGGTCATTGAACCCACCTCTAGGTAAAACTTAACCCAAATAAGAATAAGTGATGAACACTTGAAATTACACATTTAATAAGAGTTTTACATCATTGTTTTGTATTACTAGTGTATTTAATTTTCTTAACTTAAGTATGTTTACAATATTGTACTTAATTATCTTTTAACTATTTTGTGGTAGGTTCGGTAAAATGGGCATAACTTTCTATCTCAAGATCCAATTGAGGTGCTTCTTGATCCTGTAGAGAGCTGACTCAATGGGCTAACATATTGTATTTCACAAAGCATTGGAAATTCGAGTGTTTAGAGGGTGAAAAATGGCCTAGAACAGAACTGATCTGCAGTACAGGCCCAGTTTGAATAGTCATCCATATTTGGCCCATAACTATAGAAATACGTATCTAATACGTATGAAATCACTCAATTTGGAAAGATAAGAGACTTATCTACAACTTAGATGTTTTGAGTGACAGCTAATTCGGATCACATCAATTTCAAATTGGATAATCAAGTGGGTGCCTAAGTGATAATGAATGCAAATTATTTTGCCACCATTCTTGACTTTCATCAACCAAGTGGTTCCCTCTAAATTTGTCTCGATTTATCCACGTTTTTCTATAAATAGGTGGCTTGTTTATGCCTAAAGAATGTAATTAGAAAGTTAGAATTTAGTTCAAAATACTTGTCCTTTGTATCCATTTCTTTGTAAATTTATTTCTCTTGTTTACTGTTAAATCATGTTATTTCTTCTTCCATTTCTTTTCTTTTTCTTTAGTTTTATTATGTCCAAATAATTTTCTTTAAACTAAGGTGAAAGGGTGAAGCTCTTGGTAAGGTAATAAGATATGTTTAATATTTATTCATGAATTTAATGCTTCATTTTTAAGTTATGCAAACTTATATATGATGTATTTATTTTGTTTGTAGAATTAATACTCTTTCTTCTAAAGTGGTGATTCTTGATTTATTATTGACAAACTTAATACTTGACACAATAAATTCTTGAAATCATTTACAAGATTTGGTGTATATAACCTTTCTTGTAAAGTGAGAGTCTTGATTTATTGTAGACAAATATAAAGATTGCATAATAAGTACTTGAACTCATTTATAAGATTTGGTGTATAATAATTGAAAGAAATAAATACTAATCAATATATAAATGATGATGAACTTTAATTGTTATATTTTCCGGTTGGAACCTCCTTTGTGTGAGGATTCCAATTGAGTTATAAAAAAAATTTAAATATATTCTTACTTCTTATGCCAAGAGTGAATCCCCGTAACCTTAGCTTTTTATTTGAATTAGTTAATTGAAATAATATTTGCAAACATCTTATACTGCATTAATTATCTTTAAAGTATTTATAATTTGTAATTTTAATTCTACTTCCCTGTAAATCGACCCCGTTCTTATCGGGTTATTTATTACTTCGACAATCTTACACTTGGGAATAACTCTTATATTCTGAACGTGTCAATAAGCCTATATCACTAAAGTTAATGAAGAAACATAAACCCATTAGGATACTTCTTGGCCTTTAAAATCCTTCTAATATAGAAAGATTAAGTTATTTACTTAATATACTAAATGATTAGTACATTAGTATTTTATTCAAATTAAAATTAGTATTTTATCTTTTTTTATTTTATCAAATTCATTTTTCCCTTTTAAGAGTAAAACTAATTACACAATCTATATTTGAGGATGACTATGAGCCAAACAAGGAGTCTTAACCTACAAAACCCTAACCCAATAAAAACTTTTCTTTTCATGCAAAGACAAAAGAGAATTCAATGTAATTCGTTACAACTATTTTTCTTGACAATACTCTTTTTTTCATTCTCTTTGACCTTGTTCTTTAGCCACATTCATAATTCAATAATCTAACACAAATTCTAATATTCATTACACTCATAAGATAATGCCAAAATACTCTAGACAAGATTCAAGAGGTAAGTTCACTATAATCTCTAGGCTAGGGTGTTTAACAAACTAAAACTCTAAACTTGTACTACATACAAAGCACCTTAAACAAAATCATTCTTAACAATTTTCTCTTAGACTCTAGAAGCTTTTTAGAGATACAATAAACTTTATTCCCAAACTCACAAGAGAGAAGACATTAAGATCTAATATTTAGGTTTAGGCCAACTCATTTCTATATTTTGTCACTTCATTGCAATTTCACCACTACAAGTGATATTCTATCATATAGCAAGTGAATTCAGTCTGTCATAGTTTGAGATTGAAGATTACTAGAGCAAATTTATAACACTGGGCCTCTTAGACTCTAAAGAGCTCGTTAAAGGCATGATGAAGCTTACTCTTGAAATCATATGAGGTAAAGAGACTAAAATCCAACATTCAGACTCAGGTTGACTTAATCTTATAGGTTTTCATATTAACCACAGTAAATGACATTCTATTAGATAACAATTTTTCAATTCCACCCTAAATACATATGATGGTGTAAGGGTAAAATTTATTTTTAATATTAAAATTGTGTATTACTAACATTTTTCCTTCAAGAATAAGGTGAAGACAAGCAAGTTGGAAACAACGAGAAATAAGATTAAGAAGAAAAATAGAGTTAAAATATCTTTTTTCTAGTTTGGAGGATGAAAGTATCCAACGAGCTTAGCTGTGTGAATATTCAAGATTTTAAAGGGTTTATTTGGTTTTCAAGCAAACATTAGGTTAGGATTTGGCATATTTCATATGCCTAAATTGACCTTAGGCTCTCAATCGAAAATTTTTGAGTTGGCCTACATTCATGTATTCTATTCGAAACTGATTAGTTCCTCATTTGAGACCGATCGGTACCCTATTTGGGATTGATTGAGTCCTATCATGAAAAACCTGAAAAGTTTCAATTAGGTTCAAAAAAATTTCAACCTAACATGGGGTTTGTCTAAAACCCAAAAAATTATTATTATAATTTTTTGAAATAAAACTCAATTAGATATTTTAAAAGATGTCATAAATTACAAATATAATAATTATAAATACAATTATAATTATAATTGTAATTAAAAATGTAATAATTATAAATTCAATTAAAATTGAAATTGCAACTATAATTTGAGATATAAATTGTAATACTTAGAATTAAAATTTCAATAAAACAATGTAGTAACTATAAATGCCCTCATGAATACCCTTAAAGTATTATTATGAATACTCTCAAGATATCGACAAATTTTAGTAATACCCACTAATTTAGAAAATACTGTTAGAGAATATTCTAATAAAATTAATTGAATTGCATGAAAATTTTAAATTACTTTTTTAAATTTAAAAAAATAACTATTTTACCCTTACTCGAAAATAAAGAGACACAATTTCTCATACAATTCACTTTTTTACTTTTATATTTTTTAAATAAATTAATATTCTATTATAAAAATACTTTTAAATTTTTCAAACATTTTCTTAAAAAATCAATAATAGTAATAATTTTTTTTTAAATATTAATAATTTTTTTATTAATATATTATCACAACACTTTTTTAACAATAATAATACTTCCAACAAATATAAAAAAATATTAATCTCCAATTAATTGTAATTACATAAAAATAAATTAAAAAACAAAAACAAAGTTGAGCCTTTGTTTGCTATTGTCAACGCCACCGGTTCTCGATTTTGTTTGCTGCTATCAATAAAACCAGTTGAAACTATCAAAAAACCATTGCTACTGCCAATAAATAATGAACGAAAAATTGTTCTGCTGCTAACACCGCATGTTGGAGATTTGGTGATTCAACAATCTGGTTTTGACAAGAATTGAGATGAATATCAATTAAAATAATCACAAGAAGTCTAGAATATGTGAGACACGTATAAAGAAGTTTAGGATGTGTGAGACACAAAGAGGGAAGCAAAATGAGACTTGAAAACGAGAAAGAAGAGACGAAAAGTGCGAAATTGGAACAGGGGGCCAGCGCTGCGACACCTAAGGGTGAGCATCGTGGCGCCGAAACCAGAACTCCAGGGCTGCGACGCTCGTGTGGCATGCCCAGCGTCGTGGCAACAGGTTCCCAGCGCCGCAACGTTGGACTCGTAAAGGCTTAGCACCGCAGAGCCAGAGCGGGGGAGTATTCCGTTTATTATCTGGATTTTGAGTTTTTTGAAGTTTAGAACTTTCAAAATAAATGGACTCTTACTCCAATAAAAAAATAGAGTTAGTAGGCACAAAATAACCTATATATAAACACTTGTAAAACCATTTAGTTGAGATTAAGCATTAAAAAAGAGACTCTAAGAGAAGTGAAAAAATGAATAGACACTAAGTGCTTTGTGTGTGCTATGGTAGAATCATAATTTGGGTGTTCATTGTTCGTAATAGAGCAATGATACACTAAACATTAGGTCTTTTTAAAAGTTCTTCATTGAGTTTTTCTTGTAAAATCTCTAAAGAGAGATTAAGATCCTTAAATCCACCATGGACGTAAATAATTAGCCGAATTATGAAAGTGATTGTGTTATGCTCTTTATTTTCTACTTTAAATTCTTGCTATTTTATTTAATATACAAGTTATTTCGTTGCGCAAAGAAGTTAAAATTTAATATTGAACTTAGAGTTCTTAACTTTAACTTGATCTCGCTAGAAGAAATGTGATTCCTCCCTCGACACTACCACTAAAGCAATTCTCTAAAAATAAAAAAATAACTACGAATAAAAAAATAAAAAAAACAGAAGATGATTCTGATCATCACATCTCCCCGATCCTCATCTCATTAGACTTTATATAAAATTAATTCAAAAAACTTTGTAACCCTTAAACTAAAAAAATCCCAATAACTCCCACTGCAGATTAAAAGGCCTACCAAATCAAAAGAACTCATTACTCTAATTTGAAGATCTAATTGTTAAAAGATCACGATCAAAGAGTAGAACTGTCAAGAAAAGCAAACAGATGCCTAGAAATTGTGGATACCCCATATTCCGCAATAACATTCAAATTAAGTAGTTGATTGCTTGTTATCATACAAAGACAACTTCCACTACATCTCTACATCTCATGATCCAAGCATTAAACTCCAACCAAAATACCACCCTCACCATTCACTGGCACCAAAAATCAATCGGGGTTGTAATTAGACAAAATCCCCAAAATCAACTCCATCTCCATGTTTACTTACTGATTTACACTATTTTGAAGAGACAAAATCCCCAAAAACTCGACTTGACTGCTGTTATTACTTACATGATTGCCGTCGAATCAGCAAAAGCAGAGGCGCATTTTCAATACAGTGGATGTGGCGTTTGTTGCGGCGGCGGAGTGGTGGCGAAGACTACTTCGATGACGGTGACAGAAATCCATCTCAGTTTCCTTCTCTGCTCATCATCACGGCCGAGTTTGATTTAATTTTGTTTTTGCTTTTTATTTGCTTAGATGACATAGGAATATTTTTATTTGCTTTTTGTTAGCGTTATTATTTTTTGGAAAGGTGATGCCTTCAGATGAATTTAGAGTTTTAATAATAAAAAAATCAATTATAATATAGAGTGATAATAGATGAGAAAATGAAGTGTTTCGGATTAGGATTCAATGCATCTGCAGTACAGTGAGTATAAAGGAGTGTAATCATTAAACCTGCCCAGTGTACTTTAAAAATCAATAGAACTTATAAAATTTTGAAAAGACGTAATTGTGCTTCTTTACGTTAACTCTACCAAAACATTTTTTACAGTTAAATATTATTGTTTATTTTTTAAGTTAATAGATATTATTAAAATTAAAAAATATTTGAGATTATTTAACATAATATTTTATTATAATTATAATTATAATTATAATCGAAAATATAAATTTAAATTAAAAATATAATAATTATAAAATCAATTAAAATTACAATTGCAATTGAATTGAAAATGTAATAATTATAAATTCAATTAGAACTACAATTGCAATTAGATGTAAATTGTAACAATTAGAATTAAAATTTCAAATAGAAATATAATAACTATAGATCCAATTGGAATTAAAATTATAATTGTAGTTGGAATTGCAAATTGAAAATATAATAATTATAAATTTAATTGAAAATATAATAATTATAAATATATATGTATTTAGAATTAAAATTAAAAACGTAATTGTAATTAGAAATGTAATAATTAGAACTAAAATTTGATTTGCAAATGTAATAATTTTAAATTCAATAGAAATTGAATTGAATATGTAATAATGATAAATATATAGGTATTGGAATTGGAATTGAAATCGTATTTGTAATTAAAATTAAAAATATAATAATTATTAATTTAATTAGAATTAAAATTGATAATTTGAAATTATAATTGTATGAAATTAAAATTAGTTATTATTATTTTCATATAATTAATTATTCAATTAATTTAATTAACTCTAAAAAGCAAGTCCATATAATTTTACTACGAATATAAGATAATAAATATAATAAATTTTATTATAAATTTAATAATTGATCATTTTGATATTTTATAACATCACGTGTAATGAAGATTGGTAATTTATTTTTAGTAATTATGTTATTACTTACTAATACTATTATAAATCTTTTAAAATCATTTAAGGGAGTTGATTAATATATATTTAATTATTTAAATATTATTATATTAATTGTTAATTTTTTAATTCATTTTAATATTTAAAAAATATAAAATTATTAATTTAATTAAAATTCTAATTCACTTAATTTAATTTAGTTATGATTGAAAATTGGATTAGAGAATTAGAAAGAAAAAGTTTCAATTATTCATTTAATCTAATTAATTCATTAAAAGAATTCATATAGTTTTCTAAATTAAAACTTTATTAAATATTTCAAAATAAAATTAATAAAATAAACCCAAATACAAAAAATATATACCAAACTTAATTAAAAAAAAGCCCACAAAAAATTCAACCCAAGGGAGAGAGACCCGATCTAGCTCACTTCTAATTTTTTAAATTTGGGTCTCATTTTGATCAATTTCAATCCAAATTTAGATCGAATCAAGATAAAACTCCTTAACCATTCCAATTGAAATGATTTTTTCTATATCGATCAAGAATTGAGTTCAACTGGATGGACCCCTATATAACCATGCTCGTATTTAATTAAAAAATAACTCTTAAAAATATATAAACTAACCGGATTAAGGGTGGGCATTGAACTAGAAATTAAAAAATTGAATGAAACCGGTCAAGATGGGCTAGTTTGGTTCAATTTTTTTATGTAACAAAAAATCATTTAATTTTTATTTTAAAAAAAAATTGATCGATTCGATTCGATTTTAATTCGGCTAAAAAATTGGTTTATGAATAAAATTAAACTTACTTGCCACGTGGCATTTATCATTGAATAATTAAAATATTAACATAAGCTTAACCACATACAATCCTCCCCAAAATTTAAAAAAAAAAAACCAAAAGTTCTAACCTAACTAAGCTAATTGCCAAACACTCACTGGTCACTCACTGTCGTCGTTGCCTATCGCTCCAAACACTCACTGGTCCGTAGAGCTGTTGCACCTTTTCTCCTGTGCCGTGCCTTCTCTCTGGTCTCTACTGCCGTGCCTTCTCTCGGAGAAAATTGTAAGTTACTTAAAACTCTATCTAATAATAATAATTTCAATCTGCCAACTTCAACCTATATGAATAAGTCCTAGAAATGTCTAAGTCTCTGAAAGACAAACAAATTGATGTGTTGCATGCAGTATTTAATAGCCCATTAGGCATGATTGATTTGTACAGGTCTACTTTTTATTCAATATAATAATAGTTAGTGAATGTATTGATACATGTGACTCTTTGTTTCTTTCTCTGTTGTGCATAGAGGGATTATATCCTACATTTCAGGAATCTAATTGCACTACACTATGGTATTGAGAATAAAAAGTTCAACTGTTTGCAAACATTTTACTAATGTTTAACCAACATATAAATTTATAAAATTTTACTGTCACATTACATTAGATTCTTTTATACTTGTTTATGTTGAAAGATATAGTAGTTACCGAACATCAATCATTTTTCATAATGTTCTCTCTCTTTTTCTTTCCATCTCTTTAGGGGTAGGTGGGTTGATACCCACCAAGTTTTGTTTATTATCCGTCTAGAGGTTAAGAATAACGGTATTCTAAAAATTTGTTTAGTAATTGAAAAGAAATCAGATTCACATGCCTTATTTAGCTGCATGAATGTCACTGCATGTTTCTCAAAGTTTGATTTTTTATTTTTAAATGAAAAATGAGGAAGCCATATGGTTCATATGTTGTTTTCAATTTTCCTATTTGGCTTCCTTTAGTCATTTTCTCTATGTTTACAGTGAAAGATATCACGCACAAATAGTTTGATAAGTTATTGTGTATATATAGGTGCAGATCTCTGCATTTCTTTTAAATTTAGATGTGCAATTTTATTTATAAAGAATTGTTAGCAAATAAATTTAATAGCTTATGTAATGGGTAATGAAATATTTTTTTATTATATAAATTTGGTCTCCCATTTTATTCTTCTACGTATATAATTTTAATATAATTTTTTGTGAATATTTCCTGTTGTCATATATTTGTGCATGCATGTGGTTGCTTAGTTAATTATTATTAGAGAATCTTATTAATTAATTATACTACACAAAATTATAAATTACATTGAGATATTATTGTGATTGTGTTGTGGTTGGATTTAATTGGTGTAGAATGTATCGTACTTTAGAAATTCAGGGGGATGGGGCAAAGTGTTACCAATAGTAATATTAGTCACTTGAAATTAATTGTTTGAAAAAGTTTTACCAAGCTATTAGAAAGGGAAAGAGCTAGATGCAACTATTGTAAGAAGACATATGTATGTTACAGTAATAATATCGGAACTTTAAATTTGAGGTCTCATTTGAATAAATATGTTGCTTATTTGAGCACACAAATTGATGAAACATAACAGGAGTTAGTGTTGAGATTTATGCTTACGTGCCATCTATTTTATGTATGAATATTTATTTCATATTTATACTATCATTATTTTATTAAATCGCTAATTATATTTTATATATAATAAGATGCTTATAACATTTCAGACATTCTATGATCTAAAAGAATTCAAATCTGATCTAAATGAGTTTAGATCAGTGCTAAGAATTAATAACGTTGAGAGTTATAAATACTGAGAGTTAGCATTAATAAGAGTTAGCAGGTTATAAGAGTAAGCAAAATTTAAAGAGTTGGAGCCTTATCTAAAATGGGACAAGGACCTGAGAATATATTAATAATGACATAGTTGTAAAGAGTTGTAAATAGTGTTAGAAAATGTCATTATGAAAATATGTTCTCAAATACTATGTTTCTGATCTATCTTCGTTGATGCGGGTCTGTCAGTGAAGACCTTATTAAATATATATATATATATATATCGGTGTAAATCTATATTTAGATGGTCCAAATAGTTAGTCTTAGTAGACCTTGAGTTTAGTGGAAGTTTGTATGCAGATATAGGTATTCAGTAAGGACCGAGTATTGAACAAACTTATGAAGACATCCAATAGACATCCTATAAAGTCATCAATTGAGGGTCTTTCGAGTTGAGTAGTATTCGTGACCCTTTGACTTGAGTGCCATGGTGAACTTGTGAGAGATCCATACTTTGGTTCCACACATGTCAGAAATTTTTCATGGTCTGACCGCTGGATGTCGCTGGGTAGAGTCTGATGTTCATGGAGTTTGGTGTACATAAATATGGGATCCATCAGCTCATTTGGGTGAGTAATATATTTTGATGCTCTAAGATTTTATTTCAAAAAGTCTTATAGCCATAAACAGAAATACTCTGAAAAAAAGTTTTACCCTAATGATAAATAATATCATAAAAGTGTTATAGATATTATTTATTGAAACACAAATCTGGAAATAAGTTTACGGCCAAACATATGAAGATTTGACTGTGTTGATCTATATCTCTGCTCTACCGGATATAAATGATAGAGGGATTATACATATATATTATAACCTCAACTTGTAGTAACAACTTATCTACAACCGATAAGAATAAGTATTTTTATATATATATATAATATTTATATTTTATTCGTATGTGGGTGGTACTTGATTTATGTATTGTTATAAGTATTGTTTGTATAGATTAAAGACATACTATTAGTTTTGGGTTTATTTGCAAGACTTTAAATTTATTTTAATGACCAAATTGTAATACTTTGAAAGTCTTGGGGGTTAATTCGTAAATACTAAAAGTTATCCTCTTAGTATAAAAATATACATTTTAAACCCTAATTCACTCATTTTTGGTTGAGCTACCCCTTTTAGAGAGAGAAATAGAGGGGAGAGAAAGAGAAGAAGAAGAAGAAGAAGAAGAAAAAGAATAAGAAATTAAAATTTTAGGCTTTAAGAGGTACATCATAACTCTTTCTCAATTTATTGGTGTTAATTAAGTTAATTTCTTTAAGTTTTGATTTCTAAAAATATGTAAAATTGAGGACTTGATGTGAATTTTGTAAGATATATTGAGAATTAATGATGATTATATAGATAACTTGATAAATCATGATGAATTGCAGAATTTCTTCTTTATAGTCTCTTGATCCGATAATTTTATAAATTGTTGTATTTCGATTACGGTTTTGGATTTTGAAAATATGAAACTAGACATGTCTAGAATAATTTGAGACTTTGAATGGATTGAAAATTTCAAAAATTGAATTTTTAGTAAATTTACAAAAATAACCCTGTAATTCTGGAAAGTTTCTATGTTAACAGTATACTACAGTGACAAATATTTTTAATCTGTTGAATGATATTCAAAAATTACAAATTTCTGAAATATGATAAATTTATATGTCTAATATGATATATTCAAAATTGAGAATTTATATCAATGTGGTTAAATTGTTATGATTTTTTAAAGTGTATCAGCTCATTGTAATATTTGATTAACAAATGTTTAAAGCTATGAAATAAAATAGTTTTAAAATACTTTTGGCAGGGATTTTGAAGTGAAACATTAATCATGGATTGAGATATGTATCAAAAGTAATTATGTGGTAGTTTTATAATTTTTGAGTTAGTATATGATTTTATAAAATTGGGAGATTAAATACTGTTCAGTAAATATCTTGATCCTATCAGGATAATAGTTTGGATTTGATGGTGTTTGTGAAATGGATTGTGTAGGAATTATAATATAATATTCATATATAAGAATGATATATGAGTCAAGAAAGATATATTCTGATTTGGGAGCAATTGGACATCATTTGATATATAAGAAAATTTTGTTAAATGTAAGTGGTTAGAATGACAGGTTTTGAGAAACCAAATAATTAGACCAATTCGGTGTGATAAGTGCAATAATTTTGTAAGCTATTTAAAGTATTTTGTGTGAATGGTGAGGCTTATGAAAGGATTAATCTCTATTGATAGGTTAAGGAGAATTAAGCCTTATACTCGAAAGTGTTAAGAGGAAAGTATACTAGACTTTTATTGAAATCACAATAAACATAATAATTATTTATGTATGATTTTGTAAATGTGCTTAGAAATATGTTTATGTTTATGTTTATGTTATACTAAAGTATATTTGATATGAAATGTGAAAGATATATGTTTATGAATGTGAGCATTGACATTGAGTATGGACATACATGTGTTTATGAAAGTGAGTTTTCAAAATAAAATATGTTTAACAAAGAAAGCTTTTGAAGTGGAAAATGTCTATAAGATACGTTTTGTGTTTTAAGGATGTTTGAACTCACTATTTACTTAGTAGGTACCTTATGTGATTTATGGAGCCTTTATGTGTGGCATTTCCTTTTGGATTGGTATGTGTTATGTGTTTTGTATGTAGGGAGGATCCTATTGGTACCTAAAGGAAGAGTGAGTCATCACGTTTGTGTGGTGGCGTATTAGTGCATATGAAAGGATTCACCGATGATCAGGGTGAGGGTTTGGCTCTTACCTTCGAGTATGAGCATTATATATGTATAATTTAAACCTCACTTGTGCTATTCCTCTCATAGGGTATGTCATCGACGGGTGACATTTGGCTCATTATATGATATGTGATATAGAAGTCCTACTAAGTAGTAGTTGAGTAATGGTATTCCTATTATATGTTTGAAAGAATATGTAAGCGCTTACTTGACATGTGATTTGATAAGATTATGATTTTGATTTACCACGGCATATCATGCATATACATTGTGTATATATATATGTATTTGTATTTTGATATATGAAAAACTAGTATGCTTACTGAGTTTTATACTCATTATAGTTTTTGGTGATTTAAGGTAAATAAGGTACATGTGTGCTTAGCGAATTTGGCAAGGCTTCTGCTGTCCTTTGGGTTCCCTAAGTTACTAGGTTACTAAGTGCTTCATTTGTGGACACGTAGTTTAAGATATTTGATTCGTCCGTATTGAATAAATACTTATGTATTATTTTATTAAGTGTGGTTGTATATTTGGTTTATGTTTCACCAAGTGTGGTTGTATATTTGGTTTATGTTTCACCAAGTATGATCATGGGTTAATTTTTGTGATGAACCTACTAGCAACTTACTAAGTATTCCTATATAAAATTCAAATTTGAAATTTTATACAATATTAATTATTAGTGCACATTATTGAATGAGTGTAAATTATGTAGTGTGTCAAATCTTTTGAGTCTAAGGCTTGACACAACTTGTATGGTCTATTGCGTCGCTTTGTAATACCCGTGACGTATATGTAAGGCATCATTCACGGACGTATGGAGGTGTTCCATATGACAAACCGAGCGTGGGCCTAGAGAGTCTCATAATATAAAGCTTACTCGTTTTGCATTGACACAACATTTTGGATTGAACAGTTCGGTCCTAAATATTCCAACAAATCAAAAATTGATTTCAAGATCCCTCGGAATGTACACTTGTCAAAACTTAAGTGTTAAGTATATCAATTAATTAACAAATATTGTTGTCCAATGATATAGTGACAAGTGACATAATATAATTATTTTATTATTTATTTGATAAATAAATAAATTATTAATTTAATTAATGGGAGACATACCTAAATGAAAGAGGCCATGCTATGTTTTCACCAATTTGGTGGAAAACATACCTATGGTAGAGCACCATTCATAAAATAATGGTGCATCATTTTTATCAATAATGGCCACCAAAACTTTTTTTTTTTGTTGGCCACTTAATCAAAAATAGAGGAGCATTATGAAGTGCTTAGACCATAAAAAAAACATTGAACAATTCATTTTAATACAGGGACATATGTATGAGTGAATTAGTGAGAAGGATCGGCTAAGTTTTTGCAAAAAGTTATAAGAGAAAGTTGCACAAAACAAAACTATAACAAAGTTTTGACCTCATCTAATTTTTTAGTATATCAATGAATTAACAAATGTTGTTGACCAATGATATAGTGACAAGTGGCATAATATAACCATTTTATTATTTATTTGATAAATAAATAAATTATTAATTTAATTAATGGGAGACATACCTAAATGAAAGAGGTCATGTTATTTTTTCACCAATTCGGTGGAAAACATACCTAATTTTTGTGGTGCACCATTCATAAAATAATGGTGTATTATTTTTATCAATAATGGCCACCAAAACGTTTTTTTTTTGTTGGCCACTTAATCAAAAATGGATGAGCATTTATGAAGTGGGTAGACCATAAAAAACATTGAATAATTCATTCCAATGTAAGGACACGCGTATGAGTGAATTGGTGAGATGGATTGGAAAAGTTTTTGTAAGAAGTTATAAGAGAAAGTTGCAAAGAATAAAACTATAACAAAGTTTTGATCTCATCCAATTTTTGAGTATATCAATTAATTAACAAATGTTGTTGACCAATGATATAGTGACAAGTGGCAAAATATAACCCTTGTATTATTTATTTGATAAATAAATAAATTATTATTTTAATTAATGGGAGACATACCTAAATGAAATAGGCCATGCTATGTTTTTACCAATTCGATGAAAAACGTACCTAATTTTGGTGGAGCACCATTCATAAAAAATGGTGCATTATTTCGATTAATAATGGCCACCAAACTTTTTTTTTTGTTGGCCACTTAATAAAAAATAGAGGAGAATTTATGAAGTGCTTAAACCATAAAAAACATTGAACAATTTATTCCAATACAAGGACATACGTATGAGTGAATTGGTGAGAAGGATTGGCTAAGTTTTTGCAATAAGTTATAAGAGAAAGTTGCAAAAAACAAAACTATAACAAAGTTTTGACCTCATCGAATTTTTAAGTATATTAATTAATTAACAAATGTTGTTGACCAATGATATAGTGACATGTGGCATAATATAACATTTTATTATTTTATTATTTATTTGATAAATAAATGAATTATTAATTTAATTAATGGGAGACATACCTAAATGAAAGAGGTCATGCTATGTTTTTACCAATTCGGTGGAACACATACCTAATTTTGGTGGAGCACCATTCATAAAATAATGGTGCATTATTTTTATCAATAATGGCCACCAAAATGTTTTTTTTTTTTGTTGGCCACTTAATCAAAAATGGATGAGCACTTATGAACTGCTTAGACTATAAACAAAACGTTGAATAATTCATTCCAATGTAAGGACACGCGTATGAGTGAATTCGTGAGGCAGATTGGCAAAGTTTTTGCAAGAAGTTATAAGAGAAAGTTGCAAAGAACAAAACTATAACAAAGTTTTGATCTCATCTAATTTTTGAGTATATCAATTAATTAACAAATGTTATTGACCAATGATATAGTGACAAGTGGCAAAATATAACCCTTGTATTATTTATTTGATAAATAAATGAATTATTATTTTAATTAATGGGAGACATACCTAAATGAAAGAGTGTAGGGGATCTACTGTATCCAGGTGTATGCATGTGGTAGTGTATTAATTAAAAAATACGCATCTAATACATATTTTAACGCAACGAAATTTAAAAACATAAAATTAACACACTAATCATATATTAATCAAATTAATATATAAATGATAAAATTAAAAAATTATCAATACGTGTAACGTTTTACACGTTTTATCCCGGAGTCCACTTGGAGTACTCGTTCTCAATTCTAGTTATCAACTTTAGTGGGCTTGATAATCTAGAACAACAGCTCCTTTACCGAATGTAGGATTAACACTTAATCTAAATGGCCGATTCTTAAGCTTACGCTTGTCTCTTTCACGGTGCAAATGAGTAGAAATAGAAGCAACAATTGCTTCTCTAACTTAAAGTATGATACGAAAAATGAAAGGAAAATAGCACCTTTTTTCTTTTTCTTTTGTTTTTTTTTTCAATTTTTCACTCTCTCATTTCCGTTCCATTTGTTCACACATATATATCTCTTAACAATTAAAAAATATTATTACAATATAATATAAATAAAAGAAGCTTTGTTGGCAAAAATAAATAATAAACAAAGAAAATAATAATATTATATATATAATGCATAACAACTACCATGCATTATATATATTATATTATTATAAATAAAATATTATATAATAAAATATTTTATTAGAAATATTTGATTATTTAACATTTAAGTAATCAAAGTGAGAAATGACCATTTTACCATTCATGAATAGTTATCAAGTATACCCCTTAGTGTGTCTCACCAAACTCCACACTTAGGTAAACTCAACAGAAGGTCCACAATGCGTCATGTGTCACTTTACAATTAGTGAATAACAATTATTAACTAATTGTTGCATTTAACACTTAAATACACACATGCATGCATTTCCGTGGTTACGTTGGATATTACTGGATTAAATAATTTAATCTAGTACTCTGCCTCAATGCACAACGAGTACACTCCATATCGCATGACTCTTTAGGTCCACGCCCGATTCGTCAAATGGAACTATTCCATAAGTTCGTGAGCCATGCCCCACACACATGTCACGAATATACAAATCGACGCGTTAAACCATACAAGTTGAGGTTGCAACGCATACGTATAGTCCTTCCATCATATATATCTTGGATGTGCGGGGACATAGATCCATACCGTCAAATCCCTATATGCTCATCCATAACCTATCTCTAGAATGGTATCTCAATTAAACAATATAAGTAAAACTCTTTGCCATATTGTTTAACCCATGGAAACACCTTTTCGGATTAACTGCTTACAGCTATAAGACTTTCCTGAGATACTATCTTGGAGCATCTAGATATATCACTCCCTATGAGAGCTGATGGATGCTATATCTGAACACACTAGACTCCATGAGCATCAAACCATACTCAGCGACACTCAGCGGTCAGACCATGAAAGTTCTCTGACATGCGTGGAACCAAAGCATGATGGATCACTCACAACTCACCGTGGTGCTCAGGTCAGAGGACCACGTATACTACTCAACTCGAGAGGACCTTCCATTCACGGCAATATAGGATGTCTATTAGGGTCCTCATGAGTCTATTCAGTACTCAGTCCTAACTGAATACCTGTATGCCTATACAATCTTTAAGATCCTGGTTAGCTAGGAACAACTAACTGTACCCTACAGATATAGACATACACTGATCTATATAAATTAATAGGATCTACTAACAGACCTGCATTAGTAGAAACTATGTATTTAAGAACATACTTGCATAATGACATATCCTAGCAACCTATTACAACTCTTGCAACTATATCATTATTAACATATTCCGAGGACTTTGTCCCGTTACAAACAATGCTCTAACTCTTGAAATATTTACTAACTCTTAGCACCGGTCTAAACTCGTTTAGACCATATCCGAACTCTTTCAGATAAAATAAAATCTATAGTGTAACAAGTATTAAACTATATAATTAAAAGGTAATTAGCGATATAACAAAATATACTCTGTATAAATATCAAATATTCATACAAAACTGTGATGGCACGTAGGCACAACCCTAACAAAAAATTCATGCTATGTTTTTACCAATTCGATGGAAAACATACGTAATTTTGGTGGAGCGCCATTCATAAAAAAATGGTGCATTATTTTGATCAATAATGGCCACCAAACTTTTTGTTTTGGTTGGTCACTTAATCAAAAATAGAGGAACACTTATGAAGTGCTTAGACCATAAACAACATTGAACAATTTATTCCAATACAAGGACATACGTATGAGTGAATTGGTGAGAAGGATTGACTAAGTTTTTGCAAAACGTTATAAGAGAAAGTTGCAAAGATAAAAACTATAACAAAGTTTTGCTCTCATCTAATTTTTTAGAAATAAAAATTTGTTGCTGGATGATGAACACTTGAAATTACATATTTAATAAGAGTTTTACATCATTGTTTTGTATTACAAGTGTATTTAATTTTCTTAACTTAAGTATGTTTACAATATTGTACCTAATTATCTTTTAAATGTTTTGTGGTAGGTTTGGTAAAATAGGCATAACTTTCTACCTAAAGATCCAATTGGAGTGATTCTTGATCCTGTGAAGATCTGACTTAATGGGTTAACATATTGTATTTCACAAAGAATTTTAAATTCGAGTGTTTAGAGGGTGAAAATAGCCTAGAATAGAATTAATATGCAGTAAAGGCCCAGTTTGACAGTCATCAGTATTTGGCCCATAACTATAGTAATCTGTATCTAATAAGTATGAGACAACTTAATTTAGAAAGATAAGAGACTTATCTACAACTTTAATGTTTTGAGTGACAGCTAATTCAGATTACATCAATTCCAAATTAGATAATCAAGTGGGTGCCTTAGTGATAATCAATGCAAATTATTTTGCCACCATTCTTGACTTTCATCATCCAAGTGGTTCCCTCCTAATTTGTCTCGATTTATCCATATTTTTCTATAAATAGGTGGCTTGTTTATGCCTAAAGCATATAATTAGAAAGTTAGAATTTAGTTAAAATACTTGTCATTTGTATCCATTTCTTTATAATATTATTTCTTTTGTTTACTATTAAGTCATGTTATTTCTTCTTCCATTTTTTTTCTTTTTCTTTAGTTTTATTATGTACAAATAATTTTCTTTATGTTAAGGTGAAAGGGTGAAACTCTTGGCAAGATAGTAAGATATGCTTAACACTTATTTATGAGTTTAATGCTTCATTCTTAGGTTATGCAAATTTATATATGATGTATTTATTTTGTTTGTAGAATTAATATCCTTTCTCCTAAAGTGGTGATTCTTGATTTATTATTGACAAAATTTATACTTGGCACAATAAATTCTTGAAACCATTTACAAGATTTAGTGTATATACCATTTCTTATAAAATGAGAGTCTTGATTTATGTAGACAAATATAAATATTGGCATAATAAATACTTGAACCCATTTATAAGATTTGGTGTATAATAATTGAAAGAAATAAATAATAATCAATATATAAAAGATGATGAACTTTAATTGTTATATTTTTCGGTTTGGACCTCCTTTGTGTGAGGATTCTAATTGAGTTATAAAAAGAGTTAAATATATTCTTACTTTTTATGCCAAGAGTGGATCCCCATAACCTTAACTTTTATTTGAATTGGTTAATTGAATTAATATTTGCAAACATCTTATACTGCATTAATTGTCTTAAAAGTGTTTATAATTTGTAATTTTAATTCTTCTTCCCTGTGGATCGACCCCGTTCTCACTGAGTTATTTATTACTTCGACAATCCTGTACTTGGGAATAAACTCCTATATTCTAGACGTGTCAAGTTTTTGGCGCCGTTGCCGGGGAAGTAAAATTAACATTATTTCTTTTGTTGTTTGTTTGTTTATTTTATTTTTATGGAAGGCTGAGCCTTCTAATGTGATTTATTTTATTTATTATTCACTTTTTATTTTCATGGAAGGCTGAACCTTCTAACGTGCTTTACTTTATTTATTATTCGATTTTTATTTTCGCTTTTTATTTTCATAGAAGGCCGAGCCTCCTAACTTGCTTTACTTTATTTATTATTCTGTTTTTATTTTTATGAAAGGCTAAGCCTCCTACTATTTATTTATTAACTTTTTATTATATAATCTAACATTACTAATCTAACTTCTAATTATTTATCTTTATTTTACTTTTAGTTTTGCCTATTTTATTTACCTGTGTTTAATATTTTATTTTTTTTCTCTTATTTGTATTATTTATTATTATTATATTTTGTTTTATTTCTTTTTATGAGCAGTTGGTTTCGAGATCCTAATTCTCATCATTTGGTGAAAGGTAATTTCGAAACTTCCTTTGATAATTTGTTAGATCCTCATTCATCTTCTCATTCTTCACCAATTAACACCATAAGCGAAAATCAAATTGAGGGACTCATCGACCCAGGGGATAATCAGTCTCGACATAATGACCATAACGACCTAGGACACTTAGAGCCTATATGAACTCTACACGATCCGGTGCACCATCTTGCTTAATTTTTTCTCCGGATGCAACGCATTTTAATTTTAAGCCAGGCATTATCCAACTTTTACCCACTTTTCATGGCTTAGATGCAGAGAACCCTTATCTACATCTAAAAGAATTTGAAGAAGTGTGTAACACGTATAATGACCAAAATTGTAGCATGAACACAATTCGACTTAAGCTTTTCTCTTTCTCTTTAAAAGATAAAGCTAAAACGTGGCTACAAAACCTTAGGTCAGGATCCATTTCTTTATGGGATGAGATGCACCAACAATTCCTGAAAAAAAAATTTCCTTCCCATAGAACAAATTCTTTCAAAAGACAAATCACCACTTTTGCCCAAAAATCAAGAGAGACCCTTTACCAATGTTGGGAAAGGTATAAAGAATTACTTAATACTTGTCCCCATCATGGCTTTAAAACATAGAGACTAGTCTCAAAAGTCCATGAGGGCTTAACACCCTAAGTTAGGCAAATGGTAGAAATAATGTGTAATAGAACATTTGAGGACAAAGAACCAGAAGAGGCAATGAACTATCTTGACTTACTAGCAGAAAATGCTCAAAATTGGGACACTGCTGGTACCTATGAGGCACCTAGGAAAAATTAAACTACTACATCTAGTGGGGGTATTTATCACCATGACCTTCAAGCCAAATTAGCATCCCTTGCTAGAAAAGTCGAAACCTTAGAAATGAAAAAGAGTGGTCAAATAAAATATGTTCAAAAAATTGTATGTCACATTTGTGAAACTCATTATCACTCTACCAATGATTGCCCAACTTTGCATGCATTTAGAGAATGTCTCCATGAACAAGCCAATGTTCTAAACACGTTCAAGCGGTCAAACAATAACCCATATTCACAAAATTATAATCCTGGATGGCGAAATCACCCGAATTTTAGTTGAAGGAATGACACTCAAGCACAGGCTTCACAACCACCTTTTCAACCATACCAAAATTTTTAAAATCATCAAGGTTATGCACCATATGTCCCACCTCCTAGAAAAAATCTTAAAGAAACTTTGCATACATTCATTAAAAAGCAAGAGTCTATTAATTCTCAAAATGCTCAAACATTTGCTGATTTGAAAGATACTCTTGTTAAATTTGCATCTGCACTGAACATTCATGAGAAAGAAAAATTTTCTTCTCAACCACAGCCAAACCTCAAAAGACAACATAACTCAAATGCATGTAGTTCAGGAAACCAACATATGGATCAAGTTAAAGTAGTTATCACTCTTCGGAGTGGTAAAATCGTTAAAAAAAAAATTCTTGAACCTCATGAGAGCGATGAATCAATCTCTAAGGATAAGAAAAGTGTTGAACCTACACCTAATGAAGAAAATACCAAACTCTCACGTCCACCTCCATTTCCTCATGCATTACGTAATACTAAGAAGATGAATCACAATTCTGAAATTTTTGAAATCTTCAAATAGGTAAAAGTTAATATTTCTTTACTAGATGCTATTAAATAGGTTCCCTCTTATGCAAAATTTTTGAAGGATTTATGCACAGTAAAAAACAATTGAATGTGAAAAAGAAAGTATTTTTAGCTGAACAAGTAAGTGCTATTCTTCAGAACAATAATGCTTTGAAATATAAAGACTCTGGTTGTCCTACAATTTCATGTATTATTAGAAGTCATAAAATTGAACAAGCCTTACTTGATCTTGGTGCTAGTGTAAATTTATTGCCGTATTCAATTTATCAGCAGCTCAATCTCGGTGAGTTAAAATCAATTTCTGTAATTCTTTTACTTACCGATAGATCAATAAAAATACCAAGAGGGACAGTGAAAGATGTTTTAGTTCAAGTTGATAAATTTATATATCCTGTGGATTTTATTGTCTTGGACATAGAACCTGTTATAGGATGTAATCCGATACCTGTTATTTTGGGTCGTCCATTTTTAGCAACTTCTAACGCTTTGATTAATTGCAGGAATGGAGTAATGAAGCTTTCATTTGAAAACATGACACTTAAACTCAATGTTTTCAATATGTGTAAGCAACCATATGAAGAGGAGGATAAAAATGAAGAAGACGCATAATTGAAACGATTGTGGAGGATCATATTCAAAAAAGGAGTTCTACTGATCCCTTAGAAATGTGTTTAATAAATTCATTTGAGTCAAATATACAATTAGATTCTGAAATCTCTGACATATGTTCTTTACTTTACCATGCACAGGTGATTGAAAATAAAGGATGGAAACTAAAGTTTGAAGAATTGAAAGAAAATGAGGATAAACAGAACAAAATTTTAAAGTTGGAGTTAAAACCTCTTCCTGGAGGATTGAAATATACATTTCTTGGAGAGAAACAAACTTACTCGATGGTAATCTCTTCTACACTCACAAGCGAACAAGAAGGTAAGTTAATTAAATTATTAAAAATGCATAAAAATGTAATTTGGTGGACTTTAAAAGACATAAATGGTATTAATCCTTTGTTTTGCACACATAGAATACACCTAAAGGATAATGCCAAAACTTCCCAACAACCTCAGAGGAGATTAAATCCACATATAAAAGAGGTAGTGAGAGCTAAAGTTCTCAAATTATTTAAAGTAGGAATCATCTATCCTATTTCAGATAGTAAGTGAGTAAGTCCTACTCAGGTAGTACCAAAAATATCTGAAATCACAGTCATTGAAAATGAAAAAGGTGAGTTAATACCAACTCGAGTCTCATCTAGTTGGAGGATGTGCATAGATTATAGGAAGTTGAACTCGGCCACTAGAAAAGACTATTTTTCTTTACCATTCCTTAATCAAATTATAGAAAGAGTAGTAGGACATCCCTACTATTGCTTTCTAAATAGTTATTCTGGATATTATCAAATTCCCATAGCACTAGAATACCAAGAAAAGACTACATTCACATACCCCTTTGGAACCTTTGCTTTTAAAAGAATGCCCTTTGGACTTTGTAATGTCCCAACAACATTTCAGAGATGTATGTTAAGCATTTTTAGTGACATGATTAAGAATTATTTAGAAGTTTTCATGGATGATTTAACTGTATTTGAAAAATCTTTTGATAATTGTCTTGAAAACATAGAAAATGTCTTAAAAAGATGTGAAGAAAAAAGTCTTACATTGAATTGGGAAAAATGTCATTACATGGTTACTTCTGAAATTGTTTTGGGACATGTAGTGTCTTCTAAAGGAATTGAAGTGGATAAGGCAAAAGTTAAACTCATTACACATTTGCCTCAAACAAAAACAGTCAGAGAAGTCCGATCCTTTTTAGGATATGCTGGATTCTATAGGAGGTTCATAAAAAACTTTAGTGCTATATCTAAACCTCTTTGTAACCTCTTAGCAAAAGATATATCATTTGAGTGGATTTAAGAGTGTCAAAATTCATTTGAAAAATTAATTGGCCTCTTAACATCTGCTCCCATCATACAATCTCCTGACTGGTTTTTACCTTTTGAGCTCATGTGTGATACTAGTGACTACGTTGTTGGTGTTGTATTGGGACAAAGAAAGGAAGGTAAATCCTATGTAATTTATTACGCAAGTAGAACTTTAAACAGTGCACAAATGAATTACACAACAACTGAAAAAGAACTACTTGCTGTAATATTTGCAATAGACAAATTTCGTTCTTACTTAATTGGTTCTTGAACTGTTGTATTTACTGACCATACTACTGTAAGGTACTTAATGTCAAAACAGAATGCAAAACCAAGACTGATTCGATGGATTCTATTGTTTCAAGAATTTATTATCACTATCAAGGATAATAAGGGAGCTGAGAATGTTGTTGCAAATCACTTATCAAGACTCGCACTAGATTCATCAACAGAAATAACACTTATTAATGATTATTTTCCCGATGAATTTTTATTTTCTACTGTTACAATGCTTTGGTATGCTAATATTATTAATTTTCTTGTAATAGGAGAAATGTCACCTCAATGGAATGCTCAAGACAAAAAAAAAATTTAATTAAGGTAAGAAAGTTTTATTGGGATGATCCTTATCTCTTCAAATATTATCGTGACCAAATATTTTGAAGATGCATACTCGACAATGAGGTAAGTAAAGTCATTGAAGTTTTTCATTTTGAAGCATGTGGGGGACATTTCTCATCAAAGAAAACAGCTACAAAGATCTTGCAGTGTGAATTTTATTAGCCCACTTTATTTAAAGATACACATGCATTTTGTATAACGTGTGAAAATTGTCAAAAGTTGGGATCAATTTCAAAACGAAACATGATGCCTTCATTCTTGTTATTGAAATCTTTGATTGTTAGGGGATAGATTTCATGGGACCATTTTTGTTATCATTCAGATTTACATATATCTTAGTTGCAGTAGATTATGTCTCAAAATGGATTGAGGCTATTCCATGTCGAAATAATGACCATAAAACAGTCATGAAATTTTTGAAAGAAAATATCTTAAGTCGATTTGGAATCCCTCGAGCCATTATAAGTGATGGGGGTAAGCATTTGAAATATTAATGAAAAAATATGGTATTACTCATAAAGTTGTCACCCCTTATCATCTTCAGATAAGTGAACAAGTTGAATTAGCAAATAGGGAGATAAAACAAATTTTAGAAAAAATTGTAAACCCAAATCACAAAGATTAGTCTTTAAGACTAAATGATGCACTGTGAGCTTATAGAACTGCTTTTAAAACTCCATTGGGTATGTCTCCTTATAAGATAGTTTATGGAAAACCTTGTCACTTACTTGTGGAACTTGAGCGTAAAACCTACTGGGCCATTAAAACTTTCAATGCAAATCTTGATTCTGCTGCACACATACGTAAATTACAAATAAATGAGCTTGAAGAATTGAGAAATGATGCATATGAGAATTCAAAAATTCATAAAGCTAAAACCAAAGCTTTTCATAATAAAAAAAATCAAAGAAAAACATTTGATGTTGGTAAAAAGGTTTTGCTTTATAACTCTCGACTTCACATATTCCCTAAAAAATTAAGATCAAGATGGAGTAGCCCTTTTATTGTGAAACATGTGTACCCTTATAGAATAATTGACATTGAAAATCCTAGAAATGGGAATGTGTTTAAGGTAAATGGGCAAAGACTCAAACCGTTTCTAGAAAACCAAGCTTTTCATGAAGAATTTATGTCCCTGTCAGACCCTTGTTATGAGACTAATTAATCATTGTTTTACATATTTATATATATATTTATTTTTCTTCTAACTTTATATATTTTTTTACTTGCAGGTTAATTTAGTATTTTTGTTAAAGTTTTATTTTGCACCTTGGTTAAGTGGCGGATAACAGTACTCTGTGATATTTCAAGTCGATTTTTTCAATTTTTCATAATTACTGATATCTTCTCTTCTTCCCCCTTTTTTTAAAAAAAAAATGGATGACATTCTAAAAAATTTGAAAAAACATTTTCCCTCATTGCCTCAAAATTACTTGAAGAAAATGTACCAAGCAAGATGTGAAAGATTAAGGTTATTAATGATTATGAATATACCTATTAATTTATGTTGGTTAATTGAAGTAAATGTTCGATTGACAAGTGAATTTTCAGATTCATTAATTTCCTACATGCTTGTCTTAGGTAAAAGCTCTTTTGCGAAAAAATGAAGAGCAAAATGATTAAACATTTGTTACAAGTATGCACGCATGACTTGTAACACATATTGCCGCACTTTAGGAATGGTGTCTGTAAATCACGAAGATAAAATTAGGTGCATTAAGGATGGCCTGAGTAAGGAGTCTTTGGATAATATCTTATCGACTCTTGAGACGCATTCTAGTGGATATGTGCATATTACAATTTGTGAATTATGAGACATATTCCTAAAAGAACATGAGCGGTACAGTCTCGGGAATCTGACTTTAAAAGGACCTATTTGTTAATTTATAAGAAAACTGGATGGGAAGCCTGCCCCAACCCATAGAGGGCATTTAAGCCGTTACTGGATGTAAAACCAGAGGAAGATGTGAGCCACAATCACAACTACTTGTATATATTTACTATAGCTATTATTTTTAAATGTTTCATTTCAAACTCAAACGTCTTTTCAATAACCAACCACCTATAGTCCTTTTTAAAATTTTTGCATTTTAAGCCGACAACCCATGTGACTTTTCCAGCTAACAAATTGAAAAATGGTAAAAAGGTGTTGAAAATTTTGTATTTCAAGCCAACAACCCATGTGACTTAACTTTGCAACACCTTTTGGCTCTATAAATACATTGCATTGTTTCTGCATCTTTATACAAACTCAAAATCATTCAAGAGAGAGGGTGAATGTAATCATGGAAGGATCATCAACTTGTAAATTCACAAAAATTTGTGTCTTTTGTGGATCCAGCCCTGGAAAAACTAGTGAGTTTATAGAAGCAACAGAAACCCTTGATAAGTGTTAGCTGAGCGAAATATTCATATAGTATATAGGGGAGGTAGTCTTAGATTAATGGGATGTGTGGCAATCGCTGCACAAAATAAAGGCAGTTGAGTTTTGGGTATTATACCAAAAGCTCTAACTGTTGGAGACATTGTAGGAAAAATAATTGGGGATGAGTTACAGGTACCATCAATGCATGAACGAATGTCTTTTATACTTCATAATGCTGATGCCTTCATAGCTCTACCTGGAGGTTTTGGAACATTGGAGAAAATTTTTCAAATTGTCTCATGGGCACAATTGCAAATCCATAAAAAAAAAAAAACCTATTGCCTTGTTAAATGTTGATGGTTTTTATAATGGGTTGTTTTCTTTTCTTGACTATGTGATGGAAAAACAATTCGTCTCATCTGCAAGACGACAGATCCTCATTTCTGCTTCAACTGTTGATCAGTTACTCAATGAACTATAAGCTTTTACACCTCTATTTGATCCAATAATGAGTCAGATAGATTGGTATACTGATAACAGTGAAAAGAAACGCAAGATAGATTTGACGCTTTGTCTGTAACCTATCTACTTCTATGTATTTTTTGTGTGACTTGTTTTATTTTGTTGCATGTTTAATTTCCAATAAAAGATGTTTTAGGTGATATCTTATATACTTTACTCTTTCTATATTTTGACATTGAGGACAATATCTCAATCTAGTTGGGGGGAGGATAGTTGATATATAATGTTAATGTTGATTATTTTATTTTATTGTTGTTATCACTTTGTTCTGTAAAAAAAAAATTCATGAATGGTGTGAATAAAAGGTTTATTTATGCATTCTTGAGACGCATTCTAGTTCTAGAATGGCAGAGTAAATAGTACATTACTGAACTTTTGAAACACATTCTAATTAGTTTATTTTTAATGTATTTTGTGTTTGTTGCTTAAGTTTTTGGTAACTCTTGCGTAAATAAATTTGCTTTGCTATTGATGTGTGATTTCAAAATTGTTTAGTTTAAATCACTTTTTCTATCTATGTTACTAAAGAATAACTTCTGAAATTATTTCTTGAGAACAATACTAAGCCTTGTGGTAAGATGGATGATTCAATATATATAGCAAAGAGAATTTCTATGTTAAGTATACATATTATTTTCTAAACTCACATATCTTTTGTGAGTGAGTGGAGAGGTTTGAGATAACAGCTTACGAATTTTCATTGATATTTTGAAATGGTTAATTTTTGTTTGGAATGATATTATTTGGGATGAGGAATGATTTAGTTGCTTAGCTGAAGGATGAAAAAAAAAATGAAAAAGTATTATGGTGATAAATTGCTCTTATTTTATAATGATTCCTTATGTCTTTAAAAACAAAAGAGTTAAAAAAAAAGTCAATTCAATTCAATAAAGTCTTCATTCAATTTTAGAAGACTAAAGTCATTAGGAAACAATCTTATCACCGGACTCTGTATTCGTAAGATTCACATAAAATAATTAAGTCTTGAAGCTAGCATGTGACAATAATGGTTTGACTCTAAATATTTAATTTTCCTATCTTTGGATCAATGTTAGTTTGTTTGTCTGTCTCTAAATATAACTTTTTTTTTAGCGATTATCTGTTTCCAACTCCATGAGTGAAATCCTAAGCTATTAAACAAGTTATTCACCTTTGAGAATATAGAGTTGAGGCTTTTACTTGAAATTTATTTTCAAGACTATATATGTTATGGTTTGTGGTAAGAAGGCTTTGGCTTAATTCACACACACACAAAAATGGAAGTTATGATTGAAATAACCTTTATAGCGATTGTGATCTTAAACTAACGTTTTGTTTGAAACACTTAGGTAGTGTTCAAATTTTATTTATACTCGAATTGCGAGGGACTAGCAATAAGCTAGTTTAGGGGTGTGATGAACACTTGAAATTACACATTTAATAAGAGTTTTACATCAAATTTTTTGTATTACTAGTGTATTTAATTTTCTTAACTTAAGTATGTTTACAATATTGTACCTAATTATCTTTTAAATGTTTTGTGGTAGGTTTGGTAAAATAGGCATAACTTTCTACCTAAAGATCCAATTGGAGTGATTCTTGATCCTGTGAAGATCTGACTTAATGGGTTAACATATTGTATTTCACAAAGAATTTTAAATTCGAGTGTTTAGAGGGTGAAAATAGCCTAGAATAGAATTAATATGCAGTAAAGGCCCAGTTTGACAGTCATCAGTATTTGGCCCATAACTATAGTAATCTGTATCTAATAAGTATGAGACAACTTAATTTAGAAAGATAAGAGACTTATCTACAACTTTAATGTTTTGAGTGACAGCTAATTCAGATTACATCAATTCCAAATTAGATAATCAAGTGGGTGCCTTAGTGATAATCAATGCAAATTATTTTGCCACCATTCTTGACTTTCATCATCCAAGTGGTTCCCTCCTAATTTGTCTCGATTTATCCATATTTTTCTATAAATAGGTGGCTTGTTTATGCCTAAAGCATATAATTAGAAAGTTAGAATTTAGTTAAAATACTTGTCATTTGTATCCATTTCTTTATAATATTATTTCTTTTGTTTACTATTAAGTCATGTTATTTCTTCTTCCATTTCTTTTCTTTTTCTTTAGTTTTATTATGTACTAATAATTTTCTTTATGTTAAGGTGAAATGGTGAAACGCTTGGCAAGATAGTAAGATATGCTTAACACTTATTTATGAATTTAATACTTCATTCTTAGGTTATGCAAATTTATATATGATGTATTTATTTTGTTTGTAGAATTAATATCCTTTCTCTTAAAGTGGTGATTCTTGATTTATTATTGACAAAATTTATACTTGGCATAATAAATTCTTGAAACCATTTACAAGATTTAGTGTATATACCCATTCTTGTAAAATGAGAGTCTTGATTTATGCCGACAAATATAAATATTGGCATAATAAATACTTGAACCCATTTATAAGATTTGGTGTATAATAATTGAAAGAAATAAATAATAATCAATATATAATTGATGATGAACTTTAATTATTATATTTTTCGGTTGGAACCTCATTTGTGTGAGGATTCCAATTGAGTTATAAAAAGAGTTAAATATGTTCTTACTTCTTATGCCAAAAGTGGATCCCCCTAACCTTAGCTTTTATTTGAATTGGTTAATTGAATTAATATTTGCAAACATCTTATACCGCATTAATTATCTTAAAAATATTTATAATTTGTAATTTTAATTCTTCTTCCCTGTGGATCAACCCCGTTCTCACCGGGTTATTTATTACTTCAACAATTCTACACTTGGGAATAAACTCCTATATTCTTGACGTGTCACTGAAAATAATTAGTAGTTGCCATAATAGATTCATAATCTCATCAGATTGTTGTGAATTAGTATTGCACAAGAATTCACTTTAAAGTAAGCTCAAGGTTTGAAGATTGGAACTATCCGAAAATTTGAAATCTTTACCAAAGTTCTTCAAATGTAAGTTTTTGTAATCTTGGGCTGTTAATGATTTAGATTATATGTTTATATGTTGAATACATGTTTAATTCCCCTACAAATCGAGTATATGATACGTGTATTTAGTTTTTTCAACATGTACACAATCATATGCATACATCCAAAAACAAGTTAACAGTTATTATTTTTTAGAAAATGTGAATGTGGGGAAAAATGTTGTAAATGTTGTGACAGTTGGGTTTAATCAGAAAGATCTTAGAAAATTACTTATTCAGTGCATCATAAAAGATGAGTGGCCTTTTAAGAATGTAGAACGTGTAAGGTTTAATAAGTTTATAGCAAAAGCTTGTCCAAGATTTAAAATGCCATCACAAAGAACAGTTACAAAAGACATCCTTAAGCTGCATATAAATGGGAAGGTCTTGTTACAAAGTATTTTGTGTTCTAATAGGCGGAGGATTTCGATCACAACAGATACTTATACTTCAATCCAAAATGAGAATTACATGGTAATAACATTTCACTTTGTTAATGAAAAGTAAGAGTTGCACTAGAGAATAGAAAGTTGTTTACTTGAATGAAACATTGAAAACATTTTTTCTATTACAGTGGACAATGCAAGTGCAAATGATGTTGCAGTGGGTTATGTTAAAAGAAAATAAAGGAGTTGGAAAGCAGATTCATTAGTTTTGGATGGTGACTTCATACATTTGCGGTGTTCTACACATAATATTAAATTATTATTGTGCAAGATAGAATGAAAGAGGTGAATGAGTCCATTGTTGGTATTCATAATGCTGTCAAGTGCATTAGGTCTTCCCCCTTAAGATTGAAATTTTTTAAGAAATATGTAGAAAGAAAGAAAATCTCATTGAAATCTCTTGTCCATCTAGATGTGCCAACTAGGTGGAACTCAACATATTTAATGTTAGACAGTTCTTTGAAACTAAAAAATGCATTTTATCGAATGGAATATGATGATGATTAGTATTATTCTTATTTTGGGGAGGATAACAGTGGCAATAAAAAGGTGGGGCCACCAAAATATATGGATTGGGAGAATGCTCAAATGTTGGTGAAGTTTCTGAAAATATTTTATAATGTGACTTTGAAATTTAGTTCATCCACACAAGTGTCTTTACATCTATTTTTGAATGAAATTTGGAAGATTCAATCATATTTGAAGATACTCATAGACGATAGAGATGACTTATTGAGGGGGGGGGTATGGCTGGTGTTATGAAAAGGTTAACAAGTATTGGAGATCTCTCGATAAAATTAATAACATCTTGATTGTGGCAACAATACTTGATCCTCGTTGTAAATTAAAATTTGTTGAGTGGTGTTTAGGCACTTTATTTGATGGCACAAGTGTGGATAAAATGATGGCTTTTGTTAGATAAATATTGTTTAAATTGTTTGACATTTATAAGGCATTTGGATTACATTGTGGGGAGCAATCTAATGTTAATCAAAACTAATCTTTCAGTAACATGCAATTAAGAGGTTGAGTACATAAGGAGGGTGAAAAAGAAAAAGACACTTACGATGCTTTGTCCCAATTCTATAAAACACAAACAAGAAGAATTGATGTTCAAGAGCATAAGATTAAGAGGTATTTGTCAATTGAGACAGAGAAGTCCAATAATGTATACTTTGAAATTTTAAGTTGGTAAAAATTAAATTGAATAAGATATCCAATTTTGTCTCAAATTATCAAGGATGTTTTTACAATTCTAATGTCTACTGTTGCCTGTGAGTCTGTATTTAGTACGGGAATGCACATTCTTGATGCATTTAAGAGCTCTTTGACTCTTAAATCTGTGAATGCTTTGATTTACACTAATAATTGGCTTCGGTCTACTCTTCTTGGAGACAAGATGGACATTCCTAATATGAAAAATGCCGACATTTGTGAACGCGTTGAAACGAGTACAATAATTACTTATATTGTCATATGATAGTTATTTTTTTAAACTTCATTCTTTACTTATCTTTTACATATATATTTTTTTTCTATAAAATTGGTAATTCGGTGAATGCATCAGAACATATTATAGTAATTGATTAATAAAAGTATTGGAGGTAATAAATTTTAAATTTATTTTGTTTCTTATATCTAATTTATAATTTATAGTTTATTAAAATAAGTTTTTTTTTTCTAATACTTGTAGAATTGTTGGCTTTTTGGATTAGAAGTGAAATTGATGATTATGGAATTGTCCATTTTGGATTTTGACTTTGTGGTCATTATTATGTGGTATTGATGGATAATTAAATATCGATGGATAATTTTATTTTAAATATTATGTTGATGAATAATTTTATTTTTATGAATATTATGTTAGTGGACAATTTTTATTTTCATGAATATTATGTTGATGGACATTTTTAATTTTTATGGATAATTTTATTGATGAAGAATTTTATTTTATATATATATATATATTATGTTGATAGATTATTTTTATTTTTATAGATAATTTTATTGATGAACAATACTTTTTTTTTATAAAATTGTTAATTATTATAGAAAGAACTGTCATTATAGACAATAAATGTTATGTGAATTAGAATGTAGCCACTCTGATTTCATTAGGCTGCTAAATTTAGGATAAGGGCTCCTTTTACGTGGGGCAAGGAATAATTGTAATATATTATATGCCAATAGATAACAATTGGTAATAGTATAATTATAATTGTGTTATACGTAATCTGCACTATTTGAGAAACTTCACTTCTGTTACTAAGTACATAATTTGCACTATTTGAGATGGATCATACTTTAGTTATTTTTTATTTTGAAAAAATAAATCTTTCCATTTTTGTAATAGCATTATTCATAATATGATTACTTGTAATTTTAAACAAAAAAAATAATATGTAATTACTCTGTAGATAAATGCTAAATATTATTATGAAAGAATTATGTAAAATTATTAAATAAAATAAAATAAGAATTATATAAACAAAAATTAAAAAAGCTAGTTAAAAAAATAAAAAACATTGAATCGGACTAAATTAAAAAAAATTGGTTGAATTTTTTCTCTTTTAAACAGATAATTTAATTATATTTTTTAAAAGATCAAATCAAACTAGTTTAATTCCAACGTAAACTAGATCAAATCGAACCATATCCAGTCATTGACTGGATCCGAATATAAAAATGACACGTGCCTATAATTGTCGGATCCAAATCAAATCCAAAAATTGAACGGTCAAGACGTCATCGCTTACTAGATTCATTATTCCAAGTCAGCAAAAGAAAAAAGTCTGCCATGACTCAGGGGTCTTCTGAACGCGTTAAGCTTTAATACACTAGCAAATAAGTAATGATTCCATGAAGCACCTAACAACCTGACTCACAATAGGCCCCTGTTTTGAATTTCTCGTATCTCCTCATTTCCCTTCATGGCCGACCACCACCACCTTCACCACCGTCTGCACCGCATCTCCATGATAGCTAGATATGCTGACGTGTACAAATGTTAGATATGCTGACGTGTATAAGCTGACGTGTACAGATGTGCTAAGCTGACTCCTGTAACAGAATTCAGTTATAGGTTTATTTAATTTTTTTCGCCAAATATACCGGTGTAACAGATTCTATTTTGCAACTCTCTGGACTCTTCCTCTGCTAGTATAAAAGCAAGAACGAGCCCTAGTGAAAGGTGTAGAAGAAAATAAGAGAAGTATTCCATTTTTTAGAAGCATTGCTGTTTGGCTATTTTCTTGGTGTTTCCGTGAAAACACAAACCAAACACTTTTCTGAGTTGGTATCAGAGCTACAATGGCAAACGCCTCCTCAGTAAATTTTGATCGAATGAATGCAGCAACTCTTGAGTCAAACTTCAGCAATCTAACGATTGGACAGTCAAGCACCTTTAATTTCTCCACACCTGTCAAGTTAGACCTCAATAATTTCTTGATCTGGAAATCTCAGATTCTAGCCTCAGCAAGAGGCAATGAACTAGAAGATTTACTCCTTGGAGAAAGAAGCTATCCAGAGAAGTTTGTCATTCGAGCAAGAACAAGTGCTGAAGCTGTACCAGAAGTAAATCCAGAATTTCAAATCTGGAAAAAGCAAGATGCTTTGCTTCTCAGCTGGCTTTATTCTACAATGACTAAGAGTGTGTTGAGCTCCGTCATTCACTGCAAGTCTTCACCACAAGTCTGGAAACATCTAGAGAAGATGTTTGGAAGTCAATCTGTGGCCAAATTGGCTCAACTGCGAGCATAACTTCAGACATTGAGAAAAGGCACCATGACCATAAACGAGTACTATGTTAAGATGAAGAATATAACAGATAGTATGGCAATGGCAGGAAAAAGTATATCAGATCAAGATCTAATTACTTATCTGCCGGCCGGTCTAGGACCAGAATATGATTCTATTGCGGTATTAATTTTTGCTCAAGTTGATCAACTTAGCTTGGCTAAAATCTATGCCATTCTTTTGAGTCAAGAAAGCAGAGTTGCCTTAACAAATTCAGTTAATGGAGGATATACAAGTGCTCATCTTGCTCACTCTGCCTTCAAGCAAAAGAATAAAGGAGGTTCGTTTTCTGACAAAAGAGTAAACAATGGAAATCAGAACTACAACAACAAGAATAAAGGAAAGCAAGGCTTTCAAGGCAAAGAAAAATAAAAAATTGTTTGTCAGATTTGATTTAAAATCGGTCACAGTGCATTGAAGTGTTGGAACAGGTTTAATGAAGAATTTAAGCCTCAAATTCAGAATAACAACAACCAGAATGCTGAAGCCTTTATTGTTGATCCAGGAGCTGCCCAAGAAGACAATGAAGATCAAGCTTGGTATCTTGATAGTGGTGCCACACACCATGTCTCGAACACTACCAGCAATATGGAATCCAGATCTGAATCCAGAGGTAAATAACATCTTTTAGTTGGCAATGGACATGCTTTAATAATCTTGCACATAGGAACTTGCATTTTGCACTCATTATACCTTAAAGAACCTATTCTCTTAAAAATTGGTCTGCATGTACCTCACATGACAAAGAACTTACTCAACATTTCTAGATTAACTCATGACAATGATCTGAGTGTTGAATTTAAACATAATGCTTGTGTCATCAAGGACCCAAAGGGGAGAACTCTTCTCAAAGGAACAGCTAAAGAAGGGTTGTATCAGCTGCATACACCAAACACTAGTACTGCTACGAATAAGATTGATGCAGCTCCAGTTTTATCTCTTTTTGCACAATGTAGGATAAATAAAACTTGTTGCAGCCCACACCTCCCTGTACAAACACACAATACTGGAGCTAGCTCTAGCAATGCCATAGCCCTACAAAATCATACCAGTATTACAGACAATGTAACCTCTGAAGTGCTTCATAACAGGTTTGGACATCCAAACCTAACTATACTGAAGAAGATTGCATCAAATTGTAATACCTCTTTGAAACTCAATAAAATTACTCTTACAAACCTGTGCAAAGCTTGTGAATTGGGGAAGAGTCACTTGCAACATTTCATTTTGTCCAAAAGTAAAACTAACACTGCCTTAGAACTAATTCACACAGACATCTGGGGTCCAGTAGCTGTTGCTTCTAGAGAGGGATATAGGTACTATATCAGTTTCTTAGATGACTACTCTAGGTTTGTGTGGGTCTATCCCTTGACAATGAAATCCCAAGCCACTGAGATGTTTCTTCACTTTCAAAACCATTTAGAAAGATTGCTGGATAAGAGAATCAAAATGGTGCAGTCAGATTTTGGGGGCGAATTCAGATCTTTAACCAAAACATTAGATAAACAGGGCATCAAACATCGATTTTCATGTCCTTATACACATCATCAAAATAGAAGAGTCAAGAGAAAACACAGACATATTGTTGACACAAGGCTGGGTCTTTTAGCACAAAGTAGTATGCCTTTCAACCTCTGGTGGGAGGCTTTCTCTACTGTAACCTTCCTAATAAATCGAATGCCTTTAACTGTTCTGAACTTTACCTCTCTATTTGAAAAATTATTCCAGCAAAAACCTGACTACACATTCATGAAAGTCTTCGGCTGTACATGTTATCCCTGTTTGAGAGAGTATCAGAAAAATAAGTTAGACTTTCATAGTGAAAAGTGTGTGTTTATAGGCTATAGTTTCCATCATAAAAGGTACAAATGCATGAATGGAAAAGGCAGGGTTTATATATCAAGACATGTGAAATTTGATGAATGTGACTTCCCATTTGCAAATGATGCAAGTTTCCTCTCTTTAAACACTACCAATACAGAATCAGTTCACACAGCACCTGGTCTGAACATTTCTGTCACTTATCCCTTACAACCTGCCACCAATAACACAACTGATACAACTACTTTTAATACTCCTTTGAATACTATATCACCCATGTATAACATTTCTCTTATCCCTAGTTCCACACATGAAACTTCAGATACACCAACAACTACAATTCACCAAAATTCAACCACCAGTTTCAATGAAACTTCAACAATACCAAATGCAGTGCAAAATCAAGTTGAGAATGTGCATCCAATGCTGACTAGATCGAAAAATGGTGTGTACAAACCAAAGGTATACACAATTTCTGTGCAAAACTCATCTGACTTTGTTCCAGAAACTGCAAAACAAGCCCTGCAGATACCATACTGGAAAAAGGCAATGACTGAAGAATATGAGGCACTAATGAACAATCAAACATGGACCTTAGTGCCTTATTCAACAGATCAGAAAATCGTTGGACATAAATGGGTTTTCAAGATAAAGAAAAAACCAGATGGCAGCATTGCAAGGTACAAAGCTAGGTTGGTCGCAAAAGGATTCCACCAAACTTCAAGCATAGACTACTCTAAAACTTTCAGTCCTGTTGTCAAAGCAAGTACCATTAGAATCATACTCAGCATAGCTGTTTCCAGAGGTTGGCAACTTCGACAGGTTGATGTCAATAATGCTTTCCTAAATGGGGACTTAAATGAGGTGGTCTTTATGTCACAGCCTGCAGGTTTTCTTGATGTCCAGCAGTCAAATCATGTATGTAGACTAACAAAAGCCTTATATGGCTTAAAACAAGCTCCAAGAGCTTGGTTTAACAAGCTGAAAGCAGCACTATTAAGCTGGAAATTCTGTAACCTTCGATCAGATATTTCAGTGTTCATAAAAAAAAAAAATAGTCATGTTATCATCATACTTGTTTATGTTGATGATATCATCATCACAGGTGATGATCCAGGTCTGCTGCAACAAGTTATAGATTAGCTCAACAAATCATTTGCTCTAAAAGAACTTGGACAGTTAGGATACTTCTTGGGCATCGAGGTACTTAGAACTAATAACATCTTGTTTCTGTCACAGAAAAAATACATCTTAGAGCTGTTACATAAAACAAATATGCTGCAAGCTAAGAGTTGCCCTACTCCTATGAGCTCTGGCTTACAATTAGATGCCGTTCCTAATAACACATTTGCAGATGAAACATTGTACAGAAGTGTGATTGGAGCTCTCCAGTATGTGACCTTAACACGACCTGAGCTTTCCTTTGCTGTCAATAAACTCAGCCAATATCTATCATGTTCTACATATAAACACTGGAGTTGCTACAAACGTATACTTAGATACCTTAAAGGCACAATTGATATTGGTCTTCAGTTTGAGCCTGGAAAACAGCTTGATCTAGTTGCTTTTACTGACTCTAATTGGGCTTGTGATAAGGTTGATTGAAAATTTATAGGTGGCTATTGTGTTTTTCTTGGTGGTAATCTGATTTTTTGGTGTTCAAAGAAGCAGAAGACAGTATCTCGGTCTAGCACAGAATCAAAATATCGAGCTCTTACTCAGGTTACAGCAAAAGTCACCTGGATCACCTCTCTACTATCTGAGCTTGGATTCCAGCTTTCTGCCACTCCTGTCATTTGGTGTGACAACCAGGGCGCCACTGCACTTGCAGCTAATCCCGTCTTTCATAATAGAATCAAACACATCGAGGTCGATGTTCATTTTGTTCAAGATAAGGTACTCCATCGAGAAGTTGAAGTTCGTTTTGTTCCTACTACAGATCAGCTGGCAGATATCTTCACCAAGGCTTTACCTATCACCAAATTTCGTCTTTTGGCTTCCAAACTCAAGTTTACTAGAAGGCTTGCGTTTGAGGGGGGATGATAGCTAGATATGCTGACGTGTATAGATGTTAGATATGCTGACATGTGTAGGCTGATATGTACAGATGTGCTGAGCTAACTCTTGTAACAGAATTCAATTATAGGTTTATTTAATTTTTTCTGCCAAATATACCGGTGTAATAGATTCTGTTTTGCAACTCTCTAGACTCTTCCCTGCTAGTATAAAAGCAAGAACAAGCCCCGGTGAAAGTGGTAGAAAAAAATAAGAGAAGTATTCCGTTTTTCAGAAGCATTGCTGTTTGGCTATCTTCTCGGTGTTTCCGCGAAAACACAAACCAAACACTTTTCTGAGTCTCCGTTCCACCACGTGCCACCACCTTCACCACTACCACCATCACCACCACCGCCTTCACCACCCCCTCCACGCGCTATCCTGCGTTTCCGACGCCACTCCGACGCCGACGAGCACATCGGGCCAGCGTTCATTTTCATTCTCCTCCAAATCCTCTCAATCCAACAAATCATCACTTTCGTTTCTCTTCCTTATTCTCTTCTCTCTTCGCTCACTCTACTTTCTTCTCCCTTTCCTCCGCTCCTCCCCATCTTTCTCCCTGTTCCCTTTCACTTTCCTCGTCTCTCTCCTTTCCTTTCTTCTCCCTCTCTCTTTCTCCCTCTTCCCCTTTACATCATCTAAACCCCATTTTATTCAAAAACAACAACAGCCCATTTTCTCTTTTTTACAAATTTCCCCATCTCAGCACAAATTTCTACTCGCCAAATCGTTTCTCTTGGCATGTATCTTCCTTCTACGATTCCAGGCTCTTAGATATTGCGGCACTGCTGCTATGATCTTGGCCGAATTTTCCGGAAATGTAGCGGGGCGGTTTGTGGCCGAGGGCCGCAAAAATGGGAGTTTTGGTGGTTGGAGTAAGTTCTCTGAAGTTCGTGGCTTTTTGTGTATGCTTTTTGGGTTGCTTTTGCTATCTATTAGTTGGGATCGGACTGAATGCTTCCCGTTTTCGAATTCTTTTGTTGAGAAATGGGGTCTATCGGTGCTCTATAGAGAAATTTGTGTGAGATTATGGACAATGTTGCTGCCGTTTTTATCTGGGTTTTTAGGATGTTACGAGAGAGTTTCAATGAATTGGGGGACAATTAGGCAACTTAGTAAAAAACAAGTTAGGTTGATTTCACTATTCTATATGACGGTTCTGCTTTTTATTCCTGCACTTGTTAGTTGGACTGTCTTTGAGAATAATGGTGATGGGGTATCTATTGAAAATTTAGCTTGGCCGTTGGCTAATACTATTGTGTTTGGAGTGCTTCTGAGTGACAATTATAGTGATGAGAAGTTTGTGAGTTCCAAGGATTTCCAGAGAGAGTTTCTGGTAACATCATTTTGTACTATTGTTTTGGAGTTGTTTTATTTTCCTGAGCTCTCGCTTTGGGGATTATTGCTATGTGTATTCCTGTTGTATTTTGCTGTTAGAGAATTGGATCCTGCTTATTTGAATTATCATGAATTGGGATTTGAATCTTCAGAGTCGTTTAGTACTTTGATCATGAAACCCATCCACCACATTCTGAGTGAGAGGAAGTCTCGCAAGATTGCACTTTTCCTTTTGATTAATACTGGTTATATGGTAGTTGAATTTTTTGCTGGCTTCATGAGTAACAGTCTGGGATTGATATCAGATGCATGTCATATGTTATTTGATTGTGCTGCATTGGCAATTGGGTTATATGCTTCATACATATCACGTTTGCCTGCCAATAATCGGTTCAATTATGGTCGGGGGAGATTTGAAGTTCTATCAGGGTATGCTAATGCTGTCTTCCTTGTTTTGGTCGGGGCATTGATTGTGTTGGAGTCATTTGAGAGAATATTAGACCCTCAAGAGATATCAACAAATAGTTTATTGACTGTTTCAATTGGAGGGCTTGTTGTGAATGTTGTTGGCTTGATTTTCTTTCATGAGGAGCATCATCATGCACATGGTGGTTCATGCTCTCATTCTCACTCTCACTCTCACTCTCACTCCCACTCCCACTCCCACTCCCACTCCCACCACCAACATTTGCACGATCATGAAGGTCGTAGTGAGCATCACGAATGTATCTCTATCTCCCATGAAAGCCATGGACAATCTTGTTCTTCCCATTGCGATCACCAGTTCAGTAGGCATGGCGATGCTCACCATCATGGCCGCCATGAGAACTGTGACTCTACTCATAATGATGACCATTCTCATCGACAAAATCACCATGACCATGCTCATCAACACAATCACCATGACCATGCTCATGAAAAGGATGATTATGAGCATCATCATGTCCATCAAAGCCTGCACCATAGTTCTACAAGAAGTCTGGATATTCACTCAAATGGTGAAGCTGAAAAGCAAAAGCATCGGCACATTGACCATATGGAAGGAATCTTTTTGCATGTGTTGGCAGACACCTTGGGAAGTGTTGGAGTTGTTACATCTACCCTTTTAATTAAGTACAAGGGATGGCTTGTTGCTGATCCTGCCTGCTCAATATTTATATCTATGTTGATTGTCTGCTCAGTTATCCCTCTACTCAGGAACTCTGCCGAATGTTTGCTTCAGAGAGTTCCTAGAGCTCATGAGGTAGAACTAAAGAAGCACTAAATAATGTTATGAAGATAAAGGGGGTATCTGGGATCCAGAACCCGCATATATGGAGCTTCACAGACACAGATGTTATTGGGACTCTTCATCTTCATGTCTCAGCGGAAGCTGACAAGGCTTCTATTAAGGCACAAGTGTCACACATGTTAAATGCTGCAGGGATTAAGGATTTGACGTTGCAGGTGGAATCTGTCAGGTAACTTAATGTAGCAATAGTTTCCATCTTTAGAAAGATACTTGAGGAGAGATCAGCACATTGATCTTAGAGGACAGCATTCGGCTACAGAAATCTAGGTTTTAGTTTTACAGATGCTCTGCTTTTCAACAGCCATTTAACTTTATTTGAATTATACTTTGAAAGCTTCTGAGTGCAGACAACCTGAGATGGTGTTTGTCAAGAACTAGCCGGATTGTTATGCTCATGTTTGCTTGCTAGTTCTGGGTGCATTTGCCAGACATGGAGGCATTGATTCTCTAATTTGATGAGATGACCAACATCCATAGAGTGATAGATTAATTGGTTTTAGTTGTGCAGACATCGGACATGTAAAGAAGCATACAAAGGACACTAGTCTAAAATAATTGTATACTTGTATTACTTGTGTCCAAGGATCTTTTGATAATTTCTCTGCAGCTTATGTATTTATCGCACTTGACATATCAATTTGAAAGAAATATCTACTTGAATTTTCTTTTTCTAAATTTCCTGAAGTATTTTCAGCAATAGATTTATTTATAATGTATGAGATTTTGCTTTGTTTTCTCTGTGCCTCCCAAATAAGCAGGTAAGCAGTTGCGTCGTTGAAATTTCAACAGTTGCATGTTACAAAATATGAATGGAGTTCCAATGAAACTGCTTTTTTACGCTCCTTTTTAACCATTCGTGAAGGAATATTCTCCCTTTTTTTTTATTCATGTGTTACATTTAGTTCGTTTAAGCATACGAGATGTTAGTGCAGGAACATTCTCTCTCTTTTTTTTAAATAATGTTAATGAAAAATCAGTAAATTAAAACTTGATCGCATACAAAATGTAGTATGTTAGGACTAAAATAAATAAAAGTATCAAATCCCCTCCCTAGTATTTATATTATAAAAAAAAAAGTAAATGATATAAAAATTTTAAAATTTGACGAAAGAGACTAAAAAACCCTTGAATTTTTAAAAATGTTATAAAACTTTATAAAATAACGAAAATCATTTGAATTACCAATCAAAAAAATAAAATTATTTTTTAATTATCAAATGAGTTAAAAATATCAAAATACAAAATAAATAATGAACATAATGGATTGTAGTACTAAAATACAAAGTCAAAAAGGTAAAATTGTCTTTTAACTATCAAATGATTAAAAATAGCAAAATTAATACCAAAATACAAAATAAATAATGAATGTAATAGTTCATAGTATAAAAATACAAAGTAAATAAAACGTAATAAGTCCTAAACCCAAGACCTTTAAATGAAAATATGCAATTTTAACTATTGTGATACAACACTTAATTAACATTAAGTGTCAATATTTTTTATATATACGATATATTATGTAAATTAAAAAATAAGTAAAAGTAGAAGTGCTCACATCGCTGAAAAGTGGCACCTGTCAACGATTGGCAGCTGTTTTTTAGTAGTATTGCAATGGTTAAAATATTTAAAATTTATATTATTAAATTTTATTTTTTTTAATCTATATAATAGTGAGATTATTTTTAATAAAAAAAAAATTTAAAATAATCAAAAATAGTGATGAAGGGCAACGGCCATCGCCACGCTACCGTCAAACAAAGGGGTGGTGACTTGCACCGCCCCCCTTGTTTGCCGATAGCACAATGGTGGCCGCCACCCCTCACTATCATTTTTAGTTATTTTTTATTTTTTTGATAAAAAATAATTCTATCATTATATAAATAAAAAAAATTGAGTTCATTAATATAAATTTTAACCTTTTTAAGCTTTTACTATTGCTAAAAATAAGCGGCAAGTAATCATTTTTTTAGAGATAATGGGGCAGTTAATTAAAGGAATTATTTATTTTATTTTAAAATATTAATTAATTAAATTTTGACACCTACTACATATGAAAACAATTATATGATTATAAGTATTTTAATTCTTTACTCATTTTTTATCTTAATATTTTATTTATTTTTGATCAATTGACCGTTAATTTAAATAATTTTTATAATCTAACAAATGTGGTCATTTTAAAATTTTGAGGATTTTTTAGTTTTTTTTACCGAATTTCAATATCTATTTGTCGTTTATAAAAAAAAATTAATGATGATCTGACAGCCAATGAGATTCAAACAGCGTCGGCATCCGCATTGCTTACAATGAACTTGAGAACATGGAATTGCTAACGCAATAATGTCAGACAAGACAACAGTTCGTTTCAAATCAAAACCTCAAAATAAAACTCCTCTTGCTGTTCGATCAAAAATTCTGCCACAACCCAAAAGAGACACAGTCAAAGCGTGCTACTCAACTAGATTTTCAATTACCTTCTCATTTTCGTACCTCGCTTGGAACACTTGCTCTGCTTTTTGCATAACTAAAAGTACTCTCGTTTGTTTTCAACTATTTCAAGTGTATATGAGAGCTTAAATTAAAAAGAGAGAGAAATTCGGCTTCTGAAGTTAAGGTCTTAGGTTCTTGGTATGGAGAAGGTGGTTGCTGTGATAATGGTTGGCGGGCCTACAAAAGGTTTCAATTTTGTTTTATTTATGCATGCATTATGTACAATTCTTGTTTGTGTATATGAAAGTTGATAATTGCTGTTTATTTTGAAGGTACTCGATTTCGGCCATTATCTTTCAACACACCGAAGCCACTATTCCCATTAGCTGGGCAGCCAATGGCTCACCATCCCATTTCCGCTTGCAAAAGGGTTACTCTCTTTGCTTTTGACATTACTATTTTTGTTTTTATTGATTGAATTCTTTGGAAAGTTTGAACAATGTTGTAATGTTTTATTGACTGAATTGGAGCATTCTTGATTGATTGCGAAGATACCAAACTTGGCTCAAATATTTCTAGTTGGGTTCTACGAGGAAAGGGAATTCGCATTATATGTTTCTTCCATCTCTAGTGAGCTGAAACTGCCAGTGAGGTGACTAGTGCAATCATATCTCGTGCTTTACCATGATCTTAAGTTTTTTAGATAACATTCATTTGAATGTTTTTGATGTTAATGGTGTTGCTCTAGATACTTGAAAGAGGACAAACCACATGGTTCAGCTGGGGGCCTTTATTACTTCACAGATATGATCATGGAAGACAGTCCGGTTTGATCTTAATTCATGTCCTATCTGAGTTCAATTGTTAGAAAAAACTAGTTTTTTTATTTATTAGTTATTTTTTCATTTTCATAAAAATGTTTGTTTTACTATTAGACATTTTCCACACATTGTTTATTGTTATTGAGCAGTCACACATCTTTCTGCTGAACTGTGACGTTTGCTGCACTTTTCCACTCCCAGACATGCTTGGTATGTTTTCAACTTCTCATAATGGTTTTTGGTTGCAACTGTTTTACATGCAAGATGTAATTGGTGCTTTTTGTTGTTTACATCTGCAGAGGCCCATAAAAGATATAGTGGGATGGGAACAATGTTAGTAAGCAAGGTTGACACTTGTACAAATTTGATTTTCTTTAATTATTGAAGTATTTTTTTTTTCCATAGATTTATCCTACAACAACATTATTCACAGTAAAGCCTGTCATGGTACATATTTTTCCCTCCATTTGCAGGTTTCTGCCGAGTCAGCCAACCAGTTTGGCGAGTTGGTTGCTGATTCAATCACTAAAGAACTTTTGCATTACACTGAAAAACCTGAGACTTTTGTACGTGCATGTTGCAGTTTTCAGTCAGCAATTGTGAAGCTTTCCGGTGCTTATTAGTCTTAATGGTTAATTTAATTGTTACGTTTTCTTAAAGTTTATAGTATTCATCAAATGCAGGTAAGTGATTTGATAAACTGTGGTGTTTACGTCTTCACCCCAGATATCTTTACTGCCATTCAGGATGTCTCCACTCATCGAGAGGACAGAGGTTGTTTTCTATTTTCTTCATATTCATTGAAGATTGTCTTTTTTCTTGGATTAGCTTACTGCTAGAAGCAGTTTCTAATGTTTCACTCATTAGAACATAACTGGTCTAGCAAACATCATCCTCTTCTTCTTCTTGTTTCTTTTGCTTGTAAAATTATGAATAGATAAGTTAGCAAATGCTACTCAAATTTATCAA